>JACJUM010003085.1:6497629-7193834 GCA_020976665.1 Heortia vitessoides | reverse complement strand
GATGTTTGCACCAATTATGGCTATTAATCAAATAGCTATAATTGATGCAAATATCAAACGTTCCAACGTATATCGTCTGATCAAACTAAAACACGGTATCATTCGATAAATAAATAAGTTTTGCTTCGAGCACGTGAGCGGTAACTAAACTCGATAGAAATAACGTTATGAATATCGGATGAAGGCTTGGGTGGGCTCGAGTATTGCTCGGTCGATTCATTATCACTTGTTATTGGAAACTCAATATAAGAAATGTATAGTTGGATGTACCGGTCATTAATCTTAAAACGATTGTTGGAGAAATATCACGTCTTGCATTTGTTTTACGCTCTATATGATCTTTGTTGTGTACTTGTACATTTGAACGCTGCTCTTTAAACGTATTTGCCGAATGTAGAACCGAATAAACTGCACTTCTTTTTGCTTAAAATATTACATTACATTTTTTGTTTCTATTGTAACATAAATGTTTATATTATTATAGTTATTTTGTTACAACCGATAAATTCTCATACTGAGACTGTACAAGGACTGGCCCGAGAGACGATATTTTCGATTAATTTTACAAAGTGTTTGTTTTAACTATATTTTATAAGAAAATAATATAGTATTGACCTATGGATCAGCTTTAAAAGATACGTGCAAAGTGTTAACGGTTCATCGTGCCAACTGTAACCAATCAAATAATTTTCTCCAACACCAGTTAGTATATGCGATAAGTTTTTCCTTACATTCCACGCAACTTCCTTCAATTTTTTTTAGAGTATTCTGAATTTGCAAAGTCGGTGTTGCTATTAACACGTAAACAATGGAAATATGAGATTAATTTTTATAAACAAGTATAAAGATTAAGAATATTCTATAATGTTAATTAAAGATGAATTATTTCGTCAAAATGTATTTTGTTGCGAGTAAATTAAAAAACAGAAGAATATTCAAAAGTAAAGATATAAAAATTATGACAGACAATATTTACTATTTTTGTGGTCCAAAATATGAGATTTTATAAATGTGTTTGATGCATTTATACGTTAGAAATGACAAGGCTTACTGAATTAGACTTATATATATATTTTTTTATCATTCATTAGTAGTTTTTAATGAAGTCTAGTATCTTACCAAATTACGATGTTCATAATTTGACATTTTGCAAGAACAGTAGATTCAAAACAGGGGAAACGCAATCATAATGGCTTAATAGATCAAAATTCCGGCTATATCCGACGGCTGCGATTTGACTGATAGATGATGAGGCAGCGTCAATCATTCCCTACGAATAACCCTCGACGAGCCAGTATTCAATCAAGGTGTAATTGACGGTAGCCAGCGACGAACCAATTATCAGCTAACAATATATTATGCGTCATTAATTCAGTGACATGGGGGTTTATATTTTTAATTAATCCTAAGGTTTTTACAGCGCTCCTTTTTCGCCCTAGAAAAAATGATCTGGGCTATTTGTTATTGTTATTACCAGTTTTCAATGTATTTACATCTAATGAAGTTGAAGAGAAAAATTACGTTTTTTGTTTTTTACGGTATTCATTTGAGTAATATTAAATAATAATTGTTAGCATCATTATAGCAGACGCGGTACGTTCACTACTTCAGTAGTGGCTGAAGGACAGATCTGGTGAAAGACGTAGTTTCGGAACGAGGATGCTGCTGCCCAATCACACTGTTACATTTGAGCTATGCGGTTTCGGGTGGATATACTATCTGTCTCCGTTACCTTAATCCCCTTTTACGACACCTGGTACAGAGGAAGTTTACAAGATGACAGATAAAAATCAAATTGCTAAATGTATATAAACGTTGATAAGCACTATAAAAAAAGATTAGTAGTTTTATTATAAATTTCTTAGAAGGTCAGAGTGAAATAATTTGTAAATGTCTTAGTTATTTTAACTTTGAGATGATTGCCTGAAGATTATTATTTTTATTTATACCGCTCACCGGCAACAGGTGGCGACGACTCAGTAAAATATATGTCAGTTCACGTTTTTGATTATATCTAAAGTCATTAATCATGGCGAGTTTAAACGTCACGTCGTGCTTAGCGAGTTATGACATCGCACTAAAACAATTCATATTTTCTGTCACGTGTTTTAATTATTATAATTATGGAATATGCCGTGAGTTATCGGCAGAGTGGAATAGTACCTCCTGGTACAGAACCAGGTGTCGTAAGAGGTGACTAAGGTACCAGAACCGACAGATGGCGGTATCTGAGACAGTATAACTCAAATGCATAGGGTAGGGATGGGAAGTAGCATACTCGTTGCGAAAGCTGAGATTGCCAACACGCTTGCCCAGCGTGGCAATTAAGGGCAAAATTCCTCTTTTCTTGGAAAGGCCTAGTCCAGAAGTCTAGAAGTCCAGTCTAGTCTAGAAGTCCAGCGGTGGACTTCCAATAGCTCTAATGAATGATCAATTATTGAATGACATTTTCGTTACGCTAGGTATTCTATGATTTAACGAAGTATTGATTTTATATGAATTAACAATTTAAAATAATGACACCTCACTACGAACTTGTCTTATTCCCATTAATTAATAAACTATAACATTTAATATATAATATTCGATAAAAAGTTATATCTGTACGCTCGATTAACTTTGTGCGTGTGAAAGTGTCTATCTACTCTATCACGTCGACAATTTCAAAAATATTATTTTAGTTACAAAATTTTAATCAAGGACACTATTTTAAATAGTTTTCTCAGAATTTTAAATATATAGGTTTAAGCAGTATAGCTTTGAAGAACCGAGAGCAACTAATAGTGATTTAGGAAAAAGTATTTTTATTTGACTAAGAAGATATCATAACCGACGTTGTATTTTCATTAAATAAATACATAACCTCTTTTAGTATTTTACAAGGAAAGCTAGTGTGAAGGTATGGTAAAACTAGAATTTCCTTGGGTGAGATCGCAGAGAGTCCAGTAAATCAGTCTCCATAAATCCGTCAATAATATTCTAGTAAAAGTGTAAGATCACAAACTTAACGTAATATTCGGAGTTTCAACATTCTAACAGACTCGAAAAGGTCTTCATAGATAAAATTATTTAGTTTTCTTTGTTATGGCTCACTGTATCTGATGCAGACGGGGTCTTAGACAAATCCAGAGTTTGTAATAAAAGGAATAAGAGATGAGTATTATCTCTCTTTTATATTTAGTTTACTTGGAACATGCGACTAGAATTTATTTTTGTATTTTGTACAGAGTTAAAACGTAGTGCTTTAGCTTCACTACAATTTTAGAAATATACGAAATTGAACAATATATTCTACTCCAATTATTAGATATAAACCTTGCATTTAGTACATACTTATGTAGTCTCGCAATGACCCTCGGAATCGAGAAAAATGCTATTTATTTTCACCATAGGTGTAAACCCCGTTTTACGGGCCCGATATCGCAGGCATCTTATGCGCCAAGGGTCATGGATTTGATCCCTACCCAGGACAAACATTTATATGATGATATTTGTGTTTGTTCTGTGTCTGGGTAATTAAGTATTATATATGATTCATCTGTTGTCCGCAACACAAGTGCTTTATTCAGCTCAGGTCAATGTATAAAATGTGGTGTGAATATATTAAAAAAGGCCATAAACATATTTATATAGAGTCCATGTTAATATGTTTGCCTGTCTTAAAGAAATAAAAACAATAATTGCTTTGGACACACAAAAGTTTTGAAACAACCCGCATGTCTGTTGAACTACCACTTCAAACATATCAAACAGCGTGGCAAAAGCTATAATTTTCTCGTAAACATTTCACAAAACCTTAGACTGTCCGAAGTATATTGTATTTCAAGAACATTTAACAATACCCTTAACTCCTAATTCTAAAGAAAATTAGTCTTTTCGATGCGAAGTAAAAATGAAGTAAAAGGCACGCGAACCATTAAAGAGTCTTAACGACCTCGATCACTTGAATAAATGATTGAATTTTCAATTAAGATTAGAACGAACGGCGAACTTTGTTGATTGTCTAACTGCAGAAGTGACGATTAAAAAGTATTCCGTCGGAACCTTTTTAGGCGCAGATTGGTTATTTGGTACTAAGGGATTGTTATAACTTTTTCCTTTAAAAATGTTACGGGATAATTTTGTACTTACCAGCCAGGTTGAGCTATAAAGAGTAGTTTTTACTTCATCTTGAATGTACTTTTCCTTGTTTTATTTTTATGATAGCACTGTTCTCTTTTATCATTTAGCTGGGTAGGCGTGGGTAGGCGTGCTTCACAATAGGGATGCTGCTCTAACATATATTTTCTTTATAGGCTGAAGGAAATCAATAATAACATTTTCCTAAGATAAACTTTCTTACATACACAACGTCTTTTTAAAAATATTTATTTATAATTACTGTTAGATTGTAATATGGCGTGGGGTACCGGCAGAGTGGAATAGTACCTCTCTCTGTACCAGGTGTCGTAAGAGGCAACTAAAATACCGGAATCGACTGGTGGTGGTATATCCATCCGAAACAGCACAACTTAAATGCTACTGGATGGGGTTGGGCATCTACGTCGCGAAGTTGTGTTTTGCGATTCCTACCACACCTGCCCAGCGCGGCAATAGTGCGCGAAAATCCCCTTAGGGAGGCCAATGTCCAACCAGTGGATTCTCTATCGCTAATACGGATAATGATGATAAAATTGTTATATTGTTAGATGTTTGAAAGTTGCCTGGAATAATTTAAAATATTCTTTTGATAATATTCCGCATAAAGCTTACTAAGGTTATTGTCGCTTTTTTTTAATTTTTCATGGCTGTCTCTTAGCCTTTTCTGTTCTACCTTGATTTAGATTTTTTGTTTTACATAAAATTTCATATAATAATATTTGTTATAATATAAATACCATAAAAATAAGAATTAAGGCAGCAGATTACCACACGCCTCCGTTGTCCGTGCTGAAATAATTACGACTTATAAATAAAAACTAATCTCCTGCAGAGGCCTATACAGAAGACGTCTTGAAGTCAACTTCTTGAAGTGACGTCTGATAGGCTAGATTTATCACGTCACACTTTTGTGAGTGTGTATGTTTGTTACTCTTTCACGGAAACACTATAAAATGGATATTAGTAGTAAGTCCTTAAAATATTGTTTGTTTGATATGTCAACTGACATGTCTTTAAATATTTTTTATGGCTTTTTTGTCTTCATTGTGAGTTGATTTTAGATATATAATATGATTAATGTATGTAACCTTTATAACAATGTAAACAGTATTAATAATTAATTATATCTCAAAAGCGACGTAACTTCATTAATACCTGTTAATTTAATTAAGCTATATTTTAAGGAGTATAGAGTGCCACGTCAACTCATAAGGATATTAATATATAAAAACATTACCAAAAACGGTTTCAATGTCTCAAATCTTATTCAATATTGTCTATTGATGTTCGATTTATAACGAGACTTTTTAATAAGAATATAATGTAAGTAAGGTGACACCAAATAGAAACATAATAAATAACTGAAAGTAACACTGAATAAATAATAATTTTTCCAGCACTTATTTCTTGGGAACGTGTGTGTCGCTAACAACTGGTATTTTGAATTATGAAAACACGTAGTAGAACGTGAAAAGAGCCATTTAATTAATTTTATTACAAACCCCGCTTTTCTTTTATGCATTTACATTAAAAGATAATTAATAAGGTGGAGTAGTCTCCTTTAGGGATCCTCGCCAAAAAAAATAAACCATATGACATCACTTTGTGTTTCGTCTAAAAGTCAAGACCATGTTTATCAAGGATCAATATTTTTATTATAATAATTCACAAAAAAATATAAATTACACAACTTCTTATACATTGTGCTGACTGTAAGGTAAGTTTCTTAAAGCACTTGTGTTACAGACATCTGATAACAGAGGCATTACATGCATAGTACTTACACAAAAATGTAATACCTAAGCATACATACACAAATAAACATAATATAGCCACTAATATTTATCACATGAATATTTGACCTGGATGGCAATCGAACCAATCAGGCCCGTCAAACCATAGGACAACCACTGCAACACAGAGGCCTTCCCAAATAAAGGGATTTGTGTTGCCTTTTATTGCGCTTTAATTTCAGTGCGACAAAGAGACAGCACGGCGCTGTAGCATTTGAGCTACGCTCATTCTCAATATCTGGTATTAGTCGTAATCGGTTTTACTCGCGGAGTTCCCGTTACCATAGATTTATTGATAAAATATAGATTATAATTTAACTTTCGATTCGTAAAATCTTATTTGTAATCATTTGAATAAATTTTGAATTGTTTCGTTTAATATGCATAATAATATAAATTGTGGCTCATTACATTCCATTTTAGGTGTTAAAGATTGATTTTATTAAAGCCTAATGAAATTTATATATATTTTTAGTAAAATAATTATTTTAGTTGGGTTGAGTAAATTTTGAGCCAAATTGTACCAAACAAACAATTAAATATTTCTTCTTTATAATAGTAGTATATAAACTATTTTGATTATATGTAGTAATTATATTTGAATATAACCTTCATGGCTAAGATCTGCTCGCGCTTTGCGATTTTTTAATAGTTCTCAAACATTAAGCGATTGTTTATGATGCACCCGTGAATTCCTGGAAAGTAATTAGGGTTGTCGCTTTCGTTATAATGCAAGAAAACCATAAGCAGACGAGGAGTATTAAAAATAATATGTTCATGTAGGACAAGGAGGAAAAAAAAATTCTGAAAATTTTCCGTTAATTATTTGCCTCATAGATAGCTTAATTGTTCTAAAACACATCTACCATCCATCATCTGTATTGATATTGTAAGTCTGACAAGGCTTAAGTAACTAACAAATTTTGATGAAATTTGCTATGTAATATTTACCATAACATAAAATTCTAGGGCAAGACATATGCAAAAAAAGAATCTTTGCAGTAACCGATGTAGAAACGAGATCTTCGAAACGCAATCGTGTCGAAACTATGAATACTTATCGCCAAAATATACTACGATGTGGTCACGCCTTCTAGCGTCTATAAATATTTAATAATAAAAACCATTTTAATATACTTTACAAGAAATAATATTGTATGGATTAGTGTAAGCGGCACCTAAAATCTTTATTTATGATTTTCTTAAGATGATATTTTAAGCGAAAAGTATCTTAACACAAAAATTTGTTGTTAAACACATTTTAATACTGCTTAAGAGCAATGCAATCAAAATATATTATCATAATAAAATTTTAAGAAACCAGACAAAAACAGCGACGCTTCCAAAATGTAACCGAAATCGTGTTAAAAACATTCTCGTAATTTTTTATGAGTACAACGGAATCATTTTGTTAAGAGCAGTCGAGTGAAACAAAGGGTCTATTGCATTTATTTATTCAAGAGGTGAAAAATCTTTACTTGTTGTAAACGAACTTTGTAACCAATATATTTTTAATTTAAAACATGTGCAATAATAAAAAATACTGTACCTATTCTTTCTTTACACATTACTAGTTTACTCTCTAGTTCTGCGACTCTATTTTTAGTGTTAAACTCTTTGTCCAAAGTCTTACAATAATGGTTCATCAAGGTCACTCCAGCTGTTTTGTATATTAAATAAACATACGGTTTTGTTATGAGTAGGTAGTATTAGAATTTCAATATAAGATCTTCATTAAATAAATAAATACGAACAACATCTCATTGACCTGACACAGAGATAAGTCGTTTTCGTCACTTGTATTCGGACATCAGACAACAGAGGAATTCCAAATATTTATAATTAAATACATATTACAACACCAAGACACAGAACCAGCACAACTATTAATCTTAAAAATAGGTATCGTGGATGGAAATTGACTCACGACCTTAGGAACAAGCATAGGCGTATACAAATGATTTGCGTTGAAGACCTTTAACTGAAACTCTAAACGGAAGCGTGTAATTTTCTCTAAACGAATCATTTATTTGGAGAAACGCGGGAGGCTTATCTTTAAGTGTATATAAAAAATATGTATAACGGTGTTGGTTAGGAATGAACTTTTAAATTACTAAACTGATTTTAATAATACTTTGTACATACTATGTACAGTTTGAACTTGTGACATAGGATAGTACATATATCAATTTAATATAGGACGTCTGTCGGGACTGCTAGCGTTAGTGTTAAAATGTATAACGGTATATGTTACCTAAAATTAATTAAAAAAATCTATATAACGATTGGTTTTAGATTATTTGGAGGCAAGTACTAAACACGTGTTAAATAAAAATGCAATAAAGGAAATATCGGAGTCTACAGTATATTTTTACAGATTTGAAAGTATCCTAAATAAACTATGACAGTATATTTTTACAGGTTTGAAAGTATCTTAAATAGTACATATAAAAAATTAATGAGGATGGTATACATTTTGTCTATATTTATTCTTCACCGCAGACTGACACGTGTCATGGAGTGTTTTCTCAGAAAGAGTGATCGTTCATTTGTTTTTAGAAAATGTGGCCAAGGTTGTTACAAAATCTTAAATGAGAGAATACAATATTCATTGGCATTTTTTGAGAAATAAATTCATAAGCTAAAATACAGAAGATATAAATAATTAAGATTGTATTTTTAATCATTATCTATTACTCTAACGTTAATATATACTATAACATCAAAATTTTCGTCTTAAGCAGTTAATATGACAATGTTTATTTGGTAAAGAATTCATAAATGTATATTAGCTAATTATTAGGTTTTTTACAGATACATGCTTATTAACAATGTAAAAGTTTTAATGTATGTCTATATTTAACTATAAACACACATTAAAATTGTTTTATAAAACTTCTATTTGTGCTGTTAATCACAAAAAAGGATTAAGAGAATCGGCAACCCTGAGACAGTTGTCACAATTAATGACATTTAGTTTTTGTTAGCAGTTTTGTATTTTAATAAAAGCGGTCAACCCACGTGTATGGCATATGAATGCTATCTCAAACCAGAATGTAGGTATACAAAAATAAAATATCAGTTAGTAAAGTAAATAAAAAAAGTTCTCATATTATTAAAGCCTATATGTTATTTTTGAGTAACCAATTGCTGATAAGTGGACGGACAGACGCTTTAAGTAGACTAAATTGCAGTGTTAATAGATCTTCAATAATGTCAGATGTTACAAAATCATTACATACATAACTAGAACACAATACGTAACGTAGAATGGGAATTAAAACAATAATTTACTTATGTAAAAATATCCAACAGATAGCTGTTCACCTATCTTTTTACATAAGATCTCTTATGCCTAAAATTTTATTACCTTTATGTTAATAAGTCTAATTTTTAACAATGTTTGAATTGAACAATACTGTTATAAAGAAATGCAGTCCAACAAAAAATAAAATCCTCTAATACCGCATTTAAAATTCCTTTACATACATTGTTACAACGCCATCTAGCGATTGCAGTTGAATTTGCTTTGTCGCTGATTCCAGCTGTGCTTGAATGCAACGCGTCTCCAAGATTAGATGTGAGCCTTCCTTGGTCGGAGCAAATTTAGGACGGTATTTTAACAACTAAGCAATCAAGACGAGATTAAAATTTTAATGTTAAACTTTCTATTTTACTTATAACTTTTATAGTTTTGAGTGATACTCTGCTTTAATTAATTGATCGAATCAAATCCTGATTAAAAGAAATAAAAAAAAAAATGTATTTTCTCCCGATCTAAGTTATCGACGCTATCTTGTTTTCTATGAATTATCGCTCAAAACTTACGTACGTTTTATGTCATTTAATGTGAGGTAGACCAAATGATGTTCTACTTTTAATCGAGGTTAAAATACATCTTATGAAACTTTTATAGCTTTGCAGTTATTAGTCATTATAATATTGTACTTTTATTTATGTCATTGGCTTATTAATATTTTCATATCGTCTATAGGGCGTGCTAATTTTAAATAGTAGCTGTTGACAGTTTTATATAGCACGTTTGCCAGAGTAAAATGGTATTCTTGGATGACAATCCTGAATATCAATCTGAATCGAGGGACCATTACAGTTTATAAATAATTATGCGCAGATGGTAGTGACTCTATCTTGAGCGCCAAAGGTCGTGGGTTAGATCTCCACCCAGTATGAATAATATTTATGTCTTTGTTTTGTAATTGGACATTAATATGAATGTAAGTATTATATTTGTAATATATCTATTATCTGATATCCGTAATACGTAAGTATTTTATGATACGTCTTATGACGGTATCAGGTCAACGTATTATGTCATGACAATTCATTATCATAAAATCATAAAAATTAAAAAATTCGTTATTTTTTAATTTGCTGCTCAAAGAGTTATTCACAACATAAACTAATAAAGAAAATAAAATATTAAATATCCCGTTAGTAAAAATAAAAACGTGGTATGTTTTGCTGGCAAACTGATTCAAGGTCTAATATCTACATATCGATGTGTATCTGCATCGATTATCGTTCATCAGAAAATCAATTATTTCAATTAATTAAAATCGAAAAACCGAATTTTTAATGATTTTAGATTGTATGAAAGCGTGTTATGTGTAAAATAGCCTCTGGGCTTTAATATGTGATTAGGGGTGTATATTATGTACTTAATTAGAAAAATGCACGTAAAATAGATGTAGAAAGTAACAGTACGAAAATGGTAAGGTTAATAAAGCAGTCGGTAGAATAGAAGTACAGTAAGATATTTTAGAAAGGTCAGGTGTAGTCTATGTTTAACTGTTGCTGCACTGGGGTATGGAAAGATTAATTAATGAAAATACTCCGCCGTGGGCTACCGGCTGAGTAAAATAGTACCTCTCTCTATACCAGGTGACGTAAGTGGCGACTGAGGTCCTGAAACCGATAGATGGCAGTATACCCATCCCCGTTGCGAAAGCTGTACTCCGCCATTGCCAGCACGCTTGCCTAGCGCGGCAAATATGTGCAAAATTCCCCCTATTTTGGGGAGGCCTATGTCCAGCAGTGGACATATGGATGATGAATACAAAAAATGCAATGAAATTGTCTCTGCATACCTCGTCGGAAATGCATGATTTTATGTGAATATTTACCAATATAATTTATTGACAGGCACATTTTTTTTATCAATGACCTGTGTCATTGTGTATTAGTTGTACAGCTTGTATAAATTGCAAATGGTGTCCGTAGTAGCCGATAATTATGCTGTCAACCGACTCCGCCAAACGTTCTGTATTTCACAAAGGCACCTGACGCTTTTTGCACTACAAAGCCCATTAGCCGATGCGTTTCCGAACGTAAAGTCAACACTGTTATGAAGTTTTCATCGAGTTTCCGCCGGAAAATCGGCTAACGTGGGAAAGCTGGGATTGCGATTTGAATACGTAATGAGCCCCGGTGTATTCGTTAATTGAGTCGATATGTAAATAAACAGCTGCAACGCGGAGGCCCATTCAATCATCGAAGCTCAAAGGCTAGCTCACCGTTTTATTGTTGCGAGCGATTGTTTGCCGCCGCTGAATTATGCCTGAGCATTTATTTCGATGCGATTTTATTGCGTTTAAAACGGTTTTGCGATGCTCACGAAATTTTCTGATTAATTGAACGCGTCTTGTCGGCATTTCGGCTTATTTTAAGCTTGTGCTTTTAATCAAGTTAACTGGTTATTTTTTGTACTGAGATAAATCGGTGATTCTGTTGGAATGGAAATCAGTGGTTAATGTTTACAATTTCATTAATGCATATGTTGGTATACATAATTATATATATAGGGCAACCCATGGCCATGCCACACGGGGATAAAGGATAATTATGAAATAATTAAAATGGGATATTTTACTTAAAGACATTTAAAAAATGATTTTTTTAAATAAGAAGAAATACATTCAAAAATTTTTTCAAACCGCTTGATTCGGCTAAAGAATTTTAAACAACAGATGCAGTTTTTTCATAAATATCATAGTCAAGAAACTCTGCTTAATTACATTTGTTCATTCAATTCAATCTAGAGGTCTTTGAATATCATGAATTAGATATCTACCTTCCTAGAAGTTTGCCTAATATCCCTTTAATATAACTGGAATAGAATGACAGCTGTCAGACTAACGTGTTTTATAATTATTATTTTAATATTCTTTTGTCGTAAACAATATTAATAGCAAATAGTTATTAATATCAATACATGTAATTTAATCAAGTAAGAATAGGTAACATTTTAATCTCCACATTTTATAAACATGTATCGATATTTCAAAGTCAAGTAATTTATTTAAACCATAAAAATAATGTTATAAGTATGATACGTTTCTTGAGGAACTTACTATAAATAATGTTTTTAGAAATGACATAACATTTTTTGGCAAGCGACAAATTAAATCATGAAAATGTAAAAGTTAAATAAATCCCACGTAAATTAAAAGGTGTTAAATATGGCTTTACATTATATAATATATATATTAGACACGCATATTTTGATTCGATTTAATACAAGTTTTAAAAATATTATAAAAGGCTCTGATACACACCGTTCTCAGAAAAATATCAACAAAAAATGTATTGTTTTCTGTTTCTAGGTTATAGATTGGATATTCAAATAGGTACATATCTACATAAGACGTATTTTTTTATATTGTTTATTATGAATAGTATTTTTTTATTTAAACAGTCCCGATATTAACAAATGTTGGCGTTCAAGTATACTTAAGTTCAACGCATTACCTTAATATTTTAATTTAAAAAAATACGCTGTATAATAGCTGTTAGCTAAAAAAATAGCTGTTTGGTAATTTTGAGGGCCCTAAAAATTGTGGATTCTTTTCTTTCGGTGGGTCTCTAAAATCGAGGATGTTATGTTAATAATTAACATTGTTTAATAAATGTAAGGAAATACTCAGAAACGGGCTATAATATGTAAATTATGAGCAAATTAAAGACATCCTACGCGTTAAGACATGTCTCTTTTTTTACCTGCATGCACTGATTGTGACAACCGGAAGTTTTTATTTGTTATTTTAAATTTATTCGCTATGCAATCAGACATATGTATTGAAAATGAAGGAAGACACAGGCAGCTGTGATACATTTTAATACTAGCAAAGCTGCTGTCGATCAATTCATTATGTCTAGATTATGGAATAATAATAATTGTTATTATTGACATTGATTTTAGCCGGTTAGTTCACAATTTTGGGTAATTTAAGCAAAATCTATTCGCTGTACATACTATAAGTTTTAAAATTTAGTAGATAAAATTATAACACCATTGGTTTTTTGAATAAAAAAAAATAAAAGCAGCAAGCTTAAGAATTTTGAAAGTTAATTACTTTACTGGTTGGTACCAGAGACTTTGTTAATGCAATTTTTTTTCTACTGATACATCTATTTTTTATTATGTTTCTTTATACAAACACTCAATTAATTTACCACATAAATGTGGTTTCCGTTTCTCATTACAATATCATCTATCTTCTTTGAAAGTAACGTTAAAATTTGTATTTCTGTTTTACCCAGAAAAACAAGAAAATGATAAACTTAACATTATTTTTATTTATAAAGGCTATCATGGGCACTTTTAAATCGTCATTACTAATTATTGTAATAATACAATATATAAGTAGTATTTTATATAATTGTGCAACTCGGATGGTACATACGAGTCATTTGACCAAACAGGTAATTGAGTAGCCTATTTTAACCAGTCTGCCGACGCCACACGGGTCTTAAAACTAAGTTTACGGCAGGTTCATTACGCGAGATACAAGAAAATGACTGGCAAGAAATACTGATTAAGGTTTCATTATCACCTAGTGCTTGGTGTCAATGGCTTTGGCGTCCACTACTAACGGCTGTCTTAAAGATAACAATTATACCAATTCTTTTTAATCCCAAGTTGTTTTATAATTATTTAATCTAGCTAATTTATGTAAGAAGAAATAAATACAGTATATATGTAGCTATTACATGCATTTAGTTTCGTTTTAATTAATTAAATTAAATAGTATAATAATAAATAATTAATTCCCACAACATCTTATACATTGACCTGACTGTGGTAAGTCGTTGAAAGCACTGGTTACGGACGCCAGACAACAGAGCAATAACAAATA
Source organism: Heortia vitessoides (assembly GCA_020976665.1). NCBI lineage: Eukaryota > Metazoa > Arthropoda > Insecta > Lepidoptera > Crambidae > Heortia > Heortia vitessoides. Next base: position 7,179,745 of record JACJUM010003085.1, on the reverse strand, counting down.
TACTAATCAAATGCGTATATTTAACACCCAGATACAGAAAAAAACACAAATGTCATTATATAAATATTTGCACTGAGTGGGAATCGAATCCACAACTCCTGGCGCACAGGATAGGATTACTACTATCTGCGCCATCGGGCCCGTCAAATACGGACACTTTATTATTAGCCTGCCCTGACATAGTGCAGTTATTTTCCTGTAGATCCTGTTACGATCGAGTTTTGTTTACGTTGGCGTTGACAATTCACGTTAACAATTTTTTGACATAAAAAAGTATTGTTTTGTTCAAGAGAAGTAAAAATGGAAATACACCCAATTACCGCCACGCACAGAATAATTCATTTTATATTACGCTTTCACTTTATTTTAAAACTTTCCGTATGCTTTATGAAATTCCGAATTGGTCAAGCCGTTCTCGAGTCTTTCGTTTAGCAATTTTATATTTTATTTATAAAGCTAGATACGTATGGAATATATTTATAAATCCATATTATTTATTAAAGCTTTTGATGGCTCCATTTATATTTTAATGGCTTACAAATGGCATTATACAAAATATTCATTCAACGCCTTGTTTTATTCATCGGGATATTTTGGAGTGCAAATATCAATTTTGGACTAACAAAACATTTGCTTACATTTTACTGCGACGCATTAATAATTATAAAATCGCCTATTCAGTACATACAGACGACACAGTCTATTAATTTCGATATAGGAATACATTTATTATTTTGTTCAAATGACATTTCACTTATTCATCGCGTTCCCGTTTCAATTTGTGGCTTGTATAATTAATTGTACATTATTTATGAGTATCGACTTACTGGTACTTACGGCTACGGATCAATCTGTACAAATCTGCAAAAAATCGTAACAAATGTATTCATTGACAAAATACATAGGCTACAACTACTACATGCCAAAATAAACTTATTAATATTTAGGGACCTAAAGGAACAAATTCACACAAACATAAATACGCGTGTGCGTGTGTATGTTTGCAAATCATCATCATAGCAGCCTTAGATTTGAAACGGGGATTTCATTTTCTTTACTTTTTCTTTTCTTTCTTACCTCAAAACATGGTTTCTTGTTTTTAGGTGATTGCTTAGAAATCACTTAGGTTTATCAATCATAATAAAAAAGCTCTTTAACGGTTTTAAAACACGGTTGAATTAACGCAGCTTTGGTTACCTTGCAGCGAAAAATCTCAAGAATGCGTTTTAAAGCCGTTCAAATAATAATTTTGTGAATAGTGAACGCGTGAATATTACGTATACTTATTGTCATACTCTATTTCAGTCAGTTTATTATATAAATACTAGTATTCGTATGCAAAGATTAGAGAGGTAGTAAAATTAACGACTCTTTAGGTCTCAAGGTTGACGTGATATTACCTTTGTGATAATACGGTCTTTACCTGTATGTTATAACTATTTTTAATAATATATGTACAAACTTGAAGTTCACTCACTCATCATTAATAATTCTCATTTCATTCACTCGCAATTATATAGTTTTGTATAGCTTGATCTGTAACCGTGTGTACAAATCTGAATTCGTATGTGACAAATCTGAATACAATCAGTCAAATTAATCGTCATCACATATAAGCCGTAGGAGCCATTTGATATGGGAGTATGACGGGAAGGACCCCGAGAAATTTCCAATTGGACCGGTTGTATGCGACTTGCGTCCATCGCGCCGCTGCAGTTCTATTCAGAACTACATTAATAAAATAAAACTTGTATTTAATTATTATTATAATTATTAAATATTCTTTAAAGTGATCAATTCTACAATTAATAGTTATTAGGGCATGCCAGAAGCCTTCTTCTCACTGGTACTAGAATGCATTTGAATCGAGAGCACGTCGTATTGTGTGAGTTTGAGATAAAGATTAAAGAATTGAAAGATGAGATGTCTAGAAAGCAATGTGGTGTACAAATGATGTGACAAAAATTTAAAAAATAATGTTGAGATGGTTGGAACATTTAAAAAAGATGTATGAAAGCTTAATGACTACTTAAATATATAATAATAATAATAATAATATAATAATAATTCCCACAACATCTCATACATTGACCTGACTCCGTGGTAAGTCGCTTAAAGCACTTGTGTTACGAATGCCAGACAACAGAGGAATCACAAATATACTACTTAAATACATATATTTTACACCCATACACAGAGCAAACACAAATATCATCATATAAATATTTGCTCTGGGTAGGAATCGAACCCACGACCTTGGTGCACAAGACAGGATCACTACCATCTGCGCCATCGGGCCCGTCGATATAGATCGGAAGTGAATGAAACAGTTAGTTCGCCTAGGTCGACCTAGGCCAACATTCCATAACCAATTCAGGAAGGCCAGGTCAGAAGTACTAAGAAAAAATAAGTGTTTATGAAAGGACTTATGCGAGTAAAGGAAGCGATAGAAGTGAGATTTCAAGATTTTAGTGAGATCCATAGTCTCTGTTTACTCTGATTAGGCATAGGCGTGTTGTATCTACGAGTATGTATATACAATTGAAATATGTATGACCGCAGACTATAGACGCTCGTGTCATTACCAAGATATCGCTAGCGTATCACCAACCTTGTAAACTTCTTACCGGAACATAGCAATGCGAATACTATTTGGCGGTGAAAATAAGTGAGAGTGAGGTACCATAGCAGACGAGCTTTATAATAAGAGGCCTGCCTCTAGTTTAACTGTGAGTGGTGAATACGTACATATCAGATAATATTAAATTATATATATATATATATATATATATTAAGTATAATACAAAATAAAAAAACAATTAAAACCACATAAAAATGCCAACCGACATATAATTTAGTTAAACTCAGAGGGGGTCGCGGGGCGCACCATGTCAGAATGCGCAGTTAATACTGAGCGGTATCAATTAAAACTGTCGCATCTGATTTATTTTATTGATTCGGGAATTGATTACATTACGCCAAATTGACCGCAACGAATGGGTGTCTCACGAAGAGCCGCCGCAATGCATTCAAAAATTGCGATACTCACGCATTATTTCGGGAAGGGAAGGGAATTTTGGTGAAGTACAATTACTGTAACTAATATTGACCGGCAATATTATCAGGACGTATAAATGTTTATTACTTTTTCGTGCCAAATGTACTGACTTTTATGAAATTCATAAATTTAAAAGACTAGCTTTCCGCCATGAATTCTTTCGGGTGGTCTTTGCTTTTATAATACGACCTGCAAGAACTAGAGTTCTCGTGTGTTGTCAGTAAATGACACATCATATACTGACACGTAATTATAAAAAAGGAGCCTATTTACTATTTCAGACTATAATCTACCTCTGCGATAAATTTTATCCAGATACTTTTATTCGTGGCATCATAAACGAGTAAAAAACTTCCTAATAGAATTTCACGTTTAGAATATTAATACTATGTACGCGGAAAAAGTCGCAGGTTTCTAGTCAAGTTAAAACCAAATTTTACTTAAAAAAAGTGACTGGATATTATGTATTAAACGTTTGTAAATAGTTAATTCATATATGTAATACAGTTAATAATCACACATATAATACGGCTGTGTTAAAAATAACATCATCATTAAACAAAGCAATCGATCTCTAGTTGCTTTTCGTCTCGCTCCATAATTAAAATTTGGTAGAATTAATGATGGGTACGCTAGAACTGATGTCAGAGTTTTTTGAACTTATAATAATTACTTATTTACAGCACTACAATGAGATTTATTTCAACTTCTACATTTTAATTACTCACATTTCAAAATGTCTACGCAAACAAAGCCGCGGATTACAACTACGAGTAGTTAGGAATTGCATAAACTAAATATAAATCAATCAATCAATTCGCGCAGTGTTTGTTTTAGTATTCCACTATCAATCACTTTTCTAATTGCGTTATTTATCTACCCTTGTCCGAAAACGGCTCTGTCATCGGCTCATGCAATTTCACTTAGTGCCCTCTTTACTTGTCTATTATTTCTCAATAATTTTCTGCAAGTCATAATACCACCCATTAATGCGGTATTTGTTTTTCACTCACGACTCATACATCAGTTCCGCGATTCCGAGTAACACTGGCCCGAGGAAGCAACTTTAATAATACAATATTCAACGAGTATATACTTAATATGATTTCACTGCAATTGTACAGGTTTATTTGGGCCAAAGTTACGTCAAAGGTCAAAGTAAGTCGTATTTATTGTGGAAGGAATTCAAAATTATTCCATTGCCGATATAAAAGTAGATTAAGAGCAAAGTCAAAAGGTGTCATAAATGTTTATCCTGGGTGGGGATCGAACCTACGATACGACAGTATTAATATCATCTGCGCCATCGGGCCTGTCGTGAAGAGAAGAGCTGATTTTTTTTGTTTGAATACGAAAAAATACGGCATTTGTGATTTACTGCCCAATCTCGAACAATCTTAGGTGAAAATAATTTATGGACTTTTTGACAGTTACCGAGGAGTCACATAGTCTCTGTTAAAAACTCCTAAAAAGAGACATTATAAATTTGATTTGTTTAGAGGTAAAGTAAGTCAAAAAGTATAAGTACTACCATAGATGGCTACTATCTTAAGGAGACAACAAAAGAAACAACAGGAATAGCTAGTAGCAGTGCTGGCCGAGTAGAATAGTACCTAGCTCCCTCTGTACCAGGTCGTAAGAGGCGAGTGAGGTACTAGAACCGTCAAAAGATATAACCATCCGAAACAGTGAAACTCATGTGCCCGGTGCGCCAATTATGGGCCAAATTATCCCTTTCTTGGAGAGGCTTATGTCCAACAGTGGACTTCCAATGGCTGATAGGAATAGATATAGCAATTGTTCACGCACAAAATCTCAGTCTCATAGAAAATTGCCATTAGACACAGTCTATGAGTTTCTTTCACTGCCAATCATGTGAAAGGATGGTGAAGAATAATGGTTACTGCGTTAGTAACAATCATTCTACACCATCCACTATTCTGATTAACTGAATGACTGTTCACTTCATCTCTTTACTTTTAGCAATAACTGTTTACCATAAATACTAATGTGACACATTAAGCAAATTAAGATTAAGAAAATAATCAAGAAAACATTAAAGAAAACCCATCAACTATAATTTTTAAATTTGTAATTTGAAGTTTGAAGACTAACTTATTAAATACGAAAATGTCATTGTTTTTTTTAAGTATAAAAGTACCTCATTGAGTTATATGTTTGTGTTTTTATATATAATTATATTAAATGCCCTGGATAATGTCGTAAAATAGAAATTATTTGATTTCATATTGTTTCCACCAATTAAATTTCTAACAAAATCTCATTCAACGTTCATTGATTAAAATATTTAGCATAATAATTTTGTAGTCAGTGTTAGTTAATGTTTATTCATGAATATTTAATTTTGGATCGTATTTAGTAATTTAGATAATTTCACACTGGCTGCTATATTGAATATACATCAGAAAATAAAAAAAAAATATCTTGCAAATTTGTTTATACAATAAAATATCGTTAATCCGGCTGATAAAATTAATATTATGAAAAATAATAAGTGATGTTTTCATAATATTACTGATATTAACAAGTTAACGGCCCGATATTAATATGTAGAAAGGATGAATTAAATAGAATAGCTGCGCAAATATAAAGAGCGGAAGTAAATGGAAGGGTTGGTATAGGACGAACGAGGCGAAAATATTTTAATCATCAACTTAACTTATCTTAACCAGAAGAGGTATTAAAGAAGGGCTAGGTCAGAAGTACCAAGAAAAAAACGAGCGTGTATGAACAGACTAATGCGAGTAAGGGAAACAAGAGAGGATTGCCAAGATCGTAGCAAGTGGAGATCCATGGTCTCTCCCTACCCCGATGAAACACAGACATGATGTATGCATGTAACGGTAAGCGTGATGTTAATCGTCACCCTCTATAGGCTTGAAGTGTTCTCTGATCATCTATGATGTCAACAGCTCTAGACCGGCCGTAAAACGACCAATGCTGGATATAGGCCTCCCCAAGAAGAGGAACTTGCCTATATTTGCTACGCTGAGCAAGCGTGGTGGATTGCCGAAGAGCGTAGCTTCACGACGGCTTCGAGTGAATATACCGCCATCTGTTGGTTTTGGAACCTCAGTTTTCTACGACATCTGGTACAGGGGGAAGTACTATTCTACTTTAGCGGTACCACACACCACATATAATGTTATATTACCTAGTAATTTCACCGCTTCTCTTATACATCAGTTTGAAGCTCAGCATATATATGGCGTTAGATATAGCACCAATGCAGATTATAACTGTAAAAGGTATAACTGAATTTCTCAAGCTAGAGTCCACATGGCTATATCTTATAACACGAATCGGATTACAGCAAACAGTATCTCATACATCGACCTGACTCCGAGATAAGTAGCTATAACACTTGAGTTACAGATATCAGACAACAGTGTAATTACAAATATAATACTTTAATACATATATATATAACACAATTTATTTAATTAATGTTTATTATATAAATGAATCCTGGATGAGCCTTCGACCATTGGCGCATAAGGGCACTATCAAATACATCGAATATAATAGATCATTTATCTAAATAAATAAATACGACAGTGAATTCCCTGTTTTTTGTAAGCCTTAAACCAGAAGAAATAATCACTATAATAAAAACCACTGAAGCAATTATTGTAAGGCCACCAGAGGTATCAATTTAGAAACCAAACCTATAATAACATTAGTGTGACATCATGTTATTACTTTTCCTTTCATAACTTTTCATCCACAAAGATGGACAAATTTGTTGACTCAATTTCCATTCGTTTCGAGCTCACTTGCAATGAGATAAACTTTTTAACATCAAAAGTATTATTCAAGTAACAGAACTAGGTTACCGTATGTTATTCGTAGTAAGGTCTATATAAGTGCAGTGAGGCTAATGAGATGAGCAAGTGACAATTTGTTGATGTGCCGGCGTGCATACAAAACACGCTGCATTTTGTAACGCCTTAACAAAAAACTTTAAAGTAGGTCAATTGAATGAACCTGCGGTGAAATGTTGCAGGGATGCGTGCTAAAATTTTATAAAACCTCATGAAGATAGAGGCTAATGTAGCTAGACTATACGTCATTTTAGATGTTATGGCGTTTATTTTTCGGTGAGTACGTTACTTAATCACTTGGATATTCTAATAATGAACTTTTAAATGTACTCTTTAAAGTCCTGTATTCGTTGGAGTCTTATATGTCCTATTATACGTTGCTATGCTAAGAAAATACACGGCAAGGACCTTTAAAAATTTTTATAATCATTTTCCATATATGTCAAAGTTATTGTCCCAAGTCTAAGTAGCAATAAAGCGATAGAGAACGTTGTATTTAATCAGTCACTAATTTTGTATTTAAAAGCAAATGTTTGTCTAGCTATATGATTTGTATTGACTTTATAAATGCCTGTATGTTTGTTTATTTTTCATCGCTTAACTGGAGGTCTGATTATTTTTCAATTTGATATGCTGGGTAACTTAAACCCTAGATAAAGATACAGTATATTACTGGTCTCAGGAAATCAAGAGATCCCGAGAGACGCGATGTAAAGTGAAAATAAAGCTAGAATAGCTTACAAAATGCAGGATTGTACCATGTAATAAGTGACGATAGTTGTCTATATATATTTTTTAACGTTTTCTATCTACCAGATAACTTGGCTGCTATTTTACAAAATGTGCCGTAACAGATAAATACGCGTTCTTTTTTATCAAATCCTGTACCATAGTGTAGCATGCTCAGTCAGGTTACGCTAAAATCTGATCAACATTAAAAAGGTCGACCATGAAAAATAAGTTGTATTGTAATTTTTTTTTTAAATGTACACGAGACATATATTTAACTGATAAAATAAAAATCTAACCGAATTGGTCGAATCAGGAATAAGATGACTTTAAAGACATCCAACTGGATGTCTGCTACAGATGGAGATCAGCAAGTGGAAGTAGCAAAGAGCTAGGCACCGGTTGATGGAGTTGTGAAGTTCTGAAATAAAGATCACGGACCGGCAAGCCGAAGGATTGCACTGAATGCAGGCCGTCTGTTCATCAACCAAATCACTTGGGAACGCTATGTACAGATGCGGTACAGGGAAGGAAATGTCCAGTAGTGATTATAATGATAAAAAATAATCTCGCTCATTCTTATGAGATTTTTCAAACTTACTAAAGCGTTTAAGGAGAATAGCGTTTTTCAAAAACACTCCACTACTTTACAGTGGCGTGTTATTATACGTGGGTCTAAGCCCCGACCACAAATATAAATAAATATCTGTTATGTTGCGTCTTTTCGAGACTTATTTCATAAATTTCTTCACCAAACTACTCACTGTAGTAGTAAGCTGGCATAAAAATATTTCAATGGTTTATGAACAGCACACCTGGACCCTCGTAGAAATCGCCGCCTTACATCTTTATCGCTTTGGTAACTTACGATCGGTCTGCAGCTATTTTCGTTAAAAGTATTACTAAGTAACTCTCATAGTTTTCCCCGCGAAGAAAATATTTAAGACCCTTTTTGATCCTCTTTTCAGGGATGGACTAGATGGATATTGTTTACTGTTGATATAATTAACTGAGTTTCATTGGAAATTATTTTTGTTATTGTGACGGGGTTGTGACAACTAAGTTGACTTCGGATTGCGCAGTCCTTGCATTGTTTGCAGTCTGCAGTCTAGGTATTCTGTACTCTGAATGTTGTTATTTTCTGTACTTAGGTATACTAGCTCGTTTTTATGAATACCTTATTTATTCACTTCTGTATTTGCTAATTTCTCAACTATTAGCTACTATATTCTTTATTAAATAGTCTACTGCAATTATAGTTAATAGTCTACAACACTTACAAAATAATAATAAAGATATGTATTGTACTTATGAAAGTCAGTCACATTGCCTAAAGATGTCTTTAAATTTTGATAAAAAATTTAACAACAAAGTGAAGAAGGAAAACCGATGTTAAGAATTGTTTGTATAACTGCTTCTACAATATTATCCTTGTATCTATATACAGATTTATATTGATTTCATAGCCATAAACCTCACTGGGATTGAGCCTTGGACTTGGCTAGCATTCCTATCGTTAATTAGGCTTCATCAGTTTAATTTCATTACATTGGCAACCTTTGCTCAATGAAATAGTTTCGCCCAAACACTTACTGATCGCTTTAATCGGGTTATTGAAAGACCTTTATATCGATAGTCTAATAAAATCGAAGCTTAAAAGTTTATTTCAAAAATTCAGAATAGATCCTTTAAGTATTATTCGCAAAATAAATTTTAATCGGCGTTTAGTTTATTCGTAGGTATTTTTAAGAATACGATGTTCTTTTACCTGGAGATAGGCTGAATTGGCTATTTTTAATGATAACTTCTGATAAATTTGTTCATATTTCAGTTAGATTTAACATTATTTATGATTGTCATTACAGCCGGTAACATAAGCCACTGCAATTTAGAGGTATTATGCTGGGCAAGCGTCGTTGCAATCGAAGAATGCAGTATTGAGACATTGGCTGTCACTGGCCGATATACCACAACATTTTAAGTCCCAAACCCTCAGTCACTTATAACTCATATAACACCTGACTTAGAAGCACATAGTATTTTATGGTCTTGATAAAAGCTAAGATGATAAAATTATTTTTTTTTAAATATCCTTCATCCTTTAGATAAAAAAAAAGTGATTTAACGGATTTAGATTATATGAAAACCTGTAAATCTTTATATAAAAGTTGAAATTGGCTGACTGACATATCTTGAAATTCTGCACAATAATTCCTTATAACGTAAGAAGTGCAATGAGAAAGTATTTTTGAAAATCAATCCCATAAGGGGAATGCAAAGTTAATACGAAACTTTGCCTTTGTTTTTGAAATCAAACGATTCAACATGAAAATCATGAAACACGTGTAAAATATTTTTTCCAAAATTATCTCTTAAGAAAAAAGGGTGCAAGTTTACTGTGAAAAATCTCTGGTTTTTAAAGTTTTATCAATAAAATGTAAAATTTTGGTTAAAAGATCCAAATCATGATTATTGCCGATATCCTTTTTGTTTGTTTAAATATTCAACTATTATTGGCAAATAGCTATTGCTTAGTATTTAGTACTTTATTTCTTTTATTGTATTTAGTATTCCCAGGGAAACCGGAACTATGCGGGCGAAACCGCAGGCCTCTGCTAGTGTTATATATGCGTTTTCTAATGTAACTTACATCAAAACAAAAAAGATTGAAGGCAAACACATTTGGCATTCTTAAACATGCCGTCCATATTTCTATCGGGAAATTCAACTTGAATTTTTCTGATTGGCAATACACGACAGAGCAAGCACAATACAGGTCTACGCTCCTTTATTTCATATTTATCAACGTCCGTGATATAAAAGTCGCGATCTTGTATGTAGCACACAATAAATGCCCGTCGCGAAATCCAGTTACGACGAGCGAGCCTCGACAATTGATAGAGAAACTGTGTGCAACGATGAAATTTAAAAAGTCATTTATTTCGAAATGCTTTTTCTCGGAGCGCTCGCGGCGGAGCGATATCAATTTTATTTTCCGTTGCGGCTTCCAGCGTCCACAGTGTAGGTGGACGCCGTTGGACTATTCCACGAGACAGAATTAGGTACATACTATATTTGTATAATTTTTATTGTAAAATATCTAATTTAAGTCTTTACTCGTTGGCTGCCCTGACTTTGTCCGGGTACACAATAGAATAATAGAATTGTTTCCCGTTGATCCTTCTTATTCTGTACAAATCTGGTTCGGATTATTTGAAACAACCAAAACAGATTTATCTAAATTTGTTCCAAACTCATGCATATATGCATATATTACGTGTGCATATGTGTGCAAACATTTCGAAAATTCATTTTTAATTATATAGATTATTGTGATCAATGTGCAACTTGGCACACTGTACACGTATAATTAAAAGAACTATTAAACACACTGTACATGTATAACTAAAGAACTATGTTGGAGATTTCTCATTAGTTTTCAATAGCTTTATTTACAAGGGGAATAGGAAGTTTATAAAAGTAGATGAGATATGAGAATACAACATAGATTCAATGCTGTACTATCGTTTTTATAAAGATTAGGTTACTGTCTATGACTTCCTCAGTGTGGTCTGGACACTTTATATCACGTTCTTTTGTTTTAATTAGCATTTAAGATATCATGTTTAACTGGCTGACTGACATTGACATCAATGTAGGGCCTAAACTATAAGGTGTAGAGACTTGAAATTTTGCACATAGGTTCCTTTTACAATGTAGGGGAACACTGATATGGGTGTTTCGAAAATTCATCTCTACAGAGGGTAAAACGGCAAAGTTAGTATGGAGCTTTGCTGTTTTTTAAGTTTTTCAAATGAAATTACAGTACTTTATTGATAGAGTTATGAAACACGTAGTAAAAATAATTTATAAATAAAATAATAATGAATAAAAGTATCACTCTTGTACTCGTGCTTGCGGATTTATATAAATAAAAATGAATACTAACGAATATATAAATGCATAATTCTAGAACGACTGCATCAGATTAAATAATATTTTTTTGGTTTATTTGTAATTATTAATATCAGCATAATATTAGCATTTAGATAGGTAATCAAGAACCACAAGAATAGGATTAAAACTCCCACAGAAACGGGTCGACAAGACACAATTTAATTTTGTGTGCAGATCAAGTCGGGCGTATAGCTAGTTTATAATATTAGTATGGATTAATCTTGTATGTCGTGACTTGCCGGCAGAGAAGAATAGTACCTCCCTCTGTACCAGGTGTTGTAAAAGGCAACTAAGGTACCAAAACCGATAGTTTACAGTATATCCATCCAATACAGTGTAGCTGAAAGGCACAGGGTGGGGATGGGCAACAGCATTCAAATCGCAAAAGTTGTGCTATGCAATTGCCAAAACGCTTGCTCAGCGTTTAACTAATTATGGGCAAAAGTCCCCCTTTCTTGGGGGGCTTTTCAAAATAACTAACCAAATTAATTCCACTGACTGCTGTATGTGCTGTAAGACATAAAATTATTTAATAGTACTATTTTCTAATCTGTGTCTGTGTCCAAATGTGAGTTGAGGTGATATGCGAACGCTGTAGCTTGTGTTTTAGACATTGAGAATTTTGTATGTCAGACAGCGATTGGCTTGTTAAAATTTAATAAATGTACAGTCCATCCATAGCTAAAAACTTGTTTTTTACACTCGTTGGTATTATATGATTTATTAACCGACACGCCCCGGCTACGCACGGGTGCTGGGAGGATAAAAATGGCTATTGTTTTATAGACCTTATTTTTCAGCCAGCGGGCAGCGTTTGCAATGTAATCGCAAAAAAAACGATTTTTATTTACTAACATAATCGTTTTAGAAAATAATTGAATTATTAATGTTACTCTTATAAATTATGTATGTATTGTACATATAATATTCATATTTGCAATGTATGCATTTATTTATAATTATGAAAAATTATGTATTAAAAAAATGACATCAAAATCTGTCGGGTAGTTTTAAAGATCTAAGCATACGAGTACATTTCAAGATAAGATTGCAAACATTATAACTGTTTGACTGATGATTTTGTTACACCTATAAATTCTTGGACGGGTTCGATAGCGCATTCGGTATTGTCCTCATCTTATGCGTAAAGGGTCATGGGTTCGATCCTTTATACATAAAAACATTTATATGAGGGATATCTATGTTTGTTCAGTGTTTTGGTAATTAATATGTTATATTTGTGATTCTTTTGTTGCCTGATGTCTGATGTCCGTAACACTAATTTTTTAAGCGACTCACTTCGGACACAGGTTATGTATTAGATGTTGTATGAACTATATGAAAATATTATCGAACAGTAAAATTCATAAATATATCATTGTACTTAAACATATACTGCATCTTGACTACTACTTAGATAACTGACTACTACTTAGATAAAACATAATCTAAGATTAAATAATCGCATCACTCGTACACCCTTAATTAATCTACTAAAAATACATTTCATCCCCGTTCCAGGCACATTTCTTAAAGCCATAATACCCCACATTAAATTCCCCGGCTCAAGTAATAACCTTCCTATTTTTATACAAAACAAAAGCCTTTCGCGACTCAACCGAACGTCGAGGTAGCCAGTATTTTTATTTTAATCCATTTTGTTCTGAGATCACCGGAGTTCCGGCGAGCACGGTCAACGCAATTAAGTTTGATCATATAATGACACATCGCCGCTCCCTCCACGCTATTATATGACGCGACGTTCTTATGAGGCTTTTATTGTAAATAAACGTTTGACATTTATGTATTTATTGCTCGTTGAACTGTATGGATTTTAAAACACATGAATGTCGTGGTCACCACTGTGGGTTTGACGTGACTAAGTCTATGCGTCTGATTATATAACCTTTATTTAAAGAATGATTCCTATTTTTATTTACCTTTCCCGTAAGTATGTGTATAAAAAAAAAATTGGTCTATTAATTTTTGTGGTAACAAAAATTATTTTGTAATAACAACATATGAGATAGATAATATTTAATTAAATATGTTTAGTAAATATAATAAAGCCTCCTATTATTGAAATTATTTCTAAATTGTTTAAGTAGTTTTTAAACTGCTCGTTACAAATAAAGATACAAATCTTTTCTCTTTTTAATAGATTTCTTTATCGTCAAACATTTATTCAGTATGCTTCTCTGAAAAAATAACGAATTGTTGGTTTTTTATTATTATCTATTTAACGATGTTTGCAAACAAGCATACGGTTCACTTGATGACAAATGTGACCGCAGCCTACGATTGTGTCGTCACAAAGAAATCATCAGCTTATCGTATACCCTGTGAACTGAAGATACTCTGTCGCCCACGTGTACCCAGTAATTTCACTGCCTCTCTCCCCCTTAAAACCGGAACGTAGCAATACGAACGCTGCTATATGGCGGTAGAATTGCGTGAGAGTGAGGTACCAATGCAAACTAAATTTGTCAGCAGTCTTTCTCTGGTGATGTCGTTTTATTTATAAGTTAGTATGCCTGTTAAAAGCAAAAATGCTTTATGTCAGTCGCAGACAGAAGATTTTTATACCTTACTACCCTATATGTACATTTAATACGATTTTAGAAATTAGGAAAACATAAAACAATCTGTGGCTTAACTACTACTGCAAACATTTCCGTATTTGATATCTTCAAATGTCAGTAAGTATGTATGTATGTTTGTAACAATTAGTGTGGATAATCTTAGCTTCTGTAAATACGAGTGTTTAAAAAAATATATCGGTATCTGACTGAGACTATAAGTAGGTATTATGACGTACTGAACAACGTATAAGTAGGGTTATATGCTAGACAGCCTACATCTAAATCAAGAACCTTTTCAGAAAAGTATTTCTCCTGATTTGGTCCATCTGGATAGAATGGTAAATGGATATAGAGATCGAATTCCTTCTCCTGTTAGATATAGGAGAAGTCTATTAAGTCTGTAAAAGATAACCGTTTGAAATCAAGGGTGTAATTCTACTTCTGTTTAGGTGAATTGATGGCATGTTCTTAGTACAGAGTCTCGTCTCGTTCCCAATAAAGTTGGAATTTGCCCTTAATTGTTGCTTTGGGCAAGCATCATGGCAATCGCAGAACTTTGCTTTGCAATGGGTATTTGAGCTACGCTGTTTCGGATTGATGTACCGCTACTTGTCGTTTCAATCATTATTTCAGTCGCCTCTTACGAGACTTGGTATTGGGGAAGGTGCAATTCTACTCCACAGCCGATACCCCACCTTTAAAACTAAAAAAATGGTCAATTATAAGTTAGATTCGTAAAGTGAGTATTTCGTAATTCTATCTTGTGCGCCAAGGGTCGTGGGTTCGATCCCCACCCAGGAAAAATATTTCTCTGATGCATATTTATGTTTATTCTGTGTTTGGTGTTGTTATATATATTTAAGTATTATATTTTCGATTCCTCTGTTGTCTGATGTTCGTAAGACAAGCACTTTATACGAATTATCAGGAAGTGAATTAAAAATACATTATTTAGATCCCGATTATTAAAATGCAATACTAGTATCATGTATGTACCTAATAGTCTTAGATTGTATAATATATATATTTTTATAGCATTCCCTATAGAAAACATTTATTAAATAAAACATGCGAATAAAATGAATATAATCCGAACTTGTTTAAAAAAAATAACACCGTCAATTTCATTTACGTAGCCTAATCCGTCCTAAGCCCGAGCAAGTGTATAGAGAAACGTGGGCAACATATATTGGAATGACAGAACTGCAAATGCGATCGGCGATGCCCGATCTACGTGGGTATATGAAAGTTTTTTCTATTTTCTTCAGGAAAGTAAGCTCATCTCTATTCGGAATACCACATTTAGGTCGCGTCCCGCTATCCGCATATGATTCGTTTATAAAAATACTGATATACGGTATGATGCAAAATTGATCTCTATGATAAATGTAATAAGGGCAGAGGTTAAACTCGTGTCAAGGTGTTTGGAAGGTCAACTTGTTTACGTCGGATACGGTTGAGTTCTGATTTTTAAAACTATGCTAATAGGGCACAGCTGTCCGTCAAAGTGGATGCAGCGATTAAATTAAAATATATGAACAGAAGTGTCAGCTGTGGATTTAAGAATTAACTATAAATATCTGGTCGCTAGGTTCTTTTGTTTCTCTTAACTTTCTGCACGACTTATAGCATATGGCTTCATTATCGCAAGACCAGGTTAGAAAAAAATCATGTCACGTTGTTTATCCGGGATGAATTTTTAAACAACTGACCGGTTTTAATAAATTTTTGCATTTTATCTAATTTTAGGAATATGATAATTTATATCTCAAATTATAGTCGTAATTTTTTTTTTAATAAACATGTGTATGGTAGTTGGCTCGTAGATCATGCTACTAGGCATTCAATCCGCTATGTGTACATTGTATTTTTCTTATGCAATAAGTTAAATAAATATAGCTAAGACAAAAGACAACGTCTATCGATTTAGATAATATGATATAGAAATAAAGTAATACATTTTTGTTCAAGGACTCTAGGACTATGTACTTAGTGTAACTTAAAAATGCGAGCGTCAAGTTTAAAGTATTAACTCGCAGATCCGTATGAAAGATACTCTGTCTTATCGAAGACCGATAGGAGAACAAAAAAATCAGAGGCTTTAATATGAGAAAAATATACATAACATATTTACTTTGGCTGTTGACGCGATATTCAATCAAGCAAAGCGATCAAAATAATTTCACAAAAGTCCACAAGAACATTTTTGCACATCGTATTTATTCTTAATATCGCCGCGCACCGGTTTATCCGCGTGTATTATCTGCGTATAAAAAAAAAACGGAAACCAACATAAAAGCGTTCCCAAAATTAAAACATTGCCAATTGAGTATAGAATGAAAATATTTTCTCAGGGTCTCTTCCGGCGCGTTGTTTGGTACGATAACACAATACAGTATCATTTTCATGGAACAATTTCCTTTGAGTCACGCTCAAACAAAAATTAATTTATATCATCGCCGCGCGAAATGGCATCATCACGGGCCTAAGAAAAGACGAGTATGACACATTTATATACGTAATCTAAGACTCGCTCAGGCCTCTATTACAAGATACAAACAGTAAAAGGTATACAACACTGGTCGGAATGAAGTATGGCCGGTGGAGTTAGAAGAGAGAGATAAGAAAATAATGCGCCGTCATATATCATCACAATCGCCAGAATCCTGGCCAGCTAGACCCTCTTCAGTAGGAATACTCCGGTAATATTTAACTAAGCAAGAATGGTTGCTATGGCAACTGACCGCCTCTAATGTTGTAGGAGCATTAACATGTAATTTGAATAGCCACTGTGGAAGTGTAGATTTTCGAGACAGACTATATTTTGTAAAAATATTCTCAGGGGAAAAGTGATTATTTAAATTTCATACAAATCTGTGTGTCCTGTGGTTATTTTTTTAAAGATATGTTCCATTTTATAAACCGAGCTGATGTTATCGTGTAACTTATATTTTTTTACTGTGAGAAAATATTATTGACGAATCAGCACACGATGAGATGTTAGAGTGAACACCGTAGTGACATCGTAAGGATATTATTAACGTGCTGCCAACATTGTGACTTGGGTATAATATTTCACATTAATTGCTTACTAACTATTTTATCATTGTCATAACAGCCGTGGAACGTTTACTGATGGACAAAGGCTTCCCCATGAAATATTGGCCAAATCCCCCTACAAGGTATGCTGCGACCCATTCTCACCCTGTTATATTTGAGTTTATTACTTTGTTTCAAATAGGTATACCGCCATTTGTCGCTAAGGGTACCTCAGTCACCTCTCGGTGCAGTGGGAAATACAATTATAGTTTGCCGGTACCCATTGACCTGTAATACTGAGTTGTGAACGTTGAAAAATAGGTGACAGTCAGATTACTTTTTGATAGATAACTCAAGTAATATTGAATAGATATTTTTTATTTTATCCGGGAACAATAGCTGCGATTTATTAATAGAGAATCAATATTTATGAGTAATGTATAAGTGATAACGTCATGAAAATATATTTTCAATTAGATTGTTATACATTGGATTAATAAGAAAAAATAGCCCGATGTATTGAAAATACGCATTTTCAATCCTGTTTGGAATTTGAAGTTACGCACCATTATTTTAATTATCTATATTATTAATCCATTAAATAAAAATGTATGACTAAAGCAAAAACATTCGGAATTTTGGTTATTTCACGACTAAACAGCTGAATCTATCGTAATACAATGTGGCATATGAATAGTTTGAACCTTAAGGAAGAATATACGCTACTTTTAACGCCGATTAATATATTCGTCATACATAATGTAATTGTCCAGAATAGATAATTAAATCCATACCGATAAATCTCCAACGGCTTGTGCCTCCGCGTCGATGGTTTGATATCTACAATTAGCTGCAAGTCGATTCGTGCATCGGACAGAAGTTAGTTAACAGGATGGTTGCACTAATTTATTTATGTGCCTGTGCACTGACGGAGTCATATGAATTAACCAAACAAAGTACGCCGTCACGCATTCTTGGAATTAGTTCTGCCGGAGGACGGTCGACTCGGACATTGTTCATTAGTGCTTTTCATATTATGCGATACGATGATTTATTTATAAATGTTTATATCTAGAACATTTAGCATGTTCAACCAAATATCACTACAGAAATAATAATAAACAAAGTCCCTAAGTATGCTTCAAGCTTCAAATAAAATTTCATTGATGCGGTTTTTTGGAATAGATATCTTTATTGGTTCAAAAAGAAAGTAAAAATATGCATAATAAAGCGGAGAAACTTTGGAATTTTGGAAGTTTCTAATATGATGTTATTTATAGAAACATTTTTTTTGCTATTACATTGCAAATGCTATCTTAACTCGACGCAATAGATCAAAATAATAAGGTCTAAAAAAGGCCCCGGTGGTATATGTCCATCTCTTAGGTATAACATACAATAACAATTTTCAACCTGTTTTTAGTAAATCGATCGCTTCATGAGGTAAAAGGCTACATGTGATATGCGGCTTAGGCATTGCATGCCTTATCATTTAGTGGACCCATACCAAGATGGTAGTGCATGTTTACTTACGATTTTTTGTACCATAATGGTAATACATGTTTGCTACCATCATGGTACAAAATGTATACTAATACTATAAAGAGAAAATATTTGATTGTTTACTTCGTACGACTTAACTCAAAATCTACCCCACATCTACGCTACAATGTCATCAAGTATTCACTACTTGTTTGAACACAACATCTCATATGGCTGCGTGGTATGTCGCTTAAAGCACTTATATTACAGGCATCAGACAACTGAGGTATCACAAACATAATACTTAAATACATATTTTTAACACCTAGATAAACACAAACATCATCATATAAATATTTGTCCTGGGTGGGGATCGAACCCACGACCCCTGGCGCATAAGATGCTGAAAAAGTGCTATAGCTATACTATAGTTCACAAAGTCAAAATAAAAACACCTACAAGGGAATGTAACGAAGCAAGATTAATATTATTATGCGATTATAACGAATAAACTACTAGACTGATATCAGAAAATATTTACTAATGGAAATAAATCAAATATAAGCGTTAATTTATTCCTGAATTTGGTAACGGGAACTACATGAATATAACCGCGGTGATCAGCAAGTGTTTTATATTTTTGTAATGATATTAGCGTCCATTGGCTTAAGTCACACAAACGCGGAACATATGCTTGGGCTATCTACCATATTATATCATCTGATAGTCAAAACTAAAATCGGGATGTTTATAACAAATCTAATTTAGTTAAGACTTTTTGTCGTCCGGGTGTTTCACATTTTTCATATCCAAGTTTATCCGTTGTTATATTAATAATTAATTGCTCCAGAATATTCTTGTAAAACTCTGAAACAATTTATTTATTTAAAATCCTAGCTGCACAAACGTTCCAAGAGTCTATCAACTGCAACATTCTTTACAAAAATCATTTTCACAAATGTAAGGTCCGCATTTCTCTATCATTTAATCTATATATATTTCACACATTCGTCTATCACTATTAAAACGAAGAAATAAAATAAAACTCTTAAGTGTTGAATAAATACCATCGTATTTGATTGGATTAGGATAGGTCCCGCCCGAAACAAATAAGTCATAAATGCTAAGATATAATAATAAGTACAAGAAACGAGATGGTTATTAAAGAAATAACTAACACGGTTCACATTTATAACAAGGGTATAGTTTATATCTACTTGTGAATTATATATATATTATTTTACCAAGTCGACCAACAAGCAAACAGTTCACGTGATAGTAAGTGTTACTGCAGCTTATAGACGCTTTTTATATCAGATGGATATCACCAGCGCGTTGCCAACTTTGCTCCCTGATGACATTGTCACATTACCCATTAATAGCAGTGTTCGCATTTGTGATGTAGTTAGAAGGGTGAGAAAAGGAGTGAAATTACTAGGCATTACCCAGTACTACTTTTCTCACCTTTCAAACCAAAACACACCAATGCGAACTCTGCTATTTAGCGGTAGAAATAGGTAGAAGTGAGGTACCAATGCAGACGACCTTTGTATTAGGTATACCTCATGTCTATTGCAAATGGTCGTGTCATTGTCGTATCGTGCGCACTAAAACCGTCTATTCACTGGACAACCCAATTCTCGTTAACGTCGAACTGGTTGTCAATTACGTGTCAGGACGCGGCCTGTTTAGGGACGGAAATGAGGCAGCGTTTCGTGTGCACGTGTTGCATTTTCTTCGTGGTCTAGAAAATTTTGTTGAGGATTTTCAGTACATTAATGTTGTAAGCACCTTGTTTTTGTGTTCCGCCGGCTTGCCGCGTACATTTTGTTGCTTTCGAGGTAGT
Source organism: Heortia vitessoides (assembly GCA_020976665.1). Classification (NCBI taxonomy): domain Eukaryota; kingdom Metazoa; phylum Arthropoda; class Insecta; order Lepidoptera; family Crambidae; genus Heortia; species Heortia vitessoides. Next base: position 7,159,207 of record JACJUM010003085.1, on the reverse strand, counting down.
TTAAAATATAAGCTGAACCTTTGGTTTAGGTAACACGTTGCAGTTTGAAATAGTATTCCCTTTTGGATTGTAATGGCGAGCACCAAATGTAATCTTTAATAAATTGTTAAATAAAATATAAAGTTCTACACATATAAACCCCCAAGAAGGGGGGAATTTTGGGGTCTTAGCAATCTCAGAGTGTAGCTTTCGCGAAGAGGATGCTGCTGCCCTGTGCTCGCACTGTGCATTTGAGCTACGCTGTTTTAGATGGATGTACCGCTATATGTCAGATCTGGTAATTTAGACATCTCTTCAAGACTCAAGACATAGGAAATCGAGTAGTCTATAAGAATTTGTATTGCATTTTTCTGGAAAAACGCACACTTGCTTTTAAGTCCCTTTCAAGGTCCAAGCGGGTTCAAGTCCTTATTTAAAATAAAATATAAAAAAAATGTATACACTTTATTGACTTGACTGTTCAATTCAAACGTTTGGATATTTTGAGACCGTAAGATATAATAATAATGCGACTTTAAATAAAATTGATTGATGGATTGCAGATGACGCAAAGAATGGCTACTTGTTAATAAATCTATATTTATATAAATTCACCAACAAACGCGTATTATTTATATGCAAGTGATGTAAAGTAAAGACGTAGACGTAAAGAGTAAGACTTAATTTATAGGTTTGCATAATAATAAGAGAAGTGAATGTAACGTCATCATCGTCATATCAGTCGATAGAAGTCCACTGCAGGACTCCACTCTAAAATTGCCACGCTGGGTAGGCGTAGTGACAATTGCAGAGTGTAGCTTTGTATAATTTGAGATAGATATGCCGCCATCTATCGGGCCCGGTATCTTCACTACTCATAGAACAAAAAAAAACCTATATTTTGCTCCGTTGGTACTTCTCGGCATAAAATAAAAGCAGTATATATAAGTTTAAAAAAATTTATGAGTACCAAATGTTTGCACGAAAATGAAAATTCGCTTACGAACGTGTTACCTACGCGAAGCGATAGCAAGTACCGACCCATAGATGTACGTACAGGACAAAATATTTACCTAGACATATAGGCATTGAACGACACGACGTACAACAGCATGCAAATGCACGTTGCACCGTACTCATAGTTGTATCACGTAAACAAATTGTTGCCTGTTCATCTCATTAGTGTCACTCGTGTCGGCAACAAAACTGACAGTGTTTTTGTCGCTTGTCAACCGCCTTTTGCAAATATTCTTCGTTCGTATAGTTACCTGTGACATTTGCTATTGAACAAGCCTTTGCATCGGTAAGTCTATGTAATTAACGTCGCGTCTATTTACAAAGCTCTTGTTTTATATAGATTTATGGTTCTAAGAAGTTTAGAAACGTAAAGTTTAGTTCAGATTTATTTTTAAAAGAATTTATATTTAGTGAAATACCTTGATAATGTGGGGTGCCGGCGGAATGCCAGCAGTGTAGAATAGTATCTTTCTATGTACTAGGTATTGCAAGACTGAGTTACCGGAATTGACCAGAGACAGCGTAACTCGAATACACTGCCCGAGGATGGGCAGCAGCAGAGAAAATACGCTTAACGGAAGCTACTACGCCGTCCAGGCGTGGCAGTTATGCATAACCTTTCTTGGGGAGATCATTGTATAAACTTCGACATTTTACTGCTGCGTGATGAATTTTACTGCCGCGCTGGGGAAGCGTGTTGGCAACCGAAGAGCGCAGCTTTCTTGACGAGGATTCTGCTGCTCATCCCTACCCTATGCATTTGAGCTATATTGATTCAGATAAATATACCACCATGTGCCGGTTCTGGAAACTTAGTCGCCTCTTGCGACACGAGGGAGGTACTATTCTGCTCTGATGGTACCTAAAGGATATAATTCTAATAGTTTCTTATGTATATTTATTAAACATTACCCGTTTACAATGTTATGAGGTATGAACGAATACGGAAACATGAGAGGTTTGCAACTAGTTTAAATCATTCATTAACAATCGTCCATGCATCACAAGTCATATCTATTTGCGTCCTATAAAGTGGCACATGTAAACCACATCTCATATGTACTAAAACCGAGATGTAATTTCATGCGGAATTAGCACAGGGAAGTTCACTTTTGAGCCGCACAATTAGAGCTGTAAGTCGTGTAATGGTTGATGATCTTGGATGTCACAAGCCGTTATTTCCATAAGTCACGTAGTGGTGTCATTACGACGGAACGACTCGGCGGGATTATTCTGAAGTGTCACATTTAAATTACGCTCGATTTAAGTAGTTAACGATCGTTGGATTTGAAATCGGTCGAATGAGATACAGTAACGGTAACTTATCTTAATAAGGATTCTAATGCAGATTAATAAACATAGACTTTATTAATCTTAACTGTACATAAAAGATAATAGTTTTTATGTATCTCATATAAACTATTATATTTTAACCCGCGATTTCGTCTTAATTTGCTATATATTGCGCCTCGGCGCCCGGTGTTTTCTTAATATCGTTATTATAGTATGGCCTTTACTGGTATTCAAGCTGTTTACGTGCAAAATTTCTTTAAATATATATTCAACCGCTTAGTTTTTAAAATTAGCAAACAGACCGAGATATTATTGCATTCATAATATTAGTAAGTGGCAGCAGTATTGTATACCCAAATGTTTTAAACGTATGCAGAAAAACGAGAACGTCAAGTCGTTTGTCACTCTTTCTTAACACAAATTTCTATTAACACTATAACATTCAAATTGGCATTATGCAGTTAAACGCTCGTACTCTACAAATAGAAACTCTGCGTTTATTGTGCATGCAAATAACACACGTATGCACTGCAAACCTGGGGTTCTATAACGTCGAATGCTCTAGGATTTAGAATAGGGGTCTAACCGGCCCGTTGTCACTCGTTCAAGATCACGGCCTCTCAAGCGGGATTATGTATGTCTGCTGAATGACAATTAGTTCAGAACAAACACAGGGTTTAACTACTGGGCCCAAATAGAGCGTCTTACAATTTCAAATGTAGACAGTGTACGAGTTAAGCTTGCATATTTATGATTTAATTTTGGCAATTCAGTTATGATCTGTGGATATTTTTAATGGCTGATTTGTAAATTCTTTTCCAGGTTGTTAAAGAACTGACATGTATGAAAAGTTAGTAAATGTTGTCAAGATACAATATAAACTTGTAGAAGTGTTGAAGCATGTATTACAAGTGAGTGAACTCATCTATTGTTGAACTCCTCAGGGCAAAAGTAAACTTTGTTAATGTAGTTTACAAATAAAACTAAAAGTTCACAGCTCTGCTGGGAGGAGGGATCTCTATCAAAGTGATATTAAAATATCTTCGCCTCAAAGGGATTTAAAACAAATTGCCTTGCGACTAGCGACTGTTCAATTTAATGTGCGGTTGTAAATAATGACTTTCAACCGAGCATTTTTTAGAACTTCATTCGAGCGAGGTATATTTATGGTATAAAAATTGAGTTATTTGAATGGCTTAATCGCACTTTGTTACAGGGTTTAAATTGTGTATAGAGCTTTTTCTACTATCTTCATTACAGCAACCATAAAACAAGGTCTGCTGGACATACACCTCCTCTAGAAAGGAGGAATTAGTGTTTAATTTCTTTGCAAGGCAATCGTGGTGGCAATCTCAAAGCGTAGCTTCCCGACAGAATTGCAGCTGCCCAAATATTTTTTAATTTTGATCCATATTTGGGCAGTATATGTTCATTATTCTATTTGTTTGTATATCATAGCTTGAACCTTAACGACGGACTTACTTGATATCCTGGTGCAAACGGAAATCTAGAGAGCTGTATCATTATAGAATTTAAATAAAACTTATTCAATAGCTTTTGTGTGAATATGTCAAAGCATACTTACACCCACAAAATATTTAACGTTTATAATATTAGAAATATTTTACTTTGTAGGCAACTATTTCATTATGCACCAAGAGTGAGGTGGATAGGAGTCGTCTTCTCAAGACGGATCAGGAATCAATTTAGCGTCCAGCGTCGACTACGCGTCCACTGCATGCATTATCAACCGACCCGACCATCAAACTGACAATCAATACGAAATTATATGCAGAATGCAATGGCACTGGTGTAACTATTCTGTATTTTACAATCGCCAAGCAATCTAAACATATAAATAAAATTATGTGTCCATTTGTAAATGAAACATATATTCGGTTTATTCATAAAAAATATAATGTCAGTTTGTTCCGGATAATCTCTGAAATGGCTGGACTGATTTTACGGAACTTTCGTAGATGTTATAAATAGTAACTTAGGCTGCTTTTTTTAATACACTCACTATAACTGGAATCACGCGGGATTCAATTAGTGTTTGTTTATTAAATAGTAGTATATATAGAAGATATGTAAAATAGTTGACGAAAACTGGAAAAAAGAATAGGGATTGTTATTTAATTGTTATTTAGCAATAACAAAGACAATACTGCGAAAATCTAGTTACATTGCTAGCAAACGCGTTACTATAGTGTAATTGAAATGATAACGGCTCGGTAAATAGGTCGTTTTGTAGTACCGCAAGTAGTAGTTGTAGAAATTAGTCTGGTCTTACCACCAGTAATGCGTAACATACTCTGTTTTAGACAAAGAGAGATTATATCTAAAAGATTTTCTAGCCTTCATGCGTTCACTACTCATAATAAAAATACTTTTTAACGGCTTTAAATCCGTTCTTAATAGTTGCTCTAAGGTAACCGAAACGTCTTACAAAAATGTAAAATGTTGAATACATAGTTGAAACATAGTTTTTTTTATTCCCACGACATCTCAAACATTTACCTGACTCCGTAGTAAGTCGTTTAAAGCACGTGGTAAGTGTAACACCAGACAATAGAGAAATCAAAAATATACTATTTAAACACATATATTTAACAACCAGACACTGAACAAATACAAATACCATCGTAAATATTTGCTCTGGCTGGGAATCAAACCCACGACCCTTTGCACATAAGATAGAATCACCACCATCTGCGCCATCAGGCCTTTCATAGTTCCGTCCTTATAAAAATTACGGATTCCGATTTTATTATGTACAGTATTCTTTTACAATTTAATCTAACTTGAAAGATAGTACATCTAATCTCTAATTACAGTTGCAATATATTTTTCAAGATAAACATAGGTATATAATTAAGACAGGATGTCAGCTAGTTCCCTATAAATTATCGGGAGATTAGAATACCATACAACTTTTTTGGTAGATCAATTTATTATTAATCAAAGTAAGGTAGGCAATCCCTAGGTAAGATAACCCGATATAGCGTAACTCAAATGTCTGAATTGGCAGCAGCATCCATGTTACGAAGCTACGCACTGCAATTGCCCAGTGCGGCAAATATGGGCATATATCCCCCTTTCTTGGAGAGACCTATGTAATGCTATGGGCGTTCTATAACATTTAAAATGATATGTGACCCACATTTATGAAAATACCTTCTTTTTAAATATAATACCTGGTCTACATAGAAAATTAGCCCAAATTTTGTGACATATTCATACATATATGATAAAAAGTTACAGAATTATCTTCTGGATTTATGTCTGTAATACTATATACGTTTCGGGTAAATTTCAAATCACATCATCGTGCATTTATTATATCAGCCATTAAAAGCCCACTATTGGACATAGGCCTCCCCAGTAAAAGGGGGTATGTTGCCCATAATTTCCGAGCTGGGCAAGCGTGTTGGCAATCGCAGAGCGCAGCTTTCGAGACGGGGAAGCTGCTGCCCATTCCCCACCCTGTACATTTGAGCTGACTTTTTCGGATGGATATACCGCCATAGGTTCTGGTACCTTAGACACCTCTTACGACACCCGGTACAGGGGAAGGAACTATTCTACTCTGCCGATACCTTACGGCTAATCTGTGCATTTGTTGCTGGTAAAATAATTAAAGGTGTTTTATAGAAGGAATGACTTGCAAGATACTGAATAGTGATTTACTAACCACCAAGATAGCATGAATCGAAGCAGTCGATGCAGACAGGGGAATACAGTAGGAATTCATTTGTTTGCCATCCGTGACCTTGCAAGGGAAAATCTCATTAATATACAAACAGCTTAAAGTGTTATTGTTAGTAGTTACACTTTTGAATCCATTTTGCGTTATCGCTCTACCATTTAGTAGTATCGTTGCTTTGCAGGTTGTTTTTATATAAAATTTGTTATAATATTATGTTTGACGGGCCCGATTGGGATGATAGTGCAATCGGTAATCCCTACCTAGCACAAAAATTTATGATGAATAAATATATTGATGAATATTTGTGAATTGTTTTCTGTCTGTGTGCTATATCGTATTTGAGTATTATATTCCTTTGTAAACCGTAACCAAAGTGTTTTAAGCTGCTTAAATACCTCAGTCTTGTTCACGTATGAGATGTGCAAAATATGTTAAAGTATTTCGATGGGGGCAAGCACAGAATATATTTTAAATATGTAATTATGTAGTCAAGGAAACGGATTTAGGATTATAACTGGTAGTTTTAATTAGTCAAAAGTTTACTATCACTTTAACAAAACTGCAATACTCTGGTTATTTTATATTTGAATTAAATAAATGCGTCTTTAAACTACTAACAAAATAATATAGGAAATATAAAGGAAATTTTAAGGTGCTTGCACATTCATTATATTTCTGAAGCTTATGACAAACCCAGTGGTAAAGAAACTCGGGAAATAATAGGTGATTGTGAAATCGATTGCCACTCTGAACATAAAAAGGCAATAATTTGAATGTTGTTTTAGCTATCTTTATTGTGTTAACTTCTGTCATTGAATAGGTATAATTTTCTTTTTATTTAATAGCTTTCATTGGTAAAAAGTAAAGTATGGATTATAGATAATATAAATAAGTCACAACTCTATTCAAAGTTTCATTCAAAGTCAAAATTGAACACAGCGAGTTAATTACACAAAACGCCACGCAGCCGCCATGAATAAAAGTAATCACCATTCAAATAACTATAAAGTGGCCACGTACTCATAATCGAACCATTTAGCTAGTTATTCATCTCATCAATATGAATGCCTAATGAAAATGCACATTTGAATATTATGCAACAAAATTTTGCCGAATTATCGGCGAAATTATTGCAGCACGGATCGGTCGGTGGACCAATAATTGAATAATAAAATATTACTATGCTGGACGACCAAAGCCGCTAAGCAAACCAATTTATCTTTTGCGCCTAAATTAAGCCACAGTAGCTCTGTGAATGTATCAGGCGGATTGTTGAAATGTCAGATTAATGTTTTTGTAGTTGCTCTGTATTTGACTGAGATAAACAAACAACTTTGGCGTGTATTCTGCGAAGGATTTATTGTTCGATGAAATTCAGATTATAAAGCTTGGATAAAGATTTATGTATCTATGCTCTTATAGAATAAAAATAATTAAGCTAAAATTACGGTAGGCTTAGTAATAAAAAGTGGCAACTTTTGAAGCTTTATCATTTGAAAATGATAACCTGACTCTTAACTGTTAAATACATTTATTTTTATTTCTCTATGCATAACTTAGGCGGTATTGAAAAACTTTTACATTTTAAACAAACTCTGCACCACTGACAGAGATTTATCAAAGTGTATTTTCATCTAATCTTTATACTAAAATTAAAATAGACTATTTTATAATGACCAATGACACAAATAAATTATCTGTCAAATAATATCAAGTGGGACGATTTAAATATGAATGATCTAAATACGAGGAATATTTTCCATTGATGCGGTCGAAGATGGAACTATTTTTGTACGATGGAAGAACTTGCACGTTTGTCGGATTGAGACAGCGCATGTCAAATCAAAAGATACCCCTTCGAGCCGATTCGCATCCAATAAAAAGAATGAAAATGCGGAGAGTTCGCCCGATAAACTTATCGCAAATTCTGTGACTTATGTACCTTCTGAATCGACCGGTAATATATTGGCGTTTGAAATCGAAGTCGACTATGAAATATGGTTTATTGGTAAAGTTTTATTGTACTTGTCTGAGGTGTGATGAGGTTCTGCTTTTGCGGTAACTGTGTCAGAGAGACTTACTCTTTTACACACAGACTTCAGGAAGATTCGTTTAAAACTTATGATGTTGCATATAAATATTTGATAGTTTAGTCTATTATAACCTAGCAGTTACAAATTATAGATACCACTTCATTATGTATATAGACTACTGTAAGTTACAAATAATAAAGTTGATCCTAGTATGAACACGTGCAAATGACAGGAAGGCTTAAATGAAATCCATTCAAGGGTAGCTACATTCACAGCGCCAACCGATTTCGGCGCAAAGCACGTTTTATGAGGTGTTACACAGAATACATGCCGCGATATTTTCAATTTCACGAAACAATTATTCCGCCATGTCATCAATCGGATCCCCGCTTTGATTGCGCGGCAAATTCGTTTTGTTTGGACACAAAAATTGCAATATAAAGAGCTGCCACATCATTCCCTTTTGGTTTAACGTAGATTGCTTCCAAAATGTAATATTGTTTGCAATTCATTTTGAACAGGCGATTGCCCACTTTTATTCCGCTCTCTTTTTTATTCCGATACTAACTTAATATTTTACGCGAGTGTAATAGTCGAGGAGAAAAACTATGGAATTGAATTCGTATAATTTAATTGAACGGAAAATCTTCCTCGGGAAATCGCGGCGAAAGTTGTGGAAGAAGAGCGAAGTGCCTCTGGTACAATATAATACTTGAAATAGAACAAATGCGAGAGCACCTTGTTGCCGCGACTTCTTTACCTTGGAGTCAATAGTAGTACTTCTCTTTATTTCCTGTTGTAATAAATACTTTTCACTTCCTATTTTTAAAATATTTTTTCTTAAATATATGATTTTGATATATTGGCTTTATTGGGAATATTGGATTACTCGTTGCTTTTGGGAAACAATTATCTCAAATTTTAACTTTAATTTGAACATTCATCAAATTTATGTATACATATATCATAATTTATATGTTATCCGTATACATGTTATCGGCAAAAGATTTGTACTTTCCAGGTATACAGGTAAATTTTCATCTCAGAATCGGCGGAGTTTGCGGCGAGGCTCCTCTTCGCAGCGACGTAATCACACCCAGCTTGCGAGCTAATCTTGATGCACTATTCCTACACTGCCTGTTCTAGTTATTTTACTCTTTTCACGTCCATATTAAAACCTCACATACACCATCCACAGAGCTACAACATCTCGTAATAAAGAACCGGGTTAACTTTCATTTAATGTTCAGTTTGCTACCTGCTTTACATAATGACATTGTAACTTAAAAAATACAGCACAAAGATTTTTTTCTCGGCGGATATTGCGCGAACTTCACGAAGTTGTCTGTGTAGTTGTCAGCGTCTAAATCATAAATAAAACGCGAGCGTTTAAAGCGGATGAAGTTTAAAGGACTTAGCTGGATGAAAGTTAAAAAGCGCTGCAATTCATGCAGCGCAGGTGACCAGCGGTTTATCAGCAAGTCGCAGCCTTCGGACGCGGCGGTGTGCCGGCGGCCGGATAAATAGGTGGTTACAGAAGGCTCGCTCTACACGACGCTTGTAAATAAACAGGTTAAGTAACATGTCTGGAACAATTAAAAATGGGCTTCGTCTGTCTTCTGTAATGGCGTGCTACAACATAAGCTGTATAAATTTCTAGTGACCACCTAGCAGAGTAGTGATTAAGAATAGGTCTAGCAGCATGCTTTCTTAGAACAGTTAGGTGGACTAATACAAATAGACCGATCGCGTCTCGTAATAAGTACGGAGCAGTAAATGTGATAATTTTGACGCTGGATAAAATTAATTTTATTTATTGTAATCATAACCAGGTCCTAGATAAGTGCATACAACGAATACATTATTTTTAAGATGAGTGCATATTTACATTTTTTAATGAATTACTGGTTATCAGGGCGTAACTGCGCCAGCGTGGATTTCATATTCATACCAAATTCAATCTGTACGTAAATATAAAAATACTAAGATTGGTGAGATTTAGGTATCAGAACCGATAGATGTCGGTATATTCACCCAAAACAGAGTAGCTTAAGCGCATTAGGGTGGAGGTGGGCAGCAGCAATCACGTAGTGAAATTACAATCTGTAAGGAGACATATGTGCCTTTCTACGGTTGCTTTGATGACGATCCGATGATGATGCCGTTCTTAGCGGACTTCTGATACGAGGTATTTTCAATATTCTGCATCTGCATCTACTGTGTGAATATAAATATCATACACAACCAAGGCAGGTAGGATCATCTGTACATAAATATTTGTGAGAGAGGACTGCGGCACGACACCGACACACCTATCGCGGCCGGCGTTCGGCCGGCCCGCGTCGTGGATAATCGCCTCATTTATAAAGTTTACCGGGACAAAGCTGCGAGAGTTTTTGATTGAAAACAAACTTAGAAGGGACAGCCTCATTTGAATAAGTATTCTGCGAATAAAGTGTGGCTTTATGTTTTCCTTCAGGTGTTTTTTTTCCCTTTGTTATGCAAAACAATGTTCCACCTTGTTTAGGTACTACACGCTTTATTTTTGAGTGAAAGACTCTTTTGAAGTTAAGCTTTTCTGTATAAATTATTTTATTTACACTGTATTGTTCTAGAGAGCCCGCCTTTTGAAACTTAAACTTAATAGTCGTTTGTGATTCTTCGACTTGGAATCTTTATTAGGATCATTGTTGGGAATAAAGTCTGGACTTAAGTTTGTCCCGGCGTTCGTTTAAAACAGCGAATCATTGTTGTTGCGAAAGAGACAACGTAGTGCAATAGTCCTTTTTATTGTAAACAAGGAAGATAAGAATTTCGGTTTATTAAATATTTTATAATGTAAGTTGACCATTGCATTGTATTCCAAAATATTTGAACCTATTACAAATGTGATGTCATCAAATCAATATAACTAGCTAAAAAAAAGATATAACTTTATTAATATGTTTTATTCCTAGTAATCAGACAGCAACGTTTTCAGATTGCAGTAGCAAAAGATTGACTTCTGAAGTCAGTTGTATACATTTTACTTTGACAATGTATACGAGTATACTCTCTCTCCTATCTCGCTTCGTTTCTACTGGCTACTGTTCACTGTCAACTTGCCTATTAGCTTTAATAAAAAGGTGCCACAGCCTATTTATCTCGTGTACACTAATCACAATCCGTCGGTGTATCGCTAATCGAAAACTCTGGAGCGTGTTGGCCTGTTTCACGCTAATCGGTCGTGTTCCGGCCAGTTAGCCGATAGTCGCGAGATTTGTCTAATCAGCGTCACCGTGACAACCCAGCGTGGTAATGAGGATAGAGTTGTCCTGTTGTGGGGTTGTCTGTTGTACATCCTAGTCAGGGTTGTCACTGACTGATAATATGTATGTAATATATGATTATGGGAGTAATATATAAAAAAAAGATTTACATAAGATTTAATGTAAATAATTAATTTAATAAGGATATTGCTAAAATTTAAGTTAAATTAAATTTTAAGTTTTAATTATGTTAACTTAATAAATATTAATTATGACTTGTAGCTCCAACTAAATCGCTACTAACTTTAAGATCGCCTATCCAGATTGAAATAATTTTCAGAAATAAACATCCTTATTTTTTTAGTACTTTAGGTGTGTTGTTATTAGGTTTGTTCTTGGTATATATTCCCCGGTACCCCTTTATGCTTCTTTAATAAATATAAGTTATATGTTTCGGTGCGTTCATTCGTTTTGTTTTATCCCGTGACTCCCTAGATGCAGACTTTGCATTATATTGTGGAACGTGGGAATTTTCTCGGATTTAAACATTATAGAGATTCACAAAGCTGTTAAATTTTGTAAAATGTATAAAGAGACAAATATGCTTTATATTAATAATATTTCCGTATTTTTCTAATATTTTTTCTTGATATCATTATTAAAATAAAACCTATTACGGATTAGATGCTAACTTTGCTGAATTTTTAAGACTAACGGAATCGTTTAAATTTTTTATGTTTGATACTTACTTAAAATAATGAACGACAAAGAAGATGTAAGTATTAGAACACTCACAACACAAGTTGGGCAACCAAAATTAAAACTCCACAATCTAACCAACAGAACCTTACCATTAAGTTTTAAACTCCATCAGCGGAACAAAATCGAATTCACCTTTTAAAATTCCAAGAAAGTAAAAAAGGACGCCACCAATAAGTCTATTCTTGCCAACAAGTTACTTACGAACTCTTTACAGTAATATTTGATGAAGGAGCCAACGTCGACATTTACGGCCGCAATACAATTAGAAAAAGATCAATATCATTCCTTTTACTTATTCAGAAGAGGGTGCTGTTGTTACACAGTTATTGGTTGAGGCTGGTCATTTAATAAAACTACCATGTTTTTGTTACATTCGTTTCTAATGAGTCGTTTTTACACGAACTAAGCATATTAAATGCCATTTGATATTTTAGTGCCGATACATTTGATAGAACAATACCAAGCGTTATATTAATATTTAGCCAACAAGTGTGTTCAGTTTTCGAATTAATGTTGCGTTTTAAAATTGTAGTTTATAAAATAATAAATTGCATTCCAAATTTTTAATATATTTAGATTAAATTTTACTAAGAATAAGTTTTTATCTATCAGAGTTACAAAAAAGTAAAACAAAAAGAGACACAGAAAGGGTGGATATAAACCAAATTACGAATGTCATTCCTAAGACTAAGGTTGATGGAGCTAATGGCAAAGTTAGCTCTCTAAGGATATATGCTGAGCAAATTTAATAAATTTTTGGAATAGATTTAAATTAAATTAAACAGCACCCATGATTGAAAAAATAAATATATATTAATGATACGAGAGAACTATATCAGGACTAAATAGTTTCTGTTCATCCTAATGGATAAATTACATTAATTCATACAAAAAACACATCTGTCAAATTTGCCATTCGAAATGAATATGCGTGGTAAAATTTATTTCGCGCTGATTATTAAAAGTTCAAGTTTAATCAGGAATTGAATCAACCTTTTATCGACTTCAAGTAGTTTTTATGGATCTAAAGTAACCGTGTACCGATGGCATGACGAATCTAAGTGCTGTAGCTTAACTTAGGATTAGAGGGAAGTGGTTGTTTTCTGTCTAATATTTTAGCTTTTCTTGCTTATTGTATTTCTTCTTCATATTGAATTGATGGTTTTCACACCGTATAATATACAGTTAAAACCTGCGAACCGCTCGAACTTCTCTCTGGTCTGTAACAGCAAAGTACTTAAAGTACAGACATCCAAACCAAAGGGTTCGCATAAACGAAAGATTAATTACCCATTTGGTTGCAATATTCTAGAGGTATGCATACATTTCAATGATTTATTTTATTTATATGGATGGAAGCTTTATCTATGTCGTATAGATGGCGTACGGCGAATTGTGTAGATAGTGGTGATCTGTCTTGGGTTCGACACCCACGACCCTTGACCCGCTCAGGATAAATGTTAGAAGAACAAGTATTTGATCTGAGCCTCAGTGTTTTTAATAAGTCTGTTATCAGGTCTGAAGTCAGGTCAACTTATGAGAAGTCGTATACATTCATTATTATATTATTATTTCATAATTAAACTATTAAAGTATATAGTTTGACATTCTGCTTCATTCAGGTAACCCATTAAAAATTGTTGTTTCGTAATCGATATATTTTGTTATATTTTTGTATACAATACGTTTGTTTGTCAACCAGGGCCTAATCAAAAAAAGTCCCTGTAAAGTTTCTTGTATGCTATTTCCGCTATATTCCGCATAACTAGTCTAAACGCCAAATCATCATACCAGCCATTGGCAAGTCCTCTGCTAGACAAAAGCCTCTCCAAGAAAGAAGGTTTTTTGTCCATAAATGTCACGCTAGGCAAGCGTGCTGGCAATCGCAGAGTGCAGCTTACGCGACAGGCTTGCTGCTGCCCCCCCCCCTGCATTTGTACAGTCCTGTGTACTGTCATCTGTCAGTTCTAATACCTTAGTCGCTTCTTACGATACCTAGTGCAGTAGGCAGTACTATTCTACTCTGCCGGTACCTCAAATCCAAATAGGCTCCTCATATAATTTCCCGGTGTTTTCAAACACGCAAAAAGTTACGACACAAAATATGAGTAGGGCAAACTGACATCCTATTGATGTACCCATAAAATTAAGAGGGCACGCTGAGAAGCTATCACATTTGTGCACCGGCCAGCTTGGCATAGCCGTCTCAGACGCCCATAAAACCGAGTTTTACTACTGTACCTGCTTGAAAGGAAACCTAGTTGCGAACACCAACAATGTTAATTTGCGATAGTCTGTTGAATGTTTGAGGAAAGTGGAGAACGAATTGAGCAATACAAGGAAGAGAGTTGTAAATAAATCTTTGTATTTTATTGCTGTGGATAATAACTACTTTTATCGAATTCCTCTATGGGTAGCGAAAATTTTGTATTCCTAGTTGGGACTATTGACAAATTGGCATCCTTAGTACTCCTATTAATTTCCACTTCATAACGCCTCTGCAATAGCTGTTTAAACGAGAAAGTAATAATTATCTATCTATCTTTGACGGATCCGAAAGCGCAGTATATGATAGTTATACTACGTCATTCGCTAAGGACCATGGATTCGATCTCCATCCAGTACAAATATTATGATTATTTGTATATGTTGATTAATTTGTTGTCTGATGTAGTGTACCATAAATGATATATGAGACTTATCTCGAAATCTGGTCAATGTATGAATTGCTGGGTGATTTATTTTATCTATAGGTACTCTCAATTATAAATGTTCATTTACTTGTCACATAATATCATGGCATTACATATTTCTGATTCCAGCTTTGTCGGTCTACTGTTATCGCCAAATTACCTTGCCTGAATTTTATCTAAGTTAGTTCAAGAGGTAACTAAATCACAGATAGTTGAGAAAATCCAATTATCACTTGCACAATGGGTCACGAAACAATCGAAACTAAGAAAATTAATCTTCTGAGTCCAGACCTCCACTCTGGCTGTGCAAACTTAGACAATGGATTTATATTTCATCGATTTGGGGTTATCAGAAGCGAACTATGACGGGTATCATATTGAGGTTCTAAGCAGGCTCTAAATGGTCCGCAGTTTTATTACACGTTTGTGATAATGGTCAATAAATTATACTAAAGGACATATTATTTAGTTAAACAAAAATAAAAATTTAAATATCAAAATAAAGCAGTAATTTACCTCGCAAAATGACTTGATAAATCAATTGCGAAATAGCTAAAGACAAAATGGCGAACTAAAACAATAGCGAATGGAAGGGAAATTTCATAAAATCTCATTTTGTCTCACGACGAAAACGTTCGTCAAATTGACTAAGCTGAAAAATCGTTTATAGAAACGAGCTGTGCATCGCGAAATAAGGTAATATTATATAAATTGAACGCAAAACTTCTTGGCAATCTCAATCCAGTTGAAAATGAAGCAAATAAAGTAAGACGGCACCGGCCGCCTTCAATGCGTCGGCCTAGCGCACCGGGAGATTTAAAAAGTTACCTTTAAATATAAGAAAAAAATATCTAAGACTTTTCTCTTGATTGTCGAACTAGATAGCAATTCTACACAGTGGATTTAATGAGAAAATATTGAAGAGAAACAGCATTTATAATAATAATATTCTTTATTGTACACTATAAGCAACACATTCAAATAACATAGAAAAACATACAACAGTACAGTACAGTAGGCGGCCTTATCGCATAGAGCGATCTCTTCCAGGCAACCAACAATAATAAGACAGTTTAAGGTGCATAATAAATTAAACTGTGTATAAATATAAACAATCAACATATATAAAGGAAAACATCCACCAACACACACATACACATACATACAATATAATACAATACATACATACACACTTAAACATAAAAAAAATAATGTAAATAGATAGAAGAATATAAAATACATTTATGTATGCTATCTAAATGTTACGTTTATTATTATTCTTAACAATAGTGTATATTCTTGGACCTTAAACTTTATAAATTTCGGAATCCAAGAATTATCTTACATTTGGTGAGTATAATAAGATAAATAAGAGTCTGTCTAATGTTTAAACTTATGACTATTAACAAATCCAATTATTAGGTATCAAAATAACTAATCAGCGTGTTTAGGTGCGAACTGATTATCTCAGTTGGTTAGATTTGGATAGTTAAAACAATTATTACGAATAAATTTAAATACAACTCAAATATTAATTCCCAAATTCTAATTACACAGACCAATAATGAGTTTCAAATTTTAAACGTTGTCATTGATGTAGGCAATTCGGGATTCTATTTATGGGCAGTCGGTACGCGACTTTACCAAAATTGTTCAGTTCAATATAAAATGTATCTATGTACACGCCATAAATTTTATATTCCGATACCTGACCAATGTTTAAAAGGCTCGAATGAGATTTTCACATATTGATGATGTTGCAACATTCTGAACAAACAACACAGTGCCACAGTATCGCGTAGTCGATTTCGATATAAAATGTATTTTAATGCGTACAAAACAACTGCTTTTTATATTTCCAATCAGTTTTATTGCACGCTGAATATTTTATTCTATCAATTTTGTTAATGCACTTATTTTGTTATTGATTTCGCTTTGATGAACTGAAATAGTGCAACCGAGGAAGAAATTTAGACTCTAATAATCATTGGTGTATGTAACATGATTACAAATCGGTAATATTTTTTTGAAGTACAATAACACCCTAAGTACGTAGATATACGTAACTTATTAGCTGTTTAGTATAATTAATTATGTACTAGATAACATTATACTAACATCGTCATATTCACGGCAACTAACGTAACATTCCGGTGTGGACGCTGCCTAACCCCGCTCTGTTCTACATTTCAGATATGTTTTACCAAATGTATCGCCATGAGTCGGTTATTATCTAGTCACTTAATCTACTTTTACAACACCTGGCAAGAAAAACCTGCAGGTATCCTGAGGCATAGTAATTTAATCATGGACAATCGGTATGCAGGATCTAGAATTTTCTTCTCTTATTAACTTTGTTTTAATCTAACGTACAATTGTCCATCAATTCAAACAAAAGTCTGGTGCAAGAACACTTTATAGAAAAAAACCTAATTCCTTGATTTAAATCAAAAGGAGCCAAGTTGCATTTGTAAGATACGCTCTGCTTCTCTCGCTTCCTTTCCGCTGTCACAATTTTATCTTTTGCTTATTTCTAGTTAAGTATTCTTGTTTGACGTTTTTCTCAGTACTAACTTTTACAATAATTGTCCTTTTTCTATAGACAAGGGATCTTACCCACAGTAACTTGAAAAAAATATTTTTCAATTTAATGGTACTTCTCTAATAATGTATAATATAGAAAAAAATAATACACAATTAATCTCACTACTGTATTTGTAATTAGCATTGTTAATGAAAAAATGTATATTCAATGCGAGCTCACATCAATACAAAACCGTTTCGGTGTGGCCTAACTGTTAATTCCCTTCAATTGCATAGCTATTAGTTGGTAACGAACATGCCTCAAATAAATCAAACATTTCACGCGCAAAAATGTAACACATTTAATGCGAAGCGCGTCGAAAAAGCTCATAAATTTTGACGCGGTTATAACGCAAATATCAAATTTGTGGCCGGCTGTCCCGTTGCCCGTCATCCCACCACGTTTAATATTTTAGCAATTCGGCTCACGCGCCATCTTCAACGGCCGTCCTGATTGCCGCTAAATTGAACTAAAAACTTATTCAATGCTCCTAAAACGTTTCAATTATATCTTATACATTCCAAGGAATCCCGATATCTTGAAAAGCTCGCCTTCTAATACATTAATCCCGCGTTATCTTTCGATACTCAACGCCTGCATTAAAGTTACTCGTGAACAGATTGTTCAAATGACATCTTCAGCAAAAACCTTCTTTAGATTACCTCCCTAAATCAAAAGCAGCTCTCGTAATTTGAAATTTCTGTCTGCATTTGGAGATTAAATTTTAAGTTTACCCGATTGTAAGTAGTTTGCTTGGTAACAATTTATTACCCCGGCGTGTAGAACTCGGAATAGCGTTAAGATGTTTTCAATAGAACGCCAACAACGGGATGTAAAGTTTCGCTATAGTGCGCTCTCGGATTGTGCAATTATTGCCAACCGAGTCCTGATTGAATTCTTAGGTCAAGTTTGCGCTGGAAGTTTGCATAAAAGACCTCTTTGGAAATTAGCAATTTCCTCTGTTAAGATTTTTTGTTCCCAACATGAGACCAGCTATTAAGAGGATAATTAAATGTAAATTTAAATTTCAGTCGTACCCATTAAGTGTTTAAGCATACATTTTAATTTACAGCAAAATTCAACGTTAAAGCGGTAAAATTTCCGTCGAAATTGACCAGGCGCCAACATTTCGTTAACACGCATGTCATGTCTCGAAGTTCCGTTCGTGTTTTCGGTAGACTATTTGGAATTTAAAATGGATTCGTTTATAAAGGCATTTACTATGGTTCGCATTTTCGATGAGGGAGAAGCGGCAGGTGAGTGACTTGTTTGCCGGAGCTGGCAGCACGAGCAAAACGCGACAGTTTAGTCGGCGCCGCTAGCGCCCTCTATAAATCAGCCCGCGATTGACGCTTTCCTGCAGGGAGTGATCTATTCTGCCCCCACCATGATACAGCTTCACTTGCAAGGATTTTTCACCCACGGATAAGTTTCGACGTTGAAATTCACTACAATATACTGGCTGGACGACGTTACTTTTTAAAGTGTAATCCCGTTTAAAAGTTTTCAATGAATGTTCTTATTGTGAGAGGGATACATTTTCTATATCGGATGGATAACCTTTTTCTCTTAAGATATGAACATCTCGTTTTTATATGTAGTTTGTATTAATTTATTAATATAAAACATCATTATTTTTATTGTTACAGGTAAAAACAAGTACAGAACCAGCAGCTGCATAAGTATTTGCCCTCCAGTGACCATAAGTATTCAAATTTGTAGGCAACTACATAGTTACTAATCAATTTATAGCCAACTATATAGATAAATAAAGCGGATGTTATAAGAAAAATACAATTTTATTTTGTATTTATAATCAACATCATCATAACAGCCATTGGCAGTCCACTGACGAACATAGGCCTCCCTAATAAAAGGGGAATTTTGTCCATAATTGCCACCCTGGGCAAGTCTGTTGGCAATCGCAGAACGCAGCTTTCGCGACGGGAATGCTATCCATCTCCATGATATGCACTTGAGCTACACTGTTTCGGATGGATATACCGCCATCTGTCTGTTCTTGTACCTTAGTCACCTCCCTGTCACAGAGGGAAGCACTATTCTACTTAGTCGGCACAACATTTACTTATTTTAAAAATATACCCGAAACCTTTATGCTAATAACGGTAAAAACAACCAATAGGTACAGATTGACCCGTACGTGCTAAGTCATATTCGATAACTTAGCAATACTAGAAATTGTATTGATTTCAGTCAGTTCTAGACACCGGTAACTTGCTCTATAAATAAACGGTCATAATCAAACGTGTTTGTAAAATTACAGACTTTGTGGCGCCAAAGAATAATGTTCCGAGACATGTTATGGCCACTAATTCTCCCAACGAAGTATTACTTGAAACTTTGCTCATTGTTTCTGATGGGGTAAAGATTAAATGAATAGGTATTTCTTTAATAAGGATCTTTATTTTTAGGTTTTCTTCAAACACAAAATAAATTGGAACTATACTAGCTTTTTGATTTCTTTTGAATTGCTTATATTTTTAGAATCGTATTAATTTTCAGGTACTGTAGTCCTATTTTTTGTCAATGAATACACGTTTTAGATCATCGATCAAATGATTGAATAGTTATTTCACATTAAAAAAAATCTATTTTTATTTAATTTTTAATTATAGAAATATTATTATTATCATAGATATTATGGGAATACAGCTGATTCTTCAAGGATATCTTATATGCTTGCAATGTACTAAAATTATCCAAGCAAATGGAGATGACCATATCCTCGGTATTTAATTCTACAAGCTACGCCAACTGATAATCACCAGGCCTGTTTTCCACTGATGTCACAAAGTAATTTACAGGATATAAAACATGCTAATCGAAAAACATAGGTTCTAACTTGTCCGGGAAATTTTATAATATGTACTGGAATTTATGTAAAAGACTTTTCAGTAAATTCTATATATATTTATTTATTTAACTTTATTGCACAAAATGTTAAAAAATGTTTAATTGGCAGACCTAATGCCAGATGGCATAAAGTTAGAGAAGCAGCATCAGCAAATAAAGTACGAAGACAGCGTTTCAGGATAAATTTGTTTCGGGATTGCTTAATATTCAACGGAAGCTCATTCCAGAGTCGTATAGCTATCACTGTAAAAGAGTTTATCAAAAAACTAGAGTGATGAGAGGGAGTTAAGAGCAAGAAAGTATTAGAAGAACGGAGATTACGTTCGTGAGAGAAAGATAGGAATTGGAATCTGTCCTTTAAGAAAGTTAATGCGTACGGATCAAAAAGTATTGAAAATAGTATGGTTAGACTCGAATTTGGCGACGTTCACGAAACGACGCCAGTCGAGAAGAGAACGGTAATGGGAAATATGATCGTATTTACGAAAACCGAAAATGAAACGAAGACCGTTGTTTAATAGACGATTCAATTTATTAAGGAGTTCTTGAGAGATATTAGTGCAGCACACGTCACCATAGTCAATTATAACATATACGCAGTTAAACAGGCTGAAAGTAAAACATAACTGCATCAAATAAAATAAATGTAAAACATGTAAAGAAATTGTTTCCTGTATTTAAAGGCATATAATGTAAAGATTTCCACGACGTAAAAATGATAAGTATTTAAAAAAAAATGCTTCATTTATCTTAAGAATAATCATTAGCACTACCGTAGTACCCGTAGAACGCTCGCTGTTTGACATAGGTTTTCTCAACAAATAAGGCATTTTGCCAATAATTGCTGTACTGGACAGGCATGGTTGCAATCGCAGAGCGGTAGTTAAGCAACGGGAATGCTGCCTATCGGGTGGATATACAGCCAACTCTCGGTTCCGGTATCTCAGTTGTTACGACACCTGGTACCGGGGGAGATACTATTCTACTCTGCTTCCCACAGCTTAATATCATTTTCCTACCAAATAGTTTATTTTTAGAAAAGTAATTAACATCGCTTATTTTATTTTAAGTAAATATGATTTGCTGTTTTATATGTTAAGAGATGTTGTACTATCATTGTAATATACATATAATTCTTGAATGCATTATTCAACTTCGTTTATAAAAAGAAATATACATAACTGACGTCGATCGAACAGAGTACTGTTATTGTATATGTTCATAAATATTTTAATGTATAGGTTTAATATAAAATAATAAAATACAAATACATTCTCAATTGCTTTGCGATTTATTAACTTTTAAATTTTATGATTGCAGTTTTGGTAACTTAGGCAACCATTTTTACGCATTCATCTTAAAAACTGTTGAAGGTTATTAGGTAAGTATTGTAATTTCACGCCAAAGTACTTAATTACGAGATAAAACATGGCATTTTCAGGGTATCAATTGGAAGTAGTACATAAGTTTAAGGATAAAAAAAAACAAAGTTTTAAATCTCTTACTGTAAAACAGATGAAATAAACTGCGCTGGTCATCTTTATATAAAAATATCGTGTTACGTCATCTAACCGGAATTTATTTTTGAATTACTAAAATGATTTCAATAAAATTTAGCGTATTACCTATGTCCAGTTTAATCTAATTTGAAAAAAAAGTTTGAATATGATTTTCAGAATTGTTATTTTAGGAGGCAAGAAGTTAAATTAGTTTTAACATTATAAATTTGAATTTAATATTTGTGAGTGCTATTAGATTGTAATAAATGGTTGGGTTTCGTAATTAAGTTTTCATTACAACTTATATTTATCGTTTAATTTACCAAGTACATGGTATATACGGAAAGACGGAGCGGGCAGCTTCATTGTATATGTATAAAAACGCAATTTTTGATGACGATGGTGATGGTTGATGTAAGTGGAATGTATATATATCAACTTCCTTATGAATAAACTTAAATGACAGTAGCTATTTGTAACTCAAAAAACTGTCAAACAGAACAAGACAATTGGGTCAAATCACACTTACAAAGCACTTCCAAACCACTAACACGGCCGATCGCTGTTCGTCCGTCGCCGGGTATATGTTTAGCGATTCGTCTCACGTGCCAATTTCAACAGGCTATGAATGCAGTCCGATCAGGAACGTATTTTGACAACACATTCAAAGCCCCTGAACAAATTACTTGCAATATTATAGTTTATTTCCTTAGCACTTACAAATGTGTCAATATTCTGCAGTACGTGTATTCGTACGCTATATAAACTCTTGAAGTTTTTAGTACAGCAAAAGGTTTCACATATAAATCATTTAAATTTTATAAAATATAACTTAAATTAAAGCAATATATATTTTTAATAATTTATGAAATACGTCAGATCAACATTTTATAGCTGTCATTCTTATCAAGCTATATTTAAAGGACAAAAAATAAAGTTAGGTCTATTTCCTGTTAGGGTACTTCAATTTGGTCTGTTTATATTTTTTGAGGTCTACCCCGGTACAAAGAGAGGTATTACTCTACTCTGCCCACACCTTAGGTAATAAATATAACCTCGAATAAATGGATTAATATTGCACAATTTTAATCAATAGAAGTTAAAACAAAATAATCAAAACGCCTATACGATACTTCAAAATAGTTTCCACTATAGATTGGTGTACATTATATGTCAATCATATGGTGTACTAGATTACTCTACGCATTAAAGAGAACATAGTTTAATATAACGATTATTAAAAATTTCGAATATTCTAAATTCTTTGTTCTAAGAGTTGTATGGAACATAAATGAATAAATCGGAAAAATAGATTTTATGTTATCGTGATAGAAGGTGGTCATATTTTCCTAATCCCTGATGTCTAAACTATTTTGAAGCCATAATATACTGGCTGAGTAGAATAGTAGCTCCCCTTTTACCAGCTATCGTAAGAGGCAACTGGAGCAGCATCCACATCATGAAGCTACTCCCTACGTATGCCATCACGCTTGCTTAATGTGGCAATTAATTGCAAAATTCAGTTTCTTAAGGTCTCTAAGACCCACAGTGAAAATCCAACGATGGGTAAGATGATAATGAAATAAAAATGGTAGTATTTGGACTAAGACACCGACAAGTCACGCTTTATATAATTAAGTTACTTGGAGGAACAAGAAATTTGGATGGAAACACTTCCAAGAGACACTTCAAAACACCCAACACTACCGATCGGTGTTCGTCGTCAGACATAAGGCGTTAGCAAGTCACCTCACGCGCCGACTTCAACGGGCCCTGATTGCTGTCCGATCGGAATTATATTTCGGTACATTCAGCCCCTGGACAAGATTGCTGCATTATCGAGCATTTCAATACCTTGAAATTCTTCGATAGTATTTGATATCCCTATATTATTATTACTGATCATACATACAATATTATTAGGTTACTTCGGTCAATTACGTAATGGAGAAATAATAAGATTAACATATTCTCTGTGACGGCGTTTATTGGATATATTTTAAATGCAGTCCCAATAAAATAACCACAAGAATGGCAAAAATATGACTATTTCCGTACATCAACTGCATACATATATCACACGTAAACCAAATGTGTTTTTTACATTTGAATATTTGTTCCAGGCATTTTTAAACTGCACGCTCAAAAGTATAAACAATTTAATTTATTATTTCAGATTGCTCGACACTTTAACCAAGTGAAAAAAATATGCAAATGATTGAGATAACGTGTTCCCGCCCCAATAACATGTGTAGCTAATTTGCCACTTAAACGAGTGAGTGGGTTAAAAAATTACTTAAATTCATTTCAGTAGGAATGCATTGAAATTCCGCGAAGGTTTTGCAGCATTTTTCAGCATTCTGATTAATTTAATATGTGTTCTTTACGACAAAATTGACTAGATTGCCTGCCACGCATTTCACTTAAACCAACAGTGGCTTGCAGTATTTAACAAATGTATTTATACTGTATTGTATTGTGCAAAAAATCTTTACGAGTGCTGATGGTTTGCTACCAAAGAATTCGCATTAATTTAAAGCGGGCGAGTCAAATTCGAATACATCGCAATTTCGTTTCGACAATTTTTCAACGTCATACTGTTTTTTTAATACTCAACGAGAAATCCACAATTAATTTGAATGTTCCGAAACCACTGTAAAATTTCTTAAATATTCTGAGTTAAATATTTTTGAATAGTTAAAATAAAATTCTGAATGAGTTTTGTTGAAAAAAAATAGATTTAAATATTCACTTGCATATTAAAACATTAAGTTCTGCCTATAAGTTGGAAGTCGACGCCAGCTCGAGACGATCATAATTGTTTTTTGGCAGCGACATAAAACTTGAAATTGAAAGGTTGAAATAATAAATTTTAATTGATAACATTTATTTTTTGTACTATTGACTCAAATAATGACATAATGTGTAACTGTATTGAATATAATTAATAATTTTTTGTCTTTTAGGTTTAGTTAAGATGTAATTTACCCAAACAGGAAAGATCTGATCTGATCTGAAGAGAAGTGATCACAGAAAGGGAATAATAAGTCTTAGAGATTACAGGTATTTATAGATAGATACATATGTACATATTGTACAGGCATAGAATAGGGTGAGCAAGCATTTGTAACTATGTTTTTTAAACTAAAGTTCATCTAGCACATATGTTTGGTTTATTCCGAACTTAAGTTTTCAAATATAATATGCGTTTTATCATTCGACTTTCGAAAATTTAATATCACACAAAAAGACATTATAAATAATTATGAAAACTAATGCAGACTTTTTACCTATCAATGTCATCATATCAGCCATAGGAAGTCCACTGTTGGACATAGGTCTCCCCAAGATAGGGGGATTATTGCCCATAATTGCCACAGTGGGCAGGCGTAGTGGCAATCGCAGAGCACAACTCTGCAACTAGGATGCTGCTGCCCATCCCCGCCGTGCACTATTTTAGGTATGCTGTTTTGGATGGATATGACGCCATCTGTCGGTTTCGGTATCTTAGTCACCTCTTACACGACACCTGGTACAGAGGGAGGTACTATTTTACTCTGCCGGTTGCCTCACGGCAGAATAGAATAGTACACATAGACATCAGTGTATTTGTAATAAATTTAAGTAGTAACTTAAAAAAATAATGCTCAAATTTCATAAACTGTGTCTGCATGTCTTTTAGAACCAACCACATGATTGGGTACATCGGAAGTTCGTCTGCCAATTATTGAGGACATTAGAAGCGGCAGGTCTCCGCGGAGTCTGTGCAAACTTTATCGTATGAAACCACCCACAATGATGTAGCGAGTGCACAAACGTCGCACAGACTATATTTGATTATGTTGTTACTAAGTTTAGCAAGGGATTTAATTATGTATTGATTTTAGCGTGTACAATAGTCTGATTTGATGCCTTCATTTTATTTATTTTCAAACTAGTATCTCTATTTGCGTTTTCTCTATTTATCTAAAATTAATCCGCTCTTTCCCTAAGGTTTTAGTAAATTTTACCATAATTCACCGTCCAGTAAAAACGTAATAAATAAACAGATATGCTTTCACATGTATAACATTAGTATATATTTGTATAGCTTTTTATCCAATCAATGTATACAAGTTTATGAAATCTTTTCTGGCAGAGTCTACTTCGTCGTTATGACACAAATCACAAGCAATGAGCTTCGTTACTGAAAGAATTGACTACCTCCCTACGTGATTTTGGGACAATACAGGAGATATCTCCAGGTTACAGCAGTTATTTGGCTTATGGTATCGGTTGTGACCAAATATCTTAAATAGTGAACTTCTCTCCGCGCTAGGCAGTACTAAATGTTAATCACGTCGTTGGTTACACTTGTAAGATAAAGTTATTATTACTTTGCCTTTTAGCTAATGTCTGTTATGCGATGTTGTGATTACCTATACATGTTATAGTTATTCTTAAGCATCTTTATTATAAAATATTCGACATCGTCTAAACAGATGATCAAGATTCAAAATAAGATTTGATATTGCATCAATGACATCCTGTTCGTGTCAGTTTCTCTTACTTTTTCTAGATACATTTTGTTTCTACAGATAAAATAATATTATTTTGATGTAATCCCGTGAGATTAAATCAAAATAGAATACAAATATGTTTTGGCCTGTCAAAATCAAAATCTGAAGTATAACTAATAAACTAAAGTTTATAGCTAATAATATAAACCTTATTGTAACATCATGGAGATTGCAATTAAGGGGCGAAAAATCTTGGTCTCACTACCGAGTTCTTTCCAAGTATTTATTTTTGGTTGAACAGGATTTTTAGGGTTAGATAAAATCTTTCTTACAATAGACAAATTTATAGCCCTGAATATCAAAAAATTGCAAAGCATACTTGCTGCATCGTAAAACCATAGTAATACTTTTTGAAAACTGTATTTATATATCAAGAGATAAAGACCATCTGCTATCAAAAATAATTAAAAAAGTACATCATTATAAGCTTCCAACAGGTTCGTCCAATAGGTAATACCGAAACAACTAGGTATTTTGGTTCCCATTTCAATTTAAGGACAGGGCTCGCGTTGAAACTTAACCAACTCGAGACTGAAGTTTACAAGAAACTCTATCCTTCTTGCTATTGTCTATTAAATCTGCAAGATACACTTGCAGAAACGGAGATATTTACGCTATGTTATACAATTTATTAATGTTTGACATCACCCCCCAACATTGGTGGGGGAAAATACAAAAGTTATTCGTAAAATGAAAACTTTAAAATGTTTTGACATTTTTGCTATTTGACTTTATGTGGACTTTTTAATTGAATGCATTATCC
This sequence comes from Heortia vitessoides, assembly GCA_020976665.1. Classification (NCBI taxonomy): domain Eukaryota; kingdom Metazoa; phylum Arthropoda; class Insecta; order Lepidoptera; family Crambidae; genus Heortia; species Heortia vitessoides. The sequence goes on along the minus strand of JACJUM010003085.1, from coordinate 7,132,194 downwards.
TATACTCGTAAAACAAACGTTTAAAGCATTGTGTCTTTTTCGTGCAATATTTGCAAAGAAGTTTTGTGATGTGCTGTAAAATATGTTAGGTAAAATACAGATCTGATTGCCTCAAATAACAACGTATGGCTAGTATAATTAAGCTATGTACCATTATAAGGTAAACTCGACCAATATTCTCAAACTAACTACAAGTTCCGATCAAAGATCCGACGTCGGACCGTCCATGACAGAGGCGGGTAACCCCAGATGGCGCTACTGTCGATGAATTAAAGGCGATCTGTGTTATAAACTATTGTGAACAGACCCTTATTTCAATATTGTGTGCCAGACATTTGGATAGACTTAGACTTAAACAAAAACTCGTACAATTTATGAAATGTACCTAACATTTCATAAATTGCACGAGGTTTTGAAGCAAGAAGCATTAACAGTTATATGGCTTGAAATAAAATAATATTTAAATGTATCAACGTATAATTTAAATTTTATAGCATCTATTAAATGTTATTTAACTTAAAATATGTATAAGTCAAAGATTCCATAGAAAGTATACTACAAATAATGTACAAGACTAGAATCCCAACCGAATTAAAATTAGTTATATAATAAATAAATTCACTCATCATATCATACATTAACCAGACTACGAGTCGCTTAAAACACTTGTGTCAGACAACATAGGAATCACAAATATAATACTTAAATACATTTATTCACCACCCAGACATAACATAAACACAAATATTACCAAATAAATATTTGTCCCGGGTGGGGATCGTACCCACGACTTTTGACACACAAGATTTGAGCACTATCTGGCCCATGCGCTGCGCTATCAGGCCCATCCAAATAAATAGCGTTTGTCGTTTGCTTTTGTCAACCAAAACTAGATGGCGTTACTATCTGAAAATAGCATACGTATCTAATTTAATGTAGATATTTTTAAACGAGAACGCAGCTCTCTGGTGTCTCTTTTGTGTATCTAATTTGTATCGTACAATACTAATTGAATGATAAGCCACATGTTCGAAGGTATATTTAAGTGGATACAGAAGATTAGTAGGTCAAAGACGTCACCAAGTAATTTATTCCCAATAACTATTAAAGCGACTGCAGATGTTGTGCTGTTTCAATTTAAGGGCGCACTGTGGGGCAAGTTGCCGAGATGAACTTTGAAACTTTGTGACATTGTCAACTAATCTCCTAACCGCCAGCAGGGAACGTATAATAACCACAACAGTGCTGTGTTTAGACTTATTTACAATTAGACAAATAGTACTGGTGTCTGTTTACTCCACCCTTATTTACTGTTAAACGGGCCTTTATTTACTATACTAGTTTACCCAAATTTGGGATTTGGGACGTTAGCAAAAAAATTCACGCTTAAGCTTCGAGGAGTAAAGATATTTTATTTTTTCAATCACGGCTACTAGCTAGCTACTATTTCTGGGCGTTATACAATTAACACTCAGACATCTGCTGGGCTGACATTTGTCGTTTTTATTATTTTAAAGATATATAAAACTATAACAATTATAGTGTGTGAGTTAATACAAAAGTACCTACTTATCCTTTTTGTCATAAATGAATTAAATACAATCTTAACTGAAAAAGTGCAAAGTCAAAACAATTTTTTTTTTATTAAGGTAGTTTGAAATGTCTGTTGTCTTCAAATCTATTTCTTGGAGAATTATTTTTAAAATTAAAACGCTGAAGTGTATTGTCAAGCTATTTGATGCTATCAAAAAAAACTCCAATGATGATTACAAAGATATATTTATTTAGGTAAATTAAGAAATAGAAATACGAATGAAAATAGATAATATATACATCCCACCTGTGTACCATCGCGGTAATGAGAGACTATAAACTTGTTACGATCTTGGCATACTTTTCTCGCTTCCCTTACTCGCATCAGTCCTTTCATCACGCTCGTTAATTCTTGGTACTTCTGACCTGGCCCTTTGTTAATACCTCTTCTACCTAATTAAGATGTTTTCGTCTCTATCGTCTTGACCAACTCTTCTATTCACTTCCGTTCTATATAGTTGTGCAGTAACTCTAGTTTCATCCATTCTTTCTACATGTCCAAACCATTTCAACATTCCTTTTTCTGTTGTTGTTACAACGTCACTTTATACGCTACATTGATCTCTTATCACACAACTCTTCAATCTAATTCTAAAACTCACATTTATCATACTTTGTAGTGCTCTTATTTCAACAGCATTTATTCTATTTGTGTGCCTCTTCTGCTATACCCAACATTCACCACCGTATCTTTATGTTAGAACCAACACACCTTTGTGAAGCCAATAAAAGCTTTTTGGCTGCCCATAAAAGCATGTAAGGCTATTGTTACTATTTACAGCTTTCACTCGCCGTTCAATATTCTCTTCATACTTCCCTTCCCTCTTAAAGGCAAAGAACATATAATTATTAACAGCTTTTTTGTAAATCTGGTATAGGTTATGATTTTACATGCACGATTTGTTGCATTTAATTATTAGAGTCTTACATAATATCAAGAAATATATGTTATTTTTTATTTTAAGTCCGTCAAGAAATTAATGTGTAAAGCCGCGATTGGTGTCCAACCTACGTACTGACGAAATTAAATCATGCGGTGCCTGACACTATTGTCTAACAATATTATGCATTCAGCTTAAAATCTATTTTGACCACTATTCCAAAATGAATTTGCTTTTTGGAAGAAGAAAAAAGAAATATGGGTTGTTCAGTTGAACTAACTGACACTGCGAACTAATCTACTGAGAACCCAGCGAACGTGAAATAACTGCCTGCTATAGTGTTGTATTCAACTTATTTACAATTTAAATAAACGTAGATAGCGACCGTAACACTCGGAAATATTTTAGTCGGCAAAAGTTTTTGTTTATTCTGCAGAATTTTCTTAAATATATTCGGTTTTTGGATGCAAATCTTGAAATTGTTTTGGCAACTGAAACGTTTTTTTTTTATATTGATCCGAGCTTGCCGTAAACACGATAGTAGTTTATGTTTTTTTTTTAATTTTAAGTTAATTTTATTTAAAACTAGTGACTACTTACACGGGTGGAAAGAGAATAAAAATAATTGTTCTAGTTAATTCCTCAGAGATGGATTTATATCAGCGCGGACATTTTTGTAGTCCTTTTTATGGTGTATATTACCGGAGTATATTACGTTTATCTATCTCGTCGAGTTCAAAGAAAAAGTTATATGTGTTAACAATTTGTGCGTTTCAACTGCATTGACGTTTGTCATTCTAATTATGCTTTATTCAAAGGTATATAGGTTGTACATTTATTAGTACTATTTTTTTGTTTTCTCAGTTTTTAGTTTTGTTATTTTTATTGTCTATTTATAAAATTTACATGGCTACCACTATATTAATTTAATACATTAATTTGCCATGGACATTAGCATTATCGCGGAGCGACGGTCTACTAATGCAAATTCCATAATCATAATTGCTCGCAATCTAAACTGCGAGCCAAATGATCCCAAATGTACTTAGAATACAATAGACGGTCAATGTGTCCACTTGCACTGAACTGAGAGCGCGCTTTGTCCTCTAATCAAACGGTTTAAATCATCACATGTCACGGCAAACAATAATCGAGTAGGCGTTAGTTGAATCACATAATATATTACCAGGTAATGCAGAGTAATTGTCGTAATCCCCGCCGACTACTGTGGCTGTCCACTGTATGAGATATGAGCTGGCACGCGAACGTTGCTAATTTCGAGACGTCCATTCATTTGGCGATCGCTATGAATGAGATCAGGGAGTAGGAAGCGCAGAATGAACTGTATCTAGCCGCATCTATCAAATGTATGTGATCATATTTTAAGTCGAAGTCTGGACTTAATTCTAATGTTATAGAAGTTAAATTAAGAAAATTATCTATTATTGCCTGTACTCATGAGTGAGTAATAAATATATAAGGAAAGCATATCGGTTAAAGAATATATGTTTTTATTAAGATTAAGAAAATATTTAACAAATGACTATATTATATTTATTATGTTTATAAATTTGAAGGGCCCAATGGCGCAGATGGTATTGATCTTGTATGGGTTGGGTCGTGGGTTCGATCCGCACCCAGTACAAATATTTATAAGATGATATTTACGTTAGCGTTTATTTTTCGTCATGCCACATTTGGTATTTTCTTCCGCATTTTCTTTTGGTAGTTTTTAGATACCAGAATATGATGTTTCTATTCCATTACTCGTTGTTTTTATTTCACATAAAGGCAACAGTCGGAAAAGCATGGACTAGGACAGCGCTAATTATAAAAGAATTGAAGGAGCTGGTGGAGGCCTTTGCCAAATTAGGGCAAACGGACGATGCTGTCGATGTTGATGACGACAAGATTCAACAGCATTATAAACTGATGAAAAATCTTTGTACTGTCCGAATGAAAGGCTTATTATTATTATTATTATTTGTGTTAGCTCTGTGTCTGTATGTTAAATATTAATAGCATTACATATATAATTGTATATGTATATTACTATTATTTGATAAACGTCATACGTACTTTAAGTGATTTATCTCTTAGTAAAATCAGTCAGTATATGAGGTGTTATATGAATAAATAATCGAATTGTTGCTTCTATATTTTTACAATTAATAGACTTTTCAGTTTGTCTTACACCATTATTTAATTAATCTTATTATAATTCATTACAAATAATCATGTATCAACAACCAAGGAAACTTTGTAATACTTTATTACGTAAAATATATAAAGCATGTGTGTTAAATATATTTTTTTCAATGTATTCTGGATCGTGTAAAGCTTAAAAAGTATTTAAAATAAATTGTGAACATTGCTTGAAAGTTTATAAAATCATTACAACTGTCGTATATCATCACGACATTTCAAACATAGAGAATGTACATTTTTGTCATAAAGAATCTAGATTGTCCCGTCAAAAATAGAATATATGGTCGCATTTGTTAAAACTAACAGCCCACTTTCGCCTTAATGACTTTGGAAATATTGCCTACAATAGCACAGCTGGAAATGTCATTGTATGCCGCGGTATAAAATGTCGGTGTAGGTATGAAATTGAAAATAGAACCGGCTATTAAATACACGAGTGACGATAAATTATCCTCCTATTATGTTTCTGCTGTTTAAATTATGCATGAAATTTTAAATCGAGTTACAAATTTCAAATACGCGGAAACTGTCCAACGATTAACACATTTTTTAATTTAAATGTTCGTGATCGTGTATTCAGGAACGTGGTTTATACAATTATATTGAACCCTTCTTCTGTTTGGTGACAAAACATTTTTGTTGAACATTTTTTAATATATTGAACTGAGCAACAAGTGAATTTTAACTATTAGTGGCTGAAATAACTGGAAAATGAATTTTGTTATGGGTGTGAATTAGATTCACAAACTATATATATATATACATATATGAAACCCGTTAAGGGATATATATATACATATGTATATATATATATCCCTTAACTGGTTTCGTGGGGGTGGCGCGGCCCCACGTGTGATATGTATTTTTATGAATAACTTTAAAACTATGCACCGTGCGCGGATGCCATTTTGAGTAATCTCATTACGTCGCGAGTCGCGGCGGATGCCTGTGGTTCAGCGTTGCAGCTCTTACCAGAGCGAAGGTACGTGCGTTATGGGGGCCGCACGGCCCCCACTATGCCAGTTACCTAAGATATTTGATTTCATATATACGTAAGTTTTACAGTTATTTTGTCAAGATAGCGAGCCCTTTAAGTGATCAGGCGATCTATTACTATATCTGAAGAGGCCGCCAGTATGTGCCCGCCACTTATGTGACAGAAAAAAGACGGAAAATTTGCTGTTAAATACAAAAATTGCAAGAATTTCATTTGCTAGTTGCACAGAAATATTATGTATTAATTGTCAAGACTGACCTTATTTCATTTATAATGTTCCTGAGTTCTTAGGATTATATTTGTGTTAATTTTTTTATTACGTTAATTAGAGATTTGTTTCTTTTTATTTTCAAAGTTTATTATATTAGGAATAAGGAAACACACGTATATATATATATATATACGCCTAATACAAAATTGTCATTTACATGTGATATCCGGTAGAAATTAATTTAAAAGAATTTCATGAATAATAAATGTTTGTGTCAATATAAAAAGATTATTTTTTATAATTTTTAAATAAAACTCCAATATAATTGCACACATTTGCATCCTAGAAGCTAATTTATAAAGGGGGCCGCGCGACCCCCATAAAACCAGTTACGGTAGTCAATTTTACGATACCAGTCAAGGGTTATATATGTTTTTAACGTTTTGCATATTGAGCGAACTAGAAGTCCCTATCGAAATATTTAGTAATAAAACTAGTTCCCATTAGTTTCTTTTCCTAATACTCGAATAAAGTCCTCCCTAATACTCGTAAAGTTTAAATTTTTTGCACGTGTCCTGAATGCCATTTGATATATCGGTGTACCGATATGATCTATCAGAATCAGAAATATTAAGTCACAGGACGAGCAAATATACAATTCAGTGAATTCATTGTTTTTAACTAACTGGCACCTATTCCTAGCGATTTAGAACTATTTTCGAACCGGTATATTTCCTTGCTTTAAACCTGTCTAAAAATGTTTTTCATCAACTAGTTACAAAAAAATAACAAAATAAGAAGAATTTTCTCACTACTAGTTAGATATGTCTCTGTCGAACTGACGAGGAGCCAAGATCATTATAGAAGAACGCCATTTAGTTAAGGTTGAAGAATTAAGATCATCAAACGTCATGCAAACTAGGCTTAGGGAATTCCACAGCATTGAGAAGCGTGATATCCATTTATTTTTATTTATAGAACAAATTGCGACTGATACTTCCCATACGATGACCACTCAGATGTTTCCTTCATGGACGGTCTTGTTCTCATTTGGCGAACCTTACGAGCGCGGCCGCTCTCACTTGGGGAAAGTGGGCATACATAGGCTCGCTCATTAATAAGCACTCTAACCTCTTTCTCGCGGTGAGGCTGGAACTAATGTTATAGTCAGGCGGCGTCAGTCAATAACTATTTTTTTTTTTAATATTCCAGCTTCCGAAATTGCTCTTTGATAATACTCCAATACGAGCTGATAAAGCACGCGACCGGATTTTAAAAGATGCTCAAATATTTATAAACGTAAGCGCACCACCTCAGTTCGGGTCGTAAACATGAGTGTAATGCGTCGGAATTTCGTATCAGATATAATATGGCTCTAACTCAAAGCGTAAGGCCGTCTTTCTGCATCTGGTGACGAATAAACTGTACACGTGCGGTTTCGTATTAAGTTGGTGCTGTTTATAATGTAACCCCCTCCCGGGTTATGTATACTTGTTTATGTTAAGTTGCCGTTGTGTAGTTGTATTTGTGGGCTTGCGGTGACGGTTTAGGCTTACTGATGTAACATGTGACGGATTGTGGAAAATGCCTTCGTAAGCACTTTGATTATTGCGAAGTGTGTTGTTGTATGTATTTAACATGTCATCTTATTTTAAATTTCATTATATCATAGTTTTATTTGAAGTTATTTTCAATACTTCTTTTTACATGATTTTTTATATTAATAGATAGGTACTACAGATCCTGGTCTAAAAGAAAGACTACAATTTGTTTAATGAACGAGTAATATACGTTGTGATCGATATTGTTGTTGAATATTTTTATATATCTATCAATTAAGCTTTCTGTTCGTTTCTTCATCCCTGGGGAGTTACGACTTCGTTCACTTATTGCGTGTTTTGAGAACTCTGGTTCATCTGGGATGAAGAGTATCTTAATTCTCCGACTGTTAAATTGCCACTGTACTAAAATAAAACATGTCGATTCTTTCGTAAAAAAACGTCTTACCCCCGGGTCACCATACATTTTATCTGGGTATTAAATGTTTATATATAAGTAGTATATTTGTGATTCCTCTGTTGTCAGGCATCCGTCCGTTGCATTCGGCAAAAAGCGCACTCAGCGACTTACCCCGGAGTCAGGTCATTGTATGAGATGTTGTGGAAAACAGTAGTCTAAGTGTTATTTCAGATTGTTTTACGTCAATTATACTCTTTAACGTCTTTAAAACGTGGTTAATATAATATTACGGTTTATATACCTTGCGGCAACCGTTCTGTTACCTGATAATACAGTTTGTTGATTTTTATTAAAAACATAAATTCTGTAACCGACTACCTACATAAATATATTATTCACTCGCAAGTTTACAGATGATAGAGGTCAGTTAATTGAGGACGGTTGATGCCTGGTAAAAAATGTAGAAAGTTAAATAAACCTCGTTTTAACGCGTTAATGAGTAGTGATCGTGAAATGTTAAAAACCTAAATCTATTGAAAATTTCATACAAAATTGGTTAACCGTCAGTTTGTGACCACTAGAAATAGTGATCGCACTTTCTTACAAAACATTGTATTTCACATTAGCGGGATCCATAATGAATCATGTTGATATATGAATTAAACTGAGGCAGTCAACGGCTGAAGTGATTGTCTTATGCTTGTCAATATCTAGCTAGCCTGAGTTGGATTGTATGCACCATCTGAGGCTACTAGATGCCATATGCCGGTCGGACGTCAGATCTTTGATCGAAACTTGTTACTTAGTTGATATTGAGTTAGCTGAGATGACATGTTTGAGAAGCATCAACGTACAACTAATTACTTTGAGGCTAAAACTATATTTGCATAATGGTTGTGTTTACTTAACTCAGTGCACTCAAGCAGATAATGGTATAGTTCGGTATAATTTTATAGGTCTGCCGGCACCAAATGTTCAAACGGTCTTAGTAGTTGCAGTTTGCGGTAGCAGCTTCGAATATTTAGTTATTGGTGATAAAATAATATGTATAGAAATAAATAAATTCACACAATGTCTTATGCATTGACCTATTACGGACATCAGAGAAGAAATATCATACTTAATAAGATATATTCTAGACTCAACACAAATATAAATATTTGTCCTGGGTAGGGATCAAACCCACGACCTTCGGCGCACAAGATAGGATCAATACTATATGCACCATCGTGCGATGTATTAAGGTATACCTCTTGCAAGTTATTGGCACCTCACTATTGCCTAATTCTACAAGGGAATGAAAGGAAATTAGGTGAAGTTGACATCCTTGTAACTGATCACAAATATGGCAACACGAGTGACTTCGAGTTGATTATGAAAATATTTGTTCACGAACGTGGTATAAAACAAAATAGAGGAATTTCTATGAATTTATTTTTATTTGCGATTTTAAAAACGCACATGTGTGCTTAACTACATAAATGAGTAAAGAAATATGATAAAGTTTCTACGTACTTAAATATGTTGTAATATAAAAGTGTAAAAAGACTCAATATAAATAAAGTATAAAATATCGAATACATTGACAGGCCCGATGGTGCAGATGGTAGTGATCCGATCTTGTGCGCCAAAGGTCGTGAGTTTGATTCCCACCCAAAGCAAATATTTATATGATTGTATGTATTTGTATTTTTTCTTTGTTTTTGTGTTAAACATATGTAATCTGTCTGGCGTCCGTAACAGTAATGATTTGAGCGGCTTACCGTCGAATATGTATTAGATGTTGTGGGAATTTAATATTATTATTCTCGTTACGAACTTTATGTAATTCAATATAAATCCAAGACTATGAATCAAATCGACTCGCAAAACTAACGCTATTATGACAGCAGTTCGAACCTCCATTATCCAGTGTTTACTGCTTAAAGAAGACAAATGTGTGGACCTGATGATACATTCACCAATTTACATAATAGGCCAATTCGAAACAACTCATAAATTGGGTCCAATGACACTCTGTAATAAGGATTTAGTTAAGTGGTCACAGTACAAATGATCTTAGAGACTTGTTAACAGTGTGTTAGCCAGAGGGTGTCAAACTCTTTTATGTAATTATTTATTTATTTATTTATTAAACATTAAATTGCACGAAATATTTTCAAGATAATGCCATTTGGCATTATCTCCCAGTCAACCATTACACACAACAGAATATATATAGCGCAGACAATATAAATACAAAATAAATAAACAGTACATACATATTTGTAAAAATAAACGCAATGAATACTTGTAATATATAAAAAAATAATATTAGTAGACATACAAAGATACGAAAAATAACGTACATCAGAAATAGGGTTATATAGTTACAGAAACGGTATCAGTAAAGAGAGTAAAAGAAATTTACATTTTACTGTTTCCGTTCAAAAAAATGCAATCAAATTATTTGCTCGCAGTGATTGCTTGATCGAATGGATTCAATGATGATAGTTTTAGCTTGCAGTTAGCCCTTTTTCTTAATGTCGTAATATTGTTATTTATAAGGCATAATTCAACATTAGGAATATTTATTTATGAATTTAATAAACTTTTGCTTTATTTGCTTATTATTTTGCTTATTTAATGGCACGGTTTTATACGCAGACTTTTACTTTATTTGATTTAATGTGTTGGGCTGATAATATCAGTTGTCAAGTAAAAAGGATCGAAATGAATGAAAATGAATATTATGTTAGACTAGAATCTGGTAATTAATGCAAATAAATAGTTACATATCTACCTTAATTTCTGACATTTTCTATAATTGAATTTGTTGAGGAATTCAAAATTAATCTACATTACACTTACACTATTAATATAAATATAAATACTGATTTTCAAATACATCCCTAGACATTGAAGGTCGGTATGTCATTTTGTCAAAAAAAAATGATTACCAGCAAAAATAAGTGGACGCTATCGCGAGAAGTAATAAACACCACTAACAATCGCAAGTATAAACCCGTAAAAACAATGTACAACGATCGTGTATATTATGGGCAAATCTGAATGTGTCAGTGCGTAATTTATCGGGGTACGTGTTTTTTGTGGAGGCTCTCTCTTGACCTCATAAAACACAGAGCCGGTTGCAGGGCTGAAATCGGAGGGCCCTCGAATCTGCCCGCGGCGCTCTTCGAAAGTGGGAAAAACAAGCGATCGCCACTCCACGGAGACGCCGGGATGACACTTCACACGTCGTCGTGATTTTTACAACGTTTCCACTCGACGCTGTGGCGTTTTTCGCTAGTAATCACTTTGATGTGCGGTTCTTTGCGGATCGCTTTTAAGTGCGGTTCTGGATTAATAAGCGTTCGGTGCTTTGAATGCGGAGCATTTGAATTAAGAAAAATGTATACAATTATACATATCGATATTTTGTAAGTATTTAAAATGACGATTTTAGTTTAAAAAAGATCCATTTCGCACTCGGACAAACAATCTGATTGAAACTGCAAGATTGCGCTGGATGCAAGCCGCATAAAACCAGTTCTATATTCAAGTCTTTTGAAAGGGCATACGTCAAACATTTGACATTCTATGGTGGACATAATGCTTATAGTAAAAAAATAGTAAAGACTGCTTAATATTAAATATAACATGATCACGGTTATTTTTGGATATATGGCAAAAAGAAGAAATACAGCCAACCAATTTTCAAGTTTTGAAGTTGTTTTTTTTTTATAAATATTATTGGAGCAAATCATTTTTAAACTGCAGAATCACGTTGGATGCAAGCGATATACAACCGTTTCTATTCTTAAATGGAAATCTAGAAACAATTCTCATTTTATATTTATCAAGTAATATATGTGTTACAACACCTGTTTCAATATGAGAATATATTTTTTAAGTACTCCTTCCTATTCCTGAAGCAAATTTTAAACAGCCAAACAAATATCACTGACGCGAATGTGTGTTTGACTTAAAAAAAAAATCAGCTTAACTCGGCAGGTTCACCAGGAACCTGTTTTGATGAACTTCAGTTATACTTAGCGACTTTTGATTCCAGCATGATGCATGTATAAGCCAATAAATACTGAAGACCACGCGGATGGACAAGTTGTCTATGTCTAAAAGCTATTTAGTTATTTTCCATGTCTAAAAACTCATAAATATTATCTTAAAGTGAAAAAAGAACTTAAAAGGTATTCCACTTCCACCTCAAACATCTCATCCACCACAGACGCGTCTATAAGGGTGGAAACGTAAACAAGCTCTAGTCTAGACTGATTTAAAAAAGAGTTATTCGCTCCGCCCACATAAACATTCAATGTCCCCGTTTGATTATTCAGTATTTACGTTTCGATTGTAAAATCATCTCGAGTGAGAGATTCACAGATTCGTAGGTAGAATGGAACGTGGCTGGCACTGGGCCAGCCGTACATTTAATGGCACGGTTTTATACGCAGACAAGACACAATTTTAAAGTAGTCTATAAACGCTAAGCGTTACATTAAGTAACTGCAGGACTTTCTCATTGTGGCTATTTAATAGGCATCGCTTATTTGAGCATTCAATGACAATTCATTTCGCTCACTTAAACACGATCTGCATGAGGTAAACCTCAAACAAAAATCGTCTACACTTGTACCCCACTCTCATCTATTTCTAATGTCAAATAGCAGTGTTGGCTTTACTGTATTCTGGTGTGAAGGGTTAGAGGCAGTGAAATTACTAGGTGATGTAACATAATATCTTCAAGTCACAAGGTTGGCAACGTGTTAGTGATATCCATGTGACATTACAAGCGTCTACAGGCTAGTAAATAATAAGCATTATTATTTAAATCTACAGGATTTGCAACTGGGAGGTACAATAAGTATGCTATATCATCGTTTTATAAAATTGACCTCCTAGGAATACTCTCCATTAAAATCTTGCATGGCCTATTACTGATGTAACATTAATGAAATAGAATAATTCAAAATGTTCTCAGTAATTTATAGATATAATTAATATTTGACAAAAATATATTTCTATTATCGAGACAAGAAAATTTTTTCTGAATTAAATCAATTTTACATTGTATTATATAATTCTGTGTTTAAATTGAGCTTATATTCATAAAAAACAGGTAAATATTTTTCCGTGAAAGTTTACGAACTATTTATTTTAGAAATTTTATTTTAAATATATTGTGGATATATAAACAATGTTTCTTACTAAATATTTACTTCCACTCTAAGGTTTCCTAGATTGCAATGATGTGTTAAGACCGCCTTTTGTACTTAATTTATTATCTTTTATAATAATAAATTAAGTACAAAAGTTATGTAATACAACACCTTTTTTCAATCTTGAGAACGATTAGGTAATAATGAGTTGAACTAAAAATGTAAAAGTCATTAAAAAGTAGTTTTATTAAGAGTATTGATCGAGTAAATATTATAAAATATTATCTATTATTAATAACCTCATAACTTTCGACATGGCATACCATAAAGAGTAAATAATAAGAAAATAAAATTACCAACATAAATAACCATAGCCAATAAAAAAAAAATTATACTCAAATTAATTATATTGGGCAATAACTAATAATATATCTATAACTAATAAAAATAAAACGTAAAAATGTATCATAAAATTACTAGATACAACCGTGAGAGTAAAGTTGGCGTTAAATTATGCCAAACTTTAACCGGATTGTGAAGCAGGAATTCCACTTGAGGCGACAAAGATGGCCGCAGGAGTGCCCTTGTCCAACACAGCGGATAACTGAGTTAAAACCGTGTTTCAATTAACACTTGATCGGTTTCTATAAGGGCCATAGAAAACTGCAGAGATAGTTATCCTAATAAATAAAGTCAAAGGATTAATAATGATAGTAAATTATGTAACGCATTACATTTAATTTTGTATTAATATTTTTTGCTGTAAAAATTTTATAAAGTTACTTTTTGTAAATTTATTTTATAAAAAAAATACAAAAAGGTATCAAAAATATCTGTTCTATGTTTATTAGCGACCAAACGACCCTTGTATGTTACTTTTACATTGTAGAACTGAGAATTCGGCGTCCTTCAACTATATATATATATATATATATATGTATGATGATCTGTATTAGATATATATACATATATATATATATATATATATTTCTAATACAGATCATCATACCCGCAATTAGGAGATCTCTGTTGGACATAAGTCTCCCTAAGAAAGGAAGAATTTTGACCATAACTGCCACTCTGGGTGAGCGTGTTGGCAATCACCAAAACGCAGCATTTGCGATGGGGATGCTGCTGTCCATTCCTTCCCTGTGCGTTTAAGCTACACTGTTTCGGATGGATATACCGCTATCTGCCGGTTCTGGTACCTAAGTCGCCTTTTACCTACCTGACATCTGAGGTAGGTACAGGGGGAGGTAATACTCTACTCTGCCGGTACCTTACGGCAAAATTCAGGTATGGATACAATAATATTAGTAATAATAATGATTGACAACAGTCACCGATCCAAGCAAACACGTCGCGCTATTTGCATGAAATTTTTCATAAACAAAACAGAATGAGAGTTAATTGAGAACTGTATAAAAATGAAAAATGTTATAGTGTGTCAATTTAGTACTGGCCGTCGCAAAACTATTACTGCGCCACGTTTTATTTGCTGACGGCAGTGAAAATTTGCGTCAGGCTAAGTGCCAAATTTATAACATTGAATTGTACTACGGTTTTTCACTAATTGGTACGGTTGGGCAAGGATTGTTAAAGATAAAATATGCGATGCAGACTGTTTTCGTTTACATTTTGATTGATTGATTCGTTAACACTGGTGATGGATTGAATTAAAGATTTATAATGACAGTCACTGGGAGCGGCGCGCTTTGACCCTTGCGGCACGGTGCTCGTTCAAATGCGAAACGCCCCTGGATCGATTCCTGGAAATGATAGAACTTGTTTAACGTGAATACTTGTTTAGATGTTCTGCCATAGGGTCAGATATATATCACCAGTCTTTTAATATATATATGTATATATATATGTATATATATTAAAAGACTGGTGATTTTAAAAAAAAATTATAAATAAGTCGCAGCTATTTAACTGTCATCTTTACGATACATAAAATTAAATCCTCGCAATATTTAAAGGCTTTGTGCAAGATGTAGCTACAATTATTTTTTGTAAGGGTTGACTAAAGGCTTATGCTCTGTAATTACATGGAGCCATTGCAAGCTCAAAACAATGAAAATTAAAAAAAAATTGTTTTGGCTGGGCCTAAGATGTTTAACAACAACAGACATTTTATACAACAGTAAATATTTTAACTCTACTAAGCGTTATGATGCGCAGACAGAATTGCATGTCAAATCTGCCATCGTAAAGCAAGTTTATATTAAGTAAAACACTCGCACAGACTGCCCTTAAAATTTACTAAAACAATAGATAAAATTAATTTATAAAAGATAAAAATATTGCACCTAGAAGTCTCAAGTAGCTTTAATTTGAGACTATATATTCTGTATCATATGTCCGATTCATTTGATTTGTTAATAACGTTGGAAAATAGGCGGCTTTCACTAATATTTAATAGTTTTAGAAAATAATTGCATCATTAATTGGACGGATGCATTGGTAATTTCATTAGTACTTAATTTGCCAACCCATTTGGGCATCAACGTTGTTTCTGCGTCCGGCGATTTCGGCCGCTTCCCACTTTAGTTTCCAATTTTATGCTGGTTGGGCAAGCGCGATGACCACTATACAATGGCACACAGGACAATCCACGAAACTTTATAAAAGGCATAAAACTATTTACTTGATAGCAGTAATATAAGTTTCAAAAAACGTTTTGAAAGTTGTTTCCGTTTTAGTGTTTATAGACAAATAGATTCAAACACTTATAAATATTATAACTTAAATTTGTGCCAAAAGTTCTAGTTATGTGTAATATTTTCTTTCATATTATGTAGGTATAACGCAAATACCTATGTGCATTAAATGCGCAAATTATCCAAATAGCTCGTTGACACTAAATTTATATATAACTTAGCCCTTATGCCTTAACCCACAGTTCCAAAGAAGTCATCCAGTAAAATTGGAACCAACAAAATTATACACTCCAATCATTATAATTCGCCGAAATAAATTTATAAATTTTCAGTTAGAAGGTTTTGATTCGTTTCGGCACCAGACCACGACAAGTTGTTTGCCCACTTTTGTTGAATTCCGTACCAAAGTTAGTAGATTAAAACTGCCAATTAGGCAGCATTTGAATTCCAAGTTGTTTTAGAATTCCCGTAATTATTGTTGGATGAACAATTACTGAAAGGACCAGAAAGGATATTAATGACATTAGGTCCTTTATTTTCTAATGGGCTCCCTAAATTATGAGTGCAGCGGTTGCAATAATTTTTGGGCAATAATAAATTTGGGTTTATTTTGCCCTTGTCCTTTATCATAGAACCCTAAATATAAATTGAATTTAGTACATTCTTCTTTCAATTAAAATAAATGCTTGAATAAATAATTTCCAAGCGAAACAATTTTTCTTTTGTTTATACGTCGAAAGACGACCAATGCTAGACATAGACTTAAGCAGTTTTCAATATAACTGATTTCATGAAATCTGGATCCATTGTGGTCCTGCGGATCTAGTTAGATCGCCTGTTCACCTTACGGGTGGAAGTACTACGTGGCGCTTGTCGGTGCGCGGTCTCCATCCAAGAATATTAAGACTCCATCAGCCGTCAATTCTACCTGTCATGTGCCTCTATACATTTCTACCTCAACTTGCTAATCCGCTGGTCCATTTTGGTAACTTTAGTCCATTTACGGATCTCCAAATTTCTGACTAGAATGATACTCTTGCTTCATAACGTCCATCTTGATAACAAAAATATATTTTTATGATTCTACAATCAGTTCCAAACTTATCCGATGCAATATGACAAAATATACTTAGTACTCACTACAAAGGAAAGGAATACTAACTAGAAGACTACGCTTCAATAGAATCGAGAATAGACGCAAGGTCCCGGAGCGCATAAAACATGCACTTATGCAGCCATTCATAGGACATAAATTTGATCAAAATTATGCTCAGAGTGTAATGATGGTAGGTATAATTCAGTAGGTAGCTAGCTCAGGAAGTGTGGCAAGTTCCAATTTAATGGTGGTTGAGCAAGTGCTACGTCGGCTTCCCCCTCCACCCCCCCCACACAATATAATAATTATTATTGCAACGTACGTAACCCGTCATTAAATTAATGCCAAGTAGAGATGCTTTTCATTTTTGCAGCGTAATACACAATGGAATGATTTTACATGTGGCTTCAGGTTAGCCAGGTTTTAATATTTAATGATGAACTTCGTTGTGTTATAAATTGATATGACATATATTTGAAAGCATATTTTCTGTCATATTTTCACATTTATTTACCATAAAGGTATGCAGAGACTTGAATTCGATTTGTGTCGATTTAAGGGTTATGATTACTGATATTTACCAGTTTTTACAAAACCATAGCAATAAGACGAAGCTGTAGGATATATAAGTCACTCTATCTCTTGCAACGGATGTTTAAACCCTAAACAATGGACCTAAGAAAATTAAATTTCAAAGTGAGGCAGAAAACCCTCAACATTCGGCAAAGACGAACAAAATCTCCAATCCTCATTCCTTGAGAAGTGCGACCGAATAATTCAGGTACAAACGGTCGCTCCCACGTAGAGCCGTGTGTTCTTATGTGTTAGGAGTTAAGGGTCAGAATTGGACAAAAGGGTGTATCTATCAGTGTGGTATATCTCCACAAGTTGTGTCCGGATGAAAATGCTACTCGGCAGCCAAATGCTAATTTTATGGTGGTTGAACAACTGTGCCGAATCCAGCCGCGGTGTCCTTCGTATTGCCTCGTAGGCGCCATCTATATAAAATATACATCCCGTAGAAGCGAAATAACAAGAGTTGTTTTTGCTAGTGCGTTGAGATAAATGTATATAGTGTTGATTGTTTGATAAATATTTTACAGAGGTTTATCATTGATGAATTAAAAAATTAAATTAATATTTATGGTAGATATTTAATAAAGATCAGAAATTAAACCTATTTCTGATCAAGAGTACTTCAAACTTCAAATTATTATTGTGTGGCTGCGTTGACAAACGGTCCGCATGATAATAAGCGTCAATGGAGCCTATAAAAGCTCGTATTGTCACAAGGGTATCACTAGCGCGTTTCCAATCTTGTTATGTAATTTTCTATTCTTTTATTTTATTTAAATAGATCATCTACTTTTAATACATTTATCTAATAAAATGTTTTTTTTAACTAAATATTAAGTCTAAATGTACAATTATTTATAGATGAACACAGCATGCATAAAACAAGAAAGTTTTTTTATAGAAGATATTATGTCATTTCCCCCAAACATTTCACTGCCTCTATAACATTTGAAACCGTTCACATTGCTGTGTTCTACAGCAATGTGAACGGCTGCGGCTTGGTGGTAGAAAGAGCTGAGAGTGAAGTATAAATGCAGATGATTTTAAGGTACACCTTTTGAGGTGTATCTCTAGTTTATAAGGTTATCAAACTATAAACACAAGTACAGCTCTCGATCATTCAAACAATTTCCCGAAACACAAACTGCGAACCGACCTTGACACCCAATCGGGAGTCGAAGTGACAAAGCATCCGGTCCGAAAAAACCGAAAAGAGCCAAACAATGTTGTCGTTGATTAATGGGGGGTCAAGCATGCAATCGTTGCTTTTCATTACTGCCCGAAGTGCAAGACCGAAAGCCGGACTAGCGGTCAGATTAGAAAAGTTCCCGGAACTAGTCTAAAATCGACTTTAAAAGCATGTACCAACATTTGGTTTTAGAGCCGCTCCAACTGGATTGAAGGCAACTTTAAATTGGAATGTATCCCGCTATAAGCCTCCCGTGATTGGCCTGTTGGTTCTTAATTAGTATTAATCGGAACTTTATGGGTGTAGAACTTGGTTTCTTGGAAAATATTATCTTAATTGTAAAGAAGAGGTTTTAATAGTAGTTTACATTCTAGTTTTGCTGCCAAGTACGAGTACATTACTATATTTAATGAGTGCAGTTTTTTATATATCCAGTTATATTTTATTTTTCAAAGTCATATACCATCACACGTCGAGAAATTATTTTAGTTTGTTAAGAGAAATATAATTTATTTTTAAATAAACACGATAAAAACTGAAATTCATATCAAAGCCTGGAATACCGTTTGGGTAATCGCTTTCAATAAGGAACGATTAGTCAGTTGCAATAAATTTTGATTGCTAGCATTTTATTTAATACTGTTAAAATTAATGAAAGTATTGCGCCGGCTACTGACCGGAAATTATGTAAAACAAGCCTAAAACACGGACGTGGGAAATCAGCATATTCATTTTAGAGGGAGCCTATGCGCGCCCTATCCATTAGTGAGTCATACTACGGCGTGGTCGCAAACAAATTTGGTGGATGCTCCTTGCATGTATTTAAGTCCGACATTCGAGACGTTTTAACAGGCCAATATAAATAGAGGAACACGATACTAAATACTCGAGCGCGTTGTTGAGGCAAATCTCTCGTGACACGATAAACAAGCAGGATGCTCTGAGCGTACTCGCTCAAACACTCGCCCTGACGACTCCTTCAGTCATTTGGATGGAACGACTCTTATCGTCTTACTTTTATGGACTGCGAATCGAAAAGGCTTCGACGTTACAAAACGAGACCCTTCCATTGTGTGGAAGTGTTGAGTGAATGTACCATGAACGTTCTTTGTCGCTGTACCAATAGGTAACACTTTATGTCGCTGTATAGCGTCCGGCCAGGGTATATAGCTGAACAATAAATACACATGCATTTTGATTTCTTTGGCGCAGTCAATTAGAAACAATTGCCATTGTTTCACTAATGTTTAATGCTTAATGGAAAAGTTAATTCAGAAATTATTATTCGAATATGAAGTGTTTATTTAAAAACTTTTAAAAGCACTTAAATAATTTATTAAACTTTACTTGTAATAGGTGTAATATAGATTAAACACTTTATTAAGGATTTCTTCAGTTTTAAACCGAAATATCTAGTATATAAATAATAAAGATTTATTAAATTAACTAATTATGTACACACAATAGAATGTGTTTATTGGTTAGCAATTCGGTTTATTATACACAATTTTAAAACAAATTTTCATATATTTAATCAAATTAAGTAATCCTTTCTCTTCTTTTACAGAAAGCCTCCGAGACTACTTTAGCAAATTCGGCGAAATCACAGAAGTTATGGTTATGAAAGACCCAACAACAAGGCGGTCGAGGTATGTTATGATTTTCAATTACTTAAACTACTCCTGCTCTTTAAAGGAAACTTTTTGTTTTAGAAAAAACACGGCTTTTAAAGTTGGGATTAGCTGCCTCATACCTCTTTTTGGCTAAAGAATGTCTGAATTAAAAGATTAGGAAACTTGCGGGAGAATTTTAAAAAATTTTTAAAACCTATTTATTAACTTTTACTTTTCATATTGTGATATATTTGACAAGATCAACGCAACACAGAGTTTTAGGATAAACCTTTGACGTTTCAGATGTGCTAAACTGTTGTAATATGAAGAAAATAACTTTAATAAATATATCTTGAAGGTGTCAAATATTATTTTTATTTAAAGCTAATATTCTTAATTTATATTATATTTGTTTCAAGATAATATTTCTTATTTAATCGAATTGACCATATGTAAACAAATAAGGGGGTAGTCTACTAGGTAATATATCTATGTAGATGTGTACGATTTTGCTTTGGTATGGCTTAATGAGGTAATTATCGTCAGCCAAATAATACTTTTAAAGCCAATAGTCTAGAATAATTGTGAAATAGGCGCAAAGAAAGGCGTCGTGTTACGGAAACCTGCCCACACGCAATATCTATCTATCTACCAGCAGCCATATATTAGGATATGCAATTTCATCATCACAAAAAGGATACCATCACAGCATAGTTGGCAGCGGTCAGGTGGGTCGTGGTGGCTAAAACTGGCCAACTTGAATCGCGCTAAAAGTTATCGGTTTGCAAATAAGTTTCATCCTCTATAGAGGCATACTCGTTTCGAAATTTGCGGTTACCTTTGAATTGTAAGCAGTTAAATGTTGGACTTCAAATTTAGGAACTTAACAATAGAACTCGAATTATTCCAACTGAATTAAGCATTTGGATGAGTTGAATGAGTGAGGATTTCGGTATTCACTTTAACAGACTGCTAAACTAAATTCCTTTAATGGCCGTATTGCTTTGGGCATAGCTCGAATATTTCGTTGCGTGTTCTCGGCTGACCCTCGCTTAGTAGTGTTCGTTTCTATATGCCGTTTTGCCTAAAATAACTCCGTATTATCCAGGAATTTCTTGTCAATGGTGTTATCGAAATTGTGTATTATAAATCTGCGTTCAAACTTAATCAATATTTATTAATAACCAAATTAGTAATGACATCGCAAACAGTATTTTAAATAGAAATGTTTTAATAACGATCTCGATGGAATATTGTGGTGTATTATTATTAGTTGCCCTTGAAAACTTGTCATCTATTACAATCACTATCTCAGTGAACAACAATCAAGCCACTACGTATACAAACTGAGTGGCTTAGCAACTCCCAAGACAAGAAATAAGTTGTCAAAGTGTCAAGCTAAAGTTGCTCTGATGCCGTTGCTGCTGTTAGGTGAATCGTCGGTTTCACAACTCAATATTGCTTCTCGTCCCTCCGCCCTGAAATAATATCCCTACAGCCGATATCGAGGCTCAGCTGGGAATCTGAATGCTGCCAACCGCTGCGTGGCAGCGCCTCAGCCAAATGCAACATAAACGTCTTTTGTTTATGCTTATTGGTATCGAGTACTGGTGAACGAGTAACATCAACTTGATTAAGAGGATTAAGCGCGTTATTGGAACGGAGAACCTTTAGTAATTTTCAAGTAAATAATAAATATATAAACAGTTTAAATGAATTGAGCATAAATTAGTTTTATTAACATTGACTCCGCATCATTAATTTTGGCCTGGCTATTAACTTCCTCACTGCTGAAACAATCCGCTAGTCTTAGTTGAGTTTGCTTGGAACTAGGATAACTATGTAAAACACGACAAATCGTTGCCAAACATTAACTTCTGTATGTAATATCTGGAAGACGAATAAGATCTTGCAACACCAATGCAGAAACTAGGCCAGATGAATTGGTTTAGTAATTCCTATTAAAATCTTTATAAATTAATAACACTATTTATAATATTTATTAAATAATTATAAATTAATCTTAATAAATTAAGAAAATAATACTTTATAGATCCCAACTAGGGTCTTTTTCCCACTAACTGATTTACAAATGATATCTGATCAAGTGCGATTTTTCAAGTCACAACCGACTTTACTAAGAAAACTCTTACTTGGTTGTATTGTAAAAAATATTTATTATTTTAATTCATTTGAGGAACGAAACTGATCAGCAATACACGTGCAGTATTATCATATAACAACCCTGTAGAAAAAATAAAAAATAGCGATTTTTTTATGTGGTTTAAAATTGTCTATCCGCTTGAACTTCAATTGCATCGAATTTTGTGGGAACTGGTCCGAGATAAGATGTATTCTGTATCCTTTACTAAGGCTTAAGATATTCTAAGAGAAAGCCATAATAGCGTAGCAAAAAGACAGGATTGAATAGGAAGAACTATACAATTTGTTATAAAAAAAAGATGACATTGGCTATATTTTATCAGCCATATTTGTTTATGTAAAGATTTTTAAAATACAGATATTATAGATGAAGATTGTTCCCGCTGTGAGTTTTAGAATATTAACAATTTTGTTCAATACCCTTGAATAAAATTGAAAAGTATATCTCGGTCGTCTCTTAGTATAAATTGTGCTATTTCAAGTACAATTAATCAAAAGATTTTAGCAACAAAATTTTTTATCACCTTCCTATTTTCTGAAATATATAGCTAGCGAAGATTCAATGTGGCCCCGTGCAGAGCTTACGAAACTGAATCTTATTGCTAACCGGACAAGGTGTATTTATGGTGTTGCAATATAAAAAGAGTGTCCTGTTATTTTTTCGGTTTTAAATCTTCCACGACGTTGCTGGGAGCGGGCACGAAAGTTTGTAGGTCGACACCTTATCGCGGACGTAAATCAGGTGGACATCGGGGCCGAGATGTACGGAGGTGTCCTGAAAGTGATAACAGTTTAGAAAGTAGCTGTAAACAATATTGTACTCTAAGCGCGTATTTATTTTGAAAGTAAAACAAAATACTTGCTCAATATCCTGCTTAATATTTAAAATTAATTAAAAAGATATATACAGAAATCAAGATGTGAGTTATTCAAACCGTTAGTGTATGTTATGGTACAATGATGTATCGATGTGATTAATTATGTCCAAATCATAATAACGCTGATTCATAAAATACTTAATATTCTTAGTAGACGCCTCACTTTAGGTCAAGATACTATTCGGTTTGTTTTATCCGTCACATTTCGTAGTGCTACCAACACAATACATTAATAAATATACGCTTGAAACTTTCCCAAAATAAAGAACACATTTCCATTGACGACGGTCGTTTGTATTCAAATGCATTAAACATTAACATACATAGAATAACATAAATAGTTTTATAATCAACGATCCGGTATCGTCTCAGCAATCAAATGCACAAGGAAAGGGCCTCCTGGATATGTTACTGATAAGACTGTTTATACGTGGCCTGCATGCAGAGCGATCATAAGAACATGATTCAATTTCATTTTAAAATAAACAAAAAGCTAATTTATTCAAATATTTGATCAATAGAAACTCAAGCAAAATTCGAAAGTAATATAGCTTTGGAAGTAATATAGCGAAAAAACATGGAATTAGTAGCTATCGTGCTGCATAAAAAAGTAGCTTGCATTAAAAATTAATGGAGCTATGACAATCACTTCTGTGGTTAGCTAGATTTAAGATTGTTATGAAAAGTTAAAAAACGAAGGAACAAAATATAAACATAATTCAAAATCCACCAATTTTCTGTAATCGGTAGTACTCATTACTTTAAAAGCAGTTTGTTCAATAACCGACAGTTTGATTAGAAAGGACTGAAGCTTCTAAAACTACTTTTTTAGGTTTCTTGCATACATTGAACAAAATGAGTATTTATATTTTCTTTTTTACTTTGTGTATTTGTTAAGCAAACAAATGTTGGGTTAACTGAAATACCTTCTTTCTTCTTTCTATAATAGATCATGTTATTTATTTATTACCAATCAGAGACGAGCCCGATGGCGCAATCGGTTGGGTCTCAATCTTGTGCGCAGAATGTCATAGGTTCGATCCTAGGACAAATATTTATATGACAAATATTTGTGTTTATTCTGTAGCTGGGTGTTAATCATATGCATTTAAGATTTATATTTGTGATTTTTCTTTTGTCTGATCTTTATCTCTGTCCGTAAATATGTAAGCATTTTAAGCAACTTACCTCGGAGTATTGTCAATGTTGAGTGAATCGTTATTATAATAAAAACAATAAGTAAACTTTTACAGTTGTCAGCAATATCATCAACCAATTCCTTCATATATAGTTCGACTAGCGTCGACTATACATTGGTTTCAATCTCAGTAACTATCTAACTCAACCACTATCCACGCTGTGTTCCAAAGTGACTGAACATAGGAACTTCATCCCTAATTCTTAAGATCAAAGGACGCTTAGTTCGCTCACCACGACTTGCTCCAACTACAGCTTATGCAAGCAAAGTAAATCAATATCGAAAGTCAATGAATCAAGAGTAATATATTCGGGTACATAATAAATGTGCGCTACCTGAAGGCAATATCTGAAAAATTTGCCTCCTCGATATTGCTTACAACGGAGTTTCCTTTCTCCCCAAAATTTAATGCGTCGTTCGCATTTTTATAAAAAGAAGTAGGTAACTGAAATAATTTGCGGTTGGCGCTTTATTTCCTTTTATTTATTTTAATGGTAGGTCGCCATTCCTTTGTTTTTTTTCCTTTCAAGCTTAAGGCGAATAAGGGGCAAAAAAATATGTAAAATTTGCGTATCGTTATAAATGTCGGAATTTATACCAAGGTGTAAGTGAAACAAATCGGGTCCGTTTTGATTGCCCGAATGAAAATTAATTAGGCAATTTTTCGCTTTAAAATGTTTTCCCTTACTGACATCCTGCCTTATCGCTGTAAGATAGAGAAAATAACTCTTGATTTGTAGGCGTTAAATGTTTTAATGCAACTTTTGGTAAATTATTTTAGCCGTAAAAACAAAACATTTTATCATAATTTTACGGTCCAAGTTTTAAAGTTAGGACGCCCATTTCCTGTTACGGGCCGAGCAGATGATATTATTAAGTGTTGAACTTTTTCTAATTTTAAATTTTGAAAAATGATTGCCTAGTGAATGTAGCAAGGAGCTTAGCGGTAACATCCGTCACACATGTGAATAACTTTAGGGTTCTGATATGCGCCTCAGGCGAATGGCAGTTTATATATCATTGAGAGGGCTTACGGCGGCTTTGGTCGGACGCGTCTCCATTCAGGCCGTTTCATTCGTTTCGTTTTCCACTAAAAATCTAAAATCAATAGAGGATCACAGTATAAATGCAAAGATTATTCTGCTCGCTTTTCCCGCAGCGTGAAAAATGTGCGCCGCTACATGAGCCGTCCGAAATAAAACCGCGAATCACTATGAGACTGTAAGTACCACCATAAAAGAAGGATCCTTCGTTGAAATCGCTTCGGCAAACACCTACAGAGTGGAGCGGTGTTAAATGAGAGGGATTGCGCCCCCGCCCCGCGAGCCTCTCGACGTCATCCCGCTACTTAAGAAGACGTCATATTTAGTAACAGATGTGCAAATGGATGAAATACTTATTTCGCCATCATGCCAGGCCGCGGTGTCGTAAAACTTTAAGCCTCTTCATTTATTTATGAAGTACACATGTTAAAAATTGCTCGTCCATTACACCACTTTTTTGTCGTCGCCTCTCGAATATAAAGTTACTAAGCCAAAGGAACTACATTTGGAAAATAAAAACTTGGTTTTTTTTAAAGATATGTACGCATTAACTAATAAATAAAAAGAGCCTTTTTATCTTGCCTTCAATAATAAAATTTATATAGCAATGTGCAATTGTAAATAATTCACAATTTCAAATTTATTTTTCTTATATTCGGGAAAAACAATCATTATTTACACATTGATTTAACTCCGAGGTAAGTCGCTTAAAGTACTATTGTTACGGATATCAAACAACTAAGGGATCCGAAAAATTATACTTAAATACATATCCTTAACATTTAGACATAAAACAAAGACTCGTATCATTAAACAAATATCATCATAAAAATGTTTGCTCTGGGTGTAGAACGAAACCACTGCACAAATCAAAAGATAAAGTTCAGAAATATATGATAAATACAAAAATAGTATGATGATGTAAACATTAACACAAATTAATAATTTGAAATACAAAATACAAGGGAAATCTCTAGCAGGCACAACATCAGAGCCCTTTACAATCTGAACGACGTAAATGTATAGAAATCAGTATCGTAACATCCGCTAAGCTAACATTAATAGGCTCGGTCGGTTCAAATCTCCTCCTCGCAGACTAACGTAATAACAATGCTAGCTCCGCCGGCGCATTATTCTGACCGATTGCACATTTGTATTGCGCCAGCGATGAGATAGTGAACTGAGCACGTTACCAGCTATCATACGAAAATTAATATTGTGCATTGATTTAAAGCGAGCACAAAATTAGATTGGTTTATTATATTCGGTTTGCGATTTGTTGGAAATTATTGAATAGGATACGCTATAGCGTTGCTATGATAGATAGTTTTAGAGTTTACAACTGTATGAAAGTAATTATCTTTTGTGTTTAAAAATGATATAATCTTCTTATGTATGCTAAGTATTCTAATGTTTTGATAACAACGGATGAGATGATAGTAATCATTTTACTACTACAAATTTGGCGTAATAAAATTTTTAAACTGAACGATCATTACCTCCGTAGTCAAAAAAAGTTCCTAATTCAAAAACTTCCTTGTACCTGAGCGGTGAATTTTAATAGAAAAGTGCTAAGTGTACTCACAAAATTTGCTGCGCGGTAACGTTCATTACTAGTTCGATAATCGGTCTGAAGTAGCACGGATGCATAATCAAGTAGACGGGTCTGTAGGGAGTCAGTAAAGGGGGGGAGGGGGTTCGAGGGGAGGGGTTACTCGTAAAACTATTACAGCAACGTTCTACGGAGCACTACGCTGGCTTCATTAATCGGCCATCGTATGAAGCTATCCGTACCGTTATGATATGACGGGCAGGCTAACGTGTTACGAGCCGGTCTATTATCTAACTAGCTGACGGAACCGCCGCCGACGCTACTGTCGAAATATCTGCTAAGCTCGATTTGTAAATAGAAGCCTGGTTTCGGTACTTATTGGTAAACCAACGGTTTCGTTGGAGCATATTCTCTGTTAAAGTTTGGCCTAGTTTACATATTTGCGAAGCGTTTACTTGGTTTGTTTTAAAATCGTAACAGGACCAAGTCTTCAAACAGAAACAGTTTCAAAGATCGAGAAAAAGTCAATGGTGAAATAGGTGCAAACGTGTGCGCGCTGTTAAATGTATTTCTTTTATTTGTTAGACGCACGACCTATATTGTATATTTATTAATTAATCTAACTTTTATCATAAATAAAAATATTCTGTTACCCAAGTAAGCCTTCAAATGCCTTACCACGGAGTCAGATCAATGCATGAGATGTGAGAATTATTATTAATTTTCTTAGAAAATTCAACATCAAAAATAAAATGTACATATATATGTCGAACTTAATACCTGGTAACATTATCTATCAGTCAACCTTTGGGCAAAACAAAGAATAAATTAGAATAGATAGAAAAGTCGGAAATACAGAGTTATAAGTTTTATGAATTCATATTAAAATAACTGTACAAAAACACACACATATATATCACTGAGGCTAAATGAAATAGTGACTCAAGGTGAAAACAGAATTCTTGAGACTCTCTTAAATGCAACCTTACTCGATAATTTTAATATAAAACTATATTTTTTTATGTTATGAAGTCAGCAAACAAGCATACGGTCCGTTTGATGATAAACGTGACGCAACCTATAGACACTCGTGTCATCGCAAAGATATCACCAATGTATCGCCAACTTTGTGAACTGAAGGTACATTACCTAGTAATTTCTTTTTTAATTATTTATATATTATATACAAAATAATGAACATTAACAGACACATGTTTACGAGAGAGTCTTGTGGAGTTTAACGCTGATACCATTTTCAGATAAAAACGTCATTGGTTAAGTTAACAAAAGTAATTTTAAATTAAATAAATGTTGTTACAAACACATGCTACGTCACTAAGTGTCTTTTTGAACTTGCAAATGCCACCTGGAAAGAGTTCCAAATGTTTGTTTTGCATAAGTTTTTGAACGCTTTAATGAGATTATTTAAATTGGTGCTCAAGGTAGAATCTAGTAGAATAGTTACGAATGAAGTTACAGTTAGACTAGTAGTTGACCAATTCAAATTTTATTGTTTTTTGGTACAAGGTTCAAGGACGTTATTGTTACCTTATAGGAACGATAATCAACTAAAGGAATCTTTCTTCTTGTTAACGATGGATCGTGGCTTCGACTCCACCCAGGACAAACATTTTTATGACGATCTAATGTTCGTAACAAAAGTGAGTCAGATCGATGTATGAGATGTTGAGTGAATTTAATAA
Organism: Heortia vitessoides; assembly: GCA_020976665.1. Taxonomy (NCBI): domain Eukaryota; kingdom Metazoa; phylum Arthropoda; class Insecta; order Lepidoptera; family Crambidae; genus Heortia; species Heortia vitessoides. The sequence continues at coordinate 7,103,515 of JACJUM010003085.1, read as the reverse complement.
TTTAAATATAAATCAACTTAAAGCACTAGATAACACTAAAATCACACAACAAAACTTTGAATATCACGCGCAACAATATCTCGATACAATGGGCTCGTTACAGCGAAATCGGTAAGTAACTCCACTCCGAGATTCGCTGGTAAATTTAACCAAATAGGCAATAGAAGTGAGTGGGCCACTGCAACGAACGCAACTGCACATGGGTGGTCTTGTTACACTGGCCCGATCTGAACGAAGCTACGTTTTAAAGTGGTGAACACACCCGTGGATTCCTTAAAACACAAACTTATTTTTTACAATACTTACGAAAATAATCCCTGCCACTTTTTAAAAACGAAGTTATGTCAAATATTTTATTTTTTCTTGCCTGTATAAATCAATAACTTTTGACATCAATAGACAACTTTATCAATCATGCAAACTTTATCGAAGTAAAATAAAAAAATTAAAAGCGCATTTTAAAGCGATCAAAAACAAATTAGTTTTGAGTATAGAACGCATTAATTTTAGAAAAAAAGTTATTAAAACATTTTATAAAACAAAATTAATTATAGGTAAGTTGTAAATTTTTTGTTTCGTTTACCTTGCGACAACCGTTCTTGAGTTAAATTTTAAAGACACAGCCGTGCATTTTTAAAATACAAACTTACTTTTTTTAAAACTATCCAAAAATCCCTATCACTTTTTAAAGGCGAAATAATACTAAAATATTTTATTATTTCCAGCATCTATAAAATAATATAATTACTTTTTTTACAGCTTCAAAATGTGGCTTATTTTTTTCCGTTTTAAAAATGGTACTGAAAAAAAAATTTAAAGTTAAATGAGCTGCATCTAAAGCCGTTACAATAATTTTATTATGAATAGTTGACGCGTTAATTTTTATTATTATATAGTATTATGAACAAACGTATGATGCTTCTTTGACGACAGAAATCAATAGAAATTTCAGAGCAAGTTTAATATTAAAGCGAGAGTGGCAAAAACATAAAAATGATTATTACCAACTATTTGTAAACTCTGTTTTTGCTAGTGTCTCTTAATTAGAAAAGGTTCTTTAAGAATTTTTATGGTTTCGAGAAGACTAATTTTGAATAAAACTTAAATAATTATTAGTTTCACTTGCAATACTAATGACTGATATGATTTGATTGACTGACTAAAACTATACCAATATTCTATATATAGCTGCATATATATTAAAAATATCATGTTATCTGCCCGTTTCATATATTATTTCTATGACAATGTAGCAAACATGTCAGTTGTCTATTTGCAATATTCCATAGACAAAAAAAATTGTCGGTAACTTTGAAACCAAAAAAGGATGAAATTTTGACAGCTTTTTTAACAAAGAATTAAACTTCACTACTCTAAAGTTCTATAAACAGTTCCAAGTTCCGAAAAAAAAAACATTTGTTACCAAACATTCTAAACAATATTTTCCCACGTCATCTCATACATTGATCTGATTCTATTAGAAGTCGATAATATTGTGTTACGGACATCGGACAATAGAGCAATCACAAATATACTTCTTAAATGCATATATTTAACACCCAGACACAGAACAAACATAAAAATCATCATATAAATATTTGTCTTGGGTAGGGATCGAACCTTTGGCGTATAAAATTGTAGGATCACTACTATTTGCATCATCGGGATCGGCAATATTTTTATAATAGGTGTTACAACCTAGTTTTTAGCTAATCCAGCGCAAAAGTCACTTTTATTTTTTGCTTTAAACACATATTTAATATTTCTACAGCTTTAAATAACATAATATCATATTCTTTGCACACTTCATATAGCTTTGACGGTTGCTGTAAGGTAACCATAACGTCAAATAAAGCATGTAGAAAGTTAAATTAACTGCGTTTTAAAGCGGTTAAAACGTATTATAATAAAATGTCAAACAACTTATCAGTGTATTTGTGGCCTAACCAAGATGCTTGTACGGGCAACGGAAACAGAATTGTTAGCTGCCCACCGCCTCGTCTCCACTCACGAGATTATTCGCCTGTCGATACAACTGTAACCTGAGCCAAGCTCCATGTTTAAGTGCCACTTAGTACAGCTTACATCGTACATTGTTTTTGCTTTTTGAGATGTTCCTAAGCACATTCTGTTAAGTGACATCCGCAAATTGTTCGATTGTTACTTTTTATTGAGTATGTTGTAACTTTATTTATTATGTATCTAATTGTAATGTCAGGCCCGATGGCGCTTACGGTAGTTTAACCATCTAGTGTGCTAAGAGTCGAGGATTCGATCCCCACTCAGGACAAACATTTATGTGTGGAACTTCTGTATTCTTGTTCTGTGTCTGGGTGTAAAATACATTTATGTGACTATTACATTTGTTATGATTCTATTGCCTGATATCCGTAACACAGTCGCTTTAAGAAACTTATTTCGGAGATCACGGTATTAGACGTTGAATAAATTAATTTAATTTTTTAATGAATTATGGTTCAAAGTACGGAATAAAAGAAACTAGAAAGTAAGTAACAAAAATATCTAGTCACAAGATAAAGAGATCAGATTTGTAGATGTTAATGCCATTATTAAAATGCGATTATTACTATTTTAAAAATAGATAGAAATTGTTCCTCAGAACTTACATTGAAGATTTTTTCTTCATTTCATTCTAATACCATCATCATACCAGCCAAAGGAAGTCCACTTCTTGACATGATCCTCTCACAAAAAAAGGTTATTTACTTATAATTGCCACGCTGCGTAAGCGTGTTGGCAATCGCAGAGCACGCCTTTAGCGACGGGAGTGCTGCTGCTTATCCCTGCCCTGTGCATTACAACTGCACTGTTTTGGATTGATATACCGCTATCTGTCGGTCCTGGTACCTCAGTCCCCTCTTATAACACCTGGTGCATTGGGAGGTACTATTATATTCTGCCGATACCTCACGGCACACCTTCTAATATGCTAGGTATCAAACACGGCGTATAATGAAAAATCTCAAAATGAATGACATAATAATTTATATAATAATTTATTCAATAATTTAAATAATACTATTTGATATAGTATGTTTCATTAATAACGACTATATATTGAGCTATAAACTATTCTATCTCTCAAGTTGGATCAAACTGTTAGAATAAAGAAAGAATAAAAAGTTTAAAATCGGTTCAGGAGTTCAGAACTTCATTCTCGACAAACCAAGTAATATTTATACAGAGAAAGACGTTAAAATCAGTGTAATAAAATCGGTACATATAATTTTCTTTTGCGGTATAACCGAGAAATGTTTTCTCTCTAAAATTTTACACATTACACCGGATATTCCGTCGATGTATTAAGTTGAAAGAGGATAGCGCTGCGGGTATGCGGGCCGCGGCAACATGGTTAGCCTATCACCGCCATCACGGCCACCGCACACATCTGCATTAATCAATCTGCGAAGATGCATTCACGGGCCAGGGGCGGATTTGATGCGCGTTTTATATTAACTGAACCTTAAATCAGATGTGGATTTTGTTCGCTGTACGAATTGGATTAGATATTTTTTTATGCAATTTATATAATAGATAGAAGAATACAAATTTAATCATATACTTTTATATAAGGAAGACCTACAAAGGTCGTCTGCATTGGCATCTCACTCTCAACTATTTTTACCGCAAAATAGCAGTGTTCGCTTCGATGTGTTCTGGTTTGGAGGGTTATAGATGCAGTGAAATTACTAGGCAATGTTACTTAATATCTTCAAGTCCTATAAACTTGTTTGTCCTACCTTTCAACTATTTTTACCGCCAAATAGCAGTGTTCGCATTGCTGTATTCTGATTTGGAGGGTAACGGAGGCAGTGAAATTACTAGGTAATGTGACTTAATATCTTCAAGTCCTGCACGCTTGTTTTTTGACCTGATCTAATAAAAAACAATTGTTACCGGAATCAACCTATGGCGGTATATCCCTCCAAAACATAGTAAATATAACAGAGCAGGAATGTGTAGTCGCATCCTCGACGCGAGGATCCGCCCTATGATTGCCACTACGCCTGCCCTTTTGCAAATAATCCTACAAAATGGTGAATAATTTCTTAAAGAGCTTTATTTCCGGTATCAAACATTATACGGCTGTGCAATATAGGTAAAAAGGTTCGGCGCAACGGTATGAATAATGGATATTTGCTGTATTATTTGTAATGAAATTTTTATCTTGATTTATAGCGCCTTATACATGAGATATTGGAAGATTCAAGTTTTAATAATATTATTAAATTTCCACCCGTCTTGGTATATGATCAATGAGAGGTTGCACCATGATTGAAAAATTCCCACAATCAAGGGAGAAATTATGAAAGTGATGCCCAGATACAAGATCAACTCCTAAACCATGTCAATGAACTTGCTGTAGACCTGATGATAACGAAAACTACGTTTCTAAGACTAAAAAGAAAAACGCTTCTGGACTTACGCCCGCGACTCCAAAAGCATGGACATGTGACACCATAAGTGTTAGTTTTGACCTACCCATTGCGTGGCCGAGTCACTGGATTTAGACCACAAACAGTTACTGCAAATTGATACAAGTATTGCTGAATGTCGAAAGGTGGGAGAAAGGTGGTGCTGTAAATAAATATCGGGAAAAGAAATTAAAATGTTCCCACAACACCCCATACATTGACATGATTCTGTGGTAAGTCGCTTAATGCATTAGTGTTTCGGACGCTAGACAATAGAGAATCACAAATATGTAGTATATAGGTGTTAAATATTTAACACCCAGAAACAGAACAAACACAGATATCATTATATAAATATTTTCCCTGATCGGGAATCGAACGCACGACCCCTGGTGCACAGGATCACCACCATCAGCACCATTGGGCCGTAGTAGTGACAAGGATACTTCTGCCTATCTCTGTAGCTTTATGCTACAATGATTCTGAGTTAATCTGTCCGTTCAGGTATCTTAATCGTCTTATGACAGATGTATAAATAAATTTAAGGCTTACAAACATTCTGTGATTATTATTTTTCAGTTAAGAATCATTATAATTCGTGTCGTTTGTTTTTGTTTCAGGAGTAACTATGATTACTATAAGGTGATTCCCATAGAATTGTGGATAAAATCTCTCTCAGTCTAGTCCAAGATCCAAAATACTAGGCATTATGCTTCAAACAAACATTAAAAAATGCAATATCCACACTGTATAGAATTTACTTAAATTTACAACATTCAATCAACAGCCGGGTATCCAGAAAAATTGCGGAGAAACAAAAGCCCGGATCCATTTGATATTGATATTTTGTACATGCCGATAGTAGCGCGCCAAGGATTAAGCACTGAAAACCCGACATGAACAAATAGACACCATTACATATCAACTGGTGATTGATTCTGGTGTCAAAACGACAATTGCGTTTTCTATAGTCTGTATTATTTCATTTTGTCACATTCGATGCTTTTTAAACTAAATCGCGAAGCATTTTAGGACTGAAGTGTGTAGTATTTTAGCAGCGAAATGGCCAGCGCCTCGGATTCGTAGCATACATGCTATTCGTAGCACATAAATTAGACATACATACACATTTTTTATCTTGTATCAGAGCTTAGTGTAAGCTGACTCTTTAACAGTAATTGTTATATATCAGTCATACAAGTTGTTACAGGATTACAAAACCTCCTTTATAGATAGATCACTTTACCGGTTGGTCAAGACCGCGTAAATGTTTCATTTTATAGTTTTTGATTTTCAGACAGATGATGTGATATTAGGGCATTAGTACATCGAAGAAAGATCTTTGTCAAGTTATACTAGTTCTATGCATAAAATTAACCTACGCGTAAATGCGTTAATAATATGCATAATCTTACGCCTCTTCTTCAATGACTAGTGGTTCACGTCGATCGCACTGTACTTGTTTTGCTAAAATAATAATAATAATTGATCTCATTATGTACAAACTTCGGTTGAGCTCAGATAACTCCAATGCTTTTTCATATAATCAATTTGGCTAGCGCACGTATATAATAAGCACGTAATAAATAATTTAAAAATAATGATATTATAATTATATTTCGTTTTCAACTGTATTTTCAATGTATGAGATGTTGTGGGAATAAAAAAAAATATTTTGTAAATGCCTTTACCGACGTGTGTGAACTGAGAAGCATATATAAATATTTATTCCTTTTCAGCTGTAAATATGAACATTATTATTGCGAATCATCTAAAAATCTGTGGTTTAAAATTTATATTACCTTACGTATGGGATCTAACGTTGGCAGTCTAGTCTCGGTGTGAATGAGTTGAATTAATAACATATAGGATCCACATAAATATGTGAATTGAACATATTCTGGCAACTAATAAAAGTAGTTGTGTTTTCTTAGTATTTTGTTTTGTCATACAATTTACTATAATTTGACAACAATGATTTAAAAAATTCTTGTTTAATCTGCATTTTAAATTCGTTTAACCAAATCATGATTGTAGCTACAAAGCGTGTTATCTAAAAAACTTGCACTTTCATAAATAATAACAAAATTTAAAGAGTATTGTATGCTAATGCTTAGAAATAAGTAAAATATTCACATTATTAAAAGCATTAGCAATTTTTAATTTTTACCTAAAAATCCTGCTCAGAAACATTTTTGAGACGCGTTTGGCTCTAAAACTACTTTTTAAATGACTTAGACTACTGCTTTTCACTGACGTTTTAGCTATTTTTTCCGATGCTGGCCCTTATGTTAAGCATTTGTTAGCAAATAAAGTTTATTTTCATGTGTTATTTAAAAATTGGATTAGTATTACCATCAGCAATTTTTTATTTTACGCCCGCGAACACTCGTGAACTCAACTTTTTGTATATTTTCAATAACACACAAGTATTCGTTGTTGAAAATAACTCTTATAGCTTGCTCATACTTCGATCTACCTATTTCAAGTAATCTGTGGCTTACAAACTTATTATACAATAACAAAATAAGAAGTTGAAACGTGACAGCGAATTAGATGAGCTGTAAAAAGACAGACGAAGTGTAATATGTGGGTGCGTTGAAAGCGTGTTTACAAGGGATAGAAGGTGGAAGATGGATGTTGAGGGAAGGGTCGGTGCCGGAAGCCGAGTTAATGGCGTACTGGTTTCGTTCCTTAGAACAAAACCTGAGATGGAGGCGCCCATGAGCATGGAAAAGAGAAATACGCGTTCATTTGTGTACGTATATTTTTTTGAGTCGAATAGAATTACACAATACTTACTTTACTTTTGTTTACAGTACTGCCTATTTCATAAGGCGTATTCAAGTTGAAACGGGCCCTATGGTGAATTCGGTAGTGAAGGTCGTGAGTTCGATCCCTATCCAGGATATTTATTTATTTAGATTTTCTGGCGTTTGATAACATCACGCAACGCAGGAATACAATTTACAACACTATATTTAAAAAATAAATGTAACAAACATTTTTTTGTTTATTACATTACCTGCAAAAATAAAAAGAAACATATTACCTAACATTTAAAACTTAACTAAACAACTAAAAACAAATTCTAATACGAAGATAAGAATACATAAGTAGACAGTTATATTAAACAAGAATAAAATTATTTAACTGAGTTATGTATAAACTATAAGTGATGTTTGATTTGAGCCTGGCAAACGAATTTGCGTGAACGTCGACCAAATCACTGAATTTATTAAGTAATTTACTTAACCTTGCAATAAGATAAATATTTAATAATGAATATCAGTGATTCTTCTTTTTTCCCGTGTGCTTTAAGTAACAACAATTTTAGTGTCAGGACAATACATGAGCTGTTTTATGAATTTATTGAATTACATAATAAAAATAATGTATTTGCACCGCATTGTGGATATTATTTGCAGTTTTTATTGTAAATATATTTTATTCATTCCACGCTTGTTTACTTCAAACTCGGAAATAAGCGGTTACCGAACATACAATATAAAATTATCCAATGCACGTCTCATAAGATTGCAATCAGCACATATTTTCGAACGTAGAGACAGGCGCTGCTATCGTGAAACAAACGCTAGCATCGTTTGGAGATAGGATTTTTCTTCAGTTACCACAAATTGTCGTAAATTTGTCACGGTTGTCACCGCTCTAGTACGTGGTTGCTCACCTTGGCTCTTACGTAAAAACTTTACTTACATAAACCGTTGAAGCTTTTATTTACGTTACTTTAATAGTTGACTGACTAAATGGCGTAGTTATTTCGTATTTAACAATTAGGATAAGTTGATATTTGAAAAATAAAGTTCGTAAAAGAAAAGAGATCCATTCTTTAAAATTAAAAAAATAACTATAAACACTGAGAAAGTTAACTTTACGGTGAACCAAGAATATGCTTTATTGTATGCTATTAGAAAGTGCGTAAACAATGCGAAAGAAGATTAATTTTGCTCAAGATCCCCCTTGTAGATCTTGACTGGAATATACGATTACGTGTCATAAGTTTTATGCCCCGAAAGTTTCAAAGTAAATTCGAACATCCATCGATAAATCTTGGCGACGCTCAGAACGATTTCATTTTCGAATTTCAGGAGCGATTGCCTCCACTGTTAAAGTTTGCTTGAAAAATGTTCGCGGACGATTGACTCGGTATAAACGGAAATAAAAAGTTTTGTGTTAGAGCAATAGCGTTGTACATTGCGCATATAAAGCAAAGAGAAAAGCACGGAAGAGGATCACAATTTGAAACGCTCCTGGATTTCCCAGACTTAAAATGTGACTAACTTTTTACACCAGCCCGGCTATTGTAAAACTTAGTTCTTTCGCCGATGGACTCGCTGCGGACTTTTAATTTCAACTTAACATTCGTAACGCTTTCTCAATTATGTATGGAGTTGCGTTACACAAAAAGCCAAGGTAATTGGCTCGAGCAATAAGCATAAACACGAAATTCGCGGCGCCCAAGTTTAATTCAGTTAGGCTAGTGTACAGAGAGCTGCGTTCCGCATTATCATTACTAAACAGCTTTTATTATTCCACGATATTTGGCTAGAGGGGCCTCACACGCGCGCTAATGGAATAAAAAGTAAGGTTACAAAGTAAAAAGATACAGAGCACCTCCCGCGGCGGCGGTTCGTGCGAATTTCGACTGAAAATTTTATACGTTCAATCTATTCTGAGCGCTTTTATACTGTGTCTCGCTATCCCGCCTCCGCACAAAACAGTTTCGTTTTCAATTATTGCCCACTTGTGGAACGGGATTCGATGGAAAAACAAAAGAGCTAGAAATGATATTTTATAGACAACTCGCTTTATACGATGTTTACTGCACCTCGATTTGTTCTCGAACGAGATCTGTGATGTTCAAAGAAAATTATTGATGGAACGTGCTTGGATAGAGTTGCTTTCTAAGAGATTGAAGGGCGAACGCAGCGGATCCTCCGGCAACGCTCTATGCGACTCGATTGCGTTTAATACTACCCGAATATTTCGGTTTGGACACAGTGCCTGGTATCCAATACTTTTTGTCCTAAAATAATACTTTTTAAGGCTATAAAAATTATATTGGACGTCGTAACTTTAATTCGTGCAAAGCGCTAAGCGAATTAAAATTCCAGTGAGGAAATGAGCTCCGTCAGATAAACGTATTAACTTTTATACTCTCTAAAAAATTCGGAGCTGAGAACATTCCAGCATGTAAATTCAATTTAATGGATGCACAAGCTTTTGTACCTTTACGTTGTAAGCTAATGAATCCGATATGCTTTAAACCTGAATGAAGTTTGTGCACAAACGAATTAAAAATTGAAAACGCCGGGCTTTGCGCTATGTGGTTTTTCAGTTTATTTTAGATTTGGAACTTTGATGAAATCGCTCATTTGTTTAGTTAAAGAGCTTTTTGTATGCAACCATTAATTTTGATCTGTAACTAATGAAGTCTCACTAAAACAAACATCAACGGGTTATTTGATATCGTGTATTCAAATTGAAATACAGAAAACAAAATTAACTTTGCCGCTAAATGAATAAAGCGTCAATTAAATTGAACGCTTTTTCTAATCCGTCCACATACCGAAGCATGAATAAATCTCTCTTTATCGTGTGTTAAGTTTATGCTCGCCTACATAATTATGTAAATGTGTGCGATTCTTCGGGTGAAATTATTTTCAACGATGTTTGCGAGTAAAATAATATAAAGGTCCTTTCATTAGAGAAATGCACGCGTTACTATGTGGTATGAATTTTTGAAAGACTATTTTGTACATGCTATGCTGGTGCAATCTTGCTATAGTACAGATATAAGAGCCTAATCTTGGAAATTCTACTTTAGCGAGGCTTGTAAAATTCTAACTTATGTTTCGTTTATTCTGGACAAAATGCAGCAAATGAAACATTCGGTTCGTTATTTAATAGCAATTTTTTGTTTCATGATACTGGTAGTAAACATTTGTGTTGTAAAATTACAGAACATTCATACGTTGGTTTGTTCATTTCTTTACAAGGCTCTTATAAAAACTAGCAACGCCCCACAGTTTCACCCACTTTATTTCGTAGAACAAACCTTGTATTATTAAGTACTTAAGTACATTTAGTACAAACTTCACACCCCGATTAAAGAATGATGTTGGAAAGAATGAAAATATTTTATACACGTTTCATTATTTTCATTGAAGCACCTTCAAACTGAATTTCATTCGGATAACTTCAAAAACAACAAAGTTTTATACTAACTTTGCACTATCATTATACCCTCGTAGCAGGTGAAATTTTAAAATCCTTTCTTGTTGCTCCCTTACATTGTTAAAAAAAAAGTTTCCAAGCCTTATAGTTAAAGTCATGCGTTGAAATGTCACCTTTCTCAGGCTTTTTCTTTTCTATGTACAGATTCAGTTAAAGCCAAAATATCTAAAAAAGAAAGAAAAAAACATTTGTCTCTCTTTTTAATCTTTTGGGAAGAGATGAATCATCACGAAAAGATAGGTGGATTCTTAGAAAAATAACGGACGTCATTGACATATGATGTGAGAGATCAACTACAATATTGTTTTACCACCAATATGTTCATTATCATCACCATTTTAGAATGCCTTCTCCACGGGAGTATTGGACAGTGAAGACCCACCACGTTGACCACGAATATGGATTGTTGGGTTTTCAGGACTACAAAGGCAACAGGCATATGTCAGCTAGCGGTTTAGCCTGACTTTGTCCGGGGACGGGGTATGGTGAAGTAAGCCGTAGAATAATGCCAAGATCGTAAAAAGTGCAGATCTATAGTCTCAGCTTACCTCGATGGCACACAGGTGTAATTTATCTATGTACATAGTGAATTTGATTATATTCTTGGGTCTTCACTCTATGAAATACATACATGCATATAAATATGACAAAATAATACAATATACCATACAAACTTTTTGATCCTCTTGAACCCATACAAACCTGGTCTTAACAATTATAAATACAAAAAATATATAATATAACTAAGCGCAGTCGTTCTAGTTCTAAAAAACCAGAAGATTCTCAAATCAACGCTAAATATATTTTAAACAATTTATAAATTCAAACCGAAAAAAAGTGACACAAAATTTTCGCATATAGAGAAGACAGAACTAAACCAAACTTTTGCTTTCTATATAAAGTTTGAGCCCATTTGAGAGATAGGATTGTTTATATCTCAATTGAGTAGCAATATTTTTTATGGTAAACATATAGATGTAGTAAAGACAGGACAACATCTATCGGGTTAGAATTGAATGGGTATAGAATTTGCCGAAATGTTACTTAAGCTAATTTTGGACCAAGTTACTGCACACTAATGAGGCCATATGCACATTGTACTTAAGCAAAGAGGTAAAGAAACGTAAAATTAATTTATCTCATTTCTACAAAGCTGATGAGCCTTAGTAAAATTAAGAAGAAAATTATAATAATAATAAATCAATTCACAAAGTATCAACAACAAAATATATAAACACTGACTTAACTCTAAGATAAGTCGTTTAAAAACATTTGTGTTACAGATGTCAGAAAACAGAGGTATCACAAATAAAATACTTAAAAACGTATATCTAACACCCATAAGTAAATTAAATAGCGATTTTTTTTGCATGTTAATGATTTTGGATATCCAAGGGAGCATGCATGATCAAATAGTCTATCCACATTGCCAGTAGACCAGAAACAGCTACAAGTAGTAGCCGGTAAGCAAATTCACCGTAGTCATCGTCAAATTACAGAGTACGGGAATTGGGGTTGTACTTGTTTCTCTATTCAAAGCTTTGTGCAGCTGTTTTTGCGCTTAACTTGCAACTTCATACTAACAAACGATGCGTTGGATTTTTAGTTTTATTTTTCTCATATATTTTGGAAGCATGTAGATATCAAGAAACATATAAGCTAAATAAACAATATTAATTAATAAATTCACACACTACATCCCATACATCAACCAGACTACGAGATATGTCGCTAATATTACAGATATTAGACAACAGAGGAATAAAAAATATAACTATTTAACACCTAGATACAGAACAAGCACAAATATTAATTTTATAAATATTTGTTCTGGGTTGGGATCGAAGGCACGACTTTTGGCGTGCAAGTTAAAAACACTACCAAATGCGCTGTCAGGCCCGTCAAATGTGATCCTCGTTCTATGTTGAAAATATCTTTGTTCGGATGAATTTAAGTAGTCTGGTTTTGCCGTATAGTGCCGGCAAAGTAAAATAGTTCTACTTCAGTACCAGGTGTCGTAAGAGGCGACTGAGGTACCGGAACCGACAGACGGCTGTATATACGAGTATACCCGAAACAGCATAGCTCAAATGCAATCGCCTAGTTGCATTGGTACGGGTAGCATTCCCGTTGCGGAGCTACGCTCTGCGATAGCGACCGCACATAAAGCATGGCAATTATGGGGAAATATAACCTTTGATTGGAGGGGATTTGTCCAGCAGTGGACGTTCTAATGCTTCTATAATGATTTGCTGTAATTATTTTTTTACACATACTTAAAGGGCGTGCACAAAATGCTTATGTCCTATATATTCAAAAGTGGAAATGCCGCTTTTAATTTTATTTTACGTTGACCACAAAGCAAATATAATTTAAAGAAGTAAAACGAAAGAATATATTAAAATAATATATTAAATTCATAAAAATCTTGAATGTCAACCTAAAATGAACCGGTGTTGTCCTGTTAAATATATAGATGTAAACTATAGTATCTCTCAAATTCGATCAATCTGTACACCGTGAGAAAAAATAAATTGAATCGGTTCAGTAGTTTAAAAGTTCGTCTCAGAAAAAAACCCCGTGATTTTTATACATAAAGATATTATTTAAACAACGCTTCATATCAGAATATAACATATATTTTCTATAAGAATTCGTTTAATATCATATATGTTTACTTTTCGTTTAGCCTATACCCAAATATTACTCCACCGTGGCCAACGATGACTGAATCCAAATGAATACAAGTCAAATAAAAAGAATATCGATTGTGCGCACCGCACCGCATCCGATCGAATCGGCATCAAACATCGCGTCGATCAATGCTGTACCAGTACATTTTGCATAATTGATGTCCCATTCACGGCAACGGAACACTTATTCATATTCATGAATTTTACAAATTTTTCAATTTGTGCCGCCAGCAAGGCGTATTTACATTATTGCCGCGTATTCCAAATACAATCTGTGTAAAAGCTGGTTCGGGAGACTCCGACGTCCGCGGCGCTTCGCCCACCGATAAAGGTGTTCTATAATGCGACATTTTTGATGCTACTGCCAATGGCGTATTGTGCAGCTATTTGTGGTGTAAGTCGCCTTCCGACTTCCAACCTCTCCCCGTTCTGCAGTATTGTTGAGTTCCGTTTTGTTTTTGTAGCACTTGTGAGACTAGCTTGCTACTGTTATAGGGCGTGGTTTTTGTAGCACTTGTGAGACTTGCTTGCTACTGTTATAGGGCGCGGTTTTGAGAACTGTCTTGCAATTTGTTGCAGTACTTGCAGTTTTGAAATAACAAAAATTTTTAATTATTTTACTACTCAAAAAACTACTCTTTCAACGATTATGGAAGGCGACATAATAATACATTTTTACATAATTTGTTCGACGCTTCGAATAACTTCATCATATCAGCCATTTAAAGTCCACTGTTGGACATAGGCCTCCCCAATAAAAGGGGGTATGTTGCCCAATGTTTGCCGCGTTTGGCAAACGTGTTGGCAATCGCAGAGCGCAGCTTTGGAGGCGACGGGGAAGCTGCTGCCCATCCCCGCCCTGTACATTTGAGCTGATTTTTTTTGCATGGATGTACCGCCATCTGCCGGTTCCTTACCTATTTTAGTCGCCTCTTACAACACCTGGTACAGAGGTACTATTTTACTCTGCCGGTACCTCACGGTGTTCAAATATCTTGCGTCAAACAATTTTAAAATGGATGTATAAATAATGAAAAGAGTTAAATATATTACTTTGTGTTAATACCAGATAGTATATTAATTCTTCGAATGTTCTAGGAAAATGTTTTGTATTACAAATCACAATTTCTCCGTTACAAAAAGGATACGAAACAAACCGCATCATAGAAAATTTCATTACACTCACCTACGAGTGCTTAAATCACTCCATGGGGAAAATGAAATAACATTCGTCAGAAACTTGATCGACACGAAAACCGCTCAAAGGGAAAGATAAAAAAACTGTAACGAAACTGATTCCCAGCAGCGAAGCCTTCGAGGTAATGGGAGATTGTAAAAGGAGGCAATAAAAGCTTAGTATTGTGTGTGAGAGCCGTAGGGGAGTCCTTGCATTGTGTTCGGGTCCGGGGGTCCAAGAATCGTCTGACCACGGACGCGGTCAAATTGTACAGAAATGAAATTATCAAGGTACGCTGCCGATTTTCCGAACCAATGAATCAAGATCCAATTCCCTTTTGTAATAGAACATCGTCGCGAAAAGCGCCCATGGAGTTACACTAGCCACTCAACGCTTAGGCCGTGTCTACACGGGATTGTATGACAGTGAGTTTTGTTTATTGTCCGATTATAAGAGACTCAGAAGAGGACAAACAAGTTTAGAGAGAGAGAAACTCTGTACTGATTATTTCGAAAGTTCTAAATGTATGTTATATGTTAAGGAATCGATAACGCGAAAAAATGACAAGAAATCTTACAGTGAATTGCAATTTTATAAAAGTGTATATGAATCTAAAAAAAAAAACTTTGTAGTGAATCGCTCGAATTATATCAGATATCTGGAATCGACGGCTTCACTGACCAAAGGACAAGTCCTAACGGAAATATAAATAATTCTAATGATTTTCATTTAGATAAATACAGAGTTTCATACATAAAATTTAATCTTGTCCAATTTTTAAACAATATTCTTCGCATGATAACAAGATGATACTATTACAGTAAATGTATAAATGCAACCGAAAATTAGAAATTCCATAAGAATTCTTATTTGTTGCGATAGTCTTTCATGTATTACTATAATTCTGCCATACACACACAGCATTCTTGTGAATTGTCAAACGATACAGTGACACGCAATGTAATAAATTTGAACATTGAAGGAGTTCATGTTTTTTTGTTGATCGCTTGCGGATTCGACATTTTGTTCGTTCGTCGGTGACTGCGGTAAGCCTATCTGTCACGCTAGGCTAGTTGAAGATTTTTCCAGCTTAACGTATCACCGATTTTCAGCTTTTACCGGTTTATTGCATTTGCATATACATAAATATGTAACTGTGCGGTATTTGGTTGTAACCCAGTTCGAATTTTAATCAACAATATCAACTGACTTACTGTGTTGAGCGTCCGAAGTTCACTAGTATGCTCAAGTTTTTGTTAAACATAAAAATATGACCTTTGATGGATATAATGGACGCAAGTAAATCTAACGGCAATAAAATGTTCCCGTATTTAAAGTTATACTAACATCATGAAAGTTTTCAGTGTTGTTCATATTCGCATCAGACGAAATGCCTACCGGCGTCCGCGTTTGGTAAGACTCCCCCCGCCGTCCGTAATCTGCGTCAAATTGACTTTTCCGACGGAGAGCTGACGAGACTCCACAGTAATATGCCATAAACGACCCAAACGTATTGGGCCCGATCTCGGAGGTTGATAAATTTCCTTGATATTTGAATGCGTTATATTCGCTTCGGGTTACTACCGCCCGGACTCGTCCCTTCAATAAATACTCAGCCTCAAAATTCTCGCCCCATAAGCCTCTATTAATGAAAATCCCGATTCTATCCCAAATGAGAGCGACGCGTGCTATAATTTAATAACAAAAGTTGCCCCATCACCAAAAGCTAATATTATTCCAATTGAGAAAAAAAAACAATTTTCTCCAAAGTTATAAACCTGAACAGATTTCCATTTTGCGTGGAGTTGGTACAAAGTAATTCCTCCGGTTTGGAGATAAAATTTATGTCATTTCCTGTCTACTGAAAACTCGCTAAAAATTATCAGAAATCGGCCCAGCTGTACCGCCATTTAAAATTAATGAATAATGTTATCTGATAATGATTCAGCAAAGTTTAATTAAAGTTTACTTTTTTGTCAGCTTTCCTCACTTTTAATCGCATGAGTATCTTCGTTATTTTTATTCAGGAATAAACGTCTTCTTTAAGAGTTTGACCGTGAATAAATTTGGCGATAAGCCGTCCTTAATGATATTTATAAGGGATTTTGTTTTGCAATTTTATTCTTTCAAATTCACTAAAGTAGGGATACCAACGATGGAATTTCTTTATAAAGGCTTTGGAGGCTTGGTATTTTATATTCCTTTACTAGTTAATCGAAAACCTTACAAATAAATTGCAGTGTAATAATCTCCTTTTTCTATCATCATAAGTATAATAGCACACCGAAAGTATTAGGTGTTATCTTAGAAATGTCTACAATTTTCTAGGAAAACGAAAATTTTTACCTTAAAAATAGAATAAAGCACTCCCATCAAAATGGTTTTAAAAATCCTCAGCATTTACCGTACTACTACGTATAAACATTCGATTTTTTATCAAGTCTTATCGCACCACAAAAGAATTGTGATGTGTGCTAGGAAAAGGCAAAGCCAAATATAAAGAATTTAGATCAAAAAGAGCGAAACATTTGGGAAATGGCGATAACATCATTCAAAGGATGAGGAATGGAGAGCTTTATACACCTTTGAGTGAGTAGAAATATAAATATCTGCGAATCTCCGAACTGGAGATTTGTTCTAGTTAGTATTCGTGTAGATTTAGATTCTAAAGTTTCGATATAAATTCAAAAACCATTACCTACGCTATATATTTACATCGTCTGCTAGCATTCAAAAGTTAAACATATTATATGAAATTTTCAAAATTTTGAATTTGATACAAGTATGTACATTTTATTAACATTTTCTTACTATGTTATTACTCACTGATAAATAAATGAAAGTAATAAAAAAACGGATACAGCACTAGAAATTTACAATCACAATAAAAAAATTTCGTGTATTGGAGATACATAACACCCAAGTTTAATATTAGGACGTGAATTCACTATGCAGTCATTCGGTTTCTAGGAAGTGAAAACAATAAATAACGAGTAGGCCCGTTCATATTCGACGGGGAAGCGAAAAAACTACGTCGCACCGCAATTATTAACGGCGTCCATACTCGAACTGCATATAATGAAATATTTACCGTGCAAGCGCACGAAAAACCGGCAAAGTGTGACATTTAATTACAATCTGGGAGTCGTATATCTAAAGGCAATTACGGATTTTTTAATTATTCGACCGAATCAAATATTTAACTAAAATTACATGCAACTGCTTCAAATATTTTACTTTTAATGTCTTTGGCATGTTTAAAGTACATAACATAAAACAATTACATACCAATTACATAAACTCATACATACAACACGGCTTGTACCATCGTGGTAGGCAGATTTTATAGATCTCCACTTGGTACGATTTTGGCATAGTTTCAGTTACTCGCATTAGTTCTTTCGTGCACGTTCATCTATTCTTAGTACTTATGAATACCTCTTGTACCTGGTTAAGGTGTGGCCTAGGTCGTCTAATATCTACTGCTTCACTCACTTCCGTTCTATATATTTCTTCAGTCATTCTACTTTCATCCATGCTTTCTACATGTCCAAACACTTTTACACCATAATGATCTTTCATTGCATGGATATAACTGTTGTTGTAAAGATAATAGAGAAGGAAATATTAAAATATGTTTTAGAAGTAATGCCATCTGTTTGCCTCGCAAGAATGTACTTAGGGTGTTTTACACTCGATAGATATCAAAATTCAATAATTTGTAGTGGTTGCTATGACAGGATAAAACGAAACAGTGTTAACACATTAACTTAACATACACATTTGAAATACCACATCTGCAGTTGGTGTTTATTGTACGCTATATCACCATTACAGCAATTGGAAGTCCACTGCTGGTCATAAATCTCCTCAAAAACGGGAAATTTTGCTCATAATGAAAATATGATATAATGATATAAACCCATAATGAAACGCTGGGCAACCATGTTGGCAATAGCAGAGCGCAGTTTCGTGACAGAGATGCTCCTACCCATCCCCACCCTATTTGATGATGCATTTGAGCTCCGCTATCTCGGATGGATATACCGCCATCTGCCGGTTCTGGGACCTAAGTCGCCTCTTACGATACCTGGAACAGAGGAAGGTACTTTTTTACTTTGACGGTACATCACGACTATACCCTAAGCTACGTATGCTACGCTATGTAAAACATCCTTTTTTCATCGGAAAACGTAACATATAAACAAAGCCTAAATTAATTAAACCGAAAATTACGAAACCGTGTAAGAAATTAACTCTTTTCTAGTTCAATCAGTACATGTTATTGGTTGAACCTGAACAAGATAAGGAACCCTAAAAATCAAGTCATGAAGGTGAGGGTGTCGGAGTAATTGCTGGCAATTTGTACCAGCGATGTGATTGCCGGGCGGAACGTTGACTCTAAACTACGCCATTAATTTCGTACATTTGATTAACGGAACTACTTGTTATACTAATGAACGCAGCGAAAGAATGCACGCTAGCTAATGCGTTAACAGCGCTGCTGTCGGCGCCTTGTCGCGCAGATATATTTTTGCTACTACGTTGTTTGCGTATAGTTATTTATCTTAAATAAGGTTTTTTCTAGTGCTGTGTTCGAAATATCATAAAAAATACTACTTTTCTTTAGTAACATAAACAATATAATCTATCTATGAAAAGGAAACCTATTTTTGAAATCTTTTAACAGGTATATTTTTATGATTATATATATATATATATATATATATTCAATAAACAACACAATTAACAGCTGTATCAATTTTACGTTGCTCATAATGTATTTATAGATTTTTTTTTAAAAGTGGTTTGAGAATAAAACCCCCCCTTTTTTCACATGACTTCTACATGATTATTTCAACGCAATGCTATACTGAAGTAATCTAATTGAGCTAGTATATAATATTAAAAACATTACCCAAAAACTTTTTGATATATTGTAATAGCTTTTTCATTAATATTCCTAATACAATCAAATCTACTAGTCTAATCTACTAATAAAATCTACTTAAAAGTAGAAGTAGTTACTGAATATTTCCTTCAAGATTTTATACATTAACTGTGATCTAAACCATATTAAGGCAATTCAATAAACAATTTTACGCCGATGTCTGACGTGCAATTCAGACTTATTTCCGGAAACAAATGGCGTTAGGAGGGTTCCACCGAGCAACTAACTTGTTTTGCTTCAATTCGATGTCTCCCTACGCTAAAACTGCAGCCCCCTCAAATTAATAAATTGAGAATACACCAAGGAACCAAATCGAAATTCATGTTCAATTCATGCATAGCTTTGAATTTTTACTAAAAACGAATTTAAAAACAAAAATAATTATAGTACTTAGGGCTTACAACAAAAAATCGGCAGAAGAGTGTGTCAAAGTAGTGAGACCATTCCTACCAAACCTGAAATGCTTGAATCTTGGACTCTCTCTCCCAAACGCTCTTGCGTACTCGCCAGTGAGTGCATGAAAGGTATTTCTACACAACCTATACTAGGTACACTACTGCGGTTTAGTGGTATACCTCCACCCTCTGTTAATAGGTATTCTAAATGACGACAACTCAACTCTTTGGTTTGTGCAGTCTTTCTACTTATAAATTTTCGTGACTTGTGAGAGGTAACAATAATATCTATCATTAAATGAATGATCTTTGACCCAGTGAAATTGAAGCTGACGTCTCGGTCATTCAGCATTTCATGAGGTCCACCAAAGCCATGAGGTGAATTTCAGGCACAGATATTGACTTCACTCCTTTTGCGTAACCGTATTTTGAAATTGACTGTATACGTAAAATGAAAAACGTTCAAGGTACATTCAATGCTATACAGTAGTGAGCTGATAGTGCTCAAGTAATAGAGTTGACCATGAATGACATAACGTTCATATTCTTTAAAAAAAAAACGCAACACGGTTTTTTTTGTATTATATGAAGATAGTTAAATGACAATTTGTTGGTTTTTTCTGCAAGTTATCTATATTAGTGAGATATTACACATTTTTCTTAAATATACTAATCACAAGCGTTAAACGTTAATCTTCACACCAAGACTAATTCGGAAGAACCTCGACTTAGACATCTGAACTTGATCCTTAAAATGAGTATCGGAAATTTACATCAGCCCGTAATACCGACCCGCCCCAGCCTTTATTGTAAACGGAGTAATTTGAATTTCGTCTTTGATATTTAAATGAGTCTCTACTTGAGACACTGCCTTAGTTATTTGAGTTTTTGTAAAGCAATCAAGTTTGTTTATAGGAGCTCGTGTAATTGTAAATCTCGCTCTGTGGTCTTAATTAATGCATGAAATCACTTTCGGGGTCTTTGACGTTGCGCCCTCTTTAAAAACAGCATAAACAACGTAGGTATCGGTACCCTCCAATAGCTAATTTTATGTAAAATACTTGCAACGGAATTGATTTACAACGAGTACAATTAATTGATTTTTTTTACCTACAACTTCAATATAAAAATAACGAATAGGAATCCTTAAAAAATATAATAACTTTATAAATGTTTCTAGATTCATTGAAACTCCTGATTAAATATAAGCAATATAATTAGATCGCGTTTAAATTAAATAGCTTTATATTGGTTTTGACTTTATATAAGTGCTCGTAAAATTTGTTTCAATTTAATAAATATTGTTTTAATATTCGAAACCCAGCAGTAACGTTGATAAGGGATTTTATGTTTGCAATCATGGCATACAACGTACTTTACTGTAACATTTACAACAATAATAGCTACTAATTTCCATGCGGGTAACGGTTTTCGTGCGTGCCTGATACCTTTTCGTGTGGTAAAGTTTTCAGCGGGGCCGTCTGTCTCAAGATCGAATCGATATCGAAAAGTCACGATCATATAATCGGATAGACATGGATATCGCTTCCGTGAAAAGTGGAGGTCGTTGACGCCGGTCGGCGCTTGTTTACATTTGAGTTGAATTGTGTTATGATAGTTCCCGCTATTAACACTTCGCCGCGATGCTATCTGCGACGTCACGTTTGTTTACAAACCTGCTAGACACGATTTACAGCCCTCACTGACTATTGCAGTAGACTGGAAAACTCGTATTTCCATCCACATATTGGACCGAGTCCGTGTCAAAGGATTAGTGTGTGTAGAATGGAATAAAATCGAATAATCTGTTTGAGTCGTCAGCAAACCAAGCGAATAAATTTCAAATCTGTAAATAAACATCCATTCATAAATACAACGCTGAAAGAACAAAAAAATACGATACCATTTGCACAAACAAATTTTCCCTCTAATCCTGAATTCACGACCGAATCGAAAAAAAGATAGAACTCAAATAAATAACAGTGAAATTCCAATCAAGTCCAACTCAAAATGAAGTTAATACTGCTAGTCAACATTCCGCAGAATAACTTGTAAGAAAAAATCTGAAGAAATACGTAGTCCGTTTATCTGTCCCCTCTGACCTACAATTTATCCAATGCTTTTACGGTTGACTTAAATGCCAAAGCATGGAAGTAAAGTCGCAAATCAAGTTCGTTCTCGTCTTTAGTTGAGATTGTAAAAAGAGTTTTATTTATTAGAGTTATCAATAAAAGCTGTTACGATAGTGTTGAAACGTCACTCGGCGTTTATTCTTCCTTGAAGATTTTAATTAGATAAGACATATTTAAAGGTAATCGCATTGAGTTTCACAAACGAGACAATTATATGTAAAATTATCGTTGTTGTATGTTTAAAAAGAGAATCATATCGCTTAAAATTTTACTGAAACAAACAGTTTATTTTAACATAAGTTTCAAGACATGAGTTCTGATGTGGTCTGTAGCAAAATGCTCTTATGAAATCAACGTTTCAACGTTTACAACTCCAAAATGCAGTACGAAATTAACTTAGTTACATTTTCGTTTCACACGTGAATATGAAATCTTGCAAGTAAACGAACACTGGAATAATACCGAGTATTCTTAATTTGTTTATTTAACTCTTGTTAATTTGGCTCCATTAGGCTACAATAACGGTTGGAATCGCTTCTTTTTATAACCCCTCGCAGTGGTCTGCGTGTTTTTTTTTCTAGAATATTCTGCTTGCTAATTAAGAAAAGAGTGGAAGCTGAAGATTCTTGCTGCTGTAGCAGATTACGGGCGGAATCTCGGAGAAAATGTAACTCTCCGGCGGAATTCATTTTTGAGGCTAAATTTTTTGTATGTTGTTTAAAAAGTCTTAAACCGGTTTGGTGAAAAAGCATACAATGTTCTGAGTAAAAGCGAGGTTTAATTTTTTATTTACGTTAATATTTTTGAATATTTTATGACACGAATGTATTAAAATTATTAATACTAGTAATGTTTTATTATTTTTAATTTATAATTAAGCAACATTTAATATTGAAGGGCAAGCTGATATTTGTAAAACGAACAGTGCTGTCTCCTTTCTCAAATATTTGTTAATGGAGACGACAAATAACGGTGGCTAGAGTAGTTTACTCTTTGTGTCTGTCCCGCGCTCTTTTCCAAGAATATTTCGCTAATGAAAGCAAAAGCGGAGGCCGTAGATTCCCAGCTGTTCTAACAGATTATGCGAGGTATCCCAGAAAAATTGTAACTCCTCGGCGAAATTAATTTTTGTGGCATCGTTCCTCTTAAGACGCAGGACTAAAAAAATCTATAAACATTCCGAGTTACGTTAAGAATTTGTAGTATTTATGTAATAACGATGATATTGTGATTTTTGTAATTATCAATAGCATCTAACTATAAGATCGTGAAGTTTCTGGATTATACCATACTATTTATGGCACCGACGAAAATATTTCTGTTATTACTACTTATTTCTGTTTTTTATAAATCTTCAATTTCGGTCACAACAATGTAGGCTAGCTACGTAAAAATCAACCTTTACAGGATTTACATATTTCTTCTACCAAATTTTAAACTTAAATTAATACACGAAAAAATTAATTTACGACTAATTCAGAAATTTTGGCAGCTTTAATTTATATGATCTATAGCCATGTGTCCGCTTAGATATATTAATAGGATAATTTCTCTACTGAAATCTCAATAATAAGGTCAATTTCAAACTAAAAACGTGCATTGATAGATTATTCGGTATCATTTTGCTATTGACACTAGTAAAATATTAAAATTATTTATTATTAATCATGCCGTAAGACCGTGGCTCTATTAAAAAGTCTTCAACTAATTCATATTACGCGATAGCAATGATAAATGTCTCTGAAATGCGTGGTCTCTCATAATGGGGCACAACTCAAAGTATCCCAACGAACTATGGGGAGGACAATACTCGTCTCTTTGTGCGATACAATCTGAAATTAGTAAATCTGTAAATGAACCAAAGCTACCGATATAGCCTAGAAGATTAGCATGTTGATTTCGCAAAGGACAGGACACAGAAAAGAGGAATCGTTGGGTTCTAAAATGGAAAACACAGTAAGCGGAGTAAAGGACGTCCGCCCACAAGGTAGAAAGGCGTTTGAACCATAATTACAGGATTGTGTTGGAGGTAGGCCGCGTCCTAACGGTCTTATAAAAAATCTGATATAAACCATATAGCGAAGCCTACAAACACAACGCGATGATGATAATGACAAAAAAGAAAGAGATTATCATATCAAGTATAAATCGCAAATTGCGATCGATGATTTATAGACGGATGCCAAAGCATTTTGTTGTTCCAACAAGAACCAAAGGCACACATGCCTCTCTTGCGTACCTGCTTTCAAGTGATATCCCACATGATTTCAATCGGGATCACTATTTGAACTACATATTGAATGATTTTGCCCCTTGTCTCTTGTACATCGGAGTGTAGGACCAGTGAGTCGAGTTCATGGATTTGGTTGACGATAGTGCAATGCAGTAAAAATTTACTAAGGTTTTTTTTAAACTTAATCTACTTAAATTTTGAAATCAGTCAAGGCTATTTAAAAAGAAGGTACTCCATACTTTTTGAAGTCCATTTGTACACATACGAGTATAGTATGATTGGTTATTATAATAAGAAATCGCAATATAAGGATAATAAGATACTTATTATCTCTATATAACTGCCAAATTAAAGAAAATATTCGCAAAACGTTATCCAAATATATTCCAAAGCTAATTACTAAAAACATCGAAAACAACAGCATTGTTCTACTAGTGCCAATATATCTATATACTCGGTAAGTTATGAGAAATTCCACGCCTATAGGGCGTCATAAATCCTAAATCCGAGCATGCATTGAAATGCTGTTCCATTTGATTTAGATTGGAATCAATGTTTGCACAATGTATTGAACGTCCTTGCACCTCCGTATGATATGCTTGGGACCGTTTATTAAAGCTTTGCCAATAAAATTGATCAGAATTTTGGTTTCGATTTGAAAGCAAACTTTTTGCTTGATATTGTATTCGGATTTGGGGACTGAATTGAAAGTATTGTTTTTTGTTTTGATTTATTATTTAAATTAGATAAGATCTGCAAAGAGATTATGATGTATAGCGACCCGCACCAGCTTTGCACGGGTGCAACGAGGATACAAAATGGTTGTGACTTTTTTAGACCTTTATATTGGTTCACTCCAGCGTTTGCAATGTAATCGACAAAAAAATGCATTTATTTACATACGACATAAAATCAGAATCTTCTATTCTATTAAGAGTTTTTTCTTATATTCCATATAACAAATAATTTATTTTGATAAAGATTAATAACATGGTAAAAATACAGAGCCTTTTCAAGGAGTGGTATTTAAAAATCGTATTTGTATAAATTATTTTGACAAAACTATAATACTTAGAGCTATGATGTTGCAGCGATTTTTGTAAATAATGATAAGTTCTACAAAATTGTAGTACATCACTTTGTTATATCGTAAATATTTTTCGCAGCGTTCGCGATTAAAGAAAGTTTTTAGTATTTTTTGTACATCTTGATTTACATTATCGGAGTTTTGGTAAAAAAAAACTATTTTTATAAATTAAATATAGCTTATGTCACTTAAAGATAAGATCGGTGCAGTAGTTTTGGAGCCTATTCGGGACTAACAAACAAACAATCAAACCTTTCCTTTTTATAATATTAGTATAGATCAAAAAGCAAGGAAAAACACTGTATGCGTTTAGGTAAAAAAACCGATATTATTGGTTACTTCCTTAAGAAATATACGTGATTTTATAAATGTACTTATATATTTGTAATTATTATTTTTATTAAAAATAATTCTTTACAGCAATAAAACTTATTCTACAGGAGTATTATAATTCCGTGCGAGTATATTTTTATCAAATTAATTTTGGAATTAAAATGGAAAAGCAGAAATTAACATAATTTGGATTAGCATAAATAATTTTCACAAGTTTTAATACAAATATAAATAACGTGCAGTTAGTAATACGAAACTGCTCCATTACGGTGGCGGGCTGAATTTTGGTTAGAAAAATTTAGTTTTGTTGCTAGCCCTTCAGAGAAATGTTAAGGAAGCAATATTATGTAAATCCAAGCGTGGAGCCGCAAATATAAAAAGCCCGCGCTCACCTCATACTTTGCATCTCAAGGCTATGCATCTGACTGATACCGAGATGCCCCTAGAGAAAAAATGAAAACCCCATTTGAAATTCTATGCGTTTTACAGGCGTGAACCCTAAAATAAAGGGATATTACTCTCGCACTGCAAAACTCTCTTTTGCTTTGTAATTTTGGGTGAGCTTGAACATTATCGTTGAATTTAGATTTGACTACTGTTATTTCACGTTTTGATCTCTCTTCTTTTGAGATACTTTTTATATTGTTTGATTTCTTTCGCACAGACTGCAAAAATCATAATATTAAAATTGCGTAAGTATATATAACGGATATCTATATTAGAAGTTTGATGATGTTTTCTATTAGGACATATTTACTGAAAATAATCTAGAATATACCGAATTACTTTCCTTTTGTAAATCTGACGTCGTAACTGGACATGTAATCTGTAACCAGTATCACAATAGCCATCCCTCTCGAACCCATTGAATGTGAGGGAGACTGCACAAGAGTGATATAGCTAAGAACATGGGATAGTTGAGTGGGTTCATAGGATGTTGAGCCGATAACGGCCGTCAATGTCGCTTTGTCTTGTACACTGACGCTGGCAAACCGAACCGACGGTATTTACATAACAATGCTCTGAATTCGATGCGTGCTTGTATGAGGAAGCCCTCCGTATAATCTGACTGCAGATTACATAAAAGGTGTCGGGAAAAATAATCTCAGAAATCCAGCATCCATTGCCTCGAAAGATCAAGTTTAAATCCAATTGTAAATTTTACAAAACCTATCTGGACAAAGATAGATTACAAACACTTATTTTTGATTTTATCGGTTACTATATGCGAGTAAAATACTTGAATTTACATAAAATTATCGATTCTTCTAATAGCTGTTGTTAAATTTGCATTATATTGCTTCCTTAATATGCCAACTGGCAAACGTTTGAAAGTCAAAATTGCTTTTTTCTCAGTGTGAGAAGTCAATGAAGACGGCAGTAGTAGATAGTGGTCCTGATATGTTTGTCTAGTCAAATGCTATGGTAATGTGGGAATAAGACTTTGTTTTACCATTCCTTTGAATTTGTGCCTCATTTTCATTTGTGATACGTTCGTTTTGTATATAATTAAGGTACAATCTATTTATCTATATGTACTATACATTTTCTATAAATGGGTATCTAATATAAAATAAAATATTAAAATAATTATAAACTATAATAACCATAGGCTTTGAATACATAACAAAACACAGCTAAAAGAAGACACACATCTCAAAAAATCTACTGCATTTGCGTTAAGGAAAACTCTCTGCAAAATTAACAATAGTCCAGCTACCATGTCACGAATATGTCATATGAACCAGGTGCTCTTTCACTGACGCCAAGAGCACGTGTGTCGTCGTTATTTGCCCCTGGGCTTATTTATTCGAGACTTGCCCGTTCGGATGACCACTGTCCAACGAGCTGTCACTGTATTTTCCCCGACCCTTTATTTTCACTTGACAAGAATATTTCGAGCCGCGTCCTCTCGATATTACATTTCGATACGACTTTTTACTCGTGATACATTTTTCCAATTGTCTCCGCGACTCTGCTGTGCGAACTAACGGAATAGAATTTTCAAACAGTTTTGATTGATAAAGGTAGACAGGTTTTCGCTTTCTTTGTTTGCGAAATTAGATTCGGGAGGTAGCGTGAAACTTCAGAGTTCCACTTGATTAATGGTGATTCGAGGGGGATCCGAGAAAAAGAAACGATTTCAGGTCGCCCGATTTTTTATAGAGCACGAATGACTAAATCGTATTTTTTCGAGAGGTTAGGTACTTTTTATCTGGATATAAGTGTATTTGGATTTAGATGCATGAGCGCGATATTAACCCATTCTCCGAAACAACGCCCGGGCTGCGTTAATATTTGATGTGTTCTCGACTTTTCTCGAATTTAACGCGCCGATTAAACAACGCCGAGCGAAGGATTTTGTGTGAATATTTAAAATGCTATATTGGTTGTAGTTCTGCAGAGAAACAAGTTCATTGTTCATGAAACATCTTGTAACGTTAATTTGAAAACTTGTTAAAGTAACAATAGTGCATGTTTGAAATGATCATAAATTGTTTGTATCAAATACAAAGATTGAAGAAGTAATTGTAGTAATATAATAACGGAACTGCTCGGCAGCAAATTGGGACACATTGTTGCATCCCACAGGTTGGAGGACCATTAAAATAGGAGGATTACTTTTATGGCCCAGTTGGTTCGCTTGAGATAATATCGGTAAATTTTATGGTTTGTAATAAAGGGAATTCGATTTTAGACCAGTCATCTGTATGCGATTATGAAATCCCCGAATTCAGGTACTCATATTGGTAATAATGTAAAACGTACTTCAGGGACGGGATTTAGGAGGAAAAACAATGGCAGCATTTGAATGGACGAAAATAATTACGTAGATTGTAAGGTGATTTAATTTAGAGAACTCATAAAAGATTCCTCTCACTAAGAATAAGAATTTGCCAAAGTTTACATTCACACAATCAGAAAGTGGGTTAATGAGATTCGCTCAAGAAAAACATCTCGTTAAACCATACATTATTCAGGCTTTCGCAAAGTTATTCCGCGTTCACGCGTTCATTAGGCACACGAATACAAACTTGTGATTCTGACGTACTTACTTATCACCCCTCGGAACTATTCCCAAGTATTTCGGGGACCGGGCGCCGTTAGCTTGTTATTTAAATTTATCACTCAACTTTTATCTTCTAAATTCATTGTAGCAGGTAATATTTCACAGGTTATTAATTACGTTACGCCGGCATCTTCACGGTGTAACTCTTATTACATTATGTCAGTTGCAAATTGAAAAATTCCCGAGGCGTGTGTCCCGAGTCTTCGAAGTATTTTGGCAAAATTATTTTCATTCATTAAGAGAGAAGTGGGGTGTTCGCGAGATTGTCGACGTACCATTCGCTTGTGAGTAACGAGGTGACTTCCCGTTATTAGTTATGTCGGCAAATTGTTTTTCTTACGCTTTTGTGTTCATTCCAGGATAAGGAATCGATTTTGGCGTAATGTAATTTAGCATTGTGACTCCAAAATTAAAGTTTAGCCATAAACAAAAAGTTTCTGACTGTTGTTGCTAGGTACAAGTGGTTTTTGCAAAATATTGCTCTGGCTTTTTCGTCATCGTCATCATCTTGGGCCACGCAAAGCTTCGCGACGAGAATGCTGCTGCCCACCCCTGCTCCGTTTAATTTAAGCTATACTGTTACGGTTGGGTATACCGCCATATGTCGGTTATGGTACCTTAGTTACCTCTTACGACACCTGGCGGTACCATACTCGTTTGTTAAATGTACATATATACTATTTAATACAAAATTAAAACATAAATAATTCCGGAAAATATACTATGTTTACACACGAAAAAAGCTACCGCACCGGACGAATAGGCCCTAAGGACTGCAAGGTCAGTGATGTCCATTTGACATGTTTCTAACTAAATGCGGCCCCGGGCGCCGCTCGCGTCTCTGAGTGCCAATCCATTAATTAAAACTTATTTTGTACCAACACGATCATGAACACGGACGAGGATCAGTTCCGTTTTGCACTCGTCCCATTTGCGAACTCGTATACATTTCTCATTACTTTTTCAACCAGCGATTTAGTTTCATGAATACTGTTTTGAGTTTTTTTTATTCTTGTATGCATCTGGTATTGCATTTGTCACACTGGAACCGACAGATAGAGGTATATCCATCCTTTTTGGCGTAGCTCTAATACAGTAAGACACAGATAGATCGCAACTTCCTCGTCGTGAAGTTACATTTTGTGATAATCACCACGCCTACGCGCTGTGTCAATCATGAGCAAAGACACCGCATCGATTAGATTCACTGTGGGAGGCTATGTTCGACAGTATACGACTGACGGCTGATTTGATAATAATAATGAACGCAGGATTAAATAAAAATATTGGTAAACAATCACAGGTAATATTTCAACACCATTTATTAATTTTTTTAAATGATTAATTTTATAATTATTTGAAACAAAATTAAAGTGATTGTAAACATCAGTAAACAAATTATGCAATAGGAAATTTTGAACGCAGAAAAAGAGAGGATAAAGGAGCTGACTAAAAAGAAGGTTTAAAATACAGCTATAAAAGTCAGACTTGTGTAGCTTTATTAAATCATTTTACATCTGAAAATTTACTATTGTCTATTCAGTATAGCAAAGACAAATGAGAACGTATATATAAGATGTTATATATCGCATTTCTTTCATGAACATAACTAAACAGAAACAAACCTAAAAATGGTAGGCTCAATCCTTGGCAACTTTAGCCCCGAGACGTATAAGGAGCACAATTAGACAAGAGATTATCTTGATTAAGTAGGATTGATTAATGGGAGATAAACTTGATTTATTCTGAAGGTGTTATTTACAGGAAAGAAGGGAGTAGCTTAGAGGAAAATTTGTATAGTGACATATAAATTCAATTTGAATCTACGTAGAATCTAGTAATTCAAAGTTTTATTTAAGATTATTTTTACTTTGTCTAGAAAATAACCTAATTTTGACGTGTGTTTTGGTATATTATAATTAATAGAAAGGATTAGTGTGTCCTAAGATGTACTGTTTAGAAGTGTATCTCGAAAGACTAAAGTTGATGATGCCCTTATTCATAAAATATCTGATGCTAAGTACTTCTACATATAAACATATGAAGCCGATACATATGAAGAGATTTATGCAGTTAGTTTTCGCCATACTTGTTTTATTTATCCAAAATTAATTGTTTCTGTCAATACAACTACAGATGTAAAAAGTGTGTATAATATGTTAAAAAATCGATAAAGGTGTTTTTTATCAATTTTAGAAACTGCAAGCGATATCAAATTTTAGTGCAAAACGCATAAACTATGGCAAATAACGAAATGTAAAAAAATGCTTTCCTATATCCTTTATACAAAAGTTGAACAGGAAACAAGCTTAAAGTGCTACAAAAAATTCAAAAGCGTAGGTACAAGAAATAGAAGATTGCGGTAATATGGATGAGAATCGTACAACACAACGCTCAGAAAATGCAGTCTTCAATTTCGAGGTCCAATACAATCCACGCTAAAGCGTCCGCAAAGATGGAAAATCTCACAAAAGAATAGCGTTTAGCACGAGTTGAACGAGACAAAGACTGATTTAGATCTCTCCTAGCCCTCTATCGGGCCACTATTTACTTTTCGCAAGGATCGAGCACTTCGTCAGTACTAGCGCCCGAAACCAATTCTACAAAGCGAAAAATCTGCTTTACATCGCCCCACCTCGACCAAACAGGTTGGCTTATTGCAAAAGCTTTGTTAACTAAACACTGGGAGTGTGTGAAGACGTGCATGTGACTTGATCGGGTTTCAACCGGCTTTTAGAGTTTTTAAAGGTTTCGTGAATTATTTGTCAATTACTTCTTTTGTTAGTCAGATATTTGTATAACCAAGTTAAACTATAAAACGTACAATGTAAATTACAAAATTTATATTCATGAAATAAATTCAACAGCTACTTTAAAAAATGCTCTATCGTTCTAGATATCTGTGTACATTTTGGTAATATTTATACAAAAGTTAAGTTTAAGAGATGACACTTTAATGTAATTATCATTAAAAAATGTAATCTTGTAAAGTCCAGAAATACAAGTTGTCATATTTAATAAGCCTAATAACGTTAAAAATTAAATATCCAATAACTACTTACTTCTTAATGAATCAACGTACTCAATTATCTTAATTTATCGCGTTTCTAATATCTGAGTGAAAGTGACTGTTAAAATACATTTGAGATCCCCGTTTACCAGGTCCGACCTATTAACTCTCGAGAGAGTAAACGCCTGAGGCGCGAGAGACACGTCCCCGAATGCCTAAGGCAGTAATCGGGACCATATACGTGCCGGCGTCATCCGAAGATAATTCCTCCATATAATTTCCCATGCTTAACTTGGTGTAATGAAGTTTATTCCCTGCTACTTCATTGTGAGTCATTTGCTTCGAAGCGCCTGGAATGTAATCAGCTGCGAACTAATACTGTGTCATTTGAAAGCCCCCCTCGCGTATGGAAATGTCCCGTTTGAGCCGTTAGTTCTTTTGATTGCTGCCTCTTCTCCTTGTCGAATTAAAACCAAGATCGAGCCAAGGCGATTTCGAGAAAATTAAAGGAGCGTCCCATTTGCAGCGATGGCTCTTCACGGCTAATATTATTATGATTGTAAGTATTCAAAGTTAACCGTCTACGTGTTGCGGGTTGAACGTTTATTTTTAATTAACTCAACTTCTTATCGAACACGCAAAGCGTGTTTGTTTAATATTTAGTCATCTTCCTAATAGAAAACTTAAGTGACTCGAAGGGAATGCAAAACATGTGGCGAGACTCTAGTAAGATATTCCATGCGGTACGCCCATGTTCACGCAAGATTGAATACATGCCATTATAAACTTTAGATTATAGCAATAAGGATGAGATTCTCATATCATCGTGCTTTGGAATAGTATGATTAATGCATTTTAAGAAACGTTTTAGTTGCAACAGAAAACTTTGACTTACGGACCGTGACGGAAGAAAACGACGCTATGAACTATACCATCCACTGATTATAATAAGAACTGAAAAAAGGTTTGAATTTCACAGAGTCCTGAAAAAAAATATCCTAAAGAAGAACAAAACGTTCTGTAGGTTATAGTTATTAACGTGTTTTAATTGTGCTCTCGGAGTAAACTGCGTTTAATTGCCTATTCTCCCCATCGTCTAGGCGACGCTGACTTATGCAGGCCGCCCGTGTCATTACCGCCCGCTAGCTAACCGCTGACGCCTTTATTTTGGCCAGGATGCAAATTAAATTGCACTCAAGTTTTGCTGACGTCGAGTCAGTCACCGCAATGTTGCAAGTATAACTTGTTTCTTACGGTACTACCTATTTATTAACTTTATCTCAGCATATCTTCCACTTTATCAACGAAACCACCGCAAACTTCAGCCATATAAGAGCACAAACATACTTAGAAAAGATACCAAAGAGGCGACACACAAAACACAACAATAAAGTTGCCCAGAACTGCTGACCATTGCAAAAAAGCGCATTGTTCGCGGTGTCCTGAACAGAATACCAACTTAAATTGTTCGTGAAAACGTTATGCACTCAGAGGTTTCAATTTCCTCGCGAACTGGCCATTGCAGATGTTCGGACGACACCCATAAATATGATTTGAAAATCGTTTTATGTATAACTCATAAACTTTTATCTTCGTTGCCAACGTTGAGGCTCCTAGTCTAAACGGTCCCAGTTAGTTTTCTGCACAAAAGCTGCAGACGTTTTAATACCGTGCCGCCGGGTAGCGCAGTGTGTATCTCCCAGTGTAAATTTCGTAGAAGCAAAACTGCCGTCCGACACGCCACCTCTGCCTGGTCAAATAATACCCCTAATGGCTAACTATTGCTTAATGTATTTTGGTGAAATGGAATAATGCTGCAACGTCGCCGTCCTTAGCGTTGCGATTTAGATAGTACTTTGCAGTGGTTCTCGCTAACAGTCCGGCTGCATTAAATTTTGGGTTTATTAAAAGATCTTACTATGCTACGGATAGCTGTTTCGAGACTAATATAAAGTTGGGAGTGGTTGCGATATTCATAATAACGAGTCCGTTTAAATAAATTCATATCAGTTATTAGAAGTCCACTGTTAGACATACGCCTCCTCAAGCAAGGGGGAATTTTGCCCATAACTGCTGCGCTGCGCAACCGTGCTGGCAGTCGCAGAGCGCAGCTTCTTGACTGAGGTGCCCATTCCAGCTCTATGCATTTGAGGTACACTGTTACGGATGGATATACCGCCATCTGTCGGTTCTGGTATCGTAGTCATCTTGTACGATACTTAGTACACGGCAAGTTGAAATAGAATATAAACTACCTATTTATCTGCTTACCTTTAATAACATTCTTAAATGTATCAGATTTCTAAAAATAGATTTTTACGAAGACTGATGTAATTTTCGCTACATAATGTGTTATGTCAAAGCTCATACTGAAAAAGGGGCCGTTCGTGGTCTGATCTGTTGGATTTTAGACGAGGCCTATATTCGTCAATGGACGCATACATATAATATGGTGATGATATTATTTCAATAAATAGCATAAATTCAATTCTAATTAATTACGTAATATACATAATATATGACAACGCAACAAATATGAATACTTCTTTAGAGTAACCTAGGTAGGTATCAATTCATTATCCTTATAACATCTATTGCGAACCAAACAAAATTGTATGATTATACAGCGGTTATAATAAAGAGATCACAGTAGTGAGAGCGTCCATCAACTACACTGCTCGCGATAATGGGTAATAAATGTGAAGAAAAAGGCTGTGGAATATTTTTTGACCTAGAAGTAATATTGGTGTCATTCATCAACATCAAGCGAGTGCGAGCATCTGACAAAACGGTGTTTTGTTATTTTATTTGTAGTCGGTTCGGGAGTTGCTGCATTTATTATTCTCAAAACTTTCACACGGATCTATAGGGTGAACTTTCTTGGGATTATTTATCTTCTTTTTGTGTAGACGGCAAATATTTGAGGGTTGCGGCTTAAAATCAATATGGCGGCAATAAATTACGGAAATGTTCTACCGATGTACTCAATTATTTACAGTATTTAATCAACAATATGGATTAAAACAAATATTTTATTTTATATATATATTCAACGTACTGTTTTGTACCAAGTAAGAGCTGACTGAGGTACTGGAACCAACAGATCGCAGTTCAAATACAACAGTATGGAGATGGGCAGCAGCATCCCTTACGTAATGCTACGCTCTGCGTTTGCTACCACGCCTGCCCAGCGCGACAATCCCCCCATCTTAGGGAGCCCTATGTTCAACAGTGGACTTTTTACATGATTCAATGCTACATAACACAATATTTATATTTATATATCTTTTTCGGTATTTGACCTCTATAGACGCTGTCACATTTGCGTAATACGTTATTGGAAAACAATAGGTTCATTACAAACGTGATTGTTTTAACGAAAATTGTATTTATTGTCGTTCATACTCATAAAGTAAATACGTTGCAGTCCTGCCAAAATGTATACTGATTACCAAAACAAAATAGTATCGGCCACAATCAACGCCTATTATGATAAACAGTATTAATACCAATACAATATTAATGTAATCCACAAACTTAATTAATTTCAAACGCAAAGAATAACAAACAGTGGGACTGCGTTGCAATAATTACAATCCATTAATTACATCTAGAGCAGAGCTCTCCGTTACATGCCACAAATTAATTACGTCACACACTGCGTAGATTATGAGTGCTTGAATTATTACAAATGCCATATTTACGTTTGACGTAACGCTTCCTGAATGTGTCATTGATGCGTAATTGTTTAACGGACAATAATGGAGTGACATCGATAATGTTGATTTGTATCATTTCAGTTGATACGAGTGGTAACATTACAAAATAGTGGCCGGCATCAAAGTTTCAAAATAAATTAAATTTGGATTCAATTGTTTAAACTCCTTGTAAATCTCTTTAGAAACTTTAAATGACTGACATATGAATGACAATGATGTGTAGTAGAGTGCACAAAGATTATTAGAAGTTAGAGGTACAAACGCTAAGGGAGATGGTACCTTTTTCATAGGTACATTAATTCGAAAAAGTAGTTATTCTTGTTACAAACAGAGAAAGAGACAGATAAAACATACATAAAATATTTGATAGCATGCCGATTATTATTGATCTGAATTGAAGAAAGTGTGCTAGCAATATCTTTATCATACATACATAGACCTCTCAAGAAAGGGGGGAATTCTACCCATAATTGGCTGGACAAGCCAATTTTCGCCTCTTTCGACACTTGGTACAGCGGGAGGTACTATTCTACTCTGCCGGTACCTTAGGGCTAACTTCTTATTGTGAAAAATTTTAGTATTTCTCCTATAGAAGTTTGTCACTTCACGTTCTTCTTTATTTTTCGAAAGAAAAAAGTGATTATACGGGGTTGTAGAGGGCATGACAGCCAAAATTAAATTAAAGACTAAAGTACTGATTTGTATATGTGAGGTTTAATTTGGTCGGAAAATTATTTGTTTGAATAAATACCTTTTTTGAAGAGATATCAATCGAAATAGTATTCATTAAACGTAATATATGTTGGTACATCAAATGAAATACTTCCGCTTTTTAAATAAAACTATAATTACCTATAAACATGTTTTGATCATTATTGAACAAAAATGTATATAGTGTACCTAGTTCTCTCAAAAATTTATTTTATATTTAATTAGTTTTGCGGAAATATTTCACCGCAATGGCTCAAATAAATAAGTAAGAGGTACACAAATATGAAAACAATCCACTGATGGGACATATTTTCATTTAATTAAAATTTTCTCTTCACGCTGAATACGTTTGTTTTGCGGTGGCTGAAGTTATGACAACCCAGAATGGAATAAAGTTGTTTATCATTTATACCTTTTTACAGGTGACTTTCAAATGTATGCGTATTTCGTGCATATTAATACTTATCAATCAATAAATTGGATTCACCCTATGCCTGGAAATGTTACATCAGTTAATCACTAGAAATATACCTCAGGTTGTCATACGTCTCTCAACTACTTTCTCTAACCGCCAAATGCCATTCACATTGCTTTACTCCAGTTTAAAAGGTGAGAGAGGTAACTGGGTAATGGGTGAAATTACTGGGTAATGAGTGAAATTACTGGGTAATATAACATAATATCACCAAGTCTGATTAAACGCGGACCTTGTGCTTGTTTGTCGACTTAGTCAAGGAAATAATATATTTTCTTTTTACGTTACTGAATTAGCAAACAAGTATAAGATTGTATACAGGTACAATCTATAAATGCTCACGACATATAAAAATATTACTAGCACTTCGCCAATCTTTTGGCTTGAGGATGTTGATGCGTGCCAAAGTAACTTTGCTGCACATCTTTCAAACCGATAACCACCCAAGCAAGCACAGTAACTTGGAGGTGAAAAAAAGAATGTGAAGAGCTCATGTATTAGACTTAAATATATTTTTTAAATTTAAATTTTATCGTGAATTTGCTCTCTTAAAGTATTATTTTTTTGTGGCTGACCACTATATATTTAATTGAGTAGATATTATTACACTTGCAAGAATTGTGATACTTTCTTATATAATAAAACTACTATAATGGCATTAAAACGCGGTTTATTGAACTTTTTAAATTTTTTGTTCGACGTTTCGGCTACCTTTCGGCAACCGTTAGTAAGATTGACTTCTCAAATCAGTCGCGTTATAAAGCCGCTAACTGAGTAGTTAGTGAGTGGGATTTTGCCACACGACTTGTCTTGGTGACGACACAGTGACGTCAATCGTGACGTCGATAGAGTAGGAATTTAGCTGTTTGTTGTACCGAAAACCAATCCAGTTAAAATATAATAACTTATAACTACCAACTTAAGGATCCGATAACTCAAAGAACACCATTCTAATCCCATTATTAAACCTACGTCAACAGCCATTTTTTGAAAAGGTCAGTGAGGTCAAGTTTGGTTGGAAACAGACAATCGTATTATATTTTAGTACCGAATGAATTATATATTCACATATCATTTCATACATTGATTTAGCTTCGAGATAAGTTACTTAAAACATTTGTATTATGGACATTACATAGCAGAGGAATCACAAATATAATACTTGAATAAGTATTAAACACCCAGGTACAGACAAAACCTTCATCAGGAAGGATCACAAATATTCATGTCATATAAATATTTGTCTTTAGTGGACATCAAATCCACTACTGTTTGCTCCATAGGGTCTGTCAATTTAATTCCTTTTTTTCGTTATATTTTTTTTCATTAGCAGACATTTCAAGAATCTGTTTTATTTACTACAAAGCAGTACTAATTCGTCTGGAATGAACTCACAAAGTTTTAACCGTATTCTCTTTTATTCTAAGTTGTCCCAATACCTACATTTGATATACGGTAGGACAAATAGTGGGATGCATAATCAATAGGCTGGAATATGGACGTGGCTTATGTAATTATTAACTATGTACACACTGCCCTCTATCGCGGCATCCTTGTACTCATTCGACAAACAATGCCCGATGCAGACTGTAAACAAATAATATACGACGAATTATTGGCTTGTTGCACTAATGTTGGCCGCTCGCCATTTGGTACGTTTTCGAATAAACTATTAGGCAGAACAAAAACTTTGGACTGGCATAATTAAAACGTTTACCTGCATGCTATTGGCCATCTGTTTTCTGTTGTTGGTTTTTAGTTTTATTCGTATGCGAATGAATTTGTTGTTGAATGTGTTTATTAATGTTTGCTATGTATAAAGCAAATAGAGCCTTAATAATATTTTTTTTGTAAAAATATTCATACACGTTTGTACATATTTTTGTAAAATAAAAAAGGCAAAACACAAATATGTCAATGAATATCCTGTGCCAGCCTCTTCGTTTCTCTACCTCCCATGCTATCATTTTTCGTGTCACAGATCAGACAATTTGTACACTTGACATATATGTACATTGACATATTTGTACATTAATATATAAACATATCAGTATATATTTTCCGTAATTTTTTTGTAATTTTAAATGTATATTAATATATTTGTTCATTTACATATTTGTACACTGATATATTTGTATGTTGACATATTTGTCCATTGACATATTTGTACATTGACATATTTGTATACTGCTATATTTGTACATTGACATATTTTTTGTGTTGAATTTTATAAAACACTTATTTATGAGAAAAAGCTAAGATTAAATAAGCATAAGTAAATGTTTAATAAGTCTAGTCCACTTCAAATTATTCTCAGTTCACTCAATAGACAACAGAAAATCCAAAATTTACAATTCATTATTCAAAAAAAAAAACATTACATAGATTCTTAATAATATAATAAACACAAAAATTTATGAGTATTGATCCTTCAGCTGAAACAGAATCGAATATTTAGCGCAGGAATTATGGATACTCTGGAGTACCATATAGGCTTCTATATATTTAGAAAACATGTTACTATGGGTTAGATCTGGTTTTTTTATTTTTTATATATAATCGGTATGTCTTTTTGCACAGTTTAGCTATTATATAAATTAATGTTATATTTGCTTGATAATACCAACCAGAAATATATATCAAAAAATGTCAGAACAAAGTTCAGAGAACTATTATAATTAAGGCCATTGCATACTCGACACTACAATTAACCACGTCACGTATAGTTCTGCCAATCAAGAGCATCGAATTCGAGTAGCAATACGGAGCATACAGTCAGTCTCTTTTAAATTAACGCAAAATATTTGTATCATCTACTCCACGTGTTCGTTTGACCACTTGTCATAAAGCTGCAATTAATTTGATTACAATCCGCACTCGTTACAAGCTTGTCGCGCATAACTCTTCTTTGATCCCATTTTG
The DNA here is from genome assembly GCA_020976665.1 of Heortia vitessoides. NCBI lineage: Eukaryota > Metazoa > Arthropoda > Insecta > Lepidoptera > Crambidae > Heortia > Heortia vitessoides. Next base: position 7,063,913 of record JACJUM010003085.1, on the reverse strand, counting down.
ACCGACAACTCCCATCGACAGGATTTAGTGCCAAAATTACATTATTTTAATGAGCCGGTCAACCAGTGGCGGTGGGAAATTACGTAATCAAATTTATGTCTACCCGCATTCAGTTTTGTTGGTAATTATTTATTAATCGGTGAAGCCGGACTAGTTAGCAGTCTTGATGCATTAATTATTTATCAGCATTGCCCACGGCTTGTTCTTGATTAGCGAGACCGGACGAGTTTTATAATATCTTTTATGCTTTCTGCTATTTCAATACACTTATTGACGTATCATGGTAAATAAAAATATTAAGATAATAGTTAACGGGTTAAATGTATATTACACTCAGAGATTTTTCTATATGAAGCATTAAATTTCTTATATTTGGAAATAATGATAATGATACAAACACGTGGGTTTATTTAAAGCCTATATTTTTAAGATTTCACAGGCCCTATAGGATTTGATCTCCATTTTTAACAAAGATTTATATGATGCATTTTAGTTTGTTCTGAGTCTGGGTGTTAAATATATTTTTATGTATTGATCCTTTTGTGGTCTGATATATATAACAATTATCTTGGAGTCGGGTAAATATATAAAAATGTTTTTTTTTAATTAAATTTATCTTTGCATAAAGGATAGCCACATACAATTAAATTAAATAATAAGTTAATTGTGATTCTCCTCTCATTAACACCTGCATAAAACCAACAACCCGATTGCTCATTACAATATGTCACTTCCTCGCAAGTAAATACAACGGGCTTATCAAACGCAAGCGGGAGGCAATACAGTGGCTTGATATTACTTCATCGCAAGTTGGAGCTAACACAAATTCGAGTCGCGATGCTGTGCCTGCACTAGGCTAGTAGGTTGTGCAATAAATAAACAAGGTCTGTGCAGCAACCGATAAGCTCCTACACAGCGGTAGTGTGTAGCCCCTAGCTACCATCTTGGCAACGATAGACACCTAGGATGTCATTATGCCAGATTCTGGTCTATTGTTTCTTTGAATCCAGATTTTTGAAATTTTTGCAGCTTATTTTATAGTGCGGCGTTCACGGGAATTTCTTATTGCTCTATTTATATGTTCGATGTCTTTTTTTAATGAATTTGTTCGCAAGTAAATGAAAACGGTTACGCACAAATTAGATGAATGAAACCAATGGCGCTTTCAATAGTGTCTCTATCTCGTGCTTCAACAGTCGTGGGTTCAAACTATTCTTTGAAAACATATATTTGATGACACTTTGTGTTTATTCTGTATTTGTGCGCTGTAATATGTATTAAAGTTATATAATTGTGATTACTCTAATGTATGATAACCGAAACACATGTTCTTTAAGCAAATTATCATGGAGTCTGATCGATGCATGAGATATTGTGCAAATTTAAAAGAAACAATCACACTCTCTTTATTATACAGATCTTATTTCATCCTTATTTAGTTAGATACATTAATATAAAACCAAACAATTTACGTGTTAAGAACTCACAATAATTTACACAGTAGGTGTGTATACATTGACCCAAAAATAAATTACCGTATTACCATTTGTATGAGCGCCTAAGTGAAACTTTATCCCCGTATATTGAGTAAGTAAGCTCCACTTTTTATCTTTATTCGCGTCAGCTCGCAAAATGCAATCGTGCGACGCAACGACCAGATTAGGCGGTCTAAAATCGGGCTTAAATTTTAATCACCGTATCGAACTCTCCGGACGACGGCCCCGGCTTCCGGCTATTGGGCACTTGGCGTGAGTTTCGAACGGTACGCCTACGTCTTTTTAACCTGTATTTATTTTCTAACGTTTATTTTTTATTGGCACTGCGATTTATGGTGTCAGGCGAGATGAGAATCTTTTTTAATTGCGTTACTTGCTTGCATATTGAAAAAAAGGGGTCAAAAATATTTACTACAGATTTTACAGTCTCTCAATTAACTGTAGAATTAACTGAAAATAAGGAAATGTAATACAAAATTGTTCTGTCCTGCCTTTTGGTAATATAAGTAAAAAATAACACCCACTGAATAATATGAACCGATTGCAAAGAACTTTTAAAAATTGTTTCCTTTCCACAAGAGAAGAATGGAAGATATAAAGAATGATATCACAGCAATAGAATTATTAACAAATAGTGTGTGAGAATGAAAAGTCGAGATATTTTCTATATCTAAATATCCTCATCTTACCTTTTGGTTTAATATTATCATGATAGGTTATTATTCTACAACAATGTTGTCGATTAAAATCTTCATATGTTGATAACTAAAACAATAATTTTTTAATAGAAAAAAGAGTTATCTAACACAGGGTTAAAACTCATGAAAAATCTGACAATGTAGCTAAAGATAAACTAGGGTAAATTACGTAGGGAAATAGGAGTTGCTAGTTAATATGAAACTAAGTCAAAAAGAAAAACAAAATTACGGCTAATCTTCGAATTGAAATCAAGTAATTTGTAATAATCGGGTGATTTATTAAAGAAAAAATAGTGTTCTAACACAGGATAAAAACTCTCATAAAAAACGCGATAAAATCAGACAATTTAGCTAAAAATGGTCAAGTCAGTGCTATACATTCCGATGAATAAAAAATGACTTGCGAATCACCTTATACTGGTAAGTGATAGACATGAAAATCCCAGACCACTAAGTGTACTCGTTATTTTTCATCTGGTTTTATTTTCACGTGGCCAACATCGGCAGCATCGACGGGATTCTAATCAATTTAATTTATCAGGGTTCCCCAGAGGCGGCCATTCACTTCATTTAATGCGCGTATTTTGCGGCAGGGTTGATTGTTTTGAACCATTCGGCTGTACGGTCCATTTAGATTAATTATTGGATTACTTAATTTAGCAGCGGATTTATGATATACGTACTTATGATGGGATATGATTTGTGATGTTTATCAGTATAGGTTTTGTTATTAAACTAGTTGGATATGAATTCAGTTATCGGACTTGTTACCTATTGTGGTACATTAAATGCGAATCTATTCATAAGCCCCAGTATTAGCCGATGTATTAAAAACAATGTGATTAAAAATATATATAAAACAAGCCGTGGGGAGCTGGCAGAGTAGAATGTGAGGTGAGTAGGTTACCGGAACTATCAGATGGCGGTATTTCTATTTGAAACAAAATAGAATAGGGTTTGTATGGGCTGCATCATACCAGCCCAGTATAGTAATTATGGGCAAAAATCGCCTTATGTGTAATCTATACTAATATTATAAAGCTGAAGAGTTTGTTTGTTTGTTGAAACGCGCTAATCTCAGGAATCGCTGCTCCGATTTGTAAAATAAATTTTAAGTGTTGAATAGCCCAATTATTAAGGAAGTCTATATAACATTAGGCTAGTGCCAATAACGGCGTAGTATAAACGTTTGTTCTCAAACTTAACGCGAGTAAAAACGCGCGCGCTGTTTGTAATATATAAGCGGACAAAGTTGTAGACGGCTATAACCTTTTGCTTTTACTTAATGCTTCTAACGAAACATATACTGCAGTCAGAAATTTGTTACTTAAGTAAATTAAAAAAAAACAGTACGTTTAATATTTGCTAACAATCACGTTTACTATTTATAATAAACCTTTTATTTTAACGGCTTCAAAACGCAGCTTATTTAACTATTTAAATTTTTGTTCAACACTTTGGTGATCTTTACCTTGTTTCTTCATACCATTCCAGGAGTAGAATCAAAATCGTTAATGAGCATCAAGCTATTACTATAACAAATAACTATTTTGTATAGTAAACTGTCCATTCTTAACTTAATGGAATGTTTATTTTCCTTGAATACATTACTTTTATTGTTATCATTTCATTACAGGCAAGTCCACTGCTGGCCATAGGTCTTCCCAAGAAAGGGGGATTTTCACTCATAATAGCTGTGCTGGGCAAGCGATTCTGCTGCACATTCCCACTATTTTCTATGCATTTGAGCTACATTGTCTCGAATGGATATACCGCCTAGTGTCGGTTCAGATACCTAAGTTGCCTGTAACGACACCTGGTACAGAAGGAGGTACTAATCTACTCTGCCAAAACCTCGCGGTAGATGTCGAGTGTAAAGTAATTCCATTTTGAAATGTATCATGTTTGATAAAAAATATGATTATTTTTAAAAAAATTATAACGAATAAACACATACGATCACATTAAAAATATATTTTTAGAAAAAAATATTATACCAAACTGTATAAAACTCTAAACACGTCCGATTCACAGAATTAATATTGTTCAACAATGATTTGCTGTTTGCAAAAGCTTTACGTAGCGACCGAGCGTTTGTCCGCGGCGACAATCATTAATTACCGTCAAGATTAAATAAGAAAGTCGATAATCGAGGAAATAAGGTTGGTATTACGGTGGCATTTGTTCAGGCAACTAATAAAGGAGACAATATTGCACTCGATACGTATAAATGCGAGCAACATTTGGGGCGCGATATTAATTCCGCCAGTAATTGCGATCGGTTTCCACCGGGTTCTACCCGTGAGCCATGAATACGGGAGTTCGCTATTTGTTCCCGACATTGCGGTTTAGGGTTTTACCTCGCTCCCACTCGTATATTTATTTTCTTCTAGTTTTGTCCAAACAATAGCTAGCAGATTATCGGGCTCATTCCGATAGTTCGGCCTAACGCCCCGGAAAACAATGGGCTTATTCCAAATAGCACTATTGTGTTACATGCAATTAACATCGGCGAAATAAACAACGAACTATTTATAAAGTAAGACCCCCGTAAACCTTTGCGATTTATTGTTTTCTTTGTGCATTGCATAAAGTAATGTATATTGGAATCTCTTCTTACTACTTTATCCTAACTTTAATGCTATATAAATACCTATAAATTCGTTCTAAAACTTCTCATCAGCGTTAGCGATTGTCAACTAAGTTTTAAATGCCTATTAGATACTAATTGTAATGGTATTTTAAATAGCAATGTTTAAAGTATTTTATAACACAACACCAACATATACTAGATGAGTTCAATACTCTTGTTTAAATTTCATAATTTTGCTTACAATTGATCATATCAACAGCTTAAAAACTGCGTTATGTGCTTACTAAGAAGTATGCATTTTTGGGAAGAAAAACTAGACATTATCTGAGTCAATTCAACATTCCAGGTTTTTTTAATCAAATAACTGAGCTCATATGGCGCGCACAGTCATTTAGTTATAACAAGATCACTACATAACACCAGAGGCACTATCAAAATCTCGTCATCCATAAATTAAGAGAGCGCGGTTACGCCAGCTACCGGCTGAACCGTTTAAGCCCCATTGTGCATAACCGAAGAGGGACAGGAAACCACAACACAGCTCCGCTAAACTAGCACGAGTATATCGTCAACCATTAATTAATAATGTCTTTTAACTGGACCAACTTAATGACGCCCGGAAGAAGGACATTTCTCTGCGAGGTAGCCCGTTGATGTTGGCGCAATATACGCCACTATTTTTTGTCTAAGTTTGTAACACATCGCCATAGTTATCTCAATAACTAATTTGTTTAACTCGTAAATCCAAAGAAAATAACGTAGAATATCTAAAATATTTTAAAACATGCCATTATTTGTCAATCTAAATAACAAAAACCACCTATAAGCTTATTACTACATCGCAAAGGAGAATTGAGTTGTTCTTTAGCAAGAGGAAGAAAATAAGGCACGTCCCCTTAAAGATAAGTAGGACGTAACTCCATTCGGTAAAGGGTCTCTCCAGTCGTAGATGCAACGCACCCAATTTCATCGGAGCTCCCTCGTCTCTCGTATCGCTGAGGAGATGGCAGGAGATAGGGGTTATCGAATGTTCGGCGGGGTGTCAATTGAAAGTGGCCGGCACATATAGTCGGCTTGTGCGGTGTGAACGGAGTCCCTCGTTATTTTCAATTTCCATACACGAACGCCCTTCCCTCTACACGTTTTCGTGTACAAGTATGAGATGCGAGAGTATTAAGCTATGAATCTTGTAAAGACCTGAACTGATTTAATACGCTGTCGGGTTAGCAGTTACGATTGTTTATAGAGTCACTATGTAACAATTTTGGCGCAGGAGAAGTTTAATCTTAAGCTTTGAGTGTTTCTTAAGGAAGAAGTACGTTTGTTATAAATACATAAGAAAGTATACCGTACATTACAACTACTAAGTTTATCGTAAATCTATATGATGTATATTTTAGTATGGTTTTCTATTTTGTGTAATACTATTAGGCCATTTATCTTATGGTCTGTCATTGTGGTGTTATATCTTGTTTAGATATTTTGCATTAAACACATTTTCTGTTAAGTAATTTGACCTATGGTAATCTATAATTTAAACAAAGAGTCAGTATATCCATAAATATGTTTTGACAATTATATTCAAACAATTCGAAGAGTTAAAGTTAAGTTTAAGTAAAATTAAGTTGAAGTAATAATAAGCAGTTAAATTCTGTAAAGTAACTTACAAAAAGTCTCCGCGTTCCTGACCATTTTATCGCGAAGTAGACTCAGAAATATTAAGGAAGATGTTATTATAACACATCTCTGGCAACACCTGTAGGTGGCGAGAGAGTCGGTACAAGGGGAAAATTGTATTTCCATTTTTACAATTTCAATTTAGTATTAATTCGAGCCACGAGTACGGTCGGGCGCGCCGCCACATGTAAAATATGGATCGGCTAAGTGAAATTAAAATGCTCTATAAATTGTGATTTTTGCAAGTCCTAAAGTGGAGAAGGCTTTTTATTATTTATCGTCCGCCAACCGATGGCCAGCGCTCGCTTACTGAAAATCGCTGTGTTATTATTCAATTTGCTTGTTTGAAATATTAACATCAGTGTGAATAATCTTTACGGAGCCGTTTTAGGTTGATATCTACTTTAGTTAGAGCATATTTTGTGTTTAAGCCTTAAAAAGAATGGGAGGGCTTGGAAAACAAAGTATATAAAAACAAAACATGTTATTTAAATTATAAAACTGGTTTAAAACTATATATATAGCTATATATTTTTAAGTGAATTTAATATATTTGAAGTTTACATAAAATGCTGGCACCCCAATTAAATCTTCAAGAGTAATCAACCAGAAAATGAGGGCGATAGTGATTACTTGCTCTATAAACATATATTTTAACTGACTGTAATAAATTTTATATTTTACGTCATTTTTATTGTTTCTTTAGTAAGTTCAATTCCAACGTAAATTAATTTCGTCCTTATCACTCGTGATTTATTTTTGTTGCAAACGTCCAGATTTTCACGAAGTCGTTCCTTGAGTTCTAAATAAGATTTAAAGGTTTGTTCAGAATAAATAGCGCCTGCACTGGTACGTAATCAACGCGACAGCTCTAGAGTACACACTCAAGATAACTTTATATTTTTTATTCACCTGATGGACTGCTTTCAGAAAAACTTTAACTAGCTGCCCTACGCGACTTCGTTCCGTGATCATTAGTAGTTTTGGAGATTTACTAAGAATATTAAAAGTTATGTTTAATTCGGTAAAAAAATGCGTTAAATTTTAAAAACGCCAGTAAACATTTTCACTATTTTCGAATCTATTAATTCACATAACATTTTCATAATATAACCTAACTCCGTGGTATGTTGCTTAAAACACTTGTGTTACGGATATCTGCCTCACAAATATAATACTCAACACCCAGACGCAATACAAACACAAATATCATCCACAATCTTTGGCGTTTAAGATTGGATCACTACTATCTGCGTCATCGGGCCAATCGTCAAAATTCGATGCAATAGTTTTTAGAACTAACTCGAATAAAATTTAATTCCAACGGTTTCATACGCTTAGGCAATTGAAGCCAATACTATCCTAATAAGTTGGATTGCTAAATACAAGGAGACGACGTACGGCTGACATCATGAAGTAGTAACATACATGAGTGATGAGTGAGAGTGAGAAGTGCATTAACAATACCAAAAGCATATTACCGTCAATCTTCTGACCTAACCTTTGTATTATATTATATAACTTAGTAATTTCTCCTTGTAACTAGAACAAATCAATATTTCCCAGCAAAATTGCTGTTAGGCGAAAAGTTTATCAGGACTTTAAAAAATTGTAATAGATCTATATTCTACCCGCCCAAAACTATACTATGAGTTCGGTTTTAGGTAACTGCAAGTTCAATTAATCTAAAAATGTTACCTACCTATGTTGTTTATGTCGGTCGATGTTTTATTATCTCTTTTTTCCTTCCAGGGGCTTCGGATTTATCACTTTTGGCGATCCAGCTAGCGTAGACAAAGTATTGGCCCAAGGAACTCACGAATTAGATGGAAAAAAGGTAAGCACTAATTTTAACAGTTGTTTTTATTTATATTTGGCCTCACTTCTTAATTTATCCACATAATAGACTGTATCTGCTAGATGATAGCGGATGTAAGTCTCATACAACCAGTGTGATTACAAATTTCTAAGGAATACCAACGTCTAGCACTGGACGTTCTACGTTTGATACCTTTATAACGGCCGTAAAGAGTCCACTGCAGAGGCCTGACGAAAGGGAGAATTTGCCTATAACTCATGCACTGCGTAAGTGTGGTGGCAATGGCAGTGTAGTGTCACGAAGGGAATTCTGCTGCCAGTCATCGCCTCGTTACATTTGAGCATGCAGTCGGTTGCGGTACCATAGTTGCTTACAGACACCTGGTGCAGGGAAAGGTACTATTCGACTCTGCCGGTACCACACGACACGATATTATAATTTCTTAAGCAGTACCTGAATTTATGTCAGAATATGTGTACATAAATAATATTTATACGCTTAATTAATATATTAATAAAATAGAATAAATAGATAATGTAAAATAATATTTCTTATTATTATCAATTTAGGAACTAATTTATTGATGTTTTATTAATGTGATACTTATTTTAGTCGGTCCGTATTTACACAACTTAGATACATGTATGAGGTGTATCAGGAGATTACGGTCTTCTGAAGTGCCAAAATCTACTTTAACATTACCCAGGAATATTGGGGTAAAGTTGTAAAACAAGGTTAAATCATCATTTCGACTATTTATTACTTATGTAGCAGACTTCTACACGCATAATCTTTACATCTACGGCTTTGAATTCGTTGCTTGCCGGTTTATTGACACATCCCGAATGACATAAACTCACCCCTCCACCGAATGGCCTTTACAACGTAATAAAGTGTTAAATCACGCCCGCTTTTAATATTTCAACACGTAATTTTTGTTTACGCGAACTACAACATCTGCAAATTTAATGTATGGTCTACTATGTTCACATTACGTCGGATGTTTAGGCATTTATTACGTGGAATGGAATTAGAGGGCTTGGCGTTAATGTTTATTGGACCTTGAGATTCAAATATTACATTATATGTCTTTCATCCTTGCAAACTAATAATAAATATAATTTGTGCCCTTATTATAAGTATTTGTAAAATATTAGTAAGTTAAAGTGGCAGTGGGCAGGACATTTAGTATGCAAAATCAATGGTTGATGGAGTCGTAAGGTTCTGGAATGGAGACCACGTCCCGGCAAGCGCAGCGTAAGGCGTTCACCCGCAAGATGGACCGACGATCTAACTAAAATCCAAAGATATGCAGAATATTGGAGATTACTTGGGAATGCCTGTGTTCAACAGTGGATGCATATAGCTGATATGAGGACGAAAAAAATGTTTATTGCAGTCTAAAATCCGTAGCGTAGATAAAAAAAAACAATTTAATCAGGTTTGGGTGAGCTAAAAAAAATATTTTTCCCGACTGTGTGCGCATGCTCAATATAAAAGTTTGACCGGATTGTTTATTCGAGTTGTTACCATATTGACGGATAGAAAAACGAATACGCCAGCTATTCATTTCCGCGCAAAACAATTTGAGCTGTATAAGAAACTTTTTTTGTGTGTGGGCACACCGATTTATTATGTTCATTGTCCATTCCTGACTTCAAATGTGTACAACAGACGAATGGGTCAACTGTTGCGAATGTTTTTATTGTAGCAGAAATAGGACAAACTATATCGATAAACCGAACAGTTCCGGAGCCGCAGAAATAAGGGAGCACGTTATTTATATAACGTCTGGCCATTTATGTAGATAATAATCATTTTTATATCTCTGGATTCGAGACACATTATGAGTTCTCATTTCGCGTATTGTGTACAGATGGAGAAAAAAGTCGATTACTATCGCTCGCCACGATATAATCCAGATAAATTACAACGCGGATTGTTGTTTACTTTGATTAAATTGTAGCCGACCGGAGAAAGATTAGCTTGAGCCTTGCAAATCGAGCTTGAAGAGAGAGCATTCTCTCAATTTACATAAAAGGAACGCGGAAGATCGCGATAGTGTTTACATTCAGTGTCCTTATACGTTTTTCTCATCTTTTTACTCTTTGTGACGGTTATTTTTATAGTATCCAGCGAAGATACCAAACAACTGATTTTATTAGCTCTCATGGTGTGGTCTGTAGGGTGCTTGGAGTTTTAGTTCAGGGTTTCAAGGTTCAACTTAGGGCACCAGCAGAATAAAACAGTACTTCCCTATGTACTACGTGTCGTACAAGGTGGGGAAGAACTTTGAAACAAAGGGTGGGGATGGACAGCAGTATTCTCGCCGCGAAGCTACACACTATCACTATGATTGACTGCTCAGCGTGGCAATTATGAGCAAATACGCCAGACGATTGGAAATATCTTTGGAGGCCTGGCGCTAGCAGTGAATGACCTACGTACTTCCTTATATCCATAGATAAATAATCCTTAAATCCATAAAGTCATAATTAAATTAGTTACTTAAGTTGCAAATGCATTAGAGAAAAGAGTTATTGTCGCATTCATAGTAATTAAGCGTATTATTAACTTAGAGTTATACTTAAGTTTAATACGAAGGAATAGTTGTCATATAAAAATATTAACCGAAACTTACTCGCTAAGCAAATGCAAAGCATTAAATATATAATCATAACATTTATTTTTGATATTTGGAAAAAACAAAGCGGCAGAACACAAAACAATACTCCAATCGTTGGCCCGAATAGTCGCACAATACCGTTCCTAAGCGGAAAAGTTAATCGCATGTCTTTACGTCATAAATTGTGCGCATTTTTCGGGAGTATGCCTGAACATAATAGCCTTCTGCGTCATCAATATTTATAGAGATGTTTACGATTGGACTACTAAGGAGCACGTGCTGTAGCCTTTGGTATGGAAGCAAAGGTCAATATCGTTGGGCCTCACTTATACCCGAATATAGAAAGGTTTCGTTTTGTACAGAACAATACAGCTCTGCCTTGAATTGAAAAAGTTGTACCTAACGGGTCGTGCGCTTAGGTTTTTTTCTATCTATATAAAAGTAATGAAAAATCTTTACTTTTATTATGTGTCTAAAAGTATCTGTCTGTTACGCTACAGCATAAACGCGTTAAACCCATATATATCATCATCATCATAATATGATATATCGACGTTTTACGTTACGGCAATTGTTCTCAAGAGTGACAGATGTTATGTCAGAATGTGTGACGTAAAATATTTTTACTCCTTCAAAAAGTCCTAAAAAGATATTAAATTTTCGAACATGTATTCTTAATTTTATAATTATGCGTTCACTATAATTAAATATATAAGTGCATACACATTTATACATAAGTACTTAACACATAGATATAGAATAAACACAAGCATTCATCTTATTATTTGTCCTAGGTGGGCATCGAACTCTTGATCCTTGGCGCACAAGACAGGAGCATTTCCGTCTGCGCCATCGGACCTGTCAATAATATATACATGAGAACATAGACCGTGGGATATTTCCCGATTAATAGTTCCAGAAGATTCATGCTGATGTCAGATTAAAAGCTAGATTATAGAAATATTAATATTATTTTAATGCCCCCTTACACTTAAACTTGCTAATCCACTAAGCTGTGTATATCTAAATGACTTCTTCGGTTTTATACCGCAAAAATCTACTGTAATAAGTAAAAAAGAATAACACCCAAGCCGTAAATTCATCGGTTTATAAATGAATCGGTATATTTTTACTTATTTTCTAGTAAGTAATATTTAGGTGTATCTTTAATTATATCTACAAACAAAATAAGAAAACTTAGACCGAATGAAAATTCTCCAATAAATAGGTTATCAAATTATTTCTGTACACAATCATAAACAAGAGGAGTACCACAAAATACCAAGAACTTTCTAAAATACGAAATTAAGTTGCTATATTGAAACGAGGGCCCCTTTATATATAATTAAAATGAAGTACCGATATGAGAATCTTAGAATTGTTTCCCACTGTACTCTATCTTCGCCACAAGTAAACTTTCCTCATTTATATTTTATTAAGAGGAAATATTGAAACTTATTTAGTTCTTCATTCAACTTTGTTCCAAGGCTTATCGATTTGAAAAGCTTCAAACAAGATGGGTCTTTCGCAAGAAAAGAAGTATTTTTTTACGAAGCACATTTAAATTACTAGTATATATTTAATAAAATATAACTTATTATATAATACTTTTAGTTTTTGAAGCTTAATAACATGTACACCATACTGATGCTTATTGACATTGTTCATTAAATATCTACCTAAATAGTAGGGAAGCCGTGAGGTACTGCCGGAGTAAAATAGTACTTCCCGCTGTGCCAGGTGTCGTTAGAGGAAACTTAGGTACCAGAACCGAGAGAGAGATAGATGGCGGTATATCCGTCCGAAACAATCTAGCTCAAACGCACAGGACGGGGATGGGCAGCAGCATCCCTATCGAAAAACGGTACGCTCTATGATTGATACTAGCCTGCCTAGCGCGGCAATTATGGGCAAAATTCCTTTTTTCTCCAGGAGGCCTTTGTCCAGCCGTGGACTTCCAATAGCTAATACTCCATATCCATTTTATATAAAAAAAGAGATCAAAATTAGGAGAACATACCCCGTGCAATGCTAAGTCAGATCCAAAATGATTATATACCTTATTAGGTACAATATTTAGTTAAGCTCAGACTTTATATATATATACATATATAGGTAGGATTTAGATTCCCCTCCGCTGATTAACAGTTAAAATTATCAATGGATACCAAAATCAAAAATACCATTTGCGCATCCTGCCCCTGACACAATGGATGCAAAATGTCTCCCCTCATTTCGTATAAATGACATTTACGATCCTGCATTAATAAATCACGTCGCCTCTTAAAATATAGCGTCGGCTTTTTGGAAAAAATTAAAATTTTCACTTCCGACGGAAATGTCGGATGTTTTATGCGGTTTCATATCGGTGCTATTTAAAAATATGATGCACTCTGTAACGTTTCGACCGTTGCGGGAACATGAGGTCGCAAATTGTCGGAATGTCGGACTTTTTAGCTGAAATGTTTGTAATGCGGTCGGAGTGAGCCGTCGGAAATAGATTGGTTGTCTCGATTAAAATTTCATGTAGTGCGCTGTCAATTTTTGCTCGCTTCCGTGACAGTCTTGTTATCTTTACGAGGATTCGTCGATATTTTGTTTTATTTGGATGCCGGGCTCATTAATTTGGTGGAGGGTTAGAAGAATTGGGAATATGTCTTTGTATATACTAGGAATAATTAACACAATTGATTTTGTTTATAGCAATATTACAATTTTAAGAAAGGAACAACTATAGTTTGTTTGTTAGTCACAATTCAACACTGGACTGATGTCCGAAATTCTTTCACCTCTAGAAACGTCCTTCACCAAGTAATTTGAAAAAAGTACTAGTCTTATTTAAAAAATATTTAATTAATGGTTACTGACGTTATCATCAAACAACTAAAAGCAACCAAGCAAGTATGATCGCATAGCACTCCTAGTATTATTTGTATAGCTTGCAAAACACATTCATACACAATAATTATTTTACTCTGAACGATAAAACCTGGTTTGTGTTTAAAAAATGCCAGGATTAATAAGCTAGTTGTATTTTATAATAATTGTACGCAGTATCATATACTTGATGTACAATGCCAAGGCAATCAGCTTACTAGGCAAAATTTAAGAGTCATCCGGACATAAAGGGAGCAGGAAACCTGCGTATGAGAGGAGGAATTTTTAATTAGCTCGTATTACGTACAACAAAACACGCTTTTGCAACGCAATTTCAAGGAGCGGTGCCTAAATGAATTCTAAATTCGGCCAGTTTTATAAAGATCCACAGTTATCAACATTGTTTTTATTTTTTACTCAATTAATATTAAATTACAGACATTAAGCTAAATCTTCCAGGGTGTTTCTGTAATTATTATTTTTTTATGTGAACGCGTTCGTACATACTTATTGTCTATAACATTAAAGTTTGTTAGTAGCATTTAAATCACTGACATATCAACATGTCTGAACTATAAGGTTAGAAACATGTAATGTTGCACAGGAGTTCCTTTTTTAACGTGAGGGAGTACTAAAAGGGTTTTTGAAAGTTGCCCCCCTAAAGCATTAAAGAGGGGTGCATAGTTGGTACGATAGTTCTACAACTTGATGCAGGTGAAATAGCGAGGCACTGCTAGTCTTTTTTTTATTTTTTCTTGCATAAGTACCATCTCTTGACAAAAATAAACACCATAGAAAAAATTTGTGAAATCGGTCTAGCCGTTCACACGTAATGATGAGCATGAGTAATAGGGATTAATTTTTTATTTATATTTCAAGTAGTGGTTGCAAAATCATTTGAATTCTTTAATTTTTATTAAAAAAATTACATTTTTGATATTTTTGATTCGTTCTGCTTATATGTAAAATATTTTTATTATATTAGGTTAAAAATACTGATGAATCTTTACACATTTAATACTTTTATAAAATTAATTTTAAACAGAATTGAAAGTTTTAAATTTGGTATAACCTATTGTTAGACATAACCAGTTATATACAAAACATAGCTTAAAGCATATGCAACAAAGTTACACAAACCTAACAAACGTAATACATTCGCAGGACCACTCTGATACAAACGCCAGCAACGTAATCTGTGTAAACTGCGTTTGCGCAGTGAACCATGAAAAGGCTTAATTAGATTTCGCAACGTTTCCGAATGCGTTCAAACTTAAACATGGTTAATACGACGCCATTATAAATTCATATAGCCACATAACACGTTCCGGGTGCCCTGGTTGAATTTGAAAGAACGATGCCATAGTCGCCGTCGTCCGTGGATATAAAATGCTTTCGAATGCAGCCATTCAAGTGTGTTACTGTGCAAAAGCATAAATTTGCTGTAGTACGCTGTTTGAATTATTGCATAACATGTAAACACGTTTAGGGCAGCGCGCAGTGTGTACATGCCACGTTTTTTACACGAATTCTGAACGTGCAGTGGCTATTTTTTAAGATGCAAGACAGTTGTACATGCTTGTCTTTATTTTAGAGGCCTATTTTCTTGTATTTATACTTATATATAAATCAAATTGATATGTCTCTTTGATATCTTAATGTATATTAATAAAGTGCATTTAAATAAATATTTATATATATTGCACCGGCTAATTATTGAAATTTCTCAGTTTCTTTTCTTTTTCTTCGGTTCAATTCCTGATGTTACAAGGAGTAATTTGGCAATTTTTATTATTCTTAAGCGGATGAAACCAGATGGTTCTGCTAAGATTCATATATATAGAGGTTTATATTCAAAGTAAAATATAATCAGGATGATAGATAAAAAGATGTTCTTTCCTAATTTTAATTGTCAAAAATCAGAAAATGTTAAACCAATTATAAATACGTGATAACTATTTTAATCGTATGAGGACAGTCACGCATTTTAAGAAGCAGACGCCACGTGTTGCACGCTCATAAAAAGTTAATGCCGAATTATTAAATCTAGTTTAGAGCAAACACTCGTTCCGCACCGCCGTTAGCGGTTAGGCCAACGTCTAAGTGGGCAGCTAAGTGATTTTTATCGCCCAGCGATTACGTACCAACAACAGTGCAAACATACATTTATGTTGCCAGTTGCCACTACATAATGCGGACTCGCTTGTTTTTGGATTACCCGTTTAAACAAACCGAGCGGCCGGAACGCCAAATAAAGGCCAAGCTAACCGGCCGGCCGCGCGGTTATTCTCCCGAAATTAACTCATAACCCCTAAAACGTTGATTTTTTTTTCGACCGTAATCTGCTTTAATGGGCAGAGGTCCAGCCGGCCCCGTAAATCGGGAGCACACTGCCGCGAAATGGGAATCTTTAAATAGTGTCCATGCATTTTTGATGTCGCTTTAATGTCACGCCTCCGCCCGATTGTGGCAACAATTAAGGTTATAACGACTTTATTAATGATGTATGTGCTTGGTTTATCAGCGGTAAAAACGTACAATGTTTCGGGGTTTGTATAATATGTACATATTTGCTTGTAAAAGCTGAAATGTTTAAAAGCGTTTGGAGTGGAGCTTAGTAGAGAAATAGAAAGCAAAACAAAGTTTAAGTTCCATTTGTATTTGTGTGTGATAAATTAATGATCTAATAAAATAAATGGTAATGATTCTTTCTCGTACGCCAAGCGTCGACGGTTCAAACTCTCAGCTCTATGTCCGTGTGTAAGATACTGCAATTCATATTTAACACCCAGACACAGAGTAAACACAAATATTCATCATATAAATGTTAAGATTGTCCTGATTGGGGATTTAAGTCACGAGCCTTAATGCCCATGATAAAATTATTACCATCTGCGCCATCAGGCCCATCGCAGGAAAATTAACGTCCTGGATGATGACTGCTGATGTAAAACTGTAAAGCCTAAAGTAACTGATGGCCTTCTGCCGCTGTGATCTATTTGAGCATAGATATTTTTATTTATACCAATTATTAAAAACGTCATTATATTTTACTTGCTATAAAATGAAAAAAAAAAGTAAACCTAACATTCCAAGCTTCTCGTTAATTATTTTAGCATAGATTGTGACATCGACATTTTACTCTTTAAATAACATTTTTAATAACTATGAAAATGCCACAAATAAAAACAATAACGCATAAAAGTGTAAATTTAATCATCATTACATTTAATTTAGCAAAGGAGGTCCCAAGAGGTTGAATAAATTGGATATTTTTCAAGACAAAAAGCCGGAGGAATTTAATAAAAGGATTAAATATATTACATATGTATAAGTTTAGAGGCATAGCGTAGGTAGAAAAACACTCACTCGTGGTGGGTTTAGGGCTGACTACATTAGCAATAAAGGCTTGGATATTTGTGCCATTTTTTATAGCTAATATGAATGTTTAACTTTAAATACTAATACTAACTTTTGACTGATGGTAGTCATCCTATCTTGGTCTTAGGTTTAATTTCCACTCAGGTCAATTTTGTGCTTGATCTGTGTCTGGGTGTTTAATATGTATATTTAACTAGTATAGTTGTGATTAATCTGTTGTCTAGGGTTTTTAACATAAATGCTTTAAACGACTTACCATGGAGTCAGGTCAATGTATGAAATGTTGTAGAAACTTAAAATTTTTATTATAGTTAGTGTTGCCAAAAATAAATGCGTAGGCAATAAATATAAAAATAAAGTACTCATATAGATCAACTCCTAATAGATTTAGAGTCTATATAAATAAAAAATAATATTCGAAATGTGTGAACGCACATATGTCTAGACGGATTTCACCAATTTAAATAATTATTTATTGGTTGTGTTTGTAATATTATTAAGAGCATATTTGAAAATCGGTAAATTTTTATAGAAACAATATTTCCTGATGTTTGTATGCAGAGTTGTACTTTCATGGTAATTTGATTAACGGGATAATATTTTACTGTATACCTACTTTGATAAAGATGAGATGAATTGTTAGGTTCACATAATTTGTGCCAATAAATAGAAAATTATTAAATAAGATTCGCCAGATCATCTCACATTCATGCATAAGATTACTTTAATTTAAATACTTTTGAGAATGTTTTTTTATAGACCATCTACCACTGAACAAAGTAATAAGCATTATTTTGCTATGGCATATTAATTTTTCGGAAAACCAACCTGGCAACCCTGAGCGACCCGAAATAATAAGTTGGAGTAGAGTTCATGGGCCGAGCTCACCTGAGGAGATTGGGGACAGGAATTCTTAATATAGAGTCCTTTACTTGCACCGGTATAACATTGCCTACTTCACTTGAATAGCTAGCATTCAATTTGTGACAGATTACTACTGCTGCCGTTGTACTTTCCTGCATACTGCATTGGATTATCATCTCTACTTCTGTTGAAATATGGATTATATTTCTATTACTTTTTGTTTGAATCTTATGATTCCTGGTCATATAAACATATCAATAATTCTATCTAACTAAGGAGAAGAACTGTCAAATAACTGACACCTTGATTTTGTAGATATTAATCAGTATTTTTCATGCTCAAAATAGATCTTCTTAATGGCACCATCCAAATGTAGCCCATATTTGCCTGTATGGACAAGCGTGGCCATTGCGGTGCGTAGTTTATCGACGGGAATGCTGCAGCTCTTCCCCGCTTTTTTGCATTTGAGCTATACTGTTTTGGATGGATTAGGTGCTGATTCCGGTGCATAGATCGTCTCTTACGACATCCAGTACAAAAGAGATGTACTATTCTGCTTTACCGGTACCTCCTAGCTTAGCATACATGCTAAGAATAAATCAAACGTAAACAGTACAAAATCTAGTTAAGTCACATGAAAATTAATTCAAGAACCCGTATATCTAACTAAAACTTCCTTCACTTGACAAAAATGGGCTAAAATTTAAATATTTTTAAATTCCTCACGTCACGGACGTCCGCAGACTAAATAATACGAAGTACATCTCTGCTTACGTTGGGCTGACAGGCATTCATTCTATGCACGAAAAGTTTTCCGACCACGTCAGTCGGGCAAACTTCGTGGCTCGGACATTGGGAACCGTGGATACAGTTTCACAATGGAATAAAGTAACATCGGAAGCTTGTTGGAGTTAATAAATAATACAGAACTGGAGTGACATGCGCAGAGTGCACGGAGCGCCCTAAGTCTGTTTTGACTGCAAATATCTGCCCCGGATGTCTGCCTGTCCAGCTGGGGATGTTTGCTGGATGGGCCTTTGAGTAATCAGCGTTGATCGATACTTCATTGTCTTGCAACGTTGACGTCAGATTCGTCTTTTGTTTTAGTTGTCATTGTTATATCTTGATGTGAGCTAGGCGTAGTGCGGCCTGACTTGTTAAACTCAATAGGAGGTTTGAATGTTTATGGAGATAGACATTGAAGTATTTATAACTAGCAACGCTGTGTGGTTTCACCCGCGTAGTTCCCATTGCCGTAAGAATATGGCAAAATAATATATAAATAAGAATTTTTCTTCTTTACACTTAAGAACTCATGTACAATAACTTTACACATATTGAAGTAATTGAATTAAGTTTCAAGTGCGGTGGAGACCGGAGTCTGAAACTAAGCTTAGCTTACTGAGCTTGTAATTTTTAAATCACCAGGCCTCCCTACCGGTACAACAGTATATACAGTATATATTAATTAAGAAATTCCCATCTCTGACATCTTACCTAAATTTTACCGTTTCTTACCTAAATGCAAAACTGGTAACATATTTCGAATTAAGGTAAGAATTTCTAAATTTTATTAGAAACATAATAAAGCCAGTATTTCTATAGAAGAATGCAGTTTTTTTGTTAGTCAAAGAATTTCAAAAACTATTCTGCTCTTTAGTTTTTGATTCTATTTGTTATAAACAAAAATTTATATATTCTCCTTATATATACATCTTTTTTATGTATTGAGGGTTGATGCAGAATATAGAATCTTGACCACTTGTGATTTATCAAATTCTAATGACTTGAGTTGTAAAACTGTAAATTTGTAAAGTGAAAGAAAAAGAATAAATAATTATTGGAAACAACTAGAACACAAAACTTAATGAATTAATGACAATTACTTTTACTTTGGTATCAATTAGTGTTTTAATCACATGGTGTCATTAGAATCATAATACTAAATAATGTTACTATATTTAAAAATATTGTTAGCATCTTCTAAATCATACAGGACATTTTAAATGCCTTTAAAAAAAAACATAATAATCCGGTCTTTTCCAGAAGCCTAGTGTCTATCAGTGTTGTTCGAGCGCTCGGACGGAGCGATGCGTAATCTTTGCCTCGCGAGACCGCGCCGGCCACATTGTCCTAATACCACCAGCTTTTGTACTCTGGATTGCTAGATAAGCTTAAACTTTGCACCTTGCCTAATCTTTCCTGTCAATTGATAACTCGCCCTGAATGTTGGGCGGGTGTATCTAGGCAAAATATGGTGGTTTACCTTGAAAGGTGTTTAATAGAAAAGTTAAATACAACGTAACTTTTTAAGGTTTAGTTCAAAGAATTCACCCTGTTGTAGAAGATATACATAAGTTCAATAAATACTATCTAATTAATTTTTCCCTTTGTTGGAGGTTTATAGTATGTGGTCAAAGTTACCCATGTGGGTCAAAGTATCCCGTACCTACGGTACATAAACAAGGAATAATATTGTTGAAGTTGGAGGTAAAGTTTAAATTGAAATTTATTGCTTTCATGTAAGATCTAGTTGTTTGGCAATAATAACACTCTCATCTCAAGGATTAAAGAGCAGACTAATGCACTTAATACCGCTATAAAATATTCAACGAGACTAAATAACAAAACAGCAACAGTTGTCCCTGAGCACAAAGTGTATAAACAACCACAACACTTAAACAAATGTTACCGAAATTAACAAGGGCATTAAGAAAAGAGAACTATGTCGTTAAGGTCCCTGGCAATTGTAGCGAACGTGTAACACACACTGAAGGAAAAGGGCGATGAATAAAACACGCGTTAATAGGTGTGTGTCTAACTACACAAAGCCCCCCCATTACTGCCTAACGAATAAGGTTCTTCTGATGGATAAGATCACGTATCTTCCACCGTTTACGATTTCGACGTCGGTATTTAAGAGAAAGTAATATCTGACAGAGTGGATAAAATACATTTCGGCTGCACTTAGGTGTGAGGGCTCGGAGCCTCAAAGGAGGGCAGTGTGGCGGTTCCCACGCGGCCGCCTATCTCGTGTTACACCCGAAAAGAATCCCATTTTTTTCTCACAGAATTAAACGAACGATAAAATTCTTGCGACGTCGCATGAAAATGTGCGTTACCTGCCTTGCATATTTATGCGTGCCCCAGTAATGACGTTTGTCGAGCCTCTTTTGCTGGTTTCATTACAGCTTGCCTCTATCAGCGTTAAGCAAACCTCACTTTACAAACGATCTGTGTCAAGCATCTTCCGATCGGGTCGCGACTTATTTGCATTTTTCTCTTTAAATCTACATCAATTAAGAGAACGTGAAGTTAAACCTGCGCGCTAGTATACTAACTCTGCGGAGCGCTTCGTTAGATTGTAAAAGTGCGCGACCGTCTCTTTCTGTTCAGTAGTGTTGTCTATGCCCGTCGCCCTCTCGCTGCATCTCCGCTAAGAATGTGGGCACATAACTCGTCACTTAACATTAACTGTAGCGTAAGTGTGCAATATCATTTATCTCAGCAGCGTGGGTAAATATTGTTCTTAATTTAATTCAAGTTAGTGGAAGCGCACGTGTGTGATGGCGCGAGCGGCGGCCGCAGTCGCGCGTTGCACATCGAATATTTCAAGGGGAACGGGCTGGAATATGCTCGCAATAGCTCGCCCCTAATCTTGAGCCAACTCGAGTGTTGCACCTGGAGCCAAATTCGTTCCAATTAGGAGGAGTTAGAGAGCGCGTTGCCGAGTGAACAGCAAATGATGCGGTCCCCACTTAACGCCGCCCGGCGACACTTACGTTTCGTCTACACGTAAATAAATTCAGTTACCGCTTGCACTGAGTGCACGTCATTAAAGTTTCTTGTCCTCGCGTGAACCCTGGCGCGTGACGTTTGTTACTTATTGGCATTTTAGCTTCGTCCTCGGTAATCAAAATTGCATGTACAAATTTAATTAGAGAAGCATTCAGTGCGGGGAACGTTTCTCGTGGCTCACTGCGTCGATATTATAGTGACATGCTTGCCTTCGCAATTCCTGTTATGCATATTCTGTTATTCTCGGGAAGCTTATGATGTTATTTTATCATCATATTTTAAATATTTAAAGCGAGATATAGGTAGCAGTAAATACATTTAGACTTACAATAAATAATATTATATACAAAAAAGATACAAAAAACAATTTCATCATCATCATCATACCAGCCTTTAAAAGTCCACTGTTGGACATAGGCCTCCCCAAAAAAGGGGGTATGTTGTCCATAATTAGCGCGCTCTGCAAGCGTGTTGGCAATCGCAGAGCACAGCTTTGACGACGGGGAAGCTGCTGCCCATCTCCGCCCTGTACATTTCAGCTGACTTTTTTGCATGGACATTATTATATTACATTGGTACCTTAGTCACCTTTTACGACACCTGGTACAGGGGCATGTACTATTCTAGTCTGCCGGTACCTCACGGCTAAATTAAATTATAAAAACTATAACAAATTATAACACATGAGTTGTAATAATCTATAATAAAGTATTCAAATATTTATAACAGTTTAAACTATATAACCCTTACTAATATTATTAATCTGAAAGTAACTCTGTCTGTCTGACTATCTGTTACGCTTGCCCGCTTAAACCTCTCAACACATTTTGATGTAATTTGGCACAGACCATCTTTAGACCCTGAGAAATGACATAGCCTATTTTTAATTAGAAATAATGGTTGTAAGGGGTCGAAAAGGGGGATGAAAAGTTGTATGGAAGTTTCGCTATTTTTAGAGCTAAAAACTTGAAATTTACTTTTCAGGTAATTCATTCGATATAAATAAACATGACATTCAAAGTTCATATAAGTTAAGGTAAAGAGGTATGGTACCCAAAAAAAACTAAACCACGCGGACGAAGTCGCGGGCACAGCTAGTACTATATAAACAAGAGATTGTCCGTAAGTTTATGCCTCTTAGACATGTTTAATGTATGTCAGAGTATATATTTTTAGAACTGCCAATTGTTAGTCTACGAGACTGAAACAAAGGTAGAATTCTTAAAGAAATCATAGACTATGATTATATGAGTAGCGGACGCGCCTACCCAGACCACTAGAGACCGATATTGGCTGTTTGCTTAATATAAAATTTAACGTAATCGACTTTAAGTCAATGCCATCGGCGAATACATAAAGCGAACATGCTCTTTCCAACCAGTAGTGATATCCCACTAATGTGCTTTCGCCTACAATCTTTTCTTGCGATGACACGGTAAAATTCGATACTCGTCTAGAAGAAACTCATCCGTATTGCGTTCGAAATGAGGTGCAGTTTGGGTTGTGTGACGTTGTTCGACTTAGGATAATTTGAAATTTAAAAGCGGCGATGTCAATCTTTATCGTAAGGGAAGTTGTAGGAGGGGGTCGGTTGGCTAAGGAGGGTGCGCCGTTGCGTGGATTGTAATCACGCAAATGGCTCCATATCAAAATGTCACATTGCTATCGATGTGTCGCTGTCATTTTTGCGCACGAGTATTTACCCTTTCTATAGTATTTAAAAAAGATTTCCACTTTGATGTTTTTATTTTTAAAATAGGACTACTTTAAGTGTTTTTATCTGGTAATGTGTTAAGCTTTGTTTAATCACATAAATAAATTTAAATTTACATTTTATTTCAAGATAATCAATCCTGAGGCACAGCTGTAAAAAATAAGTGCCTCCATTGTACAGCAGAACTAGAAAATTCACCGAATTTGGGTTGTCTTTAGAAAGACTGTTTGTAAAAGTCATTATCATTAAAACTTCACGAAACATTCGGCAATAAAAAAAATCACGGAGTCACGTATTTAAACAGAGTTTTGGCGAGTTTCGTTTTATTTTTCTATCGGCACAGGCTGCCAGCCACTGACTGCGATCGCCCCCATTAAAATAACTCGTTAAAATTTATCATCGGCCCGCTTAATCGCTTTAGCACCACCATCTGGGGTTTTATGATTTTTCTGCTTGCTGTGTATACTTTCGTGGTCATTTTACAACGTTTACAAAATTGCTTGCGTGCGCCGGTTTAAAAGGTTTCCAACACACTTTTTATTATCTTGCTGTTGCTCGTGTTCGCACGCCACCTCCGAGTTCGTCACCAAAATCTCTAATTACAACATCATTACTTGAATGGAAAAATGAATTTCTACATCGTATAAAAACCCAATTTAATCAAATTATGTCGGATTTTCTGCAGTATCCCGTGGCGCACTCAGAAGATAATTAAATAATTAAGAATGTATGAATGACGCTGTAAAGCCGTTTTCCTGATATTGTAATAATGCAGTCCTCTTGGGCAAAATCTTTTAAATTATTCTCTCACGCTTTTGCTTCATAATTACGCGACGTGGATGCCTACGACTCCCGCATCTATTGTGTTGCGTTTTGTATGAAAATAACTTTTGGGAAATTCGTTACGAACTTTAAAAAACGTGTACATCATGAATATCACGAGTCATGCGATGTCGATCATACATTCCAGTACAAAACGGAGTGACCTATGCGAATTTTTAATGTCCATATATCTTGCTATAATTAACGTAACAAAAGACAAAATTTTATTGTATCATAATCTTTTTAAAACTCGCTGTACGTTCATTAATTGCTTGGCTCTTAATTTTACCTTTATCCTCGTATAATGCACAAAATATTTAAACTGGCGGGCATTGTACCTCGGTTACATTAACTAAACATCAAAGTGAAACGGTACATGAGACAGTCCCGTCAACAAAGAGCTTAAACGTTCCATGACACCGTACAAAAAGAAGTACAACTCTAAAATGCAGAAATCGACAAACGTCCGGCGTGAGTGGAAATGAAACGTTTTACGTTTAAAATGTCAAAGGTAGCTTCTTTAGGTTTATATTTTGCGTTTATGGCGGTCAGCGGCGCGTCGCGATACGAACAAAAAGAAGGGAGCGCTCGCTGCCGGGAGAAAATCTGAGAGCTTAAACAGTGCCACGTATGAAATAGTGGCGCTCGGTTACATGAAAAAGACGGGAGGCGAAATCGAGTGACAGAACCACGGCGCAGGATTTTCAGTCCGATGGTTTTTTGCAGGCGGGATTTTAGAACTGGACATTGCAGCCACACGGGCGATGCGAATTTATCGTGCCCGCTTGCATGGACGACGTGCGGTTCATGATTAGTTGACCAGGATAGCACTGAGCGATTTTTACCAAAATCCTTGTATATCCTTTGGACTAGACCTCTTTCTTGCCTACCTTTTTATTTTTGCAAAATAATCAATTTTTTTTAAATTCCAGCTGACTTATTCATATAGTTTTATGTTTTAAGAAACGATATATGTTGATATATCCACCCGAAACAGAGTAGTTTAAACAGGGCAAGAATGGGCAGCAGCATTCCCAGCGTGAAAGTACGCCCTGCGATTACCACTATACCTCCTCAGCAATTCAATTATGCATCATGTTCTGATTTTCATGGGGAAGCCTATTTTCAGCAATAGTTCTATAACTGCTATAATGATAATGATGTTATATTGAAGTTATCAATATGTGCAAATGAACCACCAGTTAGTCACCAGCAGTCAGTGGTGGAAGTAATTTGAAGCAATCCATATTTTGCACAGATTCACGATGGGTTCCGAAACTGCAAGTGTGTGCTACATCTAACAACGTCATTATTTGGTGCATCTACTGTTAAACACAGCAACCATAACTAATACTTCAATAGTCTCTCTGTAGGTATATAGTCAGTGGTAGCAAGCTACCGGTAGCTGGTCGCAACCACTGATTTGCATATGACACTAAGTCGCTATTGGCTCATCTGCACATACTACAATTATTTATAAAATAAACTATTTTACAATCTAATAAATAGAATGCCTTTTTGAATTCATATTGTTTAGCGACTTAAATGAACGTCACAGAGGTACGGAATCTATTAATTTTTATCAAACACTTTTACTAAATTTAAAATAAAATTAACTTATCATTCTAACTTGTTTCAGATTGACCCCAAGGTGGCCTTCCCGAGAAGAGCACATCCAAAGGTAAGCGTCGTTCCATTACACTCAGACATAAATTGAAAACGAGACCCCTAATAACTCATTGAAACATTTAAATTGCCACAAAACGGCACGGCACTGCGAAGTTACGACACATTGTGACTGTAAAGCATACCGAACACGGTTTGTTTATTTTCAAACATTTACACAAATTATTATTTTAGGTTAGACATAACTCTCTCTTGCTATTAAGATGTTGGGTCTCGATGCATAAATAACTAAGGGCTAATAATTTAGTATGCGGGTTGTGATCCCGGCCGTCCGTATCCTAGATAGCTCTGTGATTGAATTGCATTACAACCTATTTAATCTCTTACCTTTTTCCTTATGATGTGAGCTTATCTAATAAAGATATTATCAGATGTATACCCAATTTCTGGTAGTCTGTCTGTTAACGAATCGATTAACTGCATATAATAAATACAGACGCTAAAATATAGATAAAATGTGCTTATGTTCTTAAAGAAAATACTGAAATACTCTTCCAGTGAGGCTTTTAAAAATCTTCTGTCCGAAAATTTAATCACGCACCTATAATTATTTTGTCTAATTTAACATCCGACCATTCTATTTAACGTATACCCATTATACCTATTAATTCAGAGTTTCTAAACTTACACGTTCCGGAAATGATTGTTTCTCTATTTAGAAAATATTTGAACCAAGATCTGTAATCAAAATCTTTTCATTCATTTAAGACCTTGCAATATCCAGTATTCACAAAAGTCTCAAATCCATCAGCATCTGACTCCGACGTCATCAACTTGACTTTATATGTTATTTCGTTACTCCAAATAGTTGCAAATTCCTCTTTAAAGCAACCCCTCCAAAAACCGCACAAAATGCTAGTAGACAATAATTTTGAATTCAACCACAAAATGTGGGGTTTCACTCTCGAAGCTGGAGCGAGTTGGACAATCAGCCACACCGTTATTATGATTTCTGTATGAGAATTATTTGGAATATGCTAAAAGTTGGGAAGAGTTGAATAAAGCGCATTGAAAGTTGAAATAACAGTTCAAAACAACAAATCAAGCGTAGTATTTTAGTTAAATAACAGATTAGTTCTTTAATAATTCAGTTACAGTTCTCTTTCATTTGATATTGTTTATATTCAGTAATTTGTAAAAAGATATTGGTAAACTAAAAAAACAAATAACTTTTGAACCTTTATGTTAGCTTTAGTTTACGTTGTGTTACAAAATGAACACCGAGTCAAATTAAAACGTACTATATGTATGTAACAGAGGTTCATATAAATTTAAAATGGAAAAATATAAAGTAACATTATTTTCCAGAGTGCATTCTACAGTACCGAAAAGAGACCACATGCACAATGAAAGTTCACTATGATGACTCGACACAACGCAAAATTGCATCACGAAACAAAAATGGAAACTGCATATTTGTCATATACGAAACTCTTTTATCCCAGAAATTGCTTTCAGCTCAGTTATACCTCTGGTGTGTGTAAGTTATCACTAGAGGGGGTATGCCGCATTTAATGTAAATTGGCGTGAGTCCGAGACTCGCAACCGGCCGCATCGTACCGTTTTTACATTCAAGTAGCTGATACTTGAGGTTTTATTTAACCCACCACGAGTAGTTAGGAAGCACTCGCTTTTGTATTTGAATCGTTGAATAATAAAGAGTATAAAATTATTTGCAATGCAGAAAATTCTCTTATAGGTGAATGAAGAGGCAACGGTAAACTGAAACGTGCCAAATTATAATGTTACAAAAATCCGCGGAGAGTCGGCACGTTAGCTCCTTCTTTTATATGGACATTAAACGTGATGGATGGTTTTAAAACATCACGTTATATTACTCTATCCGGGCAGCCAGTGCGGTGTTGCGTGGCCGGTCAAAGGGGATGCCGGCTATGCGAATTACATGAATACATTAAGGGAGCATTGCCTCGTTCATGTTACACTGTAATGCTCACGAATAAATTTAGACCATGCTCTTTCATCATAGCACCACCAAACGGCAACTATGTATGTAAATTTCGACGTCCCGTATAGATCCCTCCTTGATAACGAGCATGCGATTCGGCTGAAGCCAGATAAAGGTGTCTTAGGAATGAATTCAAGGAGAAATTAAAAAAAGGCAAAGTTTACATTAACTCCGGCGAGCTGTTCGCTGACATAAACAATTTCCTTAAGAGCGAAGATAATAAGTTTTTTGTTCGTCTAATTAATTGCGATGATAAACGACGCACAAAATCGGATGATTTTGTCAGTACTTGCGGGGGCGAAATTCAAATTTGTGATTATCGTTTGTCGCTGCCTCTGCTTTTCCTCCTTACGCAAACAATGGAAAAAGGGGACACCGCTCTCTGGGTGCGAGCTAAGAACAAAACAAACGAATTTTTAATATCGTCTTTATCGATAATTGAGACTCTCGCGAAAACCTCTTATTTTGAAAACTTTCAGAGACTGTGAAAGAGGAATCGTGAAAGAAAATGGAATTGGAAGAAAAACTTTTTTCATCTTCTTTGTTTGACATTGACTGTCACTAAACTTTGTATTTTCACAGTGGATCTATTTAATTTAGGTTCGATTCAGGATTTAATTGTGTAGTATCTGGCAGATGACTCCTCGTGATATTATATTTTCTTTTGCTTTGAGTTCGGCTGGGGAAGTTTTAATGTAAAAAATGTATTCTACCTTTATATTACATTTATTTTTAAATTTTTATATCTAATAATCAAATTAAAGCTTTTTTTAATAGTTTAACTAATAGTATGAATTAGATTTAGTGTTGGGATATCCAAGCGATGAACTGATAGCACAAATAGCGCCTGCGCAGCATCCGGGAAATACATACCCATGAATCGGATTTCTCAGTTTCCAGACAAACCGCAAAGATACAAACCCCTATATGTGCAAACAGAATCTATACAGCTTAATAATATGGTTCATTTTTGTTTGCATGACGCATTTCTTAAAAGTGACTACAGACTAAAACAAGGAACAAAGGCTAATATGTCATCTCTAGCAAGTTAATTGACGCGGTTTCCGCACAGAACGCGGTGGAACGCAGACCTCGACGTTTCCTCCGCTTACATATTTATATGGAGCCACTGTGCGAGCGACCGTGGCCGCAAATACCTATTTGATTATTCCAGTGGTTGCTTATTGATATTTATTGGGATGCAGTTTCTGTTTTCAAGTCTTATGTTAGGCGAACTTTATGTTAGATCCTGAATCATTTCAAAGCAACCGTAGTTCATGTATTACCTTATATTGTATAAAATAAGCAAATGTATTGCATATCTTTTATCAACTTCCAACTATAAAAAAGCTTTGAGTCATTGGTGAACAGAGGCAATAACGGCGTACTAAAGCGAAACCACAGACAATGAAATATAGAATAAGACAAGAAAAAAAAGTTAGAGTGATCCTACTTAGACAACTCATCCAAGCCGGAGTTACAACTTCAACGTGATCTTTAGAAGCAATAACCTCTGCCACAGTTCTTCCAAACTTCATAAGTCGTAATTTCAATTAAATAGCCTTAATCGTCCAAGGAACGGCCGCCAAAATCGGAGGCATTTGTAATCACGCGGCGTGGGTTTATACTCTTTAATGGACTTTGTAGAAGTAGTTCCAACTCTCCTTACGGCTAAGATATTTGAGGAAAAACTACCACCTACCGCAGTAAGTGGCGAACTTGGCGAAGTATGGCGCACGGTATGGCGAGTGGCGTAGCGTGGCGGGTCGGCGCGGCTCGGCGCGGATCGGGGGCGCAAGCGGGGCGACCACTTGGCGCGATTTAACGTGTTTCATTAAACGTTTTGCCGGTGTAATCGCAAGTAATTTAAGTGAAGAGAGCCGAGCTTCCGACTTTGTAAGTATTTTGTGTTTTCTTTTTTAATTACTTCGTTTTAACTTTGTTGTCTGGCTTTTAAAAGCTGACTGACAGCCAAATAACAAAGTTCCTTATAACTATTTAGGCAACATCTAATGAAAATTAAGACTTTTATACGACGCCGCTTCACGGAATAGGTAATTTTGTTGTATTAATTGCTTGAAATCGCAAATTTGATACTTTGTGTAAAGAGGGCTCTAAGCTATGTCTTGGGTGTAAACTTAATTCTTATTGTGTTCACGACTCAATTATTTCTGCTTCTCGTAAACCATTAGATCGTAATATGATGACTAATTAAGGAATTAGTAATCGCCGTTGAATTTCTTTTCACAATAATTGAATATTGAGAAAGCTTAAATAAAGAGTAAAGGGTTTTATCTTACTAATAATATACGAAACAAATATCCAGGTGGATTGACAATCTGACAAAAAGCTGATAAAGTTATATCACAATGACCACTAATTTCACTGCCTCTCTCATCCTTTAAACCTCTCTCAACCTTGGAATACAGCTATTTGCCAATAGAAATAAATGGGTAAGGTACCAATGCAGACGACCTTTATATGACATGATCATTGCATTTGATGATCATTGCATTTCATTTGTCCATACAAATCATCACAATCACCATTCCAAACTTTGTTGTGCACATAAGGGTCTAAATGCTTTGTTTCAACAATACAGTTTTTTTTGAATTTGTTGAAAAAATTTTCTGTTTCGCTAAAACACAACATAAGTACCTAAACTAAAAATCACTAACGGTAATAATAAATCTACATTTGCCTTTGATTTGAATTCATTAATTACGAGACATTTTTGTTGTCAAACAGCGAATTGTTACGCCTTAATTCGACACAGCTAGTAATTATGACATTAAAACGATAGTTCTCGCGAAGCAGCGTTAAGCTGTAAATGATGGGAGCGTCGGTTGCAGCTCAGCCTGCGGTCGCGTAACTTATGCACCGCTGGACGGTAGTTATGAGCTGCAAGGCGCCTGCTACATTTTGTTTCATTATAACATCCATTCATATAATATAGCACTGGACAGAAAATAACGACATTTCAGTACGATGTTACAATCTTTATTATTATCATGTTTTTTTAATTGCACTAGTTCGACAAACAAGTGCCCGCGGGATAGCAAGCGTGACAGCAGCCTATAAACGCTCACTCGCTTATATATAAATCTTATCGTAAAATTATCAATAGCGCATTGGCTTAAAAATATAATGTCACATTACCCAATAATTTCACTGCCTCTCCCACTTTACAAAATGGAACACAGCAATTATTTTAAACCAAGAATGTATTCTTAAAGTATACAATTCTGAATTCTGATAATGAAAACTATTTGATCTTGTATTTATTTTGAGATCATAGCAAGAGATTTCCAATAGAATTGGTTGTATGCAGAATTTATCTATTGTTATTGTGCTGACCTTAAGACTAAACAGACCTTGTAGGTCGATGTAATATGCCACGCTTACAGATAAAATATCACCTGTCATGTATATATAGAAAAAGAGAGGCTCCGTCTGACATATAGCCACACGCACAGCCATAACCGCTATTGGTATGACACATTAGAAAGGGATAAAAAATTACGAATTTAAATACGGATTTTTTTAAAAATAAACAACGATTTTAATTAAACCTGTGATGCTCTTAAAAACATTTTATTACATACATGTGTCATGATTCAATACAATAAAAAATAATGTATTTTTATTTATTGTATTGAAAGTTTACCGGTTCTTTGAAAAACATTCCCAGGGGTATGTAAAAATTACATCCATGCTAAAGCTAGCGAAGTAAAGTGTATGATATGTACTCTGCCTACTTTAACTTGATGATAGCCCATTGGGCTAAT
This sequence comes from Heortia vitessoides, assembly GCA_020976665.1. Classification (NCBI taxonomy): domain Eukaryota; kingdom Metazoa; phylum Arthropoda; class Insecta; order Lepidoptera; family Crambidae; genus Heortia; species Heortia vitessoides. The sequence continues at coordinate 7,032,108 of JACJUM010003085.1, read as the reverse complement.
GTCAGAAATTTTAGTTTTTTATATTGCACTTACCCATAATAATACTTGAAAAGAAACTTAACAAAGCGGTATATTCATTGGCTAACAAAATGCTAAAATTGTCAGCTACATTTATTTTCTTTGTCGTCGAAATACTTGAAACGAGCGGGGTCCAATAAAAGTAGCTCTAATTTATGAAATTGGCACTTTACCAGATTTCAGTCTTGATATCTGCTCATAGACCCATCGAATTCGTAATGCATATATATTATTTTAAATTTTCATTTGTTGATAGTGTAAAAGTTTCCTGATAGTTATATTTTGTATAGTGAAACTCAGTTGATTAACAGAAGACAGTGGTTGATTGCATAAAAGGTTTTATACTTAATTTATTTCTTTTTCAATGTGTGCAATAGGTGCCTATAAGAACAGCCTAGGCCTTAGGTGCCTATAAGCTAGACCTAGTTTAGGTACCTAAGTATCAAAATGTATTTTAGTTTAAGTTACCTTTTGTTGTTGAATAAAGTTATTATTATATTATTATTATATCATGCTGGATATAAAACTCTTCAAGTGATTTCAAATAGAACTGATTATATGTGACCTTCGTTAAATAAAACTTTTTTCTGTTAATATAATTTGAAAATAATTTTAAATTAGTTTATGCTATTTTATCAGTGAAACACCCGTAAAAACTTATTTGACTGCTTTAAAGAAATCCGGATGATTTTTTTTAACCGTAATTTTACATATTGTTTCCGAGATAAGTTGCTTAAATCATTTGTTTTATGGATATCGACAACAGAGTAATCACAGGTACTCAAATACATATTAAAAGTCCCAGAACCAATAATAATGTTTTTAATGTGAATATTTGTCTTAGATGAGGATTGAACCCACATCCTTTAATGCGCCATTGATTCTGTAAAAAAACCTTTTTTTGAGTATTTGTAGGTGGGAAGGGAAACCTTTAGCAAGATTTACATTAAGAGTATTGATTGGTGCGGTTAATATTATGTAACATTTATAAAAATAAAAATTGTTGTATTTTGTTTTATAAGAAATGATCGTAATCTAGAACACGAGGGATCGTCTTTATATGTACTGGAGTAAAATTCGTGAAAGTTCCCTTTTAGTAATAGCTATAACTGCGTCCCCCAAGGAACGTCTGAGTAACATTTCACGTTACTATTTTTGACGGGATAGGCAGTATCTATTAGTCGATTTGCACGTCAGTCTGTTGCGGTTACATATATCTTTATACATATAAATAACCGATTAATCGATTTTAATTACTGTGCATCAAACTAAATACATTAAGTTTAGTTTGATGCAACTTGAGAGTTAAGATAGTTTGATTTCAATTTATAGTCTCAATATGTTTTCATAATACTTTTTTTATTATAGTTGTATGTATATATACTTAAGACAGAATAACATCTGTCGGGTATAAGCTATGATATTCGTTAATATAGGAAAGTTATTAATATCATTAAAGTTGGAGCTATTAACTAATATGAGTATAAATAATAAAATCCACAATAAATAAACCGATCTAAAGAATTATTCTGTAGTTAAAAGCTACATTACCTGCAAGTACTCCCACGGGATTGAAAATGAGTACCACTACTGGTAGTCTCCGCAATCCTTACACGATACTTCCCGATATACATAAATGAAACAGTGGCCAACTAAAATAATATTTGTTTACAGTACACCAAACTCATCAGAAGAATTGTATAGCTATTTCATCCAGGAATCTTTGAGGTTCCCTCTGAGCCGTGGTGCCAATGCCCATACTTTCTTATATATTGAAAAAAAATTGGCTGCTAGTATAGAAAGCAGCTATAAGAAATGAGATATCGCTAAAATCTAGTGACGTGTTTGCATCGAGGCAAACATAAACCATGAATTCGTAAAGAAAATAATGTGTACCGCACGCTAGGCAACTTTTGAAATGGCGTGACGAAACAAAGTTGCGGTAGCGGAACATTGTAACTTTTATCCTATTTTCACGTGAAAAATTCTAAAACGCTTGCCACCTTCAAGAGCAGCCGAACAATTCGCGTAATTCTTTTCATTTCGATGCTATTGTAGGATTCCTTAGTCAATCTTGAAAATGGAAACCTTGTAACTTTGTCGCGTTCTTACCTATTATGTCATGGTAGCTCTCTGATTAAATCAAGGTCTTTGAGGCTCCAAAATAGGCCTAGTTTTAGTAAAATTTAATTCTTTGTTATCTTACAGGTGACGACATTTATCAGTATTTCACGTTGTTTTGTACAAATTAACCAGTGTTATACGCTAGCACACTCTCGTAGTAAACTTGTAAAAAATTAACACAAAACCGTCAACTCAATAGAATCATTGAACAGCTAATTTAAAATGTTACTGTGAACAATGTAAATTGCCTACACTTTACATAAATAACATATAATACGAATACACGATATTCCTGTACTCGAGTGAAATTTTCGTCTAAAACGGCATACTTTGTAAAGAAATTGCATTTAATCATACAACCTCTCATAACCTTACTGGTGCTCGTATACTTTGTGAATTCCTAACATACTTGTCAACAATTACTTTAATACTTACGGCGTCGTGTAAGGAACTCTTTTATTATTACGCGTTTATAACAAATACCACAATGAAATTAGGAAAGTTGACAAGAGTTTGGGATCACAATGCTGCGCCCTTGCCAAGTTTGGGTAAGTGTGGACGAGAGTAAACGTTTAGGATCCTTCAAATTTAGGAACATCCCTCTTCTTGACTGAGTTCTATTTTTATTTTTTTAGCAAATTTTTGAATTATCTATGATTGTATGATTGTACAGAGCAGAGTGGCCTAATTACAAACTTGATATTCCATTACATCAATAAAATTTTGCTCACTGTGTGCAGTTTGATCCAATTTGAAAGATAGAAAAGAGTTTTCATCAATTTATAGTCAAAATACAATTTAAATTTACAGTTTGCCTACTAATAATATAATTATTTAATTTTGAAAATAGATTTTCAATAAATATATACTGAAGTAGTAATTTATATGTGACTATGTCCGCATGCGCTTTCTCCTTCTGATTAACCGAGAAGAGTTCTCTGATCGCTTTACTACTACTACTACTACAAAAATTAAAACTAAAAGCACTTGATAAAAAGACAAAAAAAATTAAAAATATGATTCTCAATCAAATAAAATTATTCATCGTATAAATATTTGTCCCAGTTGGGTTTCTAACCCACGACCCTTGGCGCTTAAGGCAGATTCAATAAAAAATGCACGAGCCCGTCAAAAAAAATTAAATCTCTCCCATGGTACCAAATTTTTTGCCGGAAAAAGTAGACAATTATCCATTCAAAGAGTTCATACTACATCGAGTTAGAACATGTGACACGTTTTATAGAGATTCATCTCGTAGTTCATTCGTGAAAAGTAACAAACAAACAAACAATCAGATATGTTTTCTTTATAATATTAGTTCAAATGCACTTAAAAATTATTAGTCAGATTTTTAATATTTGTTGAGAAGTCGTTTTAAAAAAATCCCACTAGAACACGAACATAATCCCGCGTAAGAACAAATCTCACCTCACACAAATGAAAAGTACAGTTCTAAAAGAATAAAGCTAGTTGGGATTAAGAAGTAGTCATACTGTTCAAACAAAAGTTGTGGTTGAAAGCGTAAGCGTTTCGAATTTGCATCCGAAGCGTTAGTTCCAACTAGTTGAGAGAGAAATCAGAATTGAAGAAAATCGTTTGGCAGTAGAAATTACTCCCTCATGTGCGGTTGCAGCTCTCAGACTATTGACATTTTGTTGCTGGCGAACAGAACAGGTAACATAGTTCCAATCCATCTGATATTTTCATATCTTTCACCTGTTTATTTTTATTTTATTTTATGTATATATTATAAATGTAAAAATTTAGTAAATGTCAGGGCTACTTATTTACTAGTAATAGTTCTTATCTTATCTCCTCTGGTATGAATTGAAAGTTAACCACGAGGTTAGGAAATTAGAAGACAGCTAGAAATAATCGATATTATCAATAAAACAAACTTTGAACGTTTGAAAAAACTCATCTATTTTCATTTTACATAAACGTTAAAATGACCTTACGGGAATCTTAAATTGTTTGTATACATTACAAGACATAAATTAGTTCAATATTTATGGCTATGCATTCTTAAAGTTCTTTCAGAGAGCTCCTTCCTATTTAATATTGTTATATTATACTAGCAGTGCCCGCGGTTTCATCTTCGTTAAATTGTAAAACTCTTATTAGTATGAACTTTGCACCCCATTAAATTATTCTTTATTCAAGTCGATTCCGAACCCTCGACCCTGAATCGCCAAAAATAATAAATAAACAACTTTAATTCAGAAAGTACTAACTGAATATATAGATATACATAATAGTTATAGCCCCAAAGGATCGAACATATAAATTAGGCCTACCATATACTAGTCCGCTAGCACCAGACGGATCTTAAAACTAATTTTAATGCATTTCATGAGCCACTGGAATCTACAAAAGGAAACTGGTGGTGATAAAGATTCCATCAATACTAGCATATATAATATAAATAGTTAGTGTTAATGTTACCCCTACCGGCGGCAGAGCTACCAAACCGTTGTCTTAATGCTCTGTTAGAGCAAATCATTCCCAGACAGTTGTATCCTTATTTTTCTATCAATAATTATCTTTAGCACCATAATATATTTTTGAAATAAACTTACTCTTTACGTAGTTTTTGAATTTATTTATCAATAAGCCTAATATGCTGCTTGATATTCTATTGTAAAATATTATGCAGTTGCCCTTAAATGAATTTTTTATTATATATATATATAAAAAAATATATATGTAATGAAATTCGGAAGCAACTTCTAAACTTGATTAATCTGTCACAATTTTAGCCTGAAGTCACCATCTGTATTTTAATAACTACCAGCTTCCTTTTTGCTAATTTTCTAGATCATTTTAATTTTATCACTATTTTTGATTTCAATTCTCAAAAAGTTACTTTTTACTATAAGGCAATAAATCCGCTTTTGAAATGTTTAGAATATTGTTTAATATATTTTTTTAACTCATTACGTACGCGATATCGCCGCTGCTTATACGTCGTCTTTTACCCAAATAAAAACAAGAGTAAAAGTTCTGGTAAATATAAACACATATTACAAAAACTTGTATCTTAAGGTTTATCTTGTGTGCATTACATGACATAACATTTAGTATATTTTAAAAATGTCCTCTAAATGTACCTTAACAAACTAATTGATGTTGTCATAAGTCAGTTTAAGTAAAAACAATCCATGAGGTACAGATATTAGCCGTGGCGAACCAGAACGATAAAGTTGTATACCACTAATTGTTTGAAAAACTAATAAAGTACTAAAACATATGGCAGTATATATATCTAAAATAGCACTCCGCTGTATATGCCTTACAAAAGAGTATGTACCTTACCCAAATAACAGCAGTATTAATTAATAACTGTAAAGTCAACCTTTGCCCTGTCATTAGTAGACGCGAGTACATCAATCATTAGTTGTGCTTATCGCGTCGCCACACGACGCGCCTTCAACTTCGTGTGTGCTGAAGTTGCTTCAAACTAGCACTGCTTCTCAAACTTATTATATCATCATATATTTTTAAAGTATATCATGCTAAACCTGTTTAAGGTGGCCTCCTAAATCGGTGTTTATATGATTTGTTAAATTTATAAAGTGTTTATTAGAAAGTTTTCGGTGTACAAAATAAACAACAACTTCAGTACGATACCGGTCGCGATTTCGTCTGCGTTCATATCCTTAGAACTAATACGAGCTTAAGGAAACTTTACACTTTTATGGATGAAAGGTTTTCACGAAGATTGATTGAATCAATAAAACGTGACTTTGACATTTTAATAATAGTTAGTTGAGATTGAATAATTTGAATTGGTTTGTGATATTCTGTTTAGATTAGCTTTTACCCGGTAGAGCATCTTAAAATCGCTCAGCGCCATCTATTGATTTTTCATAGTACTAACATTGACGTTTATCTTATGTATTACGGGAATTGTACGTTTCTTTAGCAGGAAATATAACCCTTTTTTGTCCGTTCCCCTAACTACATTTTAGCAAAATTTAAAGAAGTTTGGTAGTTAAATATTGGAGGATAAAGCGTAAAGAAAAACTTGTGCAAAAATAATAGTTGGGATTCTTTTGGGATTGGGATAATCAGATATTGTGGCAGGTTCTAGTATATTTTTAGACTATAGTGTTTAATATGTTATCCTGATATATAAAGTATATTATTGTGAAGATCCATAAATACCAATTGCATAAGGTTTTTATGAATAATATTATTAAAATGTGTATGCCTAAAGAAACGCTACGCGCATTCGTATAATTATTTCGTATTATTTATTCATGAATTATTTGTTTAATATAATATACTTAATATAAGCTTTTGAATTCATAAGTAAATAAAACAGTAAGCTCTTAGCCGTACAATCTAATACAGTGGCACTCAAACTTATTTTATCTGTGCTCTTAGCTAAATTTATTTAACTTCCGACGAGGTATGTTTCGCTGTTCTTCCTTTTGCCAATGCATCAATGTTAAAAAATGCCAAGGCTTGGTAAATACTTAAAGGTTTTAACAAACTTGATAATTAATGTAATAAAAAGTAAAAGTAACCGAAAAGGTAAGTTTATACCTAATTAGATGAATAAAACTTCAAACGTAAAACGAAATTCCTTCTTTTTAAAACTAGCAACCGTTCTAAAAATATCTTCAAAACGGCTCATCATAATCATACCAGCCATTAGAAATCCACTGCTGGACGTAGGTCTTTCCATGAACGGAGGTTTTTATCCCATAATTGCCGTGCTGGACAATCGTGTTGGCAATCCCAGAGCGCAGCCTTCGCGACAGGGATGCTGCTGCCCATCCCCCGCCCTGTGCATTTGAGCTGCACTGTTTTCGATGGATATACTGCCATCTGTCGGTTCTGGTACCTAATTCACCTCTCACGATACCTGGTGTAGTGGGAACAAAAAATGTTAAATAAACCGCGTTATATAGTCAAAAAAGGCGTTTTGTTACTTAATATGTAAATATCAGAAAGTATTTCTTATCTTTCTAATAAACCTTAGAAGGAACTATAAGCGCAAGTCAGCACAGACTTTAAGAAAGTTCGCGCCAACAAAATCACATAATCACTAAAATAGACCTGTGAAGAGCGATTTCAGTAAATTTTATTGGGCCAAACTTTGTTCTAGCGATCGATTTTATATATTTTGTTCAGGTGCGCATATGTGAATCAAGTATAATCATGTTCTGAAGTAACCGTAGGTATATAGACAAATAACTACAAGTTGCATTTTCACTTTAAAAAGACATCTAAAACTATGCTATATTAGCTGCCATGTTCATTTTTATATCATTTTGATTCATAAATCGAGGTAACTTTTATACCTTGAATTCTTATAAACAATTGGTCTTCCTTCTAGTATACTATATAATTGAAAGTTAAGTTTCATAATACTGATGGTCATTGAACCTTAAAGGCACTACTGTCATTACAAAGCTAACACTTGAGCATACTATGTAACATTATTCAATAGTTTTATTTTTTCCCATCTTTTAAGCCAGACACGGCAATGGAAACACTGCTGTTACAAATCTGTAATGTGTGTTATTTATTGTAATAGGTCTAACAATAGGTAATAACTATATTAGGGTTAGTAATAATAGAATACCATACTCTAAGGTCAGAGACATTTTTTTAAAGTATGTTTTACACATTTATCAATTCCATATTAAAATCAAACACTGGTAATATATAGAAAACAAGGTATATTTTTAAATAATCCTGAATTCCGTTTAATAACAAGTTACAGCATTAATCCGTAATAGTTTCTAAGTTCTTTAATATATTATGGCTAACAGACACAATAACAAACATACCAAAAGCATCGTCCGACAGTACCTTCTCTCGGGGGAGAGTAAACTGCAAACCTTAACATAACATTATCACGCGGCCACACATAATAAAGATTCGTAATTTATCCCCATACACATAACAGATTCCAAATTATCCAAGGATGAGTTTGCGCATGCCCACCGTCACTTTTCAACCTGGAATTCCTAAACGCCATTTTAATATTTAATTTCACCCTTGTCTAGAGCATTTACGGGTTGTGGTGTACCCAAAATACTTTCCCTGTTTGCGGGGCCGTTGTTACGTACATTGGTTAGGCGCAGTTTTTTAATCGTCGGCCACTTGACGTGCGGCCGTGATAGATGATAGCCGTCGCCCGGGTCATGTTTTGTCATTTTATTAATACTTAAATTGGTCACCAGTGACGCAACGAAATGCTGGACAAAGCTGGATTAATATATATCGGTATTACAAAAAAACAATTTCGGTAAATAAAAAAAACGTATCGCCATAAACAACATTTATAAAGCTCTTGAAAATAAATTTTCTGGTAATAGTTGGAGTAAAATTTTTCATCTGAGAATAAGAGGACGAAACGTAAGCTTAATTATATAGATAAACGAAAATGATTATAAAGGCTTAAACGAAGCTTTTTTTAAATCTATAAAAAAGACGTAGCAGTCTTTTTAAACCATTCTACCTCAAAAATAGCGTTCACTTAATAACCGTAAACTCCATTTACTCCTAATATATTCTAGTAGAACATATTAGAGGTAAAGTAAGTTACCAGCCCAGACTTCAGTTAATAGGGTGTCATCGCACATCACAGGCGAGACGTAAGGGACGGCGATCGCACCCCAACATTGACACTCGTTTCGCACTGAAATATTGCCCTAAGGCGGAGAGAAATTGCAGAGTAGCATTTAAATTAAGGGAGGGTAATAATTCGTGATTATACGGATAAATGAAAAGGCTTCACATGTGTCACCTTATGCGTTTATCTCTCTTTTACAATGGTAAAAGGGAATTTATTTTCGCTATTTTTAATCGCTCTTCAGGCGAATTTTTAGGCATAATTTTACTACGCTAAGATATTTAGTTAACATGAAAGCAAAACATGAAGCATTCGAGCAAATATTAATTTTAATACACGTATGAGTACGATTTTTACATGCTATACTATTAGTTTTATATATGAGAAAATTCAAGATTTAAAAAACAAATAATATTTAGTTGAAGACATGAATTTAATCACTGCAAGTAATATATGCAGGTCCCACCTGAAGCCATGTTGATGTTTTTCTAGTAAATATTATCTTTATCATTTGAACATATCAAACGCTGAGATCTATTGTGTTTGGAGTATGCCTCATGCCATCACCTTAACACGGTCGCCTATTTGCGCAAGAAATAAAATGACGACTATATTCCTTAATAGCAACATATAGAGCATAAAGTGGCTTACACGTGCCATTTCTCACTCTGCTAGGCCGTGCAAACACTTCTACAATTCGAAACGTGACATAAAGTCCACGTGGCGAGTAATTTGTAACTTGTTGGATTTCTTCGTGAGGTTGAATAAAGCTGGTACGTCGTGTCTCCGGTGAGCGGTGGGCCTTAGCTACTAATGACATGTCATCGGTGGAACCCGCCCTCGCTGGCGATCATTTCTACAGCAGGTAATAAGTTTATCGACCACTAGCTTTTCTTAGAAAATATCTAAAGTAAGTCGTTCAATGTCTAAATAATGTGTTAAGCTCTTGACACTAACTGACGATCGAATGCTTTAGGAAATTGAGGTTAGATATTGTAACTCCAGAGTTTATATATGGTCCTTTAATATTTGTGAATTGAATTTACAGAATATAGTGGTATAGTACTTTAGCTGTTTGTCAATTTAAATTTAACGTAATTGGCTACAAAAGTTTATAGTAATAACGTTTTTTGTTCAATAGTAGACGATAAATTGCTAGCGGTTTCAAAGGAAGCACTCCCAACCCAGCTTTGAGGTTTCATTCATCTAATAAGCATATTTCCGTCAAACTTGTTAAAAGTATCCGTTTCACTTGTCCGCATTGAAACGAATTGAGAAACTCCATCGGAAAGCTTGCCAACAAGATAATACAATCTCTAGCTCATATTCCGTAAAATATAAAACTCAACGTGCAAAAGTAAATGCACCTTCAAACAGCAGAGTAGCAATCTAGCGGAGAATAATTTTTCCGTGCGATTGCGATGCGATGTTTTGGCGCATCGTTCGACAAATAGCCGCCGTCGCAGTCCGCAGGGCGGGCGCTGACGGTACAATTTCTACCGCTCACTGAGCTACTAGCAACTAGAAAAAAATGTCGAGATTGGCGGGAGCGCAGCCTTGGGGTGTCGGCCGATTTGCCACGTTGCAACACGGAGATTGTGCCGTCTGTTTTGTTTGCCTCTTACCGTCTTATTTCCGCACGGAGGAATTGTATGAAGGGGCATCCGACTTAAAATTGTTATTTTGCAACTCTCCCGAAAATTGTCTTCCAAAAAAGGAAACCACGAGACCTTCTGTACTTTAAACTCGCCCAATTATTAAAAAATATGTCGCGTACCGAATAATAGTTAATGTTATCTAGTTAGCAGTTAAATAGCTCATTCTCAGTCTTGGAAACGTTCCCTAACGTAATAAACGACAAGAGTAGGAAGCTTCGCGTGAAAGTTGAGAGCGTATGCTATCTCATGCAAATTACGGGAGATTTATCATAAGACGTCTCCGTAATTGCGACGTGAGGAGATATGGCGGGAGCGCTTAAAGCCAGTCTCCAGAAAAAAGGCAATTAAAGGGATAAACTGGGGTAGTTAGGTGGCTCGTCACGGCCGTGATATCTTTGGAGAGCGTGCGCGTGTCACGACGGGTTCTCGCGTGCCCCGTCTTCATCCCCCGCGAACACGTAAAGGGCGTGGACCAATATCATAGACTACAGACTAAGGACGGGAGTAACATCCGACACTGACGCTATTGCACTTGAAGCCTTACAAAGCTAAAAGCAATACAGTTATTTGATTTAAGTCGGGTGTGTACCATCGCCTTCCGTCGGATTGTGTTTGTTTTGGTTTGGCAGATGTCAAAGTTGTATGTTTTGAAACGGAGCCTCTGTTGTTTGCGATGTTTCGAGATAGAAGGTATTAGCTTCCACTATCGGCTTTCGACTAGCTAGTTCAGATGAGATATGACTAAGCTATATGGAGTTGGCAATATAGTTAGGAAGACATTGAATTTTCCATAAAAAAAATTAGTTTTAGAACGCGTTTATTTCGATATGGCTACTGACTTGCATGTAGCAATGTCTATATAAATACTAGCACAATTGATGAGCTCATCACGACTTTGCTTAACTAAAAGCCTTTCAATTCCGGTTAATTCAACAGCAGCGTTTTCATAACCACGCCGTGGTCTATCAAAATAATCATTCGCTTTATAAACGTGGTATGTGACATTCACTTCGGTAATTAATGCGTACTGATAGCGTGTGATTGATTCTATAGTAGGAAGCCGATCAATTACGTTAATTAGCTTCCAGAACGCGTATTGCTGACGTTTCAATATTATGCAAATGCTTACGTTTATTTGCTGAGCGGTATCCCCATTCTGTCCGGTTATGAGATGTGCGAATCGGCGGGAAAGCGAGATTAATTATTGGCGTTTAAAACCTTTATTTTATGGAAAGTAGATTCTTTGTGAATCAAATTTTATTGCGCCCTACAGGATTTTCCACGTTGAGTTGTACAACCTTTTATACTAAATTTACCCCCTCCTTTAACCCCCTTTAAGTTATTATAAAAAAAATGTTTTCATCTGCTTAAAAATTTCAATGAAGAATCTTTATGATGATTTTCATTCGACTAACTTTATAAACAGCAAAGTTTTATACTAACTTTGCACCCACGTTTTAGGGGGTGGATTTTCAAAAATCCTTCCTTAGCGCTCCAGTGAGTTATAAAAGGAATCTTTGTGCAAAATAGCCAGTTTTTAACCCCTACAGTTTAGGCCCTGCGTTGACATGGAAAAATAAATATATGTGTAAAGAATTAGAATTCTTTATGCCGTGTGTACGGATAAAACAGTTCAGGTTCAGGTTTACTCAGCTCTATATCCTCTATGACAAGTGTCATACATGATGGTATGTGGTAAGAGTTTGGCAAATATGGCCATAGTGAGACAAAATAAGTAATTAATGTGATTAATTAATTAAGAAAAGGAATCAGCAATAATAAACTTCAAATGACGTTTCTTTAATTTTTTCCGAGCAAAACAATACTTTTTTTATTCCGAAGATTCCTAATTTTGCGGTTGAATTGTCTTATATATGTAAATATAAACATATAGTGCTTCGTTTAATTAAGAATGTTACAGTTTGAAATGACAAATTATTATTTTCCAATTACCATACGAAATATAAAGATGAACAACATAATATTTAATGGACTCGTCAGTGTGTTACTACAAAAACTAGCTGCTATATTCTATATAATAATCATTATTAAATACATAGTGTATTCAGTTTAAGACCAGAGCATTTGTAAGAGTTGCAAAGGCAATAATTACTAACAAGTGATAATGACATTGTCGAAAGATATACAAAACATCGTATTTAATTCAAAATCAGATTAACAATACCTTTTAAAGCGGTTAAAATATAAATATATAAATTTTATAAATATGTATATATAACAATAAGACACGTATCCTTTTTAACATTAAAATAATATTTACACATAGTTAGTTACATTCCATTTTCAGCAGCTAATTATTTCATGCTAATCTGCGAGATTCTGCGATATTCTTTTGAACCACACCAATTTCTATATCAATCGAAATCGAAAGAGTTAAAAGTGAAACAGTACGTACAAAAACTAATTATGAACTGAGATGTACCAAAAAATTGCACGTGCCAGAAAATATTTCACGACAATGTGTGACACATTTATTTGGTGAATTCAAACACAAGCTTTGTCCGGACAACTTTGTAATATCTGACACTGCTGGCTGTGTTCTGTTCGCTTGACTTGAAATGGAAAGGTAACGTTACTTTAGTTTATATAGCTGAAGAAATAAAACATTGTTTGGATGGACAACTTTTAACAGTTTACGGATCATGGATTGTAAATACGGACAATGAACTTACGAGAGTTGACTAAAAGTGTAATTCAATACAATACTACTTAATATAGCCATGGTGCCTCTGTACCAGGTGTCGTAAGATGTGACTAAGGTACCAGAAGCGACAGATGGTGGTATATCCTCCATTCGGAACATGGTCGCACAAATGCACAGGGTAGGAATAGGCAGCAGCATCCCCGTCGTGAAAGCTGCGCTCTACATTGCAAAAGGGCTTGCTTAGCGCGACAATTACGGGCAAATTTATTGGAGAGCCTTATGTTCAGTAGTGGACTTAAAATGGCTGTACTGATGATGATGAAACATACTCAACTTCCAAAGTGACTTAAAATCATTTCGGGATTTTTCCCAATTATGACTGCGCTAGGCTAGCGTATTGGTAATCGCAGAGCGCAGCTTTCGCGACGGGGAAGCTGCTGCCCATCCCCGCTCTTTCATTTAAGCTGACTTTTTGCATGGATATACTGCCATCTGTCGGTTCTGGTACCTTAGTCGCCTCTTACGACACCTGGTATAGGGGGAAGTACTATTCTACTCTGCCTGTACCTCACGGCTAATATATAGTATAAAGTTCAAATTCCAACAAACAAATATTGTTAATCTAGTTAATATTCAAAGCATTTGATATATGTGCTTACATTAAATTAAGGACCTTATACTCACCGGCAATATAATCCGATATCACTGGCCGATCGCAGAGCTAATGAGCTCTAGGTGTAACGGCTGATATTATGCAAACGATATCAACATCAGCTAGCCGCCGGTCTTGGGTAACAAGGGCCTTTAATTTTACCATCATAATGCCTAGAATAGGGCTTCGTCAAATAACATTAGGACAATAATATGTGAATTATCTTCTATAGTATATCTATCAAAGACAACTATTACATCATATAGTGGAGGGATGGAATATGTTTTTATACTATTAAAAGTTTATTTATTAAAAAAACCATATGTTATATTTGAAAACATACATTGGTCTACACGTTAAAAAAAGCTTATACGTAATTCTTAAAATTACAAATTGCTTGTATTTATTATTCTTCAAATTCATTTGCAGTCATATATCATACGATATTGATTTATTTAAACTATGTCATAGGCATTTGCGTTATTTCATTAATTGCGTGTTAAACAATTACAAGTTAATATTTTATGATACTTGTAGATTGATGTAATTATAACAAATTAGAAAATCAATATTAGGTAATCAAACAAACGACTTTAATAAAATTCAACATCTATTGTCGATTTTAAGAACGATTGCCGCAAGGTAAACGAAACTTCTAAAGAAAATTTTATTAGTTGAATTAAACGCTTTTTATAGCCGTTTAGGACGTAGTTTTATTACTTAATAATTACATAGATATATCAAACATACATACACCATACATGCATACATCACGTATATGTCCCACCGGGGTAGACAGAGACTATGGGTCTCCACTTTTTTTCACGTTTCCCTTACTCGCATTAGTTCTTTTAGCCCTTTTATACACGCTCGTTTATTCTTGGTACTTTAGACTCCATCGTTAATACCTCTTCCATCTGGTTAAGATATGTTCGCCTAGATCGTCCTATACCAGCTCTTCTATTCACTTCCACTCTATATATTTGTGCAGTAATTTTACTTTCATCCATCCTTTCTACATGTCCAAATCATCTCAACATTTCTTTCTCTCTTATTGTCACAACATAATAAGTTTTCACTTTGTATGTTACGTATATTGTTAACGCACTGATTTATAACAGTATTATTATAGACCGTGTTTCTAATATAATGAATTTTTATAATATTTACTCTGTTCTGGAAAAAATGTTTCGCCAGTTATCTGAAACGTCTAACCGCAACAAAAATGTTGATAGTGAAATACCTAAACCGTGTTTTCATCGAGCTTCTATTTTATTTGAATATTCCAAACGAATATTCGAATTGTAATTTTAAGTAAACATGACCTTTGAGATTGAGTACTGAAAATTAAATTTTGATAGTAAAACACAAGATTGAAAATTTACCCTTAAATTACAGCCCTTCCAGTGCCGGTCAGTGCGATCGAGTATCGCTATCGGATAGTCGCAGTAATGAGCTGTAGGTATATCGGCTGATATTATGTAAATGCTATCAGCTAGTTGCCGGTCGGTCTTCGTGTAACAAGGCCCTTTAGAATTTCAAATGGGCTCAGTAGATTATCTTCAATTTCTAACTTTGTACACTACAATAAAAGTAACTGTATTTTAAGGCCAATTATTTCACTATTGTATATCAATTACTTAAAATTGATATCAGCTACTTATTGATAAATTAACTTCTAAAACTTTAACTGTGTTAATATAATATTTAAACAAATTACAATTGTACAACAGAGTCAATATACTTTCATTAGCAACGCCTAATTGTTCTTGACTAATTAGGCAATTTGATTTTTAATAGCATTATTTAAATAGAGTGTGAAATAAACTTTTCTTTTCCCTTGTTATATTCAAAAATATTTCATTTTTCAGTTTATATTATCAGCACCTTGTCAGTCTGATATGTTGTATATACCTATAAGAACCGGTAAAAAAAGTATTCCAATTATTCCATGCCTACCCAGAGACGAATTCCTGTAATTACCTTGGATTGACACTTAATTTTCTTATCTATTGATATAAATTAGAATATTACACGGTTTCGTGGCAATCGTTTCATTTGTTGTCTCGTATCTCGTCGTTTTCTTTTCTATTTTCTTTACTCCATCTCAACATGTCGACGTCAATATTGCAAATAGAACTACAGACAACATCAAGTCGCTACCCACTTCCACGTGACGGGAGGCGATTGCTCCTTACGATATTCTACCAGCAATAAACTGTATCAAACAAATAAAGGACTACTACAAGCACTCTTGTTGGACGTAATATCACGTTAGTAGTCATAAAAACTACGCGGATGGAGTGTAAACAAGGGTAGGGTTGGTAAGATGTAGAACCGCAATGCACCAAAGTAGGTGACGTGGCTTCTTATAGGGCGACACAGGCCCTCGTTTATCAAAGTCAATATAGACTGTCGAAGTACAGACACACACATTATAGCTTGTACGTATTACTCGTTCTGGGGACGTGTACAATCGCAGGAGAGTTGCATTAAATTGCTCTCTTGTAAAGATACGGTGGAAACATTTATATTCTCAAATGTTTGACGAGTCATTACGCATAATTTTTTTTTTAAGTATTTCAGCGAATAAATTTATTTTGAAGTAACACAGTGTTTGATAGGTTTTATAACTACCATCCCTTGTATAATACACACATACACATTTTTTATACAATAAATCTATTCAAATAAAATTTTCCCGCGCCGAACTGCTCGCGAGGCATTTGACAGGAACAGAATAGCCGAGCACAGATCGCAAGAAACAATACAACGTGCAATACTGACGTAAATCAAATTTTTGTGTTCGAACCGACTCGATATTTCTGATATTAAAAACGCGAGTCGCACGTCTAGAGATCGCCGCGTGCGACTATTAAAAATGGAAGTTGGAAACCTATTTCAGTTGTCATATTTTACGGTTTAGCCATTGCTGTATAAACATGTTTGGCGTTCAATCATCCTGTATACGTGGCGCCAGCACGAATAAATCAGGCAGCCCACTTTTTCACCTGCCACACACAAAAGCTTTCGCACTGAAACTTGATTCGGGTTATTTCTGACGAAATATCAGGCTATTTGTTATACTATTGATAGGGACGCACGTGCTTTGCGTAAGTTTGTAGGTACTTGTTGACGAGAGGGATTGAGTGAAAATTGCTCCCCTACAATGTGCATAGAATTTGATGTTAACCGCTTTGAATCTGCTCGATGTTATTGCTCCTGCCTCGAAAACGATATTGAAGTGAAAATTGTTTATTTACCATCGCGCTATATTGTTGTGAGTTGTTAGATTTCAAGTCAAAATATTTTGTATTTCCTCTAGTAACAGTATTTCGTAGTGCTTCAAAGGTGAAGAAAAATGTTTGTAACCACCATGCTAGCAAAAATTGCTTTCAAAGAAAACGTAAATATACAAAACGTAAATGTACAAACGAAGCAATAAAAGATGAATGTTCCAGTAACAAAATATCGTCGCAAAACTGAAACACGCATAAACATTACATCAGAAACATAAGATAAGTTTCAGGAAACTTAAAAGTCACTCGGGCCGCCATTATCGCTCCATCAGTCCACAATTTGCGTAGATTCCCAACATCAACAGTTTACGGTACCATAAATATCGACTCCGACACCTCAGTGAGTGAGTAATAATTCAATTATGGCATAAGCGCGTCTCGTATCGGCCGTGATAGCGCAATCTTCGAGCGCGATCTAGCTAGGAAGCTGAGCGTCTCATTGCGGTAAGTGCCTATTTGAGGCGTGTGTACCACGTGCTCACTTGTACGATGGTAATCTGAACCGGCGTATTGTGCGCATTGGCGCTGTTAAAGCTCTAACGCAAATCTCTTCACCTCAGTCGATATCGGTATTGTATATTGTTTAGTTGGTATGTAGTCTTGGTCACAATTAAAAGTTATCGTTTTAATTTACAGCCAAGACATGCTGTGGATTTTTAAGATCGTTCAAGAATAAACATAAAGGAAAAGTATTTATGAAGAAACTTTCTAAATAAACTTTTGTAGTATACTAGTAATATCATCTTGTTATTTTTAACAAAACAAATAATAATTTTAGGTCTGGATGTATTGCGTCTGAGATTATAAGTAATAAGTTTTTATAACTTTTGGACTCTAATACCTGCCTGAGTATTAAAAGTGTCAATATCTTAGTATTACAAGAATCATCACCAAATCGTCGACGGCCTCTGTTCAAGAGCGTACTCCCATATCCTCAAAAGAGGATGTGTGCTCGTAATTGTCATTGACAATCGTAGAATGCACTGTTGCAACGCATATGCTACTGCCCAATCCCCCTTTGTTGTAAATAGCATCTGTTTCCAGTTCCTTAGTCTCTTCTTACGACCCCTTGTATAGAAGTAAGGATTACTCTAGTCCGGTACCCTAAAACACGGCTTGAATCATTCTTCGTAATATGCTATATGCCGATATATCCTCAGAACAAATACTCTTTACCTAAATACTGAAATATCTATCACACCAGCTTTCAGCAAAACGTGAGTACTTCTTTCATTATCATACGATTCAAATATCGCTATACAATAAGAATCAATAAAAACGTATTGTGTCGATAACACCACGTAAGGAAACGTTGAAAGCCCATAATCTACGCCATAAACGACTCTAATGCAAATTTATAAATTCTCAGTGGGCGACTGATAAAAACGGGCTTAGACCCTATTGTGTTGAAATTGTTTTCGTATCGTTACTGAATGTAATGGTTCACGTTGATGTTCGTTCTATAGAGGTAATTTTGCGGAGCACCCGTTATATTTAAATGCGTCTTGTTGACCTTTATTACTGATTTTTAACGAGTTTCATTCGGTTGCTTGTTGTTGTTTCGGATTAGCGTTAATGTGGCTTCATTATGCACCCATTTAGATCGGTAAGCGGTCAAATTACCATTGTTTTCCACACTTTATTTGTTATAAATATTTGATGACTCATATTATTTAATTAAACTTCTGACATTCGACATCATCATTATATCAGCCTGCATACGTCCATTTCTGGATATAGGCTTCACCAAATATATACGAGGTGAGAAAATTTTAGGTAAGTAAATCGTTTTTGAGACCATAATATGTTTATTTTAAATACGTACGCTATTTCAAATTAAAATTCAAGTCTATGATAATGCAAAATATATTTCAAAACACCCACTACAATAATGGGTTCAATGAAACTAGGTCCGATAAAGCTCTCAATTTTGCCGGGCGCCAGCTAATCGTCTGAGAGGGTCTATAACTGACTCAAATTTACATAAACAGAGTCATGTCTTGCGGCTGTTATCATTCAATTAAATAAGATTTTGCGATACCCACCGCTACACCTGTTATGAGCTCCAACCCAACATTTCTGGCTTATTAACCGCGATTTTATAGTGTGATTTGTGAATAAATTATGCTTTTGACCGTTGGAATTGTTTTAGTTGTGAGAAGTGATGTTATTTGAAAAGCGGATGAATGTTTTCGGTATATCATCTAATGTTAGTATATTTTGTTTAATTTTGACAAAAAAGCATTAAAAATTAATATCCATTATTGCTATTTCGAACACAAATGGAGGACAACAGTCTTTGTTATAGACGATCAATCAAAAAAGATGATTCAGATCTTAGTGCAAAACGTACATAACCTTTTTCCGACAGTCTTCTTATTCATATATTTCTTAATAGACGGAGCAATTTATTCAGCTGCCCAAGACGCGTGTAATTTTTATTAGCAAAACTGTCAGATTATGCCAGCCTAACATTTTTTGTATTAGAGTATACGAAATAATTAAGTAGACTAAAAGACTATTTTCTTCTGCGTCTTAGGTCTTGGATTATTTTGCCATATACTCGTACTGTGAGATACTGGCAGCCGAAAATAGTACTTTCACCTGTACCAGATGCCTACTGAAACCGACAGATGGCGGTATATCTACCTAAATCTGCATAGCTTAAATGCATTAAGGCACGGATAAACAGCAGTATTCCCTTTGTAAAGCTACGCTCTTCTATTGCTCCCACGCCTGCAATTATGAACCCTCCCCCATTCTTAGGGAAGCCTAACATTTACTTTCCATGTCAGATTTATATTAATATGTTCTTCTTTAATTACAAGGTAAATATGGTTTAGCAAAGAATCAGTAACAATATCCTTCACAGATCAAATAAAGTTATTTATTTTAGAATAAACTAGTTCTATACTTATCTAAGCGACGAGGTCTTGTACAGAATATCCGTACATCAGTAACGAATAAGTTAGTCCGTCGAAACGCCGTTCGCTCAAGGCGCTTTGTCATCGCGTATTATAGCGGTAAGCTTGAATACCTACTGTATTGTACATTCTGTATCGTACATACTGTACCATAGTTTGCCGTCGCTCGGCTTTGTCTCTATACGGGTGCAACGGATATCGCTTTCAGGACTTTTATCGGCGTATTGTACAATAATAGATAGGCTAGAAATTCCGACCCCTTTATGAACGGCAATACGTGTGGTGTATAACTTTTAACGATATTCAACCATATTGGATTCACAATAAAGGACAGTATACGTGATCGCTTAGAAATATGACTCCGCGTGCATAGTTTAAGAACAAACCAAGTCAAAAAAACGGAAAGCAATTTTCGTTAGTCGTGTATCAACAAAATTACTATTAACGAGATATTGGTTCAATTGATACAAAACACCAAATGCACCAAAAATGTACATGAAATTGAATGAGATTAATTTAATAAATCTATTTTAACTCCATTGCTTTTTGAGATAGCGAACGAGCTATTTCATCCGGCGGTCGGAAACTCACTTCGGGCTGCATTTTCGAATAATTCAATCTGCATTGGTCATATGGCACTCCAATTACAAAATGTACGTGAAAGTCGGATTGCAACTATTGCAAAGTTGGTACCAGTAATCACTCTCCGATTTACTGAGCCATAAATGACATAAAATCGGGCTGAATACGCACATTGAGGGAAATAAAAAAAATGAATGTTAGATAAAACATAATATTTTCAATATTAAGCAAATTGTATGAAAATTCGATAGATTTAGCGTATTTGCAAATTATTATAAAAAATGTTTTCTCCTGTTAAGCGTAACGAACAGACAAATAGACTTTCGCATTTTTTAAATATTAATATAGATGCATTATCTTCACTATATATATACATAGAAGTATAATACATTCACTTTATTTACTAAATGGAGGCACAGGCATAGGTATGCAAACAAATTAATATTTAAGATGAAAAGAGTAAACTCTTTTTATACCACTATGTTTACTGATAAGGTTACAAACCGCTTGCAATTTAAGTATTAGGCATTTGCTTACGTTACCAGAATTTCGAATAATTTCGAATTGAAACGGTGCAGTCGAGGTTCAATGTAAATAAGAGTCAGATCAAAAATCTCTGCGTAAAGAGGTAATAGGGCATCGGCCGAGCTGCCACGTCAATCGTCCTGTAGACCAATCCTGTCCATTAATCTTATCTATTCACTGTGAAGCCAACCCTTCACGGCTTACAATTTGAATTTTGCATCTATATTTTAGGCTGTGGGCTCTCGTAAACCGCTTTTTTATTCAATTTTGATCTCTATTACTAGCAAAATAGAGTTACGCGGTGTTGTTATACGTACGTGTTTGCAATGCTAAACGAATCCCGTTAGAATTACGAGTAGCTCGATCTGTGTGTGGAATGAAACGCAACCAACGTGAAATGGTAACATAGTAAACCCTGAGAGGTTTTTTTTTTACCAGAAAACTGTATATTTGGTTTCCAAATAGTAAGTAGTAGTGTTAAAATATTAAGATTTTGCTGTTTTCTATTATATTGGTAGCATAACTTCATTACTGAAGTAGGCAAGTCCAAGAAAAAGGAAACCATCATGTCCTCGCTGGGCATGTATGGCAGTAATCACAGGGCACGCTTTGCGATGTTAATTATGCTGCCCAACCCTGCCTTGTTTCGTTTTATCTACACTACGTTTCAGTTGTAAATACCGCATATTGGTTGCAGTACTTTAGACCTTTGTTAGGGCATCTAGTACAGGGGCAGTATTGCTATTCTACTCTGCTGCTACCGTCCGATTAAATTTGTTCTGTTCTGCACTTACTCATAAAGGTAATCCAATTGAAATACCCAGGATTACAAGTAAATTGTAACTATAATATTGCAGATGTTAAGCAAATGCTTGTAACTTTCTTTTAATTTCGTGATATCAATTTCAGTCTAGCCCTAAGCTATGAAATAACATATTTATTTACTGGAGGCTTCTGTCAAGTTCATCCAAATAAAACCTTAAGCAGACAGTTTTTAGCTGATAAACTATATAATGGTAAAAAATATTAGCATATCAAGGTTTTATTATCTATAATAAATAAAATATTTATAATTTCGTCATGCCTGCCTGTAAGTATGCGGCTTATCTCAGTGACTTCGGATAATAGACAGTGATTATTGTTTTTCAAAACGTAAAGTATCGTTAGAAGTTCAATTTTGTATCAGAATAAAAAGAATATTCTCAGGAGCTCAAATAGGCCTTTGAATAACATGTCCAGTGCTCTGATGAGCTTACAATCAATAATTTAATGTTGTATCCTACCCTTGGTAGGTCTTTAAAAAACAGTAAATGATTTTCTAACTCTAGTCATTGTATTTTCTTTAAAAATGTTAATAGAGTGAAGCGTGTTCTTTCTTGGAAAGTTGAGATGGTAATAATATCAATAATGCAAAATTTTATTACTATTATAACGGATAGCCGTTTTGTAAGCATTGTTTAACTTATAAAATTCTCTTTATTACTAATTTCGTAGAAATATTATAAAAAAATAATTTAATATACGTGTTAACTTTCTAAAACAGGTTCGAAATATGTATTTCACATTGTGCAGTAAAAGTTTGTGGGAAACAAACTTTCATTAGTCGATCTCAATTACGATATTGGTCTGAAAGAAACTTTTATGGAATGCCGATTAAAAATTTATGTGTTGATCACTAATTTGAACAACACAGACAGCCCCCACTGCCATCCTATGTCGTAAAACGTTTAAACATCAGGCCGAGAGAGCCAATCAGTCGTATTTGCATTTCAGTAGTTATTATAGCATTCTCGTTGCCGCACCGAAACACCGTCCGACAATAAAATTGTTTGTGAATAAAACCAATCCATCAATCTTTGACTATTCATACAGTAAACAGTCTTTTAAAATGGGAATATTTTTATGAACACGCTAACGGTATATATGGTTGGAAAAGCTTTCATTATTAAGGTAATGGGTTTCTGATAATGTATATAAAATAGTAAACTCGTACATTTTGATGGATGCAGGTGTTCTTATAGATTTGGCTGCGTTGACGTTTTTGTGGGAGACTCGGAATACCTTGGTTTGGTTCTGGAATAGTTTGCAAGCACTTTATTTGTCCTATGTAATAATAGCGATTCTATAACAAAGAGACAGACATCTTTCACATTTATAAAACAAATCTAACATCACAATTATTATTATTAACTTATAAAAAGTTACCCCACGAACGTTCCTCAATCGCCTCTAATGACATCCTGATGTTACTAGAGATGACTGAGGTATTGGAACCGATAGATAGTGGTATATCTACTAAATAGTATAAATGTAGATTAAATGCAACAGAGCGTGGATAAGTACCAGCATTTATATCGCGAAGCTGCGTTCTGCGATTGACACCACCCAGTAACAGTTTTGGACAAAATTCCCCCTTCCTTGTGCCTGCGTCGCAGAGGATTACCCCTGCTATAACGATAATAAAAGATTTCCATTGCCATAGTAATCGGTATATGTTTATAATGTAATACAAAAAATTATTGTCCGCATATCTTTTAACAAATAAAAAGCACATTATATTTATCAATCCCTTAATTATTATCTACTGAACATCTATTTAGGAAAAATCCACATATCAATTTTAATTAAAGCAAATATAATTTTGGCTATGAAACTGCAAAAAGAGAATGAATACTTCTTCTTATATTATTAAGTCAGCAAACTAGCATACAGTTCGCTTAATGACGAACGTGACCGCAGCCTTTATACACTCGTGTCATCACAAAGATATCCCTAGGGTGTCACCAATCTTCTGAACTGGAGATACAATGACACATTTATCCAGTAATTTCACTGCCTCTTTCACCCATCAAAACCGGCACACAGTAATGCAAACACTGCTATTTAGTGCTTGAAATAGGTGAGAGTTAGTTACCAATGCAGACGGCCTTTATAAAAGGTTTACCTCTAGTAAACTAACAACAAATTGTTAAATCGCACTGAGCAATGCAGCAAACACGGTTAAACGTTGTACAACGAGTAAGAGACCTTCATGTTAATACTAAGAACTGAGAATAAATATTGCAAGTAATTACAATAAGAAGTGGGATTCTGGAAAATCACTGGGTAGCGAGTCGCAATTAGCGGCCGAACACCCAACGGAAATAAATAAGGATATTACACTCACGCCGCAGATTCTGCAACGATAAAATTATATTATTGTGTTCGTACTTACACTAGCTCTATAATGATTATTTGCATTAGAGAAATGTGCAATTTTTCTAATATTTTTAATACAAATAGAAATAATTATTTTTGCTTTTTAATTGGGTATGTTTTATTTTTTCATTTAGTTACTTAAATTTTTCGTAAAAAGTTTTATTTTTACGTTAACTTGGATTTAAATAGCTTGTATTTTTACACAAAAAAATCTTTATTGACTCAACTTGAACACAAAACCCCGCTGGTTTTACATATTTATACAATTTGTGTCCGCTTTATTGTGTGAAAGTATTTGACTATAACTTGTCGATTTACTTAACTTCGATACAAAAAGCATTTAATTTTTAATAATGGCCACATGTTTTTTGTGTTTTAATTATGTCTGTGAGTGTACGATTGCTTGTTCAGTACCTTCGAGGTAAACCTCATACAAAGGCCGTCTGCTTTGGTACTTTTTTGTCACCTGTTCCAGTTTAAAGGGTGAGAGAGACAGTGAAATCACTGGGTAATGTGACATAATATCTTCAAGTCACAAGGTTAGCACCGCGTTAGTTAGTTTCTTGTGAAATTACGAGCGTCTATAGGCTGCAGTGACGCTTACTATTACGCGGGCTTGTCAACCTGGTCTAATAAAAAAAAACCTTTTTTAGCAATGAAGCCAGTTGAAGGCTTAGGGAGAGGCGTAGGAATTGTGTCTTAGCTTTGATATGTTTAAAATTTTTATTATTATTGGTGATAAACAGCGGGCAGATTCTCGAGATGTTTATGAATAATCGGATTTTTACTTATAACTAAGGTTTGAACTATTGTTAAGTAAATACTTAAGCCAAATTGATTTGAACATCGTGTTCAATCCGCGTGATTTCAAGGAGGTGATAACAATACATTTTTATGTAAACTTACGGCAATTCTATTCATCTGTGAAATATTTGGTCACATTGAACTTTGAATAGCTTTATTTGTACGAAAATAATTCTAGCCTACATCTAAACTGATTTAACTTACACAAATCTGGGTTTGGATTTGGCGATAATTTTATATAATATAATACACAATATATATATAACGTAATATATAATCACAAATTTTCAATTATTTGTATTTATCTAATTTTGATATATATTCAAAAGTTTTTTATTAAATAAACATTTCCTGTAAGAATGTTGCACTGCTCTCTTAAGCCCCATAGCGATCAAATGGGCAAGCAAATGGCGCTCGGGACCTTCTCATGATTAGGTTGGGGACTTCGCTGGCCAGAAGAACTATATCATCTTTCATAAATATTGTTCTCTTATGTATTTTACCTGTTATACGTACAATTAAGATTTCTTGTGCCTGAGAAAAATGTCCATATGAATGTTCTAATTTAGTAAGATATCTGACTGTGAAAGAGTTTTAGAATTCGAACTGTGGTAAACCAATTCAAACGATATAAAAACAACTGAGACAATTACCAGACATGGTCTAGTTGAAAATAAGATAAAAACAATGGAAAAAACAATAATCATTTCCTTGAGCACTCTAATAAACGATTATTCTCTTTAAAATATTCTTAGGAAAACGAGCCAAGTAATTACTAACCGTTCGGAATGATGGCCGACGATGCCGCATGCTCGAATTTCCTACTCATACTTCAGCAAGGTAAGTATTATTACCGTTCAGTGCTCTCTCGTTTTATTCAGTCGGTCCCTAACGCTTCTCTTCGCTAAAACCGATTCCTTGTTACTTGATTTCTGCATTTCGAAAAAGCGTAAATATTTTCCTCTTGGGTGCTTTTGCAGCGATGAAGAATTCAATGGTCGCTTCAACATTCTGAATTATTAAATTGCTACTGTAACAAAACTCGACGATGTAAATATAAATTCTTATAAATGATAAATTAGAGTTCCATTCGTTCATTCTCGGTTCAATTTGTCCATAGTATATGAGAGTCATGAATCGCAAATTTTACTGACCACTTGCCCCTTAAAGTGGTAGTTAATCATTTTGTGCGAGTATATTTAATGCCTTAATTAATGACCGGTTTGGAAATAACTCGCTTAGCATTGGAACTAAACACGAGTTCTATTTGATTAAGTGCCGTGATCTGCACGCCTTCCGGTTTTAGGATTTTCGAGGTTATTGCTAGCCCAAAGGGCTTTGTTAAAGAGGATAACGGGAAAAATTGCCTCAACGAAAAAATGAAAAGTGGGAAACGAACTAACGAAATCCCAATTTTTCTCGTCTATCTAAATAAGGGGATGTATTGAAAAGCTATCAATCCTATTCCGCTTTTTGCGAGTTTGATAAAAATTGAAACATATTTCGGTTTCTGGTAAAAGCTAAGTACATTCGGCTTTCCCTGTGTTTTTTTTCTCTTTGTAAGAGATTGCGCTAAGTGATCACATTTCGATATTAAACCGTTTGCTGAAGGCCAGTGCCGGCTACGTATTTCATTTTACTGAGTGTTTGACCTGAGTTTTGGCGACTTGCTTTTTGCCGGAATTATTTTCCAATCTCTTTATTATATCTAGTGTCAATTTTTCTCTGTCCCTTTTTACCCGTGTTGGGGTGGTTTTCATCTGAGCACGTTATCTGTGAGATGAAATGGGTAGTTTGATGTACTGAAATGGTTTTGTATATTTTTTTCTTGTCACTATATAATTAACGTAAAATACGAAGCTAATTTGTTATTATTAGAATAACATATTTATGTGATCAGATTACGGGGAATATCTTAAAAATTTCTATTGATATTTTCAAATATCTAAAATGGTACAAATACTCTTCATAATAGTTACATCGTATAATACAAAGTGCTTGTTGGACAATTTGTGTCGCGAATTGTCGGAGATATAAGTTGATGTTAAGACGTTCGCCGGAGGCACAACGATCGGAATAACTCGTCACTGCCACGTTTGATTTTTTCGATTCTCTCCTTTTATTGTTTACGTCATATGTCAGCTTAGTGGAATAACACCCCATTTTCATATATTTCAATTCTCTCAATGTTTGTATAGAATTTACGAATGCTTATGTAACAATTATCAGTACATAAATATATATTTGCAAAAAAAGCTTTTGCTTCTATTTTTTAATAAATCTGTTACCGCGGGAACAGAAACAAAGTGACAGCATATTTAAAATGTAACTGAGCGGTATGGAGCAGTAGCATCCTAATCAACAAGCTATGGCCAAATATAGCAATATCTGTCCTATGCGGTAATAGGGTATTATACAATTAAGTAATTCATCCCCCTTTATATATTTCAGTCGCACTTATTACATAAGACGCGGAAAGTCAGGCAGTTATTAAAAATAAACTCACAAATTATTATTAAAATATTACAAATTCATCAATAAAATTTATTAAAAGACAGTAAAACATCTCTCAAAACTTTAGAGAAAGGAAAACAAGTAACACTAGTTTCATGTTTATCTTATGACGCATTTCATTTTATTCTTGGGGAGTTGTGTAAATGCCCCGCCTCCGTTGCACAGCATTCCGAAATTGAAACTTGCAAGATGCTTTAGTGAAGTTCCTCCGCTATACACTCGCAGTTACTTCACTCATTAAGTTCATTAACAAGATTCAACGTCAGTATTTTTGATGCTCTCAGCTCGCTTTCAATATTTTCTATTCGTATAATTCACTTTGTGTTCTTCCCGACGTCTGTGTAAGCGGGAATATTACAGAAATGCTTTGAATGACGATGTTTTGTGTTTGAGGTAAATAATTAAAGCACTTGTGAAAACTTTGTGCTCTTGATTAACAAGGCTCAATTAGGTACTTTTAGTTAAACATTTTCAACGGCGCTTCTGTGTAATTGTTTAGCGTGTTCATCACTCGGTGCAGCCTGTATACAGCCCCTATATTTGATAGCAAAGAGATTGCATAGAACGTTCGGACAATTTCGCGAAGTGCCGAATAAAAGAGATGATCCAACGGCAAAAGGATCCTGAGAAACCTGAAACATATAAATACAATGGTCGGATTTAGACTCAAATTTCGAGATTTTAAATATTACAATGTACTTCGTCGAACTGCAGTGCGGGCTTTGTAAATTCCATTTAGCTAAATAGCTTTTGTGAGAGATAAGAATCTAGCCATACAATGCTTCCCTACTTGGAGCGAGAAACTAAGAAAATTGAAAAGAGAGTCGCCAAGTAAGACTGCAATGTCGATGCTCCGATTTCAGGAAACCTGAGATTCGAATTACTAATGCTATAAAAATTGAACGGCGATAAACACTTGAGCGTTTGCTCGGACAAAGTTTTTACGCGAGACAATCCCCCTGGTCGCGCAATCTTGGTTTTAATAAGTATATAACGTTCCCGAGATGTACCTGTGAGAAGGGGATTTACATAATCATTACCATATCTGGCGTTCTGGAGCGCGTATTATGCCCGGGAGGTTAATAATGCTATTTTCTCGCCACGTTTTCACGTTGCTATTTTACGTTATCGACCCCTTTTATCTACGTCGTCATTGTTACTAGCCACTCGAAGAGCGACTCCACCTTGCCCATTCAATAGGTCACAGTGTATTTCTAGACCACGTGGTCTGTATAAATTTATTCAGAGCTTTCGTCTCCGATAAAGTGCTAGATATCGGCTCTAATCAAGCTAACGGATTTCTTCCTGATATTTTCTTACACTGCGCTATTGTTAAGTATATAAAATTGTTCCTTTTGGATTCATGTTTTTTATACAGTAATGATGACTATTAAATCTAGAAACGATCGGATAAAGAAAGGTTTAATTCTTCAATAAAAACTCTTTACAGCCAACGTTTGAAATTAGCAGTATTTTATATTTACACATTTAACAACTCTAACTTATCAGAATAATCTAACAAATATACGTTGTTGAGTTAATAACCTTAATTTCTATATAACTTCATAAAAATATGCTTTTCTGTATATTAAACACGCTTGCGAAGGAAAATGCAATGTGAGTAAGACGATGCGTAAAAGACACATGCGCGGGAAGTAGGCTCCACTTATTTCAGTTTAGATTTAACGGATCAAGAATTGCCTTCCTTCTATTTATTCGGCACTGTTATGAATTAAAAAATAATAATCCTATTTTATAAACAAATAGAAATCATTATCTACAAACTTAATGTGCTCGCGTAGATACTTAAGTAAAAATGTAACTCGGAACAAAATCTATTGTGTTTTGTTTTTTGACAAAACTGCAAATACTTTCTCTACGATAAAATGGGCAGAAACTTTAAGCTACATCAGATAGCTTTCTCAAACTATGTGACTATTTACGAGTATGATGAAATAAGCCAGTAAAATAAATTACCAGCGGTGGATGTCCTTCAACTGATATGATGATGATGAATGTTTTTTTAAGCTGATTGTTATGGTACCTCTTTCTGTAGCGGGTGCTTTAAAAGGCGACTGAGGTACCGGAACCAATTTGTAAAAAAAATATCCATCCTATAAAACATAGTTCAAATTACGTAAATTAAATTACGTGCACGTAATTTATTTAATGCTCAGGCATAACTCTTTTTTTTAAATAAATGTTCAGCACATATATGTTTGACCTGGCTAGGCATTGAACACTTGTAATTAGCGGCAAGAGACCTTGGTGCACAAGAGAGAGATACTAGAAAATGCGTCACGGATCCGTCAATATTATAAATTCGAAAGTAGCTCAGTCTTTTGAACTATTACACTGAACTGTTAAGGCTTTGCTAGCCAAGTGATTTTATGTAATCAGGCATGTGGAGTGCTAATATTTTAGAGAGCAACATGAAGGTTTTTGACCTAGGAAATCATCTCATGGGAGACGATCTAAAGTGAAGTCCTCACGGAGGGAGTCGAAGGCGGTAAGCTAGTAAAACAAAACTTTGTTTTCCTTAATAAAAATCCTGGCTTCGATGTACTAGGCAAACTGTTAAAATTAAATATTACGACAATTAAACCACTTTTCATCGGCTTTTAAACGTTCCATATCTCGTTTTAACATTTATAATATTTTTAAAATTTAGATTAATCATTTATTATTAAATACCTATAATAATTCCAATATTTTAATATTTAAATTAAATTTGGGAATTATTAAAGTAGTAATTATGTATGTCACATCTGACGCCCATCATCATCATCATATCAACCAGTGAAAGTCTACTGCAGGACAAAGGCCTCGCCAAAAAAGGAAGGTTTTCGCCGCTCTGGGTAAGCGTGTTAGGCAATCAAAGAGCGCAGTTTTGCGAGGGGGATGCTGCTGCCCAACCTCGCTTCGTGCACTTAAGCTACATCGAGTCGGATGAATATACCTCCATATGTCGGTTCTGGTACCTTAGTCACCTCTTATGAGATCTATTAGAAAGGAAGTACTATTCTACTCCACCGGTACTTTAAGTCTGTAAATTGATGATTGCCCTAAGGTAATCAACTGTAAAGAAATTATTAAATACAAAACATGAAAAGCTTTAAAATCAGTTTTACTGTATGTTTTAAACGCTGTATTGTTATTTATATAACACAATAAACTTTCACTAAAATAAGCCTTTTCTTATTTATAATTGATACATGACCCTATTCCTGTATATCCATATCCTGTGCAGTTTTTAGCTAGAAAATATATAAAAACCAATAATAATGTAGCCTAATTTCCGGTTCCGAATTCATGTCCCGATTTAATATTGATTTTACTAAGTTCGAACGAAAGTTATTCGAATAAAGGGTTCCAACTCTCTAACTATCAGTAAAGTGTAAAATCTGAGGGTAATTTATTATGCCGTATATAAAAGCTACGCAGATAGTTTCAGACATATCATCATAATAAGCTTAAGGTAAGAAATCAAACATGCTAACTAACGAAACGATCCAGCTCGAAGATAATGGTGAAATGTAACCCGAAAAAATGTGAATGAGCCGTATAATGAATACAGGCGAAGGAAGTAAGCTCGTCTCTCTTTAACTGATTTAACGGATCAGGGAGTGCGTTCCTTCGAAAATAGATACTTAAGCACTCATGCGTCCCACCACTTCAAATTACTTTTTGCATGGCGGAATGAATGGGAGAATCGAACCGACAAAACGGTCCCTATTGTCGGTAACGAATGTGTCATTTCCAGCTGAAATGTGAGCTTGAATCTTAATTCGTGTAGTGAGTGCGCAATCATAAAAATATATTAACTTATTTTGGTTTATATTTGGTTTATATATTATATATGGTATATAACTTTATAAATAATATTAGTTAATCCAAAGACATAACGATAACTACAAATAGTCATCAAATAGTTAAAACATATTTTTGTCCTAGGTCGAACCCACGGCCTTTGACTCACAGGATTAGGACAATACCGAATACTCTATCGGGATCATCGGTAAACTTAAATAAAAAACTCTACCTGTCTTTTGGTTACACTTTCACGTATTATCCAGTGGCAGCTTTTGATATAATTTGACACGTTATACATTTACAACGTATTTTTTTTTTAAATCTTCTAAGGCAAAAATATCCGTTCAATACCCATTCGGGTATGTACCATTTAGACATCTTGACAATGACAGTAACGCCATCTTTGATACTTGGTTGTCATCAAAAAGTACTCATCCTGATCTAGAACTAACCGGAAATTCCGCAACTTAAAATCTTCACAACTATAGCAACCAGTCATGCAATCTAATCAAATTTTTCAGTACATTACAGCGTTTAAGTCCTTTATTTTTTTATTTGACCAGGTCGACAAACAAGCATACTGTCTGCATTATAGTAAGCGTCACCGCAGCCTATAAACACTCGTAATATCATAAGAATACCACTAACACGTTGCCGACCATGTGACTTGAAGAAATTATTTTGCATTTCCCAATAATTTCACTGCCGGGACACGGTCTTTTCAAATTGTGAACGCAATGTGAACGCTGCTGTTTGGCGGTAGAAATGGGTGAGAGTGAGAAAGATCTTTATACGAGGTCTACTTCATGTTTTAAATAATATCTACCATAATAAAATAGTATAAAAAAAAGGTTTTAAGATTACCCACTTAGATAGATAAGATTGCAAACTACAGCACGAGAAATACAATTATAGTGCTCATTTAGTAATAAAGGTGATGTACCACTTATTATTACGACGCACCTTGTTTTCAATCGTCAGCATTCCTCGATCACAGATGATTTATTATTAAGAACAACTGAGTAGCGCCGAGAGAAGTATCGCAATGGCCAATAAATCTAAACTCGGAAGAAAGTAATCCTGTTTCTATGCTTATGCGATGTTCTGTCCCGTAAGAAAACTACACTTCGTAATTTGCTGAATGTGCGACACGATATAATCGGGCCGTTTGTTTTGTCGCTACTTTTACTTTCTGTTGTCCTAGTAGCAGAATTAATAGGCCCGAATTCTTTCACGGCAACAATCAGGTATTCCCCGGAGTAAACACGGAATAGCTTAGAATTTTCACTTGGGTGGTTAAAAGCGCGCTTTGTCACAGAAATAGGACTTTTTCAGTGAAACAGTTACCTTTATAAGGACTTAACGTCGGGGAAACGGCCGTCAAGTATACGAGCGCAGGGGCGCCCTCGCCCTGATAACAGAATTATCCGAATGACGCCATCTATCTTTTAAATGTGCACCTTTACTTTTGGACGCAGTGCGTTGTAGGTGCGCCACCGTGTTATTGTTTGTGTGTAATCATGGTTTGTGTGTACATTTGACTACGCACGCATACTATTACATGTGGCTTCGAGATGAAGCGTGAGCTTTCTCGACGTCATTTTTGTACTATGAATTTTTAGGTATATATATAATACCTACCTACTAAGTACCTAAAGTAACCTTCCAGGTTACTTTAGGTAACAACATAACTTTATTATTTCTTTTTCAAATCCGTTTTGTTTTATTAAATTTTTACTTGTTGTAATCTTGACTGTATATATTTTTGTAAACCTGTTCCAATAATAAAAAAGTTGGTAATGTATTTTTATGAATGAACCAAAACGTTATTTAATCAAATAAGAAAGCTGCAAATATTAATGCACCATACTTTTTTTTTAATCAGAAAATATTCCACTATCGTATAGTTTCAGTTCAATGTTTCTAGTATCCCTCGAAAACGAAGCACATGTCAATAGTTGATTATACTATTCTTAACAATAACCGCATTTACAAGTCATAAAATATTTTTAAAAAATTTTGTATTAAAGCCATAATTTGATTACGGCTTTAAAACTATTTTTTACAGGTAGTTTTTTTTATATCTGACGTGTTGGTTACCTTGAGGCAATCTTTATTAAGAATGATAATGAGATATTAAATGTTAAAAGAACAATAATTGGTTTCTGTGTGTATAATGCAAACAAAACTTTTAAAGGGCCCCATGGCGCAGATGGTGGTGATCCTGTCTTGTGCGCCAGATCGTGGGTTCGATCCCCACCTAGAACAAGTATTTATATAATGATATTTATGTTTGTTCTGTGTCGGGGTGTATTTAAGTAGTATATTTGTGATTTCTCTGTTGTTTGATATCCGTAACACTAGTGCTTGAAGCGACTTATTACGGAATTAGGTCAACGCTTGAGATGTTGTAGAAAAATTAGTCATTCGCAAACTCCTTAATTAGACTCTGCGAATCAGCATAATTGTGTAACAAATGCTACTAAAGACTTAATGACGTTTAAACCAGCGCGAGTTTCCTATCTTGGTTTACCGCATATAAACATAACATCCTAGTTTATAAAACATTCATATATTCTCTAAGACGCGATGACCACCAAGCTAATAACATAAAAGGTGTTGCAGTTTAATTTGTGTAAATATTTATGTACGTCGTTCGAGTAGCAGTTGAAACCGCATAATGCATTAACTGATTACCACCGCGATCCATCTTCCGATACGTCCGACATGGTCCGCCCAACGTCTTCAGAGCCTCGTTTGTGGGGATAGAACCTTCAGAGATTGCTAGTCGAGGAAAAATGAGGAAGAATCTTTAGTACAAATGAAATGTTTTAAAAGACGCAAAATTATTTAGACGATCGAAGAATAAATGCTATTAGTAATGCTATTTCTAATTTGTTAGCTGTTTAATTCATACATACATACATGACGTCTGTGTCCCATTGGAGACTAATGATCTCCACTAGTTACAATCTTGGCATACCTCTTTCACTTTCTTTTCTTGCATTAGTTCTTTCATACACGCTCATTTATTCCTAGTGCTTCAAACCTGGCCGTTTTTTAACACTTCTTTTACCTGGTTAAGATATTTTCAACAAGGTCGTCTTATACCAACTCTTCCATTCACATCTGATATTTGTGCAGTAATTCTACGTTCATCCATTATTTATATATATATATAATAATAATATTTATCATTTAGTATTTACTTTAACGTTTAAGATATTTTAACATTTAAGCATTCACTATTCGAAATAAAAGGCTTTAATTTAAACTTTAAATTAAAGCTTTTTAATTCGGTTTTACAATACCTGGTTTTACAACGCATGTTTGTTTTACATTTACATTTTTTGTTTGATGTTTTGATATCTAAATATTATTAATATTGACAAAATATGTTGTGTAACGTTTCAAAATTTACTATTAGTATATTATAAACCCTAGATTATAAAATAAATTGCTGTGCATAAATCAAGCTTCTAATTCTTATAGTTTTAGGCCTTGCGTTGATATGTTAGTAAGTCTGTCTGGTTCTCCTTTAACATAAAGAAAAAGATTAGTGAGGATAGTATTAGGGGATTAGTGAGACATCAGCCATTAAAATTGTTTTATTATTGTATACCTAAACAATAATTAAAGTGTCACACAATACTTATGAACACAATAAATATCGGTCAAAATTTTACAACCTATTTTAAAGTTACTAAAAGTATATATTGATTGCAGATATGATTACAGATTTACATACATTGTTCTGTCACCTTATCTAGTAAATTTATCATGTTTTGTCCAAAGAAGAAGGAAGGGAAAGAGGTCTACATCAAATGAAGTGACTAAGAGTAAGTCAGTATAATGGTGATAATGACAATAAAATGACCAATAAATTACTTATTCATTATGTCATCATTATACATCAGCTATTCAACGACTGACTTACATTTAAAAATGCATTCTTAAAAGCAAATTTGTGTCTAAGTTAATTTGAATAAATTGCGATCAAGTAGAACTATCAGTCTGAATGCACCTCGCGTAGACGATAACGACCACCGTAGTTATTTTACAGCGCAAGATAGGTGCTACCATAATAACTTCAACGTTAGTTTAATTCTTTCCATTTAGAAGTCAATGTAGTATACATTTATTTTGCATGTATTTTATTTGTTTATTTTATTTGCAAAATGATGGTAAATATTGTTATTAAAAAAAATTGTCGAAGACTTGATAGTTTTGCAGAATTTGTGTTTACTTTTGGGACATATATTGTTGCTATTTAGTATTATACCAAATTCTTCATTAATTTAAAAATAAATATTTTCACGAAAATTCGTGATAAGTTTATATCTGTCTTCTCTTATATTTCCTTTATAAACCATAATCAGATGCAATTTCATGAGCGAACGAAATTAGAGAAACACGCTGAATGTTAGCTGCTCTTGCAGCTCAGGCATGACATGCGTTGTCTACGTCAAATTAGCATCCGCGCTATTGTTGAAATGCCACAGCTCCCGCAGAATAATTGAGACATATTTATTTACTAAGACTATAGTCTGAACAAAGATTTTAAACAAAAATACACAACCGCTCCAATATCACCGCATGTCACGCTTGACGTTTCAAAAGAATCATGTGTTTTAGTAAAAAAAAAAATCAAGCGTATAAAAACGTTAATGTGCTGCTTTTTCGCGTGTCCTAAATACATCACATAGAAAAATATTCGTTGATGTTCTCTGATAAAATGTTTCACTCGTCTTTTACTCTAATGAGAATAAGCAGAGAAGGCGATAAATTGAAATTTATTTTCACCGTGGAAGGCTCACATACCTACATAAATATTTATTACTTATTAAAGTCAGTAGCAATTCATTAAACAGGTTTTACGAGTTATTCAAACGGGATTTATTGCGCTGGATATTATAAAGTTGGCCGTCATAAATTGAAGGCAACTTTGATCGGGCAATTACAGGAGTCTCATTTCATCGGGTGAGTAGTGAGTGAACTAATGCAATAACAAAAGATCGCGGGGCTCACTACAAAAGTTGAGAAGCGAAGTTGACGGAAAGTTTTCTTATATTTAATAATAAGGCTGGTATTTGTCGAACTTTTGCAAGGCTCAAATTATAAGTAGGAAACACAAATAATAGTTGACGTAGGGCGCGAGGCGAAAGCGGACGAGGGAGGGGACAGAAGTGCGGGGCGGATGGGTAATCAGCCCGGACAGTAATTCGGGAGCCTTAGGGGTGTGATCGGTTAGTGCCGACAAGGGTACCACCACTAACATCCTTGGAGAGAAGAAATACTTTAGTTCAACATTTCCAATGTGGTTTTGTTTTGTAGCTCTTCGAGATTAGGCAATTTCTCAATAAACATGCGACCATAGCGGGCAGATGCTATTGCTTAGTTTGCGAGACGTCTCCGGAGAAATTAATGTAATGTGGAATATAAGTTAGGGCATCGTAATAAGATTGGGTTCGATGTTTCTGTCTGTTTCGCCTGATAGTTTATTTAGGAGAGATGTGTTAGGACGCGAGTTCTGTATAAGTTATGGTGTTTAGCTCTGTCGGATTAATTCATTATTGCTTTGTGAGAGATTCTCCATAAACCTAATAGATCTGATTGCTGAAAGGTTTATTATAGGCAATTTTTACATAGTTTGCCATACAACTGGTATCGTAGGACATTCGTCTATACGTTGTAAAAGCAGATATTTGTTGGATTAAAAAGACTAACATAGTTTGTTTTTATAGTTCATTCTAAAGATATTTTTTCCATATACCTCGGCACAAATCTTGGCTGACTTAATTAGGCTTATGTATAATCCTATTAAAACAGTTTACAGTAAATAATGTACAATAGTTAGTATACAAGCGCCACCATATAAAATAAAACGAAAACAACAAAAAAATGACACCGTAGCTCCAGCAAAAGAACTTTAACCCAATTAAGTTGCTTTGAATCTTTTGATCGGTCGAGGGCGGCCTACGCAACACTTGGTTTTGAGTGCATGACCAATAGAGAGCCCTTCAGTTTCCTCAGCAGACTCGGGATATCTTTGCACCTTAATTACACTTGGGTTGGTATAAGTACGACACGTATCTTTATTTCCCGGAATGAAAGACGGGAAATAGGGGATCGAAAATCGAGATATTTTCATATAAAAAGGTATAGTATTTTTGTGGGAAAGGTATTCTTTTGAGTTCATTTGGCTATAGCCAGTATATTTTGTATTCGGATCGTTAAAAATAATTGGTTTTGTATTCGTTGTTATATATGTAAAAAACTGCCATAAATAAGTTTCTTATAAAAATACTAACATATACGCGTCTATTATAATGCATTTTTTTTATTAACGCTTACGTCGATAAGAGATTATATTTTTATAACAAAATAGCAAGCAAAATTATACATATAAACAAGTTTACTTTTACAAAACGGAAAAGGTATAAGAAATCATTTATTTTAACAAATTGACTTAAGACACAAATTGAAATAAAATATAAATAAAACAAATGAAATTTATTTATTTAAAGTACGCGCTTACCTTGGTAATATGAGTGTACAATATGTTTTACTTTAATTTATATTTGTAATACAACAATAATTCTAATTACTAATTAAAAT
Source organism: Heortia vitessoides (assembly GCA_020976665.1). NCBI lineage: Eukaryota > Metazoa > Arthropoda > Insecta > Lepidoptera > Crambidae > Heortia > Heortia vitessoides. The sequence goes on along the minus strand of JACJUM010003085.1, from coordinate 6,994,122 downwards.
AGTAATAAAAGAAAACTTGCTTGTCTATCTACATAATTAATTCCATATCTGTGGACATTAAAGCGGACGCCGATAAATTATTTTAGTCTAGCTCAAAGTTTTATGCTTAATTGAGGATAAGAAAAGTAAGTAACTAAGATAATTTTAAATGAATCTGATATTACCCTTAGCGCGTTGACTTCCCAGCACTGGGGGTAAGAGGTTAAACCCTTATTAACTCTGTAATTGAATAATTATGAAAGATACTCTCATTTGCAGCGAATTGTGCTTCCGAAGGAAAATTCTATGTTAAAACACTAGTGTATATTCTGACATCTAATTATTAAGTTCAATAAATTGCTTTGTGTGATGTCATAGTGGGTTTAAATAATTGCATTATCGCATTAAGAACATTCTAGAATAATACCAGTGATAGTAATCGCTAATTAATTTTGTGACTGGAAATGTTGTTAAATGTTTTTGTGATCATTATATCGTTGAAAAGTAAATTATATGATTAATGCAAACAGTTTCAAGTCGTGTATCGCGATATTTATGGGAAAAATCCCTATTATCCAAAAGTGGACTTTTAATGGCCGATATGATAAATTAATGGTTGTTTGTTACTTAATTACGACACAGCGATTTTATGGATATAAATAAACTTTACACTAAGACATGATAATTATCAATAGCCTTTACATTACTTTATGTACACATCAGCTGTTTGGCATAAGCCTCCCCAAAAAAAGAGGGAATTGCCGTTATAATTTCCAGTCTGCTGCTTCATCGTCATCATTGTCTATTTGCATATAAGCTACACTATTTCGGGTGGATATAACGCCATCTGTCGGTTCATGTACCTCAAACGCTTATTATTCTACTCAGCTGGTACCCTACGACTACTTTTATTTACTTGCATAGGATATAAATGTTTTTTGCACAAGATTGTCTACTATTTAAATAATTATATTAGGAAAATGCACTTAAAAGTAGCTTGGTTAAAGCTTATAAAGGTTATGTTATAGGCCATTTTCTTAAATTAAGCTTGACCAATCGTCAGGGTAGAAAACGAAAAACTCTGCAGTTATATCCAATTTATCTTCTTTTTTTTTTTAGACCTTTGATGCCAGAATTGTAGAGTCCTAAATTATACTTCTTAGTCACCATCATTTTACCTTCTTTGTATAAAGTCAAGATCAAAATTTAGAAGGCCTATACATACAGATTCAATATCTATTCAAATATCCGAATTGTATTAGGATGTATTTGTTTTAAACTCCAGGATAAAATCCTGCTAGATAAATAGGCAAACTTGCAGCACTATAACCTGTAACTGGATAACCAGATCGAAGCAGTGGACCATAGTAAAGCCTGTCTTATCTGCCAACTTTTACATTATCTGTCGCAGTCTTCCATAAATTTTACTTCCAAAGTCTACTTACGGTTATCAAAACTACCTAACCGTGTATTTATTTGTTTCTATTTTCCGCCTGATTGACTCAAACTTCGAAGTCTCAGTATGGGTTAGCCTACCTTGGCAAAGTTACTCACCCCTGATTCGAAATCAGTTAATGCAAAAGTTTATTTTTATAAGTAAGATTACACAAGAGTTCAGATAGAACTTCGAAGCAGCTTTCTTTCGGAAATCCCACAAAGTATGGAAGGAGCGATGCCCCGGCCGAGTTTGAGGATTAATACTGAATTCAAAATGATTTTGGGACTCTTTCCTGTATTGTATTCCCGTAAACTTTGATAGCGTTGCATATCGTTGGCTGAGTTTGCTATACGACTTGTAAATTCATTTAAATCTTACTCGCTATCGAATAAAATGCATTTCTTAGTTGAATATGTTTTAAAGTTTGGTCGTATGCTTATTACTTGCATAGAACCCATTTATATAGAAAAACACTGTTATAAGCACTGTCCATCATAGAAATACATGTTTCTACAATTATATGTAAATTATACAAAAAATTGTGGTTTTCTAATTCTTTCTTTATTTGTTTTATACATAATCGTAGCTTTTTGCTCAAATTTCATGTGAAGAGAAAATAGGCTACATAATATTAATATTTTTTTGCGTCATATTATCATATCCTTGACTTAGTTAAATATATTTATATCTTCAAGTATCTGAATAACTAAGGCTAACTAACTACTATTAACTATTACTAAACTATTACAACTATAATTATTACTATTACTATTTGGCATCAATTTTAACTTAATATCTTTGCAGGTCTTTAAAGAAAAATGTAGCTACATTTTTGTTAACGTAGTTACCTCTTGAGATACAGATCTAGTCGCTATTTATAATTATAAGAAAATTGTCAATCGAACATTAAAATAGAATATATACATTTGTTTATGTTATTGTAAACGAAGAAATAATAGAGAGGGCACTCGATTTTCTAAATTAAAGTTAATAATCCAAGCCTATCAATGTGGTCTCTCTGTGTTCAAAATACTGCCAAACATTTGAATCTATACGCTCGCAATTACAGTTTAATAGGGTTAAACCGTTGTATCGTTATCGCGCTCGGCAACAATCGTCAGGATTTATGTACACTTCCCGATGGTACTCATAAACATTGTAAAACTTCCGTCATGTGGCAGGCGGGTAGCCACGCCATGTTCCAGCGTTGTAGCGAAACAATATGTGCACAAAATTTAAAACATTTGCTAAGCGGATTGCGAGAAAAAACGCTTGTTGATGTAACATTTTTCACTGTGGATAGCTTCAAAGGTGCGGTTTCACTTTACGTTTAATCTACTTTGGAATTTTAAATTGTTTTGTTTTATATACTGACATTCATATTACAGCAATTGTATATTGCATCTATTATAACTAAACGTAGTGTATTTTTTTTTTTATCTTATGGAAGGCGACCTTTAGTCGAAGACGTTTTTTTTATATGTCTAAATCGACAAACAAACATACTTTCTGAGTGATATTAAATGTCACTACCATGTTGAGATATCAGATACGCGGTGACAACATTGTGACTTGAAAATATTTTATGATAACACCAGTAATTTCACTGATTCTCTCACCCTACAGATGAAAATATGTATCAATGCAGACGACTTTGTACGAGGTCTACTACTAGTGAATGTATGTTACCAGCGATAACATGTGGCGTTGATACTTGTTCTCTCATTATATGGCATATTTGCCAACCCAAAGTAAAATCTAGATAATGCAAGACTGAAAAGCGCAGGTATCACGTCCACAACCATACCTTATGATGGACAGACCATCTGTCCAGAACCTGGTTCTGCTGAAACTATCTTGGCCTTAGACCTATAATGGAAATTTATAGTAGCAAATAAAACTTAATGTGCATCTGAAAGAGAAACCATTCTATAGTAAAGTAACAAGTCAACACCCCATCACGACCACAGACAGGCAAATATTTACCGTCAAAACAATTGTAATTTTACTGAGAAGTTCAGTTCGAATTATCACCTGCAAGGTCTAAAATTCAAAGACAAGGTGTCAGCTGAAAATAATAATTCGTTTCACTCCTAATTGATGTGCCTAAAACCACTTGTAAATTCGAACGTGGCTGAATGTACTAAAAACTCAAAATGGCCACATAATTTTTGCTAGCGGCATCCACTCAGTTATAATACGCCATTACCGCTTGAGTGACGCGGCCTCTAATTCACGTTTAAAAGCCTGCACTTGACTCAAAGTCACCAGTAATTTCGTCTAAGCCAGGAATACTCGGCAAAAATCTAATTTGTCAAGGAGTACACTGTGGCTACTGGAATTACTGGATAGAACAATTCCTGCCGTGCTGTCGTTCTATGTTTACGAACGCCTTTGATTATTTTTACGTACTAGTTGATATGTAATGGATACTGTCATAACGATCTTTCTATAACAAAATCTCTCTTGAAATTCTTCTTGTACATCCAATGAAACTGTATCAAATGTAATTTCGTCGTGCACTCGAAACTGGTATAATTTTGCTACTAATTTCTAAAGCTGAACAAAAACAAAGGGTTAGCTATACTTAGCGATTTACTACTATGGGCTGTCATACGCAGGCCGGTCGTCTGAGGCCCTTACGCGTCGTTGCACGGGCCTAAGGCCGCAGTACAGTAGGGTCGGAAGCGATTAGCGAGCGTACCTCCATTCAACTGCTAATGCACGAGCGATCTTGATTGAGAGCTTGCCGATTGATTCAGACTCTACTAATGCCCGTCAAATGTGAGGATAGTTCCTTGGAATCTTTAGAGAAGATATATAAGATGAAATAAGATAATAGGAGATTTTGGGTATAAACTCTAAATATGTAAATAGTTCATATATATATATATATATATATATCCATAGACAATTTTACCCATTGTGTTGTGGTTAAATACATTTGGTTCCTTGGTTGCTAAAATTATGTTTTGGTCTAATACGTATTTTAAGTCTGTTAAATATTCTAGCAGCTTCATTTTATTGCAGCTTTAAATTTGCAAAAAAATTGTCAAATCTATGTAATTAAATATAAAAACTAACTGTCTCGCAAAAACACAGCCTAATTAGCAAACTGCTAATAGGTTAAGTGGGCGGTGCAAAGTTGTAACTGCTCCTTTGAAATATATATTTAGAAACTCCTCTGAACCCATGATCTGAAGTGAGGAAACTTAAGTTTACCGCCATGAGCTTTAGGAAAAGAAATTTAACAAAAGATTTCTTTAAAAACTTCAAGAGGCCTTACTTTAATGACGACCATCGTCATTGCGGCATTTTGCTCATTTGTTGTGAATAAAATAGAAATGTCTTTCTGCGGTATAATAGCTGTAACGAAATCTAAATAGCTCTTGAACCTGTGTCCAGCCTTAGACATCTTCTACTTCATGCTTCTACAGTCTTTCAAGTATAAGTCTACGTTTTTGGTGTAATCAATCTTATCAAAATCGATTTATTTATTTCGAATTGTATTGTATTATCATTGTTTTTTGTTTTCAGGTAAGTTCCTGATTTTTTTTGGACCTGAAACATCATTCAAAACGGTAAGTAGGAAGTCACTAAGTCTACATACAACGAGAACGTATCGATTCGGTGATTGTTGTATATGGGTAAAGAAACGCAATACGATTACATAACATTGTATAGTGCAAAATCAGCAAAGCAACTAAATGCGCTAAAAATTGTGACGCATTTCATCATGAAATCTTGATTTAAAAACATACATAAGCTTTGGTTTTCTTAAAGTTGTTAACAGCCATTAATGCAGGACATTTGAAAAAAGAAAACAATGATATTGCTAATTAGGTGCCTATAAGAACAGGCTAGACCTAGTTTAGATACCTAAGTATCAAAATCTATTTTAGGTTAAGTTTCCTTTTGTGGTTGAATAAAGTTATTATTATTAATTAATTCATGTACTAGTAATTAAATATTAATTTAAAAACATTTCATAAATCTGTTGAAATAAGATTTTTTTTAATCAACATTTATAGTAATTTTTCATTTAAATAACCAAGCTATATTATTGTACTAATTTATGTGTATTTTTATTACTTATTACCGCAAGATCGATCACATAGATGATACGAACAGTGCGGTAGCGGTTATCTAGAAATAGTTTCCCCAAATCCAACTTTCAGATTACCGTTTGTACCGAAAACAATTATATCGAGAAGTGATCAAATTACCTTTACACCGACTAGTTTATGCTTGCCGAACTCCGATAAGCGATGTACAGTTTGTGTAATAAACATTTTGTTTCAATATTGAATCCGGTTGGATTTCCACAACATTGCTATCCAGTTATATCCTTAGTTTACAATCGCTTTGTACCGCTATCTTGAACAACAATTAAATAGTGAAGGTTCGTTATGGAGCAAGTATTATTATACTTGTATTGAACGCTTGAGTGGTCTGCATCCATACAATATCGATGCAGACCATTCAAGTGCTGCAGGAAATCATCGTATGTCATTAATTTTCGACTTCACTGTGGACAGATGTGTTCATGAAAAAATATTTACTAGTCAATATAAAAAAACAGAGGACCGAATAATTGGCGATGTAATAATCTTCCAAGAATAATACTAATTCTTCCAAAAACCTCTGCGCCTTGATTTTGCCTTTCTACAAGAATATCCAGCTAGAATCCCGAAAATCCAAACGTATCCAGCCAGAATCTATACATTCGTATACTCAGACTATACGGGTCTAAAGGAATGTCTGAAAATTTCGACAGAACATACGTCGAAGCTTAAACTACCAATTAAGATACGCATCAACTAATAATAAAACTGAATTTGTCTGAAATTTGCATCAAAATCCTCTCCGAACAGTCACAATCCAAGACTTAAGACACTGTCTCAAGGTATCAATAACAGATCTGACAAAGTCTTCCCGTAAGAATTATATCATTCATCCTTAAAATGGATTCCGAAGGAGGGAAGCAATTTCATTTGAGAGAACCTGCTTCTGCTTATAATCCGTCCGAGGTAATAACATTTCATATTCGTAATAGAATCATTCTGCGTCGCCTGGAAAGTTTATAGTCTCATTTTCATTGGAAGCGTTTAGTAGAAATAAACTTGTTGGATATTTGATGCACGATGGGCTCAATCTCCGGGTGCTAGGGCTCATCAACTGGGGGGTTCTTGACGAATGTTTATTCAGATGCTTGTTTTGGTTATAGCACGTTTAGATTACTGGGCAGTAAAGCGGAATGAGACCGGGTTATTGTAACGTTTTAGATTTCGAAATATGTTGTCACTAGAAGACATAAATCATTCAATTTTTAATTGAATCGCTTTTGTCAAGCGATTAATTTTATAATAACATTGATATTTGGGGTCAAATTTAATATCCAAATCAGAATCATATGTACTGGAATATATATTGGTGACTTAAATTAATGGTTACCAAAAAAGTTTATCTATCACTTTTAAGCAAGCATTTTATTCGATATTAAACAACAATGCAAATGATTATACATTGAAACTTCTTGAAATCAGTCTCTCCAAGGACTGTTGACAGAATGTTTGACAAATGTATTGCGAAAATGTCCCATATTATGTTATCCTACTTTAGAGTGGTAAACCAATTTTTGGCGGGCTGTACCATCTGCATTATTAATATTAATTAATAATGTCACTGTCAGCCATCCACGGAAACTACGTTAAGTGGTGTTCTAAATTAAATACCGAAATGAGTTTTAAATGGAATATCGTGTTGTTACTTCGGATACCGTTAACAAGTACCGGGAGGGAACAATAGTTATTATAATACCTACTAATTACATTCTGGCTCGATTTACCCTAGCGCCTGACGATGACTACCAGGAAATGGTTAATTAAAACCTGGGTTGCGTGTGAGGTGGTTTTGATCTCATAAAAGTTTCTTGAATATTCAACAGCACGTATGTTTAACTTTGATAACATAGCAAATGCAACCTTAAGTTTGTATTCATAAGTCTGAATATAGGATTGCGACAGATGAGAGAAATTCTACTGTGATTATTGACTCGGATTAGTTATCAGGCTGTTGGTGTAACGCCTCCTGATCTCATTATCTATGCTTAAGCAGGTTAATTTGATTATTGAAAAAACATGTTTAAAACATGAGGGCGTTCATCGCAGATGAATAATTATGGTAATGTTTGTGATAATTCGAATTGTCTTATAAGTTGTAAGGAACATACTAATGAGGTATATGGTAACTCAATGGTAAAAATTAATAAATTAATATTGAAATAAGTACCTCTTAATAATTTGTGCTAATTTGAGAATTATTAATATTATTTTGGATTTGTGCAAGACATGAATTGATTGATTTTAGATATTCGATGTATTTATTCATTCCCTTAAATGTCTTATTAAGAAAATAAATTAGTCTCTTAATTTTTTTGGTATATACATTTGATTTGAAGTACAAACTCTTAACTCTTATACATTACAAGATTTTTTTCTTTTATTCCTTGAATTCAATGTTAAAATATTATATTTTGATCTTATTGCTACATTTATAACCTTTTTTATCGCTACATATTTTACTCTCTTAAAGTATTACAAAGTAATTTATGATAAATCTTGAGTAAACGTGTCTTAAAAATAAAGAAGGCACTTGCGCAAAACTCAATAAACTGTACTTAGAGCTTTAGGGCGGTAAATTCACATTTTTATCATTGTATATTCTCGGAGGCGCGAAGCAAAATTCTAATTTGTTGTGTTATCGAATACATTGGAGGGGCGGGGGATACTTACCTCACGAGGTGAGGCGTCTCTCGAGTTCGCGCTAGGACAAGATTTATGTAAGGACTTTTGTGTTTGTACGAGTAGTTAGGCGGGGGACCGGGCAAAACTCATCTACATTCGCTTTTCCACCAGATACCAAACTAAGTGTAGAGAGCTTCCTTTTGTCTATACACTCGAATCCGCTAGTTTTCTTCAACGCGAAGAAGGAAAAATGCGGCCCGTTTTAAAATTCCACGCATACGTACGTAGGAGGTACTTTTTTTCTTTTTTTTGCAATTTCTCGCCATAGACACATCATCTGGCGTGGATGAGTTTTTGTTGGGACGTAGGAAGTTCCTTTGTCTTCGCTATGAAAGTCAGAACTGTTGTAAGGAATATCCAGCTCGTGCCGTATAGGCATTGTTTCTACAAAAATCTAAACTGGAGGCTTTGTGCTTCCACTGATAGCAACACGTGTCAGCGGCTAAGTAATGAGTCCTGCTTTACTTAAATTAAAAAAAACAAACTCTCAGCAACATAACTGACCGATAAAATACAACGGCACGTCTCGTAAAATGTTTAAGCGATGTAGTTAACTTGTGCGATTTTGTAGTAATTTAACTTTAAGCGAAGGTAAGCTGGGTCACACATAAAACATTACGAATTACGCAGTCGTCCTACATCAAATATGTGTAGTTTGAAGCGAGTAAACCGTAGATTACGTGCTTGCTGAACCCTTTGCTGTTATATTTTATAATATTACAGAATAATGCAAAGTCCAGAGCAAATTTTATGGTAGTTTATTTTACAACCGTAGTCGTATTTCTATCCAACGGGTCTAGCTTGGCTTGTTGACCTTTCGAACTGCTTTAATTTTCATAAGCATAAATGTTCGTTTATAAAATACTGGTAATCCGTGTGCAGCTTTGTTAGAGTAGGAGGTATGTCTTTTTTGAGGAGGTATGTATTGACTTAGTGACCTAATAGTTGATATAATCGACTTAACAAAAATTAATATATCTCCAGCCGATTAACAGAAAACACATACGCTCTGCGATTGCCATCACGCTTACCCAGTGCGGCAATTACGGGCATATTCCCCCCTTTCTTGGGAAGGCCTATGTCCAGCAATGGAGGTTTTACGGCTGCTATGATGATGATAAGATGACATATACATTATAAGCTTAAATCTTTCAAATGAAATATTCCCCATATAATCTTTTTATAATGATGTTTGAAAATCTGTTAAGTAGTTATTATATTGAACTTTAATGCGAATCTATTCATGCTAAATTAGCTTATAATAATAAAATTTATAAATTTACTTTATACATTCCGATAATAATAGTAATATTAATAAAAAATAGTATCTCCGATTTCATATTTTTTTATCTATGTGTATTGCACCGCCTCATCTATTTTTTGTTTTGGCCAATTGATGACTGTTAGAAAACGGCACATTGTATTTTGATGTTGTTTTCAGTACATTAAATGGGCAAAAAATTAAATCAATCAATCAATTTGACACATCATATCAGCGACAAATCCACTGCTGGACATAGGCCTCCCCAAGAAAGGGAAAATATGCCAATAATTACCGCGCAGAGCGTTACTGTCGCGACTGGGGTGCTGCTGCCTATCCCCGCCCTGTGCATTTAAGCTGCACTGATAATGATGGGTATACCAGCATCTATCGGTTCTGGTACCTAAATCCTAGACAGAGGGTACTATTCTTCTCTGCCGGTACCCTATGGCATATATTGACATAATGGCAAAGAAAATTAAATACGGTTATATTTTATGTAGGCCAAAGTTACCCTTTCTAAATAACCCGTATTTACTGTACGCTAAAACTACAATTAGTGCAAAATCTTGTCTATTCAAGAGTAATTGCTCATTTGAATCATTTGATTATTAATTTAACACTACACAAGCGGGTCTACTAAATATGTTAAGGTTTATAATGAATATTTGTATTCAACTCTGAATAGATGTATCAAAATACGCGTATTTAGTGGGAATAATTAATGATGAATTAAATTGAAACCTTCGCGTTCACTTGGTTGCGTCTCAGGATTTTAGCGGAGGATAATGTGGCAGTCTTGATATTATTGCCTCAATTAATCATAAGTTTGTGTTAGTGAAATTTCTCTGGTGTGGTCGAACATTGGTGCATGAGCTCACGAAGGCATGAAATTGGATCCCGACCGGCGCGGTCTAAGAAGTAGGGCATAGCTGATTTTGGAATTTTCAGAGTATAGGTGTTCTTTTAAATTAAAAGCAATCGCTCATGTGGGAATTTTGTGGTGCGAATTTTGTGTTAAGATGAAAATGGCTTGCATTTAAAATTCTCTCCGGAATTTTCACATATTTTCTTAAATATAAAATATAGTGTGGAGTCACGAGAGTTCCTTTTTGGTTTTCAATTTTTTGTCCCGGTGTAAAAGAGGCACACGCATTTTATAGAGATTCTACTCGGTAAAATAAGGAATCGAATACAATACTTAGAAAGTGTAGAAATGAATGATTGAACCTCTGTTACTCTCACGTAAAAACTTTGAATATATTATCGTTTATTTACAATAATACATAAGAGAAGCTTAGAGACTATCATTTATAGTTATATGTTTGAAATTGATGTCGTCAGTGACTGCTAGTTAGTTCCTATACTAACTATATATTATAATTTATAGGCCTCAAAAATAATTATTACGCACGCAACGTTTTAGTTACGTATTCCATAGTTAAAAATAATTGTAATATTTCATTTCATACATACATACGAGTAGATAGAAACTATGGATCTCCAATTGCTACGAAGTTGACATACCTCTCTTGCTTCTTTTACTCGCACAAGTTCTTTCATAAATGCTCGTTTGTTCTTGGTACGTCGTTTTTTTCGTTACAGTCGTTACAGTTTTTCTACCTGGTTAAGGTATGTTCGATAAAATCGTCCTGTACCAAATATTATATTCACTTCCGTTTTATATATCTGTTCAGTTATTCTACTTTCATTCATCTTTTCTACATGTTCAAACCATCTCGATATACCTTTGTGTATTGTTGTAATATCTTTTTCGTAATATAAATCTGTTATTGCACTATTTTTGAATATATCTCTCAAACTCACACGATACATTCTACGAAGTGCTTACATTTCAACAGCATGTTTCCTACTTTATATTTCACTAGTAGCGCCACGCAATTTTACCTGCGTTAAGTTGGAGAACTTTCATACTCACTTTGCACCCTCCTCTTACCCTCCTAAGGGATGATTTTCAATGAAAAACCTTGATACTAAATTTCTTTCGAATAACTTTTTAGCAGTAATTTTGCGGAAAACTTTACACACCCGTTACCCATTTAGGGAGTGAACTTTTATAAATCCTTTCTTAGTGCTTCTCTGTGCTTTTAAAAAAACCTGCAAAATTTCATGTTTCTAACCTTTGTAGTTCAGGCCCTGCGTTGATATGTTAGTCTGTTATTCCATTTGTTAGCTTCTCTTTTTATGTATATAGATTTCAAAAATACGTATCTACAGTAAGTAGTCATAGTAAACAATAATATGTATGATAGTGTAAATTATCAGCAACTTGCACATGTTTTAGCAGCACATGTGCTAGACAACACTTAAATTAATCACTGAAGAATAAATCGCACATGCAAGCTAACTCCAAAAGTTTACTCCGTCCGAGCTATGCCTGACAAAATGTGAGAAATTATTGTAATAGTTTTAAGTAGTTTGGTACCTTATTTCAGGAAGATGTTGTTAGTACAAAGATTATATTTAGAAGACTGATCTAGAAATCTGTTTTAATATATATAATATAGTAGTAAGTTAATACACTTAATATGGAATAAGAGTTTAATAACTTGAAGTGGAATAGCTACTTTAATTATGAAAGTAATAAATACTACGATCAGAGATTCTGCTAATAGTATAAATACTCAAGTTAGCTACGCTATTTGTTGCCTTTTTTTGTAAAAAGTACTTAATGTATTAAAAATTTACAATAACATAGCTTTTACATATATTAAAATGACATGTCGGTTATAATTTTTAAAGATATATTCGTCTGACCACCCGATCCACAGTAAAACTGCATGACAATAAACATTTATCTTCTCGAAATGAAAGCGGTAATTATAATAATTAATGCATTTTATAGAATATTCTAAAAAGCAAACTAATAGAATAAGTACGAGCGATATCTTTACAAAACAGCATGATACAATTTGTTTATTCTGAACCTTAACCCATCTTCATAAGATATGTTTTAGAACAAAAATGGCTTTATGAGCGTGTAGATCTCGTAGAGCAAGCTACGACGCTGCCGTCGTGTCTTATTTATGCGTTGCAATAATTTAGCTTAGTTTTTGTTGCCGGATTTATCACTTACCTGTTGGATACGGATAGTTTTACGCTCTTTAAGAATATTTGAAGAAGTTTAAGTTGCTTTTAAATCTTTTGAGAGGGAATTTGAATCAGAGTTTTATGAGAGTAGTCTTGCTTATTCAGAATGTCGTTTTATTGCTTTATACTGTCCTGTACATATCATCTTTTCATTTTAAGTTTCGAGAAGTCTGTATGGGAAACAACTATGCCTTGAATTATGTGTAAATACAAGATTGTTGTTTGTTTGTTACTAATCATTGACTTATGTTGATATTGTTGTTTTAGCACTCTCAAATATTATAAGTAAAGAAAGAGAATATTATATTAAAGGCGGGACGTCGTTTGAATGAACAGAACACAAAAGCCCAATAAAAAGTGGCACACATATACAAACACCAAAACACCCACGCAAATTGTAAAATGAACACACAAAAATAATATCTCAAAGTCTACACAAGAGCGGCGCACACTCAATAACAGTAAGCCGCCACAATTTTGTAAGCGTAATTAGTGTATAAAATATAGAGCTGAACACTTTCACAGTTAAAGTTACCTCGTGGTAGTACTGCAATTAATTGGAATTAGTCTGGGAGACGGTGCGTTCCGTGCTTATTTTTCACGTTGCAAAAGTCCAAGCGGGTCCAGCCAGCGGATTATTGAATTACACTTGATAAGTGTATTAGCCAGTGTTGTTGCCTCATTCCTCTGATTAATGACCGGCCGTTGCTTTTTCTCTCTCTCATTTATATGTTAATGAGTCGAAGCCGCGAGCGAACACAATTATTATGTGTAAATGAATGTACTACCGAAAACACTTTTGAAAAATGACTACCTCCGAAATCGGGATCGGCGGATAGTATTTTTAAATCGTACAATGTTTTTACTAAATTAACTCCGCTTATTTCCAACGGGATTATGTTAATTGAGCAGCTGCCGTTTCGACTGGGAAATCGTAATCGGAAACGCCTTTATTTATTTACCTAATCACTTTGTTTTGTAACGTGATGACGAATTCGCTATTAGTCGATTTGATTTCACTATTTCAAGGTCGAATACTGATTACTAAGCCTATGTTTATCGGTTTATAAAATGAGTAAAGAGTCTAAATTGATTTAAAGCATTTGACGAATTACGTTAGTGAAAATCACAAACGAAAGCATGTACAAATTAGCTAATTTTAATTATCTATTTCCTTGTTAGATTGAAATTATTGATTAATTAAAGTAATAATATACAAATTATTAAGTGATAAAACATCTTATACATTACTTTGTCTCTCAAATGAGTAATTAAAAGCACTTATGTTACGGATACTACATACAGTATTAGATACGTATACTTAATACCCAAATAGCATAACAAACACAAATGTTTTGTATTAGGTGGAGATCGAACCCTCGACCCTTGGTGTACAAGTCACTATCGAATATATCATCTAGCCCATCAAAAATAAACGTAGCTTGATGCTGTACTAGGAATACATAAAGCTGATGAATTCAATTTGAATTCACGTCTATTAAGTGACTAAGGTTCACTTGGAACGCAAGCTCCGATACTATAAAAGGAATCAAATTTGGCATATATATTACATTTATGATATATAGTATTGTATATATGTTATTTTAACACTGCAAGAAGTATCATGAGAATTTGCAAAACCAAATCAAAACGGCAAGCCGGGTGAAATAACTTAATTAAAAAATAATAAAGTCCGATGAAGTACCAGAAGTGCATAAAGCAGGTGTATGAAATTCGTATCCACGTCTGTCACCTGACAACGTCTTTGTTTAATGCAATCTACGCGGAACGCGCGCTCCGTTACGATGACATTCGGATTTGCCACGTCTTAATACAGCTGAGGGAATGAATCCGGAAATATGAGTGCATCGTCGCCAGCCGTGAAAGCACTCCTTTCACGGTAAGCCATTCTTGCTCCTTGGATATTAATGATGTCAAACGTGGCACGCCTTTGTCTGGAATTGACGAGTTTCGCGAGAACTACTTCATTTGTCTGCGAAAACCCAGGCTAATATTATGCACTCCGCAATGTACAAGTGTTAAATACTCGTATATTTTGATGGACTCAATGGTGCAATAGTAATGCTATCTTGAGCATCGAGAGTCCTGGGTTCGATACACACCCACGAAATATTTTTTTAAAATCTGGTAAATATATGTATTTTGGTATTATATTTGTGATTTAATTAATGTTCGTAACACAAGAGCCGTGTCCGACTTATCTCGGAGGCAGGTCAATGTATGCGATATTGATGTTGTACTAATTATTGATATAATTATTTTAAATTTATTTTAAATGCATTGTACCAAAATAAAATTTTATTACATTAGCTTGGACCCTAAGCTAAATTTCTTAATGGTGTTTTATTTTAAAATGTGCATGTTTATTTTTTTCAAACAAATCTTTCTTCAGTCTTCTATAGTAGCAGTATTAGCAAGTTTTTATGAGTACAAACACATAAGTTAATACAACTACAAACTTTAACGGAGTAGGTCCAATAGTCCGTATGGAACATTGAATTTTATTAAGCGCAAACGAAACCCACCGGTGCTCGCGTCCGACACTATCGAACTTTCCATAACAAAGCACTAAGAAAAAGGTAAAAACACGCCTAAAAGTCGTTCCAGCACAATAGCAAACTTTATTTGGAAGGATGGAAAAACTGTTACAAAAAATATGACGTTTGAAAAATTACACGCATTCACAAATCATGCGGGCCCTCTTTTGTGAAAGTTTCGCAGCCTACAAAGGAGCTTAACTCGTTCTTGGCGTTAAATTCCCTGCCCCTATGATGTTGTTTGTTTTTTCGTCCTCTATAAATACAATAATAGCTCCGAAATCAGGATCAACAGTCCTTAATTTGTCGTTGGAAGCGGGTTCGAAAATATCGCGAGTAAAAAAA
Source organism: Heortia vitessoides (assembly GCA_020976665.1). Classification (NCBI taxonomy): domain Eukaryota; kingdom Metazoa; phylum Arthropoda; class Insecta; order Lepidoptera; family Crambidae; genus Heortia; species Heortia vitessoides. Next base: position 6,978,624 of record JACJUM010003085.1, on the reverse strand, counting down.
CGTGTGTAAAGTATCGATAAATCACAGAGTCCATAACACCTGAACGAGTGTAGGTACAGGGAACAAAAATGGCGAGTTGGAACGAAATACAAAATTCCATTTGGTGCCGTCGAGAGGAAATGAAGCAATTAATTCGGCAGATGGCGTCGTGCGAGCATTAATCATCGACTAATCGTAACTGCAGTCTTCGATTAAAGCGCTCGCAGCCACTTGGGCCGCGGCGCCGCTCTGGTCCCTTGTAACGCATATCTTGTCCGGATATATAACCATACTTTCAAAATCGTCTGCCAATCTAATGTAATATTATCCGGAGAATATTACAATTATCTCTCGTAATACAGCCAAACTGTTTCTCCTTGAAATAAGTTTGATTCGAATTGCCTCGTAAATGGAGAAATATCTCGGTGTGCGTAATTTGATTTCAATAATATTGACAAAGCGTTTTACTTATCAAAAATCTTAGTCCGCGAATTACGTCAATCAGTAACAAAACCCCACTAAAGTCGTCTTTCTTTAATAAATTAACACCGATAAGATCTATTGTCACATTAGCGGCCTTCGGAACTTGTCTCTGTAATTAATTTCTGTTTGAGAATTTAATAATGGCGCAGTGAGAAGGCAATTAAAAATGGATTATAAGTAAAAATGAAGCAAGTGGTGCGTTTAAGAGTTGGAATTGAACCGAGAGTGGGCAGATTAAGGCTCTTGCCCGTTTGGGATTATTCGACAAGCTAGTGGTAATGAAATTTGCCTCGAGGAAATGGTGGGATAGAGAGGCCTAGTGCTGTAAGCCCTGTCCAGACGACTGCTGATTGTATTTGATGAGAGTTTTATCTGTTTGGTTCTATGGAATTGGTTGATTGCGGAGCAACTTTGTTAGGTTAGCGCTAAATTGTAGATTAGCTTAACTAACTTTTATTCTAAGTTATTTCTGACATTTTCAAATACATAAAGTTCTTTTAGTTTGAAAAATAAACTACAAGGCTGTCTTTATGGTTTGATGTGAAATGTTTAAGGCCTAACTTAGTTTTTAACAGTAAAAGTTTTGCTGAGCACTTTTGATCAATTTCAACTCCAACTCAGGTTAAGTAAAGTCATATTAAATCATACATATTACAAACAGAATAAATAAATCCAAAACTACCTATTTAAATTTTTGTGTAATAGGTAGTTTTCTTAAATAAAATTACTAAGACCATATATTGTAAGTAAGTCATATTAATTGATCAGAATAAATAAAACTTTCACATACCGGTCACCAAACCCTGATAAATGTTACCAAACTTTAAAGGGATTAACAATCCAAATGAATGTTATCAAGAAAAATTTATTACAATCAGGCAAGGTTCGTCGTCTAAATTTATCGAAGCGTGGCATCTCGAAAGCCTAAGGAGACATCAATGGCCGAGTTTCTCGGAGGACTCGACGTCACCGGCACCGATTGTGATCCAATTAGTCTTGACTGTGTATCCCTTTACAGACTTAGTGAGCCAGACATTTAGATAGTCCTAACATAGACCAAGCAGGTCTAATAGTAGCAATTATTTAATTTATTCTTTGCTTCCGTATACAGTTCAAAAAGGAAGATTAACTAATGGAATCAAAGAATTAAGCAAAATATAATCTTAAATAAATATTTTCACTCACTTTAAAACGCGGTTTAATTTTCATATGTGTACAGTCTACATTGTAATAACCTTACTGCTTCTTATTTCTAAAGATCATCATGCGAAATATATGGATTCTCAAGAAAATGGAACTTCGTCTTAAACTGCCACGTTAGAATAGCTCTTGCCAAATCCTTCCCTGTATGCTACTTTGGACTGCTTTAACGCCATCTACCGGTTTTGGAACCGTAAACGACTATTACAAAGGAAGGCACTATTTTATTTTGCTGGTACCCGGCATCTAGTAGTCACAAGGAAATAACCACCATTAAGTTGATTTTACCCAGTAAACTTTAACGGATAAATGAAAAAAATGTATTTTAGCTCATGGGAACTAGCTCATGATGTTATCAAATCCATTCTATTGTGGTTTTCTACCTGCTGTCAATTGCATTTACTTCTAGTTTTTTTCTCTGATTCTTTACAGTTTGTATCTGATCACTCTTGGTCAAGCTATTGTAGTCTGCAAAGAGTGGTTTGTCTACGTTGAGCATGGTAACTTTAGAACTCGGAGGAGCGTTATCGGTGAAATCCTAATCGCTTGATACATCACACCACTCAATTTGCGCTAGCTGACTGTACACACTATATCAGATCGGTATATCTATAATTAGCGCAATACAACATGGCCTTTGTTAGATTATTAATGTTTTTAGGTCGATATACTGTATTTCTTGTGCCTTCACTTATAATAGTAAATTACCTAGTGAAAACAATTATCGAATGTGTGCATTTGTCGTGTGACTGTAGACAAACTTGATAGATTCCTATCATGATTTTAGACATTTCAAACTTACATACGCTCTCCTGAACGATGGTTTTAGAGCTAACGGTGGCGTTGACTAAAGTTTTGGTACTGGCCTTCACAGTCAGATTTGCGTCCAGGTTTATCAGAGCGTAGTATCTCAAGCCGAGGAGACATCAATGGCGCAGTCCTAGCGGTCTGACGTCGCCGCACCGATTGTGATCCAATTAGTGCTGACTGCGCATCCCCTTACGCACTTAACTGGGTGGAACACCGGCCATTTAGATACTGACCACTTTGAGACTTGATAGCTCATAAGCTAAGATTAAAGGCTAACTTATACTATGGTATAGTCTGCAATCATACATGGATATATTATACCTGAACGCAAACTGTTCCTCGGCAAATTGAATAATTGTTGATACAGCTGTACATGATCTATGTAGGAAGCTCAGATGTGATTTACTTAAGCATCTTCTAAAAGAAAAAAAATAATAAAATAGCTCGGAAAATTACAAAGTAACTTTTTGTCTACCTGTAACTTTTTGTCATTTGACAGAACTTTTAGTCGTTTGACAGTTTGTACGTCTGGCAAAATACACACTGCAAATATCGTCGAGGTTCTAAGATTTAAAATCTTTGATCGGATTTTTTTTTAAATTAATTATACTCTTTCAAATTAATGTTCATAGTTAAGACTGGACGATGTCGGATTAGCTATATTAATATAGACATTAAGAAATCCCTAGTGTTCTCCATGAAAATAACAGAATGCTTCATGATTCTATTCCGTTAGAAATTTTAGAATGTTGCTGACACCGCTATGTGAGAACTAAATGCAAACTGGTGCATTAGACGTTTTCGGTAGCTAAGTTATCGGTGTCGTAACTTTGAATCGGGGCGATTCTGGCTAATCTATTTAAATGTTGCCCGGCATTGCTTTTCACTGCTAAGGGTAATTTGTATAGATTTTACTTTATTCAAGGATATATATATTAAGATATTTGTACGCTGGGGATTTTGTTTGAAAAAGGATAAAACGTATGCTAAACCACTCCAAAAGTTTTTATTTAACTTTCTAACGTACACTTTTTATGCATAATTTGCTTTCAATAGTTGAATTTCTTAAAGTTTTAATCAATATGATGGAACTATCTGGTGTTTATGTAACTTTTTGCGTCAACACTTGCGTACCACGATTTTTAAGACTCAAAATTTTTCACAATTACCAAACTTATTTAAGTGCGATTGCTTAACTTTGATCGATATAGAAAGAAACTCTTTTGGCTGATTTTACACAAATAAAAAATATGATAGCAGTAAAGATATGAAATAACAGAATAAATTAATCATAGACGACGTGATTTCGTAGATTTCTGATTAGATGTACAAGCTTTCATGATATTATACGCAGCCTTTTTACTACTTCTTGCTGGGTGCAGAAACAGGAGATTTTGAGCGTGAAATGTTGTTTAATTCAATGTTGTTTCTTTGATGATGACAATGATTCATCTCTTTTCGTTTATGACCAGTATCAGTATACGTCAATAGTATGGATTTTTTTTTCATTACCAAGATTCGTGGTTTCGATCCCCTAGAGAAAAAATACGTTTATTCTGCTGTATGGGTGTTTAATATAAGTGTGTCTAATATCCATAAATGGAATATCTATGTATATAAAGCAAGAAGCTGACTGTCTAACATATCAACGCAGGCTAAACTAAACTACTCGTATAAGGGTTAGAAACTTAAAATTACGCACAGTATGAAAATTCTAAAATTAAACCCGGGTGAAACCGTAGGGCATTGTTAGTCTATTTATTTATATTATATTTGTAATTTAATACTTTATTATCTGATATCCGTATTATAACGTACCTTCAGCTACTTATTTATAATGAATAACTGTTCTGTCTATATTTGTAATTCCTCTGTTGTGCGTAACACATATGATTTAAGCGACGTATATCAGAATCAGGTCAGGTACGAGATGTTGTGTTTTTCTATTTAATTTTTTTATATTACCTCAAGGAAAAAATATGACGATGGAGGAAGAGGAGTAGAACATTCACGGGGTCACTCTCCTTGGGTTTTCATTGTTCGCTAAAATTAAAACAAATAAAAACATATCATAAAGTTTTGTAACAAAGTTAGAAAACGTGCTCACGATGTACGTAAAGGGCAAGTAAAAATGTTTTTTATTTCTCAAATTTCTTCATGCATTTTTATTGTTCCCTAACTTAAAAATAATGTTAAAGATATCAAACAGTTTTAAAATAACGTTTAAAGATGATTACATGAGGTAAAAATCTCATACAAAGGTCGTTTACATTCTTACCGCCAAATAACAGTGTTAGCATTGCTGTGTTTCAGTTTGAACAGTGAAAGAGTCAATGAAATAATTGGGTAATGTGACATAATATCTTCAAATTGCTAGATCGGCAACGCGCTAGTGATATCCTTGTGAAATTAAAAGCATCTATAACCTGCAGTGACACTTACTATCGCGCGGACTGTAGACTTGTTGTCGGCCGGGGTTGAATTGAATGAAAAAATTATAAAAAATGTGCTCACGGTGTACATTTATGGGAAATAATGTATTTTTTTTACCAGATTTTTTTTAAAACTTTGTGTGACCAAGTATATATGCATACTAAGAAATATAATTTTAAAGGGAAAATTCCGATAGTCCGCTATTATTGACTATTTATTTAATAATACTTGTTGTCTATTCAATAAACAAAGTAAAAGTTTTATTGCTGTTTGATGAGTACGTTTCTCAATATATTTTTTTCAAGAGTATTTAGATAATTTTAAACTTAATAAATTCAACGTAAAACGATAAAAACTTTCTCGATGTTACAACGGTGAAAGTGCTGCGGTAATATATTGAGTTTGTATGAAGTTTAGAAGACAGGTACCCAGGTTACTTGTAAAGAGGCAAAAAAATAACAGTATCCATTTTAACTACCGTACACTACAATGCTAAATTATTTCACAACTATCTTAAGCGAATAAATCATATTTGTTACATAGATACTTATCTTTAGATATTTTAGATTCTTTTAGATATTTGATAGATGTATTTTTTATTAGAACAGGCTGACAAAAAAGCACATATTCCGCGTGATAGTAAGCATCACTGCAGTCTCTAGACGCTCGTAATATCACAAAGATATCACTAACGCATTGGCAATCTTGTGTTTTGAGGATATTATATAACTCAGTAAATTCACAGTGCCACTCTCACACTTCAGACCGGAACACAGCAATGCGAACACTGCTATTTCGCGTTAGGAATAGATGAGAGTGCGGTACCAATGCAGACGACCTTTTACATGTGGTCTATCTCATGTGATACTTCATACAAAGGTCGCCTGCATTGGTACCTCACTCTTACCTCTTTACCGGATTGCTGTATTACAAGCACTGAAATTACTGGGTAATGTGATATGATATCTTCAAGTTACAAAGTTACTTGCACCTCTAGGCTGTGGTGATGCATATTATCAGGCTAAACCGTACGTTTACTTGACGGCTGATTCGTATAAAAAAATATTCGTAACAAGATTTGTATAATATAGTACACATAAAGCAAGCGACGAGGCTTTTCAAATCGTGTCCATAATATCTTAGTATTTGAAAAGGGTGTGTGTCCCAATTAACCCAACTAATTAAGCAACAGCGCAATTGAATCGAAGCTAATCTTTCACAGTGACATTGCTACCTCTGTTGCAATGGCTGTCGTTGTAGGCAACAAACAATTTATCAAGCCCACAATACAGTCTGTTGTGGCGCTGCGTGCGTGACCGGCTCGATGTGTGAGACTCACGCCACCAGATAATTTCGTTGCTTCGTCGATTACAGTGGAGCTTAAGTGGAGTAGCTAGATCTGCTATCGGACTGTACTTATCCAGGTATAAACCACATACATACTGGGTGCACCAGTTTTAGTCGAGTCTTACGTCTTCCAGAACAATGCTGATTTTAGCCTACAAAATCTGCAATTTTATTATATATTAACTGAAAATTGAGTTGATAACACTCTTAAACGACTACTATATTTGTCGTTACATTTACAAAAAGGAAAGATTTGTATTATGTTTGTAGCAAATTAAACTGCTGAGCCGATTTTGAATATTCTTTCACTAATAGAAAGCTATATTTTTTTGAAATTACATAAACTATATCATATTTATCAAATAAATAGAGATCTCTATCTAAAATATTATATTATTAGATAAGTCTCTTAAAGCACTTGTGTTTCAAACAATAGAAGAGTCATAAATATAATAATTAAATTACATATTTAGGTATTATTTTGCAAATATTCATCTTATAACTATTTTTCCTGGCTGGGAACAAACCTAGTTAGCGTACAAGATGTTGCACCATGGAGCCTTTAAGGAAGGATATAACACACAAACAAAAAGAAGTTATTCTGAGAAAACAGTGATACGAAATTTGTTTTACAGCACTCGTTTTATTTCTGGGAATGACATATTCAGTAGAACTCTTAAATAATTTCCTGGGTTTTTAATTTTATCCAACACGGGTCTATTAACATCGCACATGCACTTACTTTAAGTAAAATGATGGCACCATGGACCGTCTCTTTCAGCATTTTAAGAAAAAACAAAATTAAATGTTCAGCGTTTCAGAGGCAAATGTAACAAAATAATCTGAGGATATTTTATTCAAAGTATGCTGCATTCAGTTCTTGTGACCATAGCTTTTTAACTTGTAGTCCGAAATGGGAGCTTCATTTGGTACCTAATAGCAGTGACTGTGCCCTTAATCTTTAGTGCTGCCACCGGCTTAGTACTTCGACCACATAAAAGTTTACTCTCGGTTCTACGTATAAGACCAGTCCTCTTAGATGTTATGATTAAAAATACCACATTTAGATTTCACCTGCAACTTCTGAAGGATTAACATTTATCTAATGGGAAAGTTTTAAGTAAAAGGTTTATTATCATATTAGTAATGTATATATTGCGTATATACTGATTTATATTTATTTGTGAGCTGATTTATTACTTGTTTGATGTATTATAACTTATTTATTGAAAAAATAAGATTTTTAATAAATCAAATTGGTGTATTTTTTTATACATTGCACTTAGGGCAATGAATCTTTACAACAATGCATTTTGAAAGTTTCTAGTAGTGAAATAACCTACGGTGATTATTCCAAAAATTTTTAATCTTTATACTTCTCGATTATATTTCAGTTATTGTTTCTTAATTTTAATTACAAGAAAAACATACAATAGATTTTATTTAAATAACCCTTCAATAAAGTTAAGAGATAAGTTTAGCTTGCCTTATTTGGTGCGTTAATTCGTTCTTATTCATGTACGATGAAATAGTAACCTATTACTGATAATTAAATAAAAGCATAAATTAGTTAAGAAGTCTATAACTACGTGTAGACTATAGCTTTTGTCGACAATACTAGCTTACCAAATAGACTGATGCGATCGCGCATACGGTAATGTCACTATGGTGTGAGGTGATCTTAGGTTTGATCCCCGGGAACATATTTATGTGATGTAACTATGTAATCGTTCTTTACCTAGGTGTTAAATATATGTATTAGTAATATTTTTAATTTGTCATTTAAATTTTATCCATAGCACAAGAGCTATTCACCCTAGATAAGAAGCACTTGTGTTACGCATACAATTTCACTTCTAACTCCGAAGTCAGGTTAACGTATGATGAAGTTTGTAAATTTATTATTATAATTATATTAGATTTAAATGGCCTATATTGTCGTTTTAATATCATGTTACTATTGTACATCAATGACAATTCCACCGATATTCTTTTCCGTTAATTTATGGAACATATAAAGGGATATTAGGTTCATGTTTACATTCTTTTTAACGGCTTCACACCGCGGTATAATAAATTCAAGAGTCGGTTAAAACAGTTACCGCAAGTTAACCGAAACGTCGATCATAAAATTTAAAAGTCAAATTAACCACATATTAGTAATAAATGCGCAAATGTTAAGAGATATATTTAGAGGAAGACAAAGTTGAATTCTCTGCTATTGCCAACACGGTTATCCAGCGCGGCAATTATGGGCAGGATTCCCCCTTTCTTGGTGATCAGTGAACTTCAAATGCCTGGTATGATGATGAAAACCATGATTTTTTAACATAGGATTCCTCAAAATTCTACAAAAAAACTGTTCTATATTCCCCAGATGTTAGAGTTACTGACATGAAAACGAGTTGCAATTTGTTGTTATTCGGTACGTAGGAACATTTGTACGTACAGTCAAACCTCATGAGGAACCAATCGCACGCAGCAGGCGGCAAGATTACGTTACAGGGCTAACGATTCATGCTGAGACAAACAATTCAGTTAATCAAGCATTGCGGGCTTTCTCGGAACTAAATATGAACGCTGAGCTATCCAGCTATATCAGAGGTTCAATTAGCCGTGATTTGTGTCAGTTTTGATTTAATTGGACTGTGCTATTTAAATATAGAAATAGCCTCGATATTAATGGCTTGATATAGCAGAATAACGGCAAATGCATTAATTTTTAGGCATAGTACTTTTATGTCTTTGTTTTTTGTTTATTTATTCCTTTGTAGTTTTGTTATTTTACATATTTCTAAGTAGTTTTATTTATTGAAATTAAAGACACACATACGTGTCATCTTAAAACATGTGTTTTTCACTAAATATACTTAATAGTTAATGTAGTGCTGAATAGCGGGTTATCACGGAAAATTTCCTAAATAACCAGACCGACTAAAACGGGACTTCGCTCTCGAATGGCATTTATGATATTAAAGCTTATAGCGAGAAAAAGGAGAGAACAATATGTACTAGATTATTAATAAACTACAGAGTAACAGAGTCGGGAGAATAGGCTAGTTTATGATAAATAAACTAACCGTAGTTTCAAAAATCGAGGTAGAAAATAAGTGCGGTATTTCTTAAATTAACATGTTCTTTTTGCTATGTATAATATATCTCCCATTTCTGATAATTCTCATACGATTGATTATTGTCGTGCTTTTTTTGCAGTTCCTTGAACAGATTATACTTAAGATTGTATAAAGTGTGTTTGATGATGTTACTATTTTGTTTGGTACAATAAAAAATAGCAGTACATAGATTTTTTTATCTAAATGTGTACAATAAAAAGTATTTACACTATTAAAGTTTTATTTTAATTTCATTTCCATTACTTAAATTCAATATAAATCGGAAAATAATTATAAAAATAAAATAGTGCATAATACAAGTCGCTTGTAATCGTAGGATTAATTTTCCTTTTTTCCTTCAATATCTTTGGTTAGAAAACATCTAATAGCAGCATGAAGTTTGACTCTATTGCAAGATTGAGCACAAACCTACAAATAAAACGTAACTATGTATCTCCTTATATATTACTGACACGACTTAAAGTTATGATTTTGCTTGCAATAGAAAAAAGTTAGTTTCAAAATCATTTGTAACGATAGAGATCTATCAGTCCCGCCTGGAAAAACTATTGCCATCTATTTTATATGTAACAGCTGGGGCGTAGGATTAATTTTGGTACAAAATAAATCTATTGTTTCCGGAAACATTGATTTTTTGTATATAAAAATTTAAATTACAAGGTGCAATTTCGCTGAGATCGTCTTTTGTTATAGCCAATGTAGTTATAACATAAGTAATTGTAAGTATATCTGCGACTGTATGATATTTCTTACTCATAGGACACGCCTTACACCACTAACATGGGGGGATGTTGGTGAAGTCACGAATAATGCATGAATATTTTAAGGTTAGCGCAGTGAAGGATTTGTAGAAAGGTGGACAGAAGCGCTGACTGGAACCGCAGGATATAACTAGTTATATTCTTAATATGTTCCACAGTGCACACTCAAAGCATTTGTGTTACTGATATCAGAGAACGGAGAAATAACAAACATAAAAACTAATATTCATAAAAATATGAAAATGAGTATTATATTTGTCATTCCGTCAGATACCGACAGAGCAAAATAGTATCTGCCTCAGTAACAGGTGTCGTAAAAGGTGACTAAGGGACCAGAAAAATGGCAGTATGTCAATTCAAGACAGTGTAGTTTAAATGCATAGGGTGGGGATAGGCAGAATTCCCTTTGCGAAAGTTGCGCTCTGTGATTGCCAACACGTTTGCCTAGCGCGGCAATTATGGGCAATATACCCCTTTCTTGGGGAGGCCTATGTCCATCAGTGGACTTCCAATAGCTGCTATGATGATGACGATGCATAAAATAAAAACCAGATACAGAACAAAATAAATATAAATATTCATTATATCAATATTTGCTCTTGGTGGGGATCGAACCTTTGACAGGATAAGTTCACTCACATATAAATTTAAAATACAGTAATATTGAACAATTAGGGGAACTTTGTAAATTTTTTTTCGAAGACTATAAAACGAACTCAGCCGAGTTAAAGTGTTCAATCGATCGTATGAACTGTTTCCACGGACAATCTGAACAGTAATTTAGAGATTAGTATATTAATTTTATAAAAAGGACATATAAGAGTTACCCGGATAGTTCAATGTTACCTGGATTGACTGTAAAAAAAAACAAATAAATGTTATTTACATCTCCAACTCGTATTAAGTAACATAAACTTAGCGATTACGTCATTGTCCGCGAAACCGCAACCGTCGCTTAAAAAGTAAAAATATTGCTAGAGCAGTTTCAGATTAGTGTTTCAATGTTGCACGTAAACTGTAATTTTTTACCACAAACGTGCTTACTTGGATTTAGTAACCATTTATTTATAGTAATAGTCATTGATAAGAAGTCATAGGGCATTCATATAGCATTGTAGTCGATCTATTTTTATTGTTAAATTGTTCCTTGTAAAAATGCAGTGGTTTGTCATAGGCCTTCGATACGGCTTCCAATCAGTAGCGATCAATTGGGAGCTACAGCCATTGCTATCGGATCTTTATCTTTCTTAGATTTGGTTAAAATGTGTTTTTACACAAAACTACTCGTAGTTACTCTGTACGTATCAAGATATGTCCATAGTCAAATCAATACTATACTATAAACCACAAACATGGATTAATAATTAGTATATATTTATTATTATATATATTATTTAGCTTATTTTAAACATGTATACTTAGTATGTTTATTGACTTGATGATATTTTCAATATTAAATCTTGTAATTTGCTAATTAGTTCTTTAATTTTTTTCAAATTATATTTGCTAAACATGTGCACTGAACTAGAGCTTAAAAACTTTGAATACTATTGTTTGTCGTAAATGAATAATTATTTCTATTGTATTAACTACATCCTGAAGACCCCGAGGTTTAGTCAGACAACACCATTTTATTTGGCATAATCAATTTTACTGTTAAGGTTACTTAGGCTACGTATTCCATGCTACACGATAGAGTAGCTGCGTACACACGTTGTATATAAAAAGCAAAAAAATATTTTTCAATGAATTAGTAAAGCGAACAAAATAGATGCAATCTCCGTAACTTGCAGAAATATGATGTATCCATAGCTCAATGAGAAATTACAGCTAGCGAACAAAAATTTAGTTACGGACCTAAATTTAATTTAGTAAGGACCTCATATCATATCTCCGAGGATTTTCGTTATCCCAGGAAAAAGTCTAAGTCCCTCCCTGACAGCTAAACTATGAAAAACATCATGCCAATTCCATAGAGAAAAATAAAAAGCCATATCTATCTCACGGTAAATTGATTACGGAATAAAAAGGAATTTATGTGTTACTTCAGACTATCAATATTCTCTATGCCAAATTTCATCTAGATCTGATATAACAATCATATATACATACGCATATACTTTTGCGTTTATAATATAAGTAAGAATAGTCAGAATCAGTAACAACTCTTTAAATGTTAAGCTTTGTGATGTCAACAATAATAATTTTAAATTATGATGCCAATTACAATAATGAAATATAAACTTGTGCGATGATCCTGATGATCTGTCACTCCAATCAAGCCATATTTAAGAAGTATAATGAGGTAGACCTTATAAATCTATACGGCACGCTAATACTAATACGTTGGAACAGAGATAAGTGCGTAAGATATCCAAATGTTTACCTATCAACCGTATTAAAAATAGGCAGACCATAACGGTAGTCTGTAACCACTCTTAAGAACTTAGCCGATTTTAATCGCCACCCGCATATCCAGCTGGAAGGGGCTACAGAAGCGCCTATTATTTTTCATATCTCTACCGGCGTTCCGTGCAGGTGATTACTTTTAATTCCAACCTTTTCGTTGTTAAAAAGCATGTTCTACAAACTGTTGTGAGCTTTTTTAATGAACGTCGACTCATGACTTTGACGTGTTGGTTAGTTGACACGATAGCTTCGTTACGGTGCGTCTGTAATTAAGCGTTCATTGAATACTTTGGTGTTTTTGTTGTGATTTAGAAATTTGTGACTAATCACTTTCATTTGGAATTTCCTTCTTTTTTCAGCATTATTATGTTGTTAGGATAATGTTTGCAAACTTACAGACTGTAATTTTTTCAATTTAAGTATTCGCTGAAGATGTAACTTTTCAGGAACATTGAATATTTAATGATGATATTTGAACTTAAATCGGCAAAAATAATATATATTTAATAACTATAATATTTAATATTTACTTATGTATAAACATATATAATCAAATACCTATATGATTTTGAGGTACACATTTTATTATTTGTATCGAGTAATGCAGACAAACAAAGCAAGTTAAGCTAAATAATAATGTTAATACAAGATCCTTCATGTGTGTTCGAGCAAAATACAATCTTGGTCACTCACATTTATCAAAACAAGAAACATCTTTGTATGTAAAACAAAGATTTTCATGGTGACATTTCAACTTTAAAATAAATTTTATGCGGATGATGTAAACCGAAGTTATTGCAAAACAATACAAAGTTCCAAAGACAAAGTTTTATACAATTTCGCGTGTCTCCACTCCATATTACATTTGTCAGTGTCCTACAAGTTTTATTGCAGCGAATATGATAGATACACAGCCCCGCAAAATCTCCGCTTCGGCGTCACACGAGCTCTCTTCTCACGAACTATAAACGACACCGCATACCGGCCACCTAAACAATTTCAAAATGGAACAAGGGCGGCTCATACTTTACATAAAAATACCGAGACGTCAACCGTTTACAAATAACTTCTCTCCCTTTCGGGGTAATTTCTGTTTTCCCTTTTGCCGAAAGTTACGGCACAAATATGAAAACATTAAAATTGAATCGCCGCCAAATATGTTAAGTTGTACGGAATGCAGGAAGCGGTGGCCGTGAATAGCAATCAGCGCATTCGTCACTCCGGGCGGGCCGAGCGGTCACATTGCCGGCTACGCCGTAGCAAGCTACGGACTACGGAGGCTACGCCGCTACGAACCCAGTCCCAAGACAGACGATACAGGTGATCGATTTATCGGTTGATTGACACCCCTAATAGACTTTATTGGCCGTACCGTTACTGGCGTTCACAGAATTACACTATTGTAACCTGAAAACGCATTAAGAAAGTTGCGATCCATGAACAATGTTAAAAGAAAGTTTGTCGCAGGTAACATTAAAAAAGAGACTAAGCCGAGTGCATTTCCGTCAGCTGTTCAGTAATTTAGATCAATCGATGCTAATTGGGAGGTTCGACAGCGAGTTCCATAAGAATATTTCAGAGCGGCCGCGGTGATAAATCAAACTCGAAACCGTAATGAAAGCGAACGGATCGCGTCGCGAAGAGAAGGGAGGAAAAAATATCACGGAAAAAATCAGGTGCGTCCCCCGGTCGGGTGCCGAGAGAAAAACAGTCGGTCGGGCGTCGGGGTGGAGGGGGGTGGGTGGTGGCGGTCGATGCGGGGGGCGGGCGATGGGCGGGCGACGCAAGCGCGAACCTGCCGAGCCGGCGGGCGGCGGCGGTGGCGAACACACTCGCAGCGGCCACGTCGCTCACTGCCCGCGTCACACGGTACACAGTCCGCGAAGCGCCGCCGCTCCTCTCGCGTCGACGCCGGCCCGCGCCGCGCGAATACAGTGCCCGAATCACATGTCCAAAGTGCTGAACACAGTGCAACCCTCTGCGTCCGCTAGTGCGCCCCAGCAAGAACAGATCTGCTCAACGGTTAGTTACTCTTAAGTGATCGATCACGCCGAAAAGTTTATTTTTAAGTTTCAAAGTTGAGTGCGCGCGATGCACATTGCCAGCAAGTGGTTCCCGGCGCCGCCGTGGCGTCGACGACCCTCCTCTCACTAAAAACAACAAACAGATCAATCGACTTGTTATATTCATACAGACACTCGTATCGCTGCCCAGTTATTGCACCGTACGATGAAATGCCGAACAACAACTACGAATTTTGTTTTTATACCTAAATATTGCGATAAGATAAGACGGAACGCTAATAGCTTGAAATAAAATTGTGGAATCGCATGTAACGGTGGTATTAGCTGTGAATGGTTCAAGACTACCTCGTTTTTATCAAATTACTTCGCCGGACTATTTTGTAAGGATGGAACGTGAGGGTCTGTGTTGTTTTGGTACAATTCTTCACTAATATTTACAATAATTTCCTATTTAATTCGGTTTTTTTTTCATTAAATTTAAAGAAATAGTAGGTAGTATTTTAATATATTCATTTATACATTGCAATAATTTTAGAATGCATTTTCAGGGCACAATATAATTTTAATAGCTTATTTTTAAACAATTTATTCTTTAAGCATATATATATATTTTGTAAAAAAAAACAAATATATTTATAATTCCTTACAATAATGTTTAAGTGCTTAAATTTATACTATTAGTTACTCATAGATTATTTAAACAGTTAAAATTGTATAATAATAAGATTAATTCTTTATTTACTATTTTGAGCAAGGAAATATATTATAGCGCGAAAAAGAAAAAAGTTATTTACTTTCGTTTATTTGTTTATGCTGCAAAAAAAGCAAATAATTAAAACGCTCAATGTTATATTGTTAACTAGCTTCAGCATATTTTTCGCCGAGTATTTACATTAATTTGGCATAAAAACAAAATTTACGCGTTATATTAGTGTCTGTATGAATAATATATTTAAAACACATTTTATTTCTTCCGGCGTGTATTTATCTTCTCATTTTGCAAATATAACATGCATTTTATCATCTAAAATATATGCAGTATCATTACGCATACAACCATGGAATAAACCAGCTATTAGTCGTATTGTCAGTAACTTACCTGAACACAAGCGACGGCTATTCGTCGAATTAAACTGGCGTACAATCAAAATCCCGATCTGCACCCACCTGCATAGCGAGGCACGTGTGCCAACTTTGTACTTCGGGATAGCATCTGCAGTTACACCATCGAGATATCCAGAAAAAAGGAACCTAATGTCACAGCGTAAAGCTCATTTCTCCTTCTCGGTATTTACGACGTCCTACTTTATTTTCCTAAAAAAAACGCTTGTATTGTACGTTTGAGACTGTTGTTTTCTTAGTTCTGGATAAAATTACTTTTTTATATTCATTCATGAAATATAGAAAAAATAAAAACATACGAGTATTTATTCTTCATATTTACATATTCTTAAAAAGATTAACATGAACCACATTACAGTTTATGAAAAACTATAAATGACAATACATTACATTAAATTATAAAAATTGCAAGAACCGAGCCGTGATAGTTCAAAGTTCACGTTTTTTTTGGTCCGGTATTTCACGGAACTAGTTTACCGATGTTATTTGATGTTCCACAGATTCTTCTCAAATATACAGTCAACTAACTTTTTAATGGATCAAAGAGTTGACTATATAAATCGGCAAAATCAGATTCCAGCAATTGTGCAGCTACAAATTTTATTGAATTGATTGCACATTGGAACAATTTTTTTTCTCTTAAAATTTTTGCCTCAAATTAAATTCTAATTAGTCAAGCACCATAATATTTAATCTTTTCTATAGTATTTTAACATATAAAATGTCTTTAACTTAAACCATTTATCATCCAGAGTAGTCGCAGATTAGCTTCTTAACGGCTGCCAGCAGTTACAAAATATAGCATTAGTTTGACTTTAAAATGTTTATTAAATCTTGTTTTGAGTGACGCAAACAAGCATTTAAAAGGTATTTCAAAATATTTCCATCAGATTCGTCGAAAACACGAGCTATCGGCAATTGTGAATAAAATTCAAGGCTTTTTTTGGTGAATTAAATCACCTGTAAAAAAATAGAGGAAAAAAATTATATTAATAAATACCCAATATACTTTAATTGCATATTTTCAGTATTTGTTTTGATAACATTTTTAATCTAGAGTAAAATAACACCGTATCCGAGATTCACGTAAATTTAATTTTGAAGTATACAAAATTTATTAAAGCCAACAGTATTTGAATTTATTCCGTAGTGCGCTTATATTTTCCGTATTTGTATTGCCAATTTCAAAAATGTTTTACATTTATAGCTTGTCGCGTCATATAAATTTTAAAACTTGCGTATGTTTCAGAAAAAATAATCTCACTTTCCTTAATACGAGCTGTAAAATATTTCCAACAACAGACGCATGTCAAAAGATAAATGGTTCACGCTTCACATTGATATTAGTTACGAATTTCAATCAAATAACGTATAGTTGATACTAATAGTGTATCTATTAAATTATATCAGGTAGAACAACCATTTTTAATATAATTGTTTGTTCAAAATATAAAAGAAAAAAATGAATATTTAATAACAGTTCACATTCATGTGCTTATTGATGTATTTTAGTATTTTATTAGGTAAAAAATAACTGATTTCATGTCAAGTCTTATATCACAATACTCGTACATTAAAAACCATACATTCTACGAAAACGTCTCTTTATCCGGTGCGTTGTCACCACACAGAGTTGAAGATTTTTAACGCACGGCTGACTTCGGATTGAAATCGTGTCGTGTGTGGCCTACCTATGTATATTGTAAATAAAAAAATATAAGACCCATATAAACATCACGTATTTGCTCACTTTATCATTACTTCAACTTTTAAAAAAACTCAAAATTAATGATCATCCCTTAATCATAAAGAAAATATAATATTCGTTATAAGTGCAATCTAAACTAACACAACTACACTAACAATAATATTACTTACTCCTTGTATTCAAGTCTTTAAAACTGATTGCTCAAACTTTACTCGTGTCATATTTGGGTATATTTAAAGTATAAAAAATAAAGAAAGATAAAACACACGACATGACATCTTCCAATAACAACAAAATAACAAATTAACCGTTGTTTTTTTGCAATCTAACTCCACACCCGTGTTTAATTTGCAAGAGCAAAGAAGTATACATTTATTTCTCGAAAATATAATGATGAAAACATTATTGTATTACTAAATTTAGATTTTACGAAAAGAAAATTAGCAACAGCGTGTATACAGTGAGCTAAGCGATTTCGTGTGCACTCGCACGCCGGTTGATAATACTTGCTTCGCGTGACGTCTCCGAAGTTAGGGAACAAACGTAATTGCGTATTTGTTTTCACTATTGTGTTCAGATTGGAAGCCGGCTAATTACACTGATAACATATTTTTTAGGGGACATTAAAACTACTATTAATTTATAATATTTTAATAAATTAAACACACTGCTGATGCCTAATTATGCTTTTATAAAATGTTTTCTTAACAATGTTTGTGCATTCTAGGAATAAAATTCAGATCTAGAGATCTTTCGCAATTTTATAAATATTTATGCATAAAAAAATCCTACGTAATTTTTTTTGTAATTTATGTAAAATCGGAAACAATGAAAGCATAACTTACATTTACTGTTGTCGAGTGACAGAAAAAATGTGAGATATAATAAGTGACGTAACTTATAAAGAGTATCCTGTGAGAAAAAAATACGGCAGCATGTTAACGAACACATCCCAAAATGATAGAAAATATATGTTTCTTCCCGCAAATATTCGTGATTTTAGCAGTCTTAGTTGTATATTTCAAAATACTACATTGAACTATGAGTTGTTTCTAATTTCCGCTTCAGCCCGTTCTTATGTTTTTTTATATTAAAAATAAACTTAACATATTACGCCTTTGTCTCAACGCGTGTCCAAATCAAACCCTACATTCTAAACTGTCACAAGGCCCAAAGTGAAACTGACATGGGAGTGGGAAATCCGATCGCTAACAGCAATGCGCTGTTCCTGTCTCGGATAGAAGCAAACACCGCTAATGATCGAACATCTGGATGATGATAGATGAAAGTTAAATGTCTTACGCACACCTAACTCTGTCGGTATACGATATGACATATCGGCTTCTTCATATTGACGGCTCGACCCCAGTTCAGAAGGTTATTTTATTCGATATACTTGTTTTCCTTCATACTATATTGCAACGTATAGTTTTACATTAACTTTATTATATATAATAACGCTGAAATATCTATAAAGTCCCAATGCCGACATCGTTTAATGTAGCAACGTAATTTCACTAAAATCGACTATCACTTCATATTTGCGAGATGTTTTGTCTTTTTTATATTTTAAAGTCAGCAAATAAGCAAACGTTCTGCTTGATGGTCAATGTGACCGCAGCCTATAGACGCTCATTTCATCACAAGGATACACTTACGTGTCGCAAACCCTATGAACTGAATATACTATGTCAAAATAATTTCACTGCCTCTCTCACCCTTCAAATATAATTTCACCGGTAGAGTTTGCGTGAGAAAATAATCATTTTAAAATCCAATACCTCACCGGAGCTAATTCCGCTCACAACCCATTTATCCCGCGGGCACACTTGACAACTTCCAATTTTTCCCGGGGTCAATTCAAGCTAGCCACGCAAACTAACGTCGTTTTGTGCCAATGGTCTCCTAATATTGATTTTTATTTACAGTAACAAATTGATTCGGTACATTTACATACAACACTTTGGAACAACAGCTTTGAAAACATTGTATTAGTTTTTATAATGGAATCATATGTAATGAAGGATCACGGAGGCAAACACGCAAGTCCAACAAATTGTAATTTAAACAAATGGCCCTTATTTGTTTTCTAATTGGCCCTAGTTGAATATAAAATGGTTACCGACACCGCCTTAAGCTGTTTGACGTACTAATAGTGGTTGTTCTTGTTCTAATTACTTGTAGTTTGTTTGTGAACTTATTATTATACCCAGTAGTTCTCTAGAGAGCCATGGGTGGAGAATCTAATTATTAATGCATACTATATCCGTGTTTATACCGGCTAAACCTCAATATCTTCACGTTTTTCGATGTATGAAATGGATGGGTAAAGTTTCCCATGAGTATATACGTAGATTATGATTCGGGAACTAGTTAATGCAACATTATGAATACCTTCAATACTACCTTAAGCTAATGATCATAAGATGAAATAAGTTATATATTTTAGTATATATTGAAATAAATATACTCGTCAATTGTTTAATTTAAAGTTGAAATACGTTCTTATATATATTATACGTTACTATTAACATGATAACTACAAACGTCTCTTAGTAATATGCTAGCCGGATATTTGTATGATAATTTTTTTTTTCTACGTTGCCTGAAGCACAAACACAGGTAAATAGACCCCAGAGTATTTTCATTCCATTTTGTTTTCAATTGAAAGTCCCAGTAATGGTTCTTGGACGGCTGTTGTTATGAAAGTTTCCTGAAATAATGACCACGTGACGCTTCAGTCTCAAAATGACAACCAACTTGTTGTGCTGCCTATTCCCATGACGCAACACTTTAATTAAATCATATTTTTAGCCACATTGTATATTTAGTACAAGTTATTGGCCGTCTTTATTCCTATACAAATGTTGTCTCCTGTAGAAATACCTTATGATATTTCTATTTATCATAATATTAAAAAATGTTTAAAAGTATAGGAACCGACCGATGGGTGGGGATAGGCAGCAACATTCTTATCACAAAACTACACTCTGCAGTTGCCATTACACCCAGCGCGGCAATTATGGGCAAAAAGCCTCGTTTCTAGAGGAGGCCAATGATGAACGGTAAACTTTCTTAGGCCTAATATAAGAAATGTATATTTGCTAATATTAGAAAAAGAATATCGGTAGAGGGAATATGTTGTTTCCTTACTCCAATAATAAGTGATTATAATATTTAATAGTTTCTAAAATTTTTTAGTTACTTTGGTTCCACGAACAATCATGAAACATATTTTTCTTTAAATAATTGTAATTACGTATATGTATGTCTTTAAAAGAACAGTAATAGTATAATCAATAACTGCATCATATCTTGATTGTAAAATAGTTAAAACTAGTTTATTTTTAAACAATTGAACTATCAGAAAAGTTGTCGGAATAAACACTTAATTTGTGTTTATTTTCCGTCCATCAATATATATTTTTTATAGTACTTTTTTTTTGCTAATGCTACAAAAAAAGTACTTAATACATTTAGTGTGAAAATCTCTAAATAATCACATCGTTTGGATCCTCTCCACGAACAGAAACATTTCACAGATCAGAAAATACGTATCTTAACTCAAATTAAACTTATAGTTTATAATTAAGAGTTGAAAGCAAACACCTCTTGCTTCGATCCAAACTTTAATACTTATGTAGTTTCAATACTCATAGTTGTAAAACTTTCTCTATGATGGTAGCACATTAATTACTGACTAAGCCCAGTAGATGGAGTATTAAGTTCAAACATGTAGATTTACGATCAACCCTTTCATTAAACAGGTATTAAGAGACAGATAAGCCTCGACATTAGGCACTTGTTCATAGCATTTGAGAATTTCGGTCAGTCTTAGAGGGACAGGCCTACTCAATATGAATACATGCCTTGATACATAAACTTTGTGGTTTCATTTATACGTTCGGGCTTAGAAACTTTCAAAGGATGTGGCTAGGCTCGCGGCATCACGAAATTCTATACTATATAACCGATTCAATTCTGTACGCACTAAGTAATGATTTGCAAATTTGTTTGAAATCAATCAGTTCTGGTTGATCAATTGTTTTGTAGATCAAGCAAAATTGGAGGCAGGTATAATCGAAGAACTTTGAACGTTCTTTATTAAAACAAAGTTCATGTTCAATATAACACTGAATAGCTTAGAGGATGTTTGACGCTTTCTAATCCTGACAAACAACCATACTTTCGCTTTTTAGTAACCATCACCACACCCTATAGACGCTCGTAATATCACAAAGATATCACTAGCGTGTTGTCAACCTTGTGACTTGACTTGTCACATTACTCAGTAATTTCATCGGCTTTCTCACCCTTCAAACCAAAAACACAGCAAATTCTACATTCCAATATCTTACTCTCAATATTCTATGTGTAAATATATATATTTTGAACGTAAAGGTAGAACGGTGAAAGTAAATTAAATCATTTTTAAACATATAGCACGACCACATCCATATAAATATTAAAATGAATGCAAGGCATCTTCCAATCGGTTAAGGTATTTCGTTATATAGTTTATTATTGTCAGGAAAAGGTTTTTTCAGAAAAAAATTTAATTATATAAATTCATGATTAAAATATAAGATCATTTTACCTTACTACTAATAAAACTAAAAGCGTTTTTAGCGTTAATATCAATAAAAATATTTTAAACATAACCAAACGGCATCTGACATAACAGTAAGTTGTATAACAATCGGCGAATTTTTTTAAATGTTCCTCGCTACAATTATCATTTAAAACAAATCCTTATGTTCTAATTTTTATCAAACATCATTTAAGTTAATATAACAACGTCTGCCTGGTCAGCTAGTTTTTAATAATTATTGTACTTGTATTCCACTACAATTTGATCAGGCAAAGCGAACTCAGCGCCCAACGCCTTAATTTCTACTAGAAAATTGTCGGATTAAAACGTTAATTTAGCTGAGGTGTACGCTGAGCGACCCTTGTTTTGTTCAGCACTTACAAAGAGCAATCGATTTTAAAGCTCGTTGGATTGAAAATTATATGAGAAGCCTTAGAGAGCGGGTGCGGGTCTGAGCCGCCAATGCGCTTGTCTTTCGGTTCAATGGGCTTTCTTTAAATTGGCGACGGCTTCGCCGCTGGCCGCTCCGCTTATTGCATCCCGCCCGCAACGTCGCGACGTTCTCGATATTGCCTCCATTCGACCTTTAAGCAAATAGAATTTCCCAGTCTGTAAATAAGATAGCGTTATAGGTAAATCTTCGGCATGTCCTCGCGTCGTTTACTCGTAAAAAGGTGAAATCCAATTTTTATCGACGTCGCACCTTGACGTAGATTATGATCGTTCGCAGAGTACTCGTGTGGGTGCGATCTTTTCAGAGAATTTCGTGCGTGATGAAGGCCAATCCTTCAGTGATTGCTAGGATTGTCTTTGTATTCTTCTGGCCCTATTCAAATTCATACCGAGGCCGCGGATAACAAAGTACCACACAATGTCGTTTTTATACTGACGAGTGAACGCCAAGAAAGTTGCGTGCCGCGAGGACTTCCATCATGGGACCCATCAAATAATAACGAGGGCTTCTCAAACGGTACGCGGCCCGATATCGCGGGCCGATCTGTTCGGCAACAATCGTGGACGATCTTTTGTGTTTTATGATAATACATGTTATTGTTATTTAGTCAATCGTTTTTATATGAGTGTATACGTATCGATCGTATATATAGGCCGAGTGGGGGGACCCAATAATATCTCTATATCAACGAAATGGTTCAGTTAATAGGTGCGGAGAGCTCACATCTGCGAAGTGCGCCACGCTTAAGCCCATTGTCGCTCGCAAGCGGAGCCATCATGAATTCTGCCCACGATCTACTGTAAGGTTTATTGTAATTTACAAAACTGACGGAGGTTTTGTTGCTATCATTCTGGGGAACGTTTGTTTTGTTGCTCCGTTTTAGGGTCGGCTTGGATTAGGGTTGTTGCGAACACAAACAAATGAATAGTGCGCGCTAGCAAAGTTGGCAATTCAAATTATGATTGATAAAAGACTGATATCGTTAGTTGATGTATTTTAATAAAAGTGCACTCTTTATTGTGATGTTTTGGTTATTCATAGTCATATTGCCTCATAAGGCATAAAACAGAACCAAACAAAACATTTTGCTAAGCAGCACAAGACAATAAACTCCGAACTTATATTAAAGTTTTTCCAAACTTGAAAGCAGCAGTAATTTTGCCGTCGCAGATTTTTTTATTAACACACCGCCATATAAAATATTTAGAAAACTTTTTCGGCATTAAATTAAAAGAGCGCTTCAAATGAAAAACTTAGCAGGCTTAAAGCGAACATTTTCTTCCAAAATGTCGGATCACTTAAATTAAAGCCTCAAATTCCCCCATATCCCCTCTTATCTAGGCTCGTTATCCGAGAAATACCTAAAGGTAGTAAACATTATACATTTTACTGGGAGCGGAAGGCTACTAATGGCATAAATTGAAGAGCGAGCGCTGTGGAAGCAACCGCAGGATTTTGCGTATTCGAAAATGCGAAATTCAGTTCCTACCGGCGCCGAGGAGGTTCTAAAGAGCGATCGACTGTGCAGACCACCCTTTATAAATTTCTCTATTGAAAATCCGAGGAGATAGATCGCTTTAAATACGATGCAGAAACCAGAATTTTAAAGTAATTTGATGCTCTGGAGCTTGATGTGGCGAAATACCGAGACAAGTGCTCGAACCGTCGTGCCGGTATTGCGTTGACCAGTTCTTTTTTCGTTTTATAGTGACGTGACTGAAATGGCAATTAAAATAGTTCTCAAATATTATAACAATGTTATCCGTATATATCGTCCGTGTATATCGACGGGTTTGTGGAAGCGTATAGACATTTTGTGGGTATGATATTATTAGAAAAAAATCTATGTGCGATTTTTTTTCATTATAATTATTGTCACATTTTTAACTGTTTTAGAGTATTACTAAATACTTTAGTTATTTTTTTATATAGATAATAGAATTAAAAATTTACAAACCTATTTAGAATTGTTTTATTTTCAAATTGAATTTGGCATGAAATCTTTCTAAATATTTGAACTTACCAATACATAGTTCCATGAGAGATATAAAAATAGTTTAGAACGTTAATATATGGTCATATAGTGTTCATATTTTATATTGGTATGAGTATATTTGACTAAATTCAACATCTAGTAAAATTATGAAATATTTGATTTTTAAAAGATTTATGTATAATCGTTTTATTACAAATGCGTACACGGTAGGTTTAGTGATAGAAATGAATCAGAATGAAGCATTTCTTTTTAATTTTAATGTCATATAGAAGCACGTAATTGGTGCATTGAATAAAAATTGAAAATAACATAAAATCTACTACACTCAAATATTTCTATAGGTACACGAACTAATCAAGAGCACCAGTATACCATCTGAAACTTGTGAATAAAGGAGACCAGTTCCAGCAGTTACATTTTAATAGCTAATAACGCCAGCGTTCCCAGCGTAAATTCATTCACGTGTGGCAAATTCTGAATTCCCAGTTTCGAACCGCAAGTATATAACATTCTCGGAGCAAATTACGAATGCAACTCGCTGTCTGTCCAAACGACAGAAGCCGGAGTCGGCGATGCCTGCAACGTCATATCAATCACTATTCCAGTCCCTTGATACCTGGCCTGGATACGAAATTACGCGAATTTATGTACGGGCCTGCCTTATGCCCGTGATTTTGGCTCGACTGATAACTAATTTCGGCCCCAAACTTTGTTGGATCATCAATGTCAGAAATAATCGTTGCTGGGATGTTGCGTTGCTAGGTTATCCTATTTTGTTTAATTTTTCCTTACTTTGCTGAGCTCGCTAACACTCATATTATTTTCCAATTAAAAGGTTAACTAAAAAAAAATACGAGGAGAAGTTTGTCTTTACAAAAATAGAAGACTTGAAAAGAATCTACTTTTTCCGAGCTATTATATTATATACTGATTACAAAAAGATTTATCTAAAATATAACTGCCACTGCGGGAATCAGTAAAAATCCCAAACGATAAAAACCACGTTCCTAGCGACAGGAACAAGTCGACGATGCTTACCGGGCGGCGTCATATCAATCACTATTGCCTCAGCGATCCCTTGGCACTTGGCCTGGATACGAAATTATACAAATTTACGTAGAGAGCCTAACCGGTGTTAGGCGGATTAGGCCCGGGCGCAGCTTAACGCCGCCCAATACCACGCTCAACCGATGCCCGATCTGTCTATTACATTTTTGCCCGCGGAACCTACTCGGTTTCAGATAAAGTAGCGTTCACGTCTCGCTTTACAAAACGTACTTTTTCAGTTTTATAACTAGATGTATTTTCTCATAAACTTATGCTGCATTCTTGTTCTATAGTTAAATCAAATCGTATGAACATTTTGAATAGATATATGGTATGACTGTTAATTATAATGTGATTATAGATAACTAAGAAAGTTCTACTTCTGACTTCTTTATACAAGAATATTGTGAGAGAAGCGGGCGTTTGTTAACAGTTACTTTTGCTGTCAATATCAAAGTAAGATAGTTTGACAGCCTATCTATAAATGTCGTCATAAATGTTAGCGTAAATAAGTCTTTAATAGGCAAGTTAATAAGTAGAAAACTTTGAATAAACTCCTCTTGGGCCGTCAATGTTAAGAGCCATCAAGAGCAACTGCCTACTTCGGGAAAAGTTACAAGTAAGTAGGATTTATGTTAGAGTCATGTTTCCTCAAAAGGATTATGGCAATATCACACTGGCAACATATTATTTAGCAAACTTTATTATTAGCAAATCAAATTGCTTCCAAAGTTTACAAGTTACTTACGATTTTCTTTGTTTTGAAGTACGCTTAGTGGTAGGTTTTGTTTATTATGTAAAATCCACATAATTTATTAATCAAGAAAATTAAATCATGTAAGGATGTTGAAGTAATATTAAACATCGAGGACGGTTGTAAAATACCGTATAAAAAATAACCAACAAAAAGCATTATATAAAAAAAAACAATTGTAATTCTGTAATCAGAATAAAGCGGAATCCTGAGTAGACATTTCCAAATTAGATATGAAAATATTTCGCAAGTCAGTAGTTTACCTAAGTTGTAATAGTAAACACGCTTAATACCCTTTCATTTATAACTCCCTCTGTGGTTCTTGATATAGGCCCGCCCTTAATTCCGCTTTAATTAGTGTCACGCAAGTTCCTTAATCCTAGGCTCGAGGATCGTACGACCGTTCTTAAAATGGAGATTAGTACGGCAAATATCTCGAACTACGCTATCCGTTCATAGAACCAGAACTATAATGCTGAGTAAAAACGATTTTGGAGTGCGCTCAAATAGTAAGGGTTGTCGATACCATTTTGTGACTTCAAAGAGCAGCTTTCCTCTTTGTTAGTTTACTAACTGATTTCGTGACTGTTCGAGAACTATTCAATTAGCTTGATTTAGTACGCAATACAGTTTTCGACAACAACAAGAGATCTTTGTTCTTGGAGGTGCAAAAAGGGCGTGCGAGATATTAATGTAACCGAGAATTAATTCTAAGCGGGAATTTTAAAGTATGTAACTATATTTTGTATTCGTTGTCGCGACATGTCGGCACGAAGAGTCACTGCGACGAGGAATTCTAAAAGAACTTGAACACAAACATAGTATTTTGTGTACGGAAGTCCTTCCGCGACCGCGTACAACGGATGTGGTGGAAAACGCTTGCATACTGAGTAGGCGTGCCTAAAAGACACTGCGGTATAGTTTACGTACAGTGGATTACACGAAACTTAAACATGCTACCTAAATCTGCGACAAACCAAACCAACCCATTTACGCTACGGCTTTATCCGTTTTCCAACTAAATTATTGCCTCAACCCACTCTTCTTGATACCCGAACTCGCAATTCATATCTTTGTAAAGTTAATTATAAATACACCTAATAGAATTCTGACACATCTCGGCGCGCGGAGCTCACCTCGTTTCTGGTTAATCTCATTAAAATTTTAATCATAAATTTCTTGCCGTCGAACGTCAGTGAAAATTATTTCTAGGTTGTCCTCAGGCTGTCACTCGACAAATTAGCTGTGGATTTATTCGTGTCAATCGGCGGACGATTTTATTTTTAACGAGACATCAAACATTATCGAGGATCGGGGAAGTAGCTCAAGCGGCTGTTTACAAATAAGAAACGTTGAAGAGACGAGTGCGTAATAAATTTTATAACACGGCATCGATCCGGATTCGAACGTAGTAATAATATATCGGCACGAAATATTGGAATGTTTCGGTGCGCTCGGCCCGCGTCTGAAAATAGACCCTCATCAAAGACAAGCAGGTTTGCAGCTGTAAATCCATTTCAGTGTGGCTTGTCCGCATTATAAATTGGAACGTACGTATCTGTGTACGCTCGTGTTTGTTTGTGTGGCGTTGGGAATGGATCGTCCTGCGACCCCGCGCGCTAACATCTCGCGTCGCGTACGTTTGCGTTTTCTATTAACGTGTCCTGGACACTATTAGGATAGCTAGATGAATGGTGTAATTTGATTTCGAACACATTCTCTGAATTACACCAATTAGCCAACCTCCCCGACAGAAATCACCGCATGGTCGAGTGGATATATATTGTGGTTTAGATTGATGTGTTACGTGATACGCAACATTTTGCGTTTCAGACTGCATCTAATTTAATTATTCCATTGTATCACAATAGTACTGTAAATATGTAAAACGCATTGACTGTGATATTAAATTCTCTTCAAACGCTGAGATTTTCTCTTATTTTTTTGCTTTAGTTACCATAGCCATTATTAACAATGTCACTCGGTTGACAAACTACTTGTGTATGATAATTCGAGTCATATTGCATTTGATGAAACGCGGTACGAGCCGGGCTGGGGTTGAGTACTAGACGACCGCAGTGCATAGATTTGCATTTTACGGTTTTGATACGTTGAGCGAATATTCAGTACGGTGTCGGTAGGTATCTTTTCAATTCGACGCGGCGAGCGGTGAGTGGCGGTCGAGGGCGCTCGAGTGGCGGCGCGTGCTTGAGTGTCCGCTGCGATGCGCAGGCGCAATGACGCCCCCTCCGAGGGGGGTATTACAATTAACTGCAACGTTGAGATGCATCATAAAAATGCGGCTTTGAATGTTTTTAGTTTTGTTAGATTATGTTCCCTTTTGCTTGGATAACGAGCTGTATTCGATGTTTGTAATGTTTGAGTTATAAAGATATGAGATGGTTAACTTTTTTATGACTAGTTAGAATCAGTGACAAAGAAACATAACAATTGAATAAAAATATCAACCTGTGTTTAAAAATTTAATTAGTAGGTATATAAAAGAGTTATATAAAAAAAGAAACACTAGCAAATAAAACAGTTACTGGAGAGATTACTTTTAAAGAGGAGTGTTTAATTGACTATTTTTAAATTATTACTTTCACTTAGTGCTATCAAAAACTACTGTTTGTCAACAAATGTAAAATATAAATAGGTAGCGTGTTGTATTGAAATCAAAATCAAGGTAGCCCCGAACTTGAAAAATGCAAGTTTTCCAAACAAGTCGGGAGCTGTTCGCGGTCGACCGGAAGTCGGCCATATTGCGGCGTGTCAGACGCCGCAGCCGGAAGCGTCGTCAGCGCCACAAGTACGGGACGAGCATTTAACTAGTTTTATGTCTTAACACTCATAAAACTTCCTACGTTTGTCTAGTAAGGTCTTTGGGATTCGTTTCGATCAATTGATATCAGTTTAAGTGCTATATTTTGTACCTCTGCGATTAAATTCTTTTTATATAACTTAATAACAATGCAAACTATAAAACAGTAAACCCATTAACATCTTAAGACCAAAATAATAGTTTATAAAAATAATAATATTTTACCTACATAATAAATGTAAGTAAGCAAACAAAACACTTCGACATACAAATGAAAATACTCGTATCTAAGATAAACCGTATTGTGAACCTTTAAAGTTTGTGTAAAGTGTATTCACGCGTCATAAAAATACTACTAGAACAATAAATTTTGCTGACAATCTCTTCGAGTATTCCCAAACGATATTTCACCTGTCATATTCACGTTTACTAGAAATAATTTATCATTATCGTCTATTCTTTCAAGGCACTCCATAATTGCAATCTACTAGATATACAATACAGAGTATCCAAACCAAATATTTAGTTTAACCGCAGCTCACATGAACCAAACCCGTTGAAATAATTCCAGATATAAAAATATGTAACATTCAAAATTTTATGGCTTTCTCAGTGGGTTCTACGTAGAAAATAGATTACGACAGAGGTTAATTTAAATTGAAAGTCGATAAATAGTCGGTCAAGGTTCCTGAGTAGAAATAACAACACGGGTTATGATTACTTTCGAAATCTCAAGTGCTGGATAAATTTAAAGTGCTCGAGACTTATTATATTATTTGTATTTATCGTTGCTATTATTGTGACCTATCGTTCGTGAAGTTACTTTTACTTTCCATATTTAAATGATGCAACTTCGGTTTGTTGCGTTAAACTGAAGTAAACGGATTATATATGGCTATAAATATAAATATATTACTTTATAAGCTTTCAACTCATATAAATAAAGATGTAATTATTGTACAACATTGAAATGTATAGTAAACATGCTCAATACACTTAACTTGGTAATTTTGAATTTCTTCGGCGTATATAATCACGTTTGATCGATCACCGAATTTCTCGAATACATCCAATTTTAGGCGATGTCCACCAAGCGCCCAATTTATCGCACTCACTCACACTGATGTTCTATCCTGCTCTCCTACATGTCGCTCCCAAAAATCAATAGTCAGGCTTATTTGTTTTGATTTCGTAGGGCTGGTGTTAATGAGAGATTAATACCTAAGAATACGATTATAAACTTTTTATCGAATTTTACTAGAATAATAAGTAACAATATACTGTTTTACAAATAACTGTAAACCTTTGTAGTATTGGTAGATAGTATATTTATTTACTATAATTGTGCATACATACAGAGTTTTGTGATACAAAATAATTCCATAATAGAGAAAAACTGAAAAATATGAATCCATCCAATCAATACAGACTATTTATATTAAATATAAGTATTATGATTCTTCATAACCTAACCAGTAAACGGCAAGTCAAATAAGTCAGAGGTCAAAGTAAATCTGAAGTCATATATTTCGTCCCATCCTTACTGAATTCCCGTCGCTGATAAACTACGTCAACTTTTGTTTGTTGCACTGTGCTTCCCCTATAAGGATAAATCATGCGTCAAACACATTCATCGAAGGGTGTAGAGGGTGCAAATATGCCATCATGCTGGTGTGCAGGGCATTTCATTCAGCCATGTTCCGACGCTTTATCAATATAAAGATACTATATTGATACATTGAGTCTCGTTGGAATATGAATTTAAAGTGAAATGTTATGTTAATAATGACATTACAAAAGTTTAATAGTGTTTCAATTATGATTTAATTTGAGGAATCCGGTCTCGCCAAACCGCTGCTTCTGACCGCTATTTAATAAAAATAGCAATTTCTCCTCGTATGATCTACATTATTAAATTTCAAAGGAGATTATGATCCCGTAATCTTGAAATATAACGTTCTATATCTTCAGCTGCGCTCGTTTCTGAACCATCTTTTATTTATTGACGCTGGTCTTCTTTTAATAGAATTCACGAAAGTTTAATCATTCTTACGGATTATTATGGCTTATCTGAGAAGCAAGTTTAAGAAATAATAAGTACACACGCTTTTAATTGCACAAAATATACTTTGTTGGATACTAGGGCTTCTAATTTGATATTCCTTTTGGCATAAAACTCAGTATAATATATATAATTAACTTATGTCTAACATATGCGTCGGAGAGCACCTTTTCCCAAATGGCACGCGAGTACCTACATACCTTTTGTATAATTAAACTCGGAGCAAACCTAGTTTAACTTTAATCCTATAGCCTCTTGACACCGCTTTCGGTAGAGGGGGTTTATTTTGTACGTCAACAATATCGAACGACAAGTTTCAAACCTCCCCATGTGCTAAACAAGTTTGCACTTTGGTAACGAATAGACAAGATTCATTTTCCGCACTGCCTTAAAGCTGATGTTACCCTTCGCGAATATTCAGACAGAACACAATTATTCATTGCGACAGCACGACAGTTTTTCTGTAACTATATTTCTAAATTAATAGTAAGCCAAAGCAAAAATATTTGTATTACAAAGCAATGTAATATATCTTTTTTTATTTATTAAACGTGTACAATTTATGAGTCTTATAGTCAAAAGCTTTTAGGTCCAAAGTCGATTCGTTATTGCTACATATTTTAATAAAAGGTCCCTAGTGGCTTTTTCTTTAAGTCTTGCATGAATTATTAAATAAACCTGATTTTTCATTTGAAAAATAATTGGCTGTAAACTTAAGATAAAAGTCATAATTTTTTCTTCTTAGAAAAAAATCTGGCTTATTTTTATCCATACGCATATATCATATCCGATGACTTAGAAAAGTTGCAAACAAAAAGGCGGAAGAGGTCATTGTGCGATGGGGCAAGTAAATTTTTTAGGCCTAAAGCGGCCCGAATGTCCAGCCCATAATGACTGCTCTCCGCGGCCTCACGACGGCTTACAACATTTACGGCCTTATTACGAATTCTCGACATTTGCTTAATGTATGAAAATTTGAAAGAACGAACCATGTTGATGGTACTCGAAACAAAATAATTGGTACGGTCCCGCGGTCCCGGTTTCGGCCTCCGCATTCATTATTCACTTTTTATTTCACCCTCCCCTCGGCTTATAATTTGACTCGAAACATAAAATCAAGTTTTATTTGATTATGCGTAGCAAAAAGAAAAACTCGGAATATCTTGTATCCTTCACTTTTAATAGGGAGAAGAATCTTTGTATTATGATTTACTTGCGAAAGTTAATTTTGGCCTTCTCACTCATTGGTGCCTTGATTGTTCTGCTTTACTTTTAACATACATTATCTATTTAGCAACAATTTTTTCCATACATATTATCTCTATAACTTTCCGTCTTTCCATTGCATAAATTTCACTATATTTCACCGTAATTTTATACATTTTTATGACCTATTTTATTCCCATTCATTGGGTTATAAGAAATAAACATGCTGAATTTCATAATCCATGCATTTCATTACATACAAACAAACACATACTTTAGCATTTATACTACTTGTATGAATTTACACATCAATAAAGATTTGATCTGTACTCTACACGTCCGTGAAAACATCGTTGATCATCAACAATAGATACTGTTGACAGTTTAATCAGAACTACGCTGACAATCTCAGACAGAAGCACACAAGTTTTTGTTTGTGGCACTAGTCATAAATAAGCATCCTGAACGTACTCTTTCATTTCTTACCCACACATCTGCCAGAATATTTCAGACAAAGAAGTCTTCAATCTTACAATAGCCTAGGGTAGGTATAGGCATAGTTTTTTGCATTTAACACGAAGGGGAGAAAACGACAAGGCGTTCCGACGGCTTTCATCCACTCTCTGCATAAAGGGGAGTATACGTATATGTACATACGTATGCTTAATATCTATAGAACAGTCGAACTCTTGCATATGGAGTCACTCCTACGCTTCGAATGGCTTTCGATGACAAGTGCGCTGAACCGTTTCACTTTTTGACGACTAAAATGTGCCTATTGTTTCGCTCGTGCAAGCGTTTCTGAAGTAGCGCTCCCATCTGGCGTTTTTTGCAGGGTGGAATAATTTTCTTTGAAATGCAGCGTATTTTACATCTATTCAGATTTTGAAGACTTGGTATTTGAAAAGAACTGATTTTTACAAAACGTATTATTTCATTTCATTGCGTGAATACTGTATTTTTCATCTTCATCAATTCAACTGAATTCTCAATCAATCATAAATATGTGATATTTTATATATAAAATATTGAATACAACTATCTGAATCCAAAACTAAATGAAGACAGTATTCAAGTCATATGAATTCAAAAGGCGAAAATAATAAGATTACAGGCTATTCCAGTAGGTACATCTATTCGTATTGAAAGGAGTGGTCCTTTGTTCGGCGAGGAGGGCCTCGCACGAGTAATAGAGTGAAAGAAGCAATATCGGAGCCACTTCATACCTATTTCATCCGTTTCTTTCTACCATTGTGCGGAACCTCTTTAAATTTTTCATGGGCTTATCAACGCATCGATCAGTCGTTATTTATTCAGCTCACGGCGTAATTCTGAGAAGTTTGCTCATTTACATGCATCTGGTTTTTTCGTATTCACTTGTTTGTGCCTTCTTTATCGGTCTCGAATGAAAACATCCGCACCGCCTTAGGATATCATTTGAGTATTCTCTTTATTATTTCAACCAAATGATTCCGATTAATTCCACAGTCAGTCGAATGATTAATTTGGTTTCACAAAGCAACTACAATAATGTGCGCCAAAAGTTATTCTCAGAGCGATTTAATCAAAGCAACAGACAGCTAACATCAGAACGAGACAGAGATTAATATTGGGCAAATGCTTAAAGTAGAAGAGCAACAGCATTTCGTTAATGCCGCCCATTTAGTACGTATGCGCTCAATGTTGGGTATGGCACACTGACTGGGTATTTACTTCATGTCGACCGCCTGCTCGCTGAGACTGGCACCCTAAGCCCTGGAATAACCATTTGCCAACCGCGCGAGCTCTGTATTGTTACAAATGGCACAGATCTGTTCGAAGGCGCCCGTGCGGACCTAATGAGCTGTGAAGTAGATAAGGTAGCACACGAGGCGGCGACAGGATCACCCTCTATCTATACCAAATGCTCAATGCGCTGCAGAACACCAACATCTTCCGAACGAATGACACGAATAAAATTAAACGTTCTCCTAAAATCAAGGCGGACGAAAAATTCGCAAGAGAATGTTAACCGTTTTAAATTTAATCTGAAACACGGCTAAGCGAAACGAGGGTACAGTTTTTCCGTGTAAAAAAGAACCAGGAATTGTGATGGGTCAAATTCTTCCTTGTGGGTGTAGTAATAATGAAAAATAGGTGCTTCAAAATACGCATTTATTCAGGAAGACAAAGAGCAAACGAGCGGTCCAGAGGCTGTGGGCAAACAAAAATGAAATGCAACGTCAGCGTCGGGAGGGCTGCGCGACCTTTGTGCGGGCGATCCTCCGAAATACCCTCTGTATAAAAATTGATTAATATGGCCCCTACCGTTAGTACCGCAATAAATGGTATGTTCACTCTTTTACGCTGCAGACAACTCGAATAAGAAAATGTTTTCAGCAGGATTTCGCAAACTGTCATTTCTTTTTTTTAACGAAAAAGGTGTGCAGTGTTGAGTAAATTAAAAGCAATAAAAATACGTTCAAAAGAATTGTGTGAATGTTGACGTTGCATTACACCTAACGTATCTCTGGCTATTCTTCCCTTTCGGATAAAGTTAAATTTTTAAAGCAAATGATTTGATACTTTCATTACATTAATGCAAGGTCGGAAATGTTTTGAAACAACTGCGGTCTTGGAGAAGGCCGAACGAAATATGTTTACGTCAGACAACGATGTTTTCACGAAAGCGCAGTACTCCCGTCATAATTTTGAGCAGCCACATTTTGACGTAGACATTTGCGTCAGTGTGGGTGAAAATGAAAAAATCGCAGAGCTGCCAACGTTATGAATTGAGTTAGGCCTTTCTTACATGTGAACAGCATATTTGTACTATAGACAGGTAGTAATTTATTAGGTTTCATCATCATCATCATCATATTAGCAATTGAAAGAGGTTTGTTGCCCATAATTGCCGTGCTGGGCAAGCGTGTTGGCAATCGCAGAGCGCAGTTTTTGCGACGGAGATTCTGCTGCCCATCCCCGCCCTGTGCATTTGAGCTGCACTGTTCCGGATGGATATACCGCCACCTTAATCGCCTCCTACGACACCTGGTGCAGTGGGAGGTACTATGTTATTCTACTCTGCCGCTTCCTCACGGCAATTAGGTATTACTCACACTCACAAATTATTAGGTATAACTACATATCTGCTGTAGTTTTATTTATTGGAAAAAAAATAAATAAATTTATGCCGCATATGATCACGCATTGCAATTCTGATTATATTAGATATGTACGAGTATGTGGTGACTGCGTCGACGTATCTTAAAAAATTTCTACTACTAATGTTTATTGTCTTTTCAAATACACTTGTCAATTGATGTAGTTACTGATTATTCGATGAGTTAACGTACAGTCAAGTTATAACATGTTTATGCTGTTAGTATTATTTGACTTAATAGACACTAGATTTACGCGCGCGACGTCGTCTACGACTGCGCTATCTATCGCGTCCCTTGGGGACTCTTGTTTTCGCGGTATCAAACGTGGCCTGCGTCCTTCCCTAAGGAAGCCTCATGACAAATTTTAACGATATTGGTTTACCGAGCAATGTGTGAAAGTATGACAATCAGACAAACATATTTACTTTTGGATTTATAATGTTGGCCGTGTAGTACCGGTACTATTCTACGGGTACTACAGGTACTGTTTCTCCCTATGCCAGATGTGTAGGTGGCGTCTGAGGTACCGGAACAATATATTTTACCGGAACATTCGAAGCATTCCTGTCGCGAAGCTACGCTCTGCGATTACCCCCACGCTTGCCCAGCATGGCAATTATGGGCAAACTCTCCCTTTTTTTGGGTGGGTTTATTGCCAGCAGTGGACGTTTTATGGCTGCTATAATGATTTATAATTTTAGAAATAACGAATATCCTATAAGGCTTTAGTTAAATATTGAATACCATTCACTGTAGAATAACGAATTTTCACGACGTTGTGGATTTTCTGGTCAAATAAAATGACAGGTATAAGTTTTTGTTTGTATTTATCTGTTTGAAGTGCCTTCTAGAAAATTTAATTGATGTGTGTAGCTTTTTGTCGTAGCGCGCTGTTCGGTGTTTGCGGTCGCCCGCGGTCAAGTTAGACTAAATTAAATTGTTGTATTTTTCACAACGAAATGACTGGGAATAACCAGCACCCGTTAACGAGGGGTCGGCTAATGTCGTTTCGCGGCAGTGATGTCTCTGCGAGCGTTAAACATTTTGATCGCGAGACATTTTGTTTTCACTTCATTTTCGCAACTCGATTTCATGAATTGCTTAGAAATTCGTAATCAACATATAATTACAGCTTTCACTTATAATGGTGAATAATTGATCACGGGGAGACTTTGGAACATTTTCGATAACAGCTAACAATAATTTCGCATAGAGATAATAACTATTCGAATGAGGAATAAAATTACTTAAGCTGAGTGTCCAAACAATTTGGCTAGGCAAACTCATTCGTGGCAGCGATTAATTCAGGCAATCACAGGTAGCTCGTTCCAATTTAGTCGGGGCCAAAAATTGGATACGCGGTGAATAATAATTTTCCCTGCGGAGTGGACTGCGTTGTCCACGTTTAAGGTAATTGCCAACAGTTTCGGCTGACGTAGCCAACGGTAAGCCTGACACTCGACCCCGTGGGACACCCTTTACAATCCCATTTATAAATGCCGCTTAATCAAATTTTTATTTATCGCTCCCCACGTATTTGTGTAGCGTCCATTTCTGATAATGTATTCCATTATCGACATAGATACGTTTTAATTTTATTGCATTATAATGCAGATTCGAAAAGTTTTAAAAGCTTACTTATCAGGTGAAAGTTTTAAATAAATTCAGTTACGTTAATGTAAAAATTTTCTTTCGTTTTCTTTCTACCCAAATTAAGTTCTATTCTAATCCGATTTAACTTACATTTTAACTTAGAATTGCAAATATGTTAACACACAAGGAAAATCATAATCGAATCAGCGTTCTCAATAGCTAAAGGGTGAGAAGAATTTGTTTTGATATAATTTCCAAATTCAACTTATTCGTAAATGCGTGATAATCCCGGGAGACCGGCGAAAACAATTTTATTTAAAACCATATTTCCTCTCATACCTACTTGTCAAACGTACAGTGCGAACATCCCTTTACACCTCCGTTTATGGCCGCTTCACACGTTATCAAACGAATGTCGGCGAATATGTATTTCTCCTAAATTTTATACGATCATTGAATTCATACGGATTAGTTGATATCACGCGTAGGTTACGTTTCGTTTTTCTAAAAACGTTTCGTTTTTTAAAACTGAGTCTGTAATATGCGAGATCTATAATTACAATAGTAGTTAGAGTTTGTAGTAGTGTTTTAATTCTATTAACAATAGATTTCGATCTCCACAGTAGTTCATATGAAAAAAAGCAGTAATCATAAATTACAATGGGCGCCTTGGGCCTTATCGCAAATAGCGATTTCTTCCAGGCAGCCTTTGGATGGAGAGGTGAGAGAAGTGAAAATAAGATAGATATAAAAATATATAAACATATTAAATACACATAATAAAAATAGATTTTATATAAGGAAATATAAATACAGAAAGAATAAGATAAATTTGAGCCATCATTTATTTTGTATAGAAGTCAAACCATAATACAAAGCAATTGTATATTTTCAGTTATGTCATATGTGAAATCTAGATTAGCATAAAGAAAAGTAAGTCAGCTACATTAATGTTTGCTTGATTTAATCTTATTAGGCACGACCAAAGAAAATCAAGAAAAATATACATATAACATTATGTACGATAGACAAAAAAAGCTATTATTATTCATAGTTACATTTGTAGTTATTACATAGTGATATATACAACAAAATAACAATTCTAGTCATGTTTATATTTTTATTCTTTAAAGCAATGATAAGGTTAAGACAATATTTTTATTGTGTATATATGTTTTTATTTTGAATTGTAACATGTAGGTACATATGTTACTGATTGAACACATTCTTAAGTCACAAAAAGTGGTATTATTAGATTGATCTCTTTTAACTATGTTAAGATACAATTTGTTATTAGGTAAGAAATAAATGGACATTCTAATTTTAGAAGACAACGTGACGGATTTGAGATGTTGTCACACTCAAGATTTCACAGGGAAAAGGCAGTAGGCCTGGAGTGGGGACACTACTTGGACACGTCCTGCCCCTCCCCTCCCTGCCCCCCTCGGCCCCTGCCACTTATTCATCATTTACGTATATTTGAGTGTGATTTCGTTTGGGATCGTCCCAGAACTCCGGGCCTCTTACTCAGTTACATTAGTTACATTAGATCTTACCGAATCTTGTTTTATTCAATTTCCACTGAGCTATTATCTTTCGCCACTCATAGTAATGGGGATTCCCTTTCTGAACGTAATAATATCGCGTATTTCTATCGGTTGAAAAGGTTTAGGCACTTACTGATACATTTACAATTTCATTTGTATTTATTCATATGTTTCACACAAACGTCTTGCAATTGAAACAAACTGAGGCAAGGAAGCCTTAAATATGTGGATGAATAAATAATGCACCTTTTCTATAAATGTAACCCAGCCGTTTCTGCTAAAAGGATGAACTTTGCGGATGACAAAGCAATATGCTGTGGCCATTTAAAATGGACTCTAAGGTACCTTCGATATTTGGTTCATATTCGAACCGCCGTATTTTGAAAAGGTGCAGTTTCGTCTGCGCGGCTTAATTGTTTGAGTTTTGTCAGGTCAGGTGATACATAAACGTCGGGTTAGCCTTGTTCGGACCCTTTATTCTATTATTCTGAATGTCTACCAACTTTGTCTCGACGTAATTACGGTATCGCCGCTGATGCAGCCACTTTTTCTGATCGGAAACTCCCTTAAAACATCGACAGCTATTGTTAAGCTGTCGCAGTTTACTTTTTACCTCGTTATAACCCTGTATAAATATTCAAGGAGAAAACAGGCTCGACTTTGAAATGAAACTTGCTGTATTGTAATTATATCAACGTTAAACGTCTACTTTGCTTGTTAAAATATGCATTGAATTAATATTACCTGTTATTTGTAAACGATTATATTCATTGAGTTTCAGAAACGGGATTCCATTTTAACAAGTCCCGGGGGTTTTTAGAGTTTTGAAGATTAAGCAAAAAAATTAATTCCCCAGACTAGTCTAAACCAACAAAGTTTATTTAGCCAGTAAGTGTATAACGGGGCGTAGGACGGTGGACGTTATTATCCTGTGGAGCTACTATATATTATGCCTTCTTCAGAATTATCCCTCAGTAACCTCTGCGAGGGAGGATTGCATAATATATTAACGGTAATTATTTCAACGTTTCGCTCGCCCGCTGTGCGTTCCCTCACATTGCCTTCAATTGTTTTTACGTTAAGAACTAGCCAACCTTTTGTTAAATTAATGTTTCATCTAATCGTTATTTAATGAATGGTAATATAACATTCGTGTTTTGTTTCAGATGGTTACCAGGACAAAGAAAATCTTCGTAGGAGGGCTATCGGCACCCACAACGCTCGAAGATGTAAAGAATTACTTCGAACAGTTCGGTCCGGTGAGTACAGCTCTTGTTTGATTTAATTATTCCAAGGATTCGTCCTAGGCCGTGTTCGTTTACAAAATGAATTTGGAATATTTCATCGTCATGTTCCACGCAACATGTCAACGTTAAACAACGCTCAGCTCGTGAAGTTAAGGCAACTCCGCACACGAAATTTAATTTACACGAAACTTTTTGGAAAAGTATATACTCAATTTGCGCTGTCATGTCCCATTCGTTATTAGGCAACGCTAATTTTCCCTACAGCCAAATCATTCCGTGAACATAATATTAAACACATTACCACTGAATTTAGCGGTTCAAACAAACTTGCAAACTG
The DNA here is from genome assembly GCA_020976665.1 of Heortia vitessoides. NCBI lineage: Eukaryota > Metazoa > Arthropoda > Insecta > Lepidoptera > Crambidae > Heortia > Heortia vitessoides. The sequence goes on along the minus strand of JACJUM010003085.1, from coordinate 6,938,416 downwards.
TGTTATCGTTATTTCCAGCGCATTATTTTGTTTTACTGAAAACAAACAATAGACACAATTAGGACAAAGCGCCGCTAATACGCCTCCCATAGTAAACTATTGTATAGTATCAATATTGCACACTGCTAAGTTAACATAATAGAATATTTTAAATCCTATATTGTTAATCCTATTTCTATTCAAAAAAGTAAAAAATATTACATCGAGTAGAACAATTTCTAGTGTCATTAAAGTCTCGAGTCGATATTGAATAAAGCATGTCGCCCTCGCAGCATCAATCGTTACCCGAATCCTGCCGTTGGATTATGCACCTTGAATGCTTGAGCTTAAGGGTAACTTTTAAGTGGCGAACCGCCGAGGCCTGTAAGTCTGAGATAAGTTGGTCTTTGTCTGGCCGCGAGGCAGCGCAGGTGTCTATCTACAAAAGTTTCCTGGTAATTAGCCCCCTATCTAGTAGATGCGGACTGAAGAACTTTTCAGAATTCAACATTGGTTACAGCCGGAGAGTCATTGTGCTAGCTTTCAAAGTAATCGGCGCTCACCAGGCAAGGACGATCAGAACCTTCATTACCTATTATGAGAGTTTAGAATAAAGCCAACGAGTTTTTCGGAGTGAATGTGATTGATGCCGAGAGGAGGAAATATCCCGGGAGAGATAAAAGGAATTTAATGAAGAGTCTTTAAGAATAATGATTAAGGGAATGGTTATTCCTTTTGGTCGGCGTTCCTAATGATGGGGTCTTTTGAATTACTTTTGGTGTCTTAGTAATAATGTGTAACCGCAATTAGTTAAATTAAACACAACTGGTTGTGTACAATGATCGTGTAAAGTAAAAGTCTTTTACTCAACGTTTTGCTATAGCTGATAAAAGTAATATTGATATTCGACTGAAAACGTTATGTATCATACTAAGAACGAAAAGCCGGATCAAGGCTGTAACTTGTACATACATATATATATATACAATACATAATCGATGATGACACTCAACGAGCACACTGTAATTCTGATGGAGGTAAATATACTACGTAACACCATTATTATATCCAAGAACGCACACCGAGAATTCTGATTACGAATTAATTCAATAACATTGAAGCCGTGCACTGTGCTCCCGGCAACATTTTGTAAGGGTGTCACATTTTGAGCAAGTTTAATTAACAATCTAGTCGCTTTTGTAGGTGCCTTCATTAGTGTATTTGTGGATAAACATTGCGCAAACTCAACGCAATCGCAAAACGTGCGTGTGCGTGTTTGAGCGTTTGTATGTGGCTTCCACCATCAACAGACGTCGGAGCGCCGGCCTCATCGGCTATGTGTGCGTGCGATCCGTGACTCCGATGCCTCGATACCACCCGACTCTCCCTACGTGCGAGCTTTCCAAATGCAAACTGTCTCAGAATATCAAATGAGCCACTTAAATACCGAATACAATGACTGCTCCCACCTGAAGCAAAGGCCACCGGGACGCGTGCACGCAACGCTGCCGCAAATGAAAGTCGGGTAGGGGCCGAAGGGTGGGCGAGTTTCGACCCCGGTAACGATTTCCTCCAGATAATGGAGAATTTTCTGATGAAAGCTGCTCGACAGTGCCTTTTCAAGGATTTAGGAGCCGTCGGATTTATGGCCCAAACGGTCCGCGCAAATTTTGTTCGTCACGACATAGCTTTGCCTATCGCATGCATAATACGACCTCAGAAGGCTTTCGCCTGGGCATTCTTCTGGAGTATTTGGAAGTTCTAAGTGAGACTGCTGGCGGAGCTAAAGAGTTATGGAGATAACGTGCCTTTTAGTTTAATCTGCACAGCTGTGGTGTGTAAAAAGAAACAGATTGCAGCGAGTTAATTTTATGGTACGGGACGCTCAAGCTAAAACAAACACGTACGCGAAATTACTTCCGGGCATACATTTTATGAAACGGTTTTAAGGTGAAAGTTATTTGGCAAATCTTGTTGGTTATGAAGATTTCCTTTAGGAATTTTCTATATCAAAGGAAAGCACAGCGTTAATTGTTGTAGAAACAAAATGTTGCTTAAAATGGAATTATAATAAATTTGTTTATTGTTTATCTAACGCGACAAAGTACAGATTAAATTCATATCGAATATCAGAATCAACTCGGTGTTAGCAAAATGAAACGTTTATAATAAACAAATTAATTCCAAACCCGCGTCTCTCAAACAACAACAAAATTCAAATCAAGATTTGAAATCGAGGAAACAAACCCTTATATAATATGTAGATCGCAGTCGAATTCACTCGAAATTCGAAGCAGCCGGCACCGAGATACTGACTTAAAAATTAATTAGCCGAACGACCGGTGTAATCGCTACAGCCTACGCCGATTAAGTATTATCTACACAGCTTGTTGTTTACATAATTTTGACTCTACTGTTCGGACTTAAAGTAGGATTTTGAATAGGTTTCAGTGTCGCTTCGGACCTAACAATCTCTTTCTGCGTACAATCTGTCTGCCAATCTCTGCCTCAGTCGGCGGAAAACGCACACTACGTCCAACGATTTCACCACGAACTGTTTATTTTTTCTGTTTTCTCATGAAAATGTATGTCGTCTTTATCTGTCTATCTGCTTTGCTAAAACGATCTTATATTTAATGTCAAGCGGGCAACCTAACTCACAGAATTTGGCTCAGATATTTAAGCAAAAATATCTTCCTTCCGCAAATATTAGAATAGAGAGAAAAGGTTAGATAAAGTGTAGTGTTATTAGCTTAATATATTCTTAAACCTCACTTTTTCATTAAAGATCGGTTATATGGTAGGTGTTTTGCAATTTGGCGTCTAAGATCATAGCTTCCGAGTTAACGATGAAGTTTCCCAACCAATATAAAGTTAGTGAGCCGGCTTTCACTAAGCGTCGCACGCACAAGAGGGTGTCTTTGAGAAAGTTCCGTTGCATGCTTGATTCGCTATTGTTTTAGCTGTCGAGCAAGCCCAAACTCTGACCGTAGTAGCTCCGTCGATAGCGAGCGGCACAGTACGCAAGTGTGTTGCCATCCTCTGCAAGTTGCACGATTACTTGTTATTATCTTAGCATACGCTCTTAACTTTGTATCGGCGATCGAATGTTCTAACTGTGACTGCGAGTTAGCATTCCGGCGGAGTTGCAAACGACTAAACAGTTGAATACGCTCTGGCGAGCTGTTCGGCGAAGTGATTCTAAATGTTGACTTGGAAACGTTTGGCGTTATTGATTTTAGCAGGACATGAAAATATGACAGCTCAAATTCTCCTTCCTGAAACGCACAAAAAGATGTTTGTAAGTTGTAAGTGAAGGAAAATAAGAAGGTATCCGGTTTTGATCCAAACGCTTCCTTATTGCAAAGATGTTTATACAAAGTTAACTACAAAAACAGTACTCGAAGCAGCGCCTCAAGTCTTCCCACAGATAGTTCGGCTAAGCAAATAATCGATCGAATGTAGTCAACTCTTCAGTTGGTATCTAAACATCGCTTACCGTCAACAGTCCTCGAACTGTAACTGAGGCGGGTCCGGAATTTGGATCAGCTACTATAGGTAGGATATCATATCGGTGGCCGTATATCAATCAGTTGTTACAACGCTCTACGGTTGTCGTTTATCTTCGGGGCCGCTCGGATCTGTCTGTCCAGATTCGTGCATTGTTCCGGCATTAGCCTCGGCTGCCGAAACGGTGGATGTCTGGAATGCCAGTGCGGTAGTAGCGTTCCCGTTGCACGGCGCAACGAGCGCCCGATAGCGTTTCCAATTTCCTGACTTAAATTGCACTAATTTGGTTATGCGCTGACGGGTGATCGAAGGCTGCTAAAGCCGAGTGCCAGCTTGGTTTGTTTGCGGCCGACGTTTCGGTCCATTTATCATGGTTTACCTTTAGAGATAGTAAATATAAATAAATCCGTATATAATATGCAGGTATATACAAATAATCAATTAAAAAGTTAAGTAATCATTCTTCTGAATGTTTTTCATTCTAGAACTGAATAATGAAACGAAAGCAAATAAAGAAAACAAGTACATCAGAATACATTGGAAATGAATACAGCAAACCTTAAGACTTATAGGATACTAAAACGAAAAACCAACAGGTTAAAGCGGGCTATAAATTGAGCTAACTTGCTTATTTAAAAAATCGTTTCAACTCATTTCCGAATATGTCTTCCGGCTGCAAAAATAATGCAGAATTTAAAATTCGCTTCGGAAGCACGAAACGCAAACGGCACGTTTATAAAATTACGAACACGAATTTCCCGAATTGAGAGTTTTGCTTTTTTGTTTGCACTGAAGCGAAACGGGCTGCACCAGAGTGCCAATATATTAGGCTAATGGAGAACTAATTACTCTCTCGAACAGTTCAGAGGACCACATAATTACCCCTCAAGGAGATCTTTTCTAAAATGTATTCTAAAAAACAACATTAGGTAAATTTATTCGAGTACTCGCTGCAACGTTTACTTGAGCTTATACAATTTCCAAGAAATATCTCAGAATACGAAAGAAGCATCGTTTAACTCATTTGACAAAGAACGCGCGAACTCAAAACAATATCACAAACCACCCTCTGTTGTCGGCAGAGATGGACTCTCGAGTATTTTAATGCGCAGAAAGGAAACTATGCCGTATTTAGGTTGTCAGTTGGTATATTTTTCTATGAAGGAAATAAAATCGGGACAATGATGTAATAGTTTTCTCGGCGTGAGAGGTGTAGGAGGGGCAAGGTAGCTCCGGATAAACGTACCCCCCGGCGAACGATTTGTATTAGCTGTCTAGTACTGTTCGCGTAATTGTCGACGCCCCGAGGCAACGCTCGCGCACTCAAACACGTAAGAGGGGCAAATCCAAAAAAGTAATGAGAGACCTTCAATGGATAGCCTTCCTAATTCTCTTTTTATTGTCTCCCATCTTTATACTTACCTCTCTCCAATATTCCGAAGGCTTCGTATTTAATGACGCAAAAAATTCTATAATTATTTGCGTCATAATAATTTTACCGGCGGCGGGCGAAATTTTTGGTGCTCTATAAACTCAATTGATATGCTATGAGTGCGATTCACGCGTCAACTGATTGATCCTGTTACAATGTTCGAGCCGATGGGGCGGCATAAGCCGATCATTTGCGAAATGAAAAACAATTTCAAACGAAAAGTGAGGGACAAAAATAGCCATGGAGCAGTATAATGAAGGTGATATTGAGGAAAAGAACATTACGTAGGGTGTGTTTTATTTATTCTCACAAAAAGTTTGTTTTTCACAATATCGATTTGTTAACTTATCAAAGCTTCCAAACGCCACATGAAGAGATATTTTAACGGACATCAAGATAGAGCGTTTGAAAATGAAAAAATCCACGCAGGAATTTCAATGAGCACAACACGGGAGTCGTCTTATTCAAAGTATCTTCAGAATCGAAAGAAGTTTGTTTCACGCGTGTGTAACTGCTTACAAACTTGACTTCGCAGACGCGACTCTATGAGCTCCCTAAGCTTATTTCAGACGGATTTATAGTCCTATTTCTTTTTATTAAACCTTAATTAAACATATTCAAACTTGATTTCCGCTATACCTAATTCTTTTCCACACCAACATTCCGTTTAATATTAGGCTTTGCATGTGAATCAAGCTGTTAAATTATTCCTAAATTTTGATTGCCTCGTAGAAATCCGTCCGAACTCTGGGAGGGTCTCTTCATTTTTTCATTTGCGTTTCGAGGGACAATTAGGTATGCTAATTCATTTATTTTATGACAGCTTTGTAAAAAAATGTCTGAGAAAAGATCGGTGTTGGGATTTGGGTGGGTGGATTGGCGTATGCGCCGAAAGTAGGTATGGGGCGGGGGGGTGGTTTGATAGCATGGCTGACGTCTCACGCGGCAGGCTGCGGCAGTAATTAATGGATCGTGCGTGGCCTTCCTTCGAGAATAACCGTTCCAAAACAGAATCTATATTTTCGCTCGTACAGCTTGTGACAAAAGCATCGCATAAATGCAATTTATCAGTAGAGCTCTGCTCACTTTTTCACATAATATTTACCAGACACGATACGATATTCGCAGTCATTACCGAGCGTTGCATGTAAATATCATTTCTGCCCAAAGTTTGTACAAACACTTGTTTTCCTGTTTATTCGATACGTGGCAGTCGTTTGAGTTATGTTTTATTTATTTTTTGCCACATCCCAATGAAGTGCTGTTGACTAAGGTTAATCAATTTGTCACTTAAAAAAATATATACCGCACACTCAGCGGAAACTTTTATTTTATAAATGCCTACTTAATTCCTGACGCCAACTTTACAAGATAAATTGTTTTAAAGCGAAAATTCTTTTGTTATTTTCCTTGAAACCTAAAAGAGCAGAACGGTAAAAACGTATTTTCGCGCCGCCCGAATCTACGGGGAATATAATATTATGAATTATATTGTTACCGCCTTGAGTGAGGCAAACAATAGTGAGGTGTTGTAACAAGTTCCAGTTTGTTTTATTACGTACGCATTATCCAGTGACGTGAGAAGGAAACAACGAAAAATAACAACAGGAACGGGCGGGTCGTGACAATTCAAACTGTCAAATAATTCAAGGTGCGGCGCGTTTCTCACAATCAGTGAGATCTACTGCCTTACTTTTTTCTATGTGTTCGGTTTTGTTTATTTCTCTCTCCACCGTATAAATATAGTTCGGCACCTCTGCACGAACTCCCAAGATGAAGAGGTATTTTTCAGATGAAGTCGGCTGCGCCAATGCGCCGCCCCGGCTAAACCGTATTCAGCGTACAACTTTTCTGTATCGATTCATATTTATTTTTACTTTAATATAAAGCAGCGCTCCTACTCCTGCATTTTCTTTCCCTCAAATGTTTGTAAGAGAAAATAAAAATTTCCATTACATTAGACCGGTCTTACATGTAGCTCTATGCCAAGCCCATTTAATTAAAGTGGGCCATTTTTATGAGTAGGGAAAAAGTGTTATTAAGTACAAGTAGCCTTTTGAGAGGGACTCCTTTATTATTTTCTTAGAATCTTATCGCCGAGAGAAGGCAACGCAACATCCCTCACTTACGGCATAATGTCGTAACGTCGTGCTTTAGGTATCGTAAAAGAAAACAAAAGAAAGCGTGCACGAAGTAATAAAACCGCTCGATTTCCGCTATTTAGGACTGAGAGAATTAAAGTTCTTTTGAGGAAAGTTCACTTTGGTGTACCTGACTGAACGTATCCAAAGCGAGTAAGTAATAAGAATTCCGTGGCACGGGGGCGCGGGCTGCGGGGTAGGCACTTTGACGAAAAAACGATGATGAAGCACGATCATGTCCCCGTGATCCCCCCACGTAGCTGACTGACAAATTGTCGAACATTTTTTTCGCTAAAATTCCTTTCGTTCGAATCCAATTACAGAGAATTACCAATAGGAAACTAAGGTCTTAAAAACCTTAATAGTCTAGTCTATACTTTATTCCCTTAAAACTTTAGATTCATATTTACTTCTTATCTGTATTATCTGCCATAGTTCACTTACGTCTATATAAATTCTACGTTAGTTTCTCTTTGGAATATAAAATTGACATCGCAGACGGACTGCTCGGCCTGCCCGCGGTTAAAAAGAGCGCAACAATAATATTCCCAATGCAAACATGTTTTTGGCATTCTCTAATTTTATTTTGCCGTACGTTTGGTACAATGGGATGTGCAATTTCGCTCAGCTGAGGCTGGCTAAATTGGTCTGTTGTGCAAGCATCAAACAAAAGCAAGCACCAATCTTATATGGGTTTGGTTATTGTATGCGTTTATTAAATGTTACATTTCGCTTGTCCATATTAGAAATATGAAAAATATATAAGACAGCATGAGTAGTGAATCCTATAATTATGAGTAGCATCTCAATAGCAATGCATCAATGAACAAAAAAAAGGTGTGTTGTTTTTCCTAAGAAACGAAATAATGTGGCGGGCAAATACGCAAAAAAAAAGATACGAGACCCGAACCAGCCATACCCTTAAACGGCACATACTCAAAACACTGTTACTCGATACAAACTGTGATAAAGTCTCGATTGTATGCAGTAAATAAAATATGACTTGGCCATATTTCCACTTTCGTTTCTTCCCGTTTTATGTCCCTTTTTTCTGGCCTCCCAGGGAAACCGTTCATACAAAATACCTTTCCGATATTGCCTTACTTTATTAGCATCGGCACGTGTTTTTATATCTGAAATATCTTTCACTTCAGTGGAATAAAGATTGCCACATGTGCTCCGGCATTGTACTATGAATTATAGGAAAAGTTATTCCCTTTCATTCTTATAATTTATTGTAACTGCTGTCGACATTGGAACCTGGGAATTAGTGTTGATTTTATTTCCGTATGTTTGATTACCTTATTGACAACTCGAATGTTTATTTTCTTCTCTACGTCAAAACTCAAATGGTGACACTATAATTATTTTGTCTATCCTTATGTTATTTCGTATCAGAGATATAATATTTTTTTTAAAACACATTAAAAGTACTAAAGTCGACGGGCCCGATGGCGCAGATGGTAGTGATCCTGTCTTGTGCACCAGGGGTCGTGGGTTCGATTCCCACCCAGAGCAAATATTTATATAATGATATTTGTATTTGCTCTGTGTATGGGTGTAAAATATATGTATTTAAGTAGTATATTTGTGATTCCTCTGTTGTCTGGCGTCCGTAACACAAGTGCTTTAAGCGACTTACCACAGAGTCAAGTCAATGTATGAGATGTTGTGGGAATTTATATAAAAAAAAAAAGTAATATGGCACCTGAGATTTAAAAATCGAATTTGAATCGAAACACACTACTCTTAAAGATAAAGTCCGAAACGTTGGTCCGAAATATTATTTTAAACGCGTCCATAAATTGAACTGCGTTGCCTCAAGCCGGTGGGATTGGGCTTACAGCGCAAATAAATAGCTTCTTCGAAAGCTATCGCGAAAGCGAATTAGAATAATGCTCTGCGATTTGGCGTTTCAACAAACGAGAACGTAGAATGGCCCTCTGTGGATTATTTGGGGCGTTCTGGGTTCAACCGAATTTGTGTATAAATGGAGGTGTCGTGACTATAACAAGGCACGATTGGCTAAAGCCACATGCGTCCAAGCACTAGAACAACCGACTGCCTACGTTCAATTGTTGTTTATTATCGTTTAGGTTTGTCCTAATCGCTTGTATTGACTGTTGTATTAAACGTGATTGGTCGATCGCTTTAGCTTGCTTAGCTACCGTGTGTAATGGAATTACGATGAGTAAAATTTATTTGATGGGCGTGTCTTTTTATTACGACTATATTGATCGTATAAATAATAGTGTATCATTTTAATACAACTACTTTCTAGTTTGTTTCCGTGATTTACCCAACTCTATATCCAAGGAAAAATAATTTCTGTATGAAAAATAAAAGGATCATTCATTTTCAGACAGCCCATGCCTAGAGACATACAGTAATAATTAGCAGAATTAATATAGAGCATTAGAAATAAGCCGTGGTTTCAGATCAAACGACGCTGCCTACCCCACCATGCTAATGTCAAAGATTAATGGAATTACCTCCCGCGGCTGGTCACAAGAGTGGACTAACAGAATTCTATCCATTATAATATCTTTGAACCTCTACTCTCCTAGTATAATGTTCTCGAAATTTTCAATTTCGCATGGAGGTCTTATGCTTTTATACATCGCATTTCTATATTATTTGTGGCGCCTCGTTTGATTTTAATATCAATTTGAATACGAAATGTACAGGCTAACTTTATTTATTTCACAAGTTCATAATATTTTCTCATATTTCACGTGTTTGGCACATATAACTACAAGAAACTACTAAACTACTTTAAAAATAAACGGTGTTTATTTAACTTTCTATTTCTTACTTAAACTATTTCTTATAAGTTATATATTATTTTTATCTATAGTCACCAAGAATATCCTCATTATTTTGTAGCAATATATAAGGGTAAAAATAAAGAGAATATCTGAAAAAATAACTAAAATCCTTTACATTCTACGGTGACCGCTCACCATATCTGTTACCTTTGCAGAATGAAAATATGTCCATCGTTGTTGACAATATTTTATGGCCAAATGTGCCTTAAGATTGCCAATATCACCTATCATAAATCAGTATTATCAATAATAATACACGATAAACTATCGCATCAAGATGGGGCTTAACTCGTTTTTGAATTATTGTGCGTCCCGGAGATCTCATAGAGCGCGCAACATGTGTTTTATATCATCTCATCTCAGCGTATTTCGTAACATCAAACTACGAAAGTGTATACCAGATTGAAAACGGAGAAACTATATAGAAAGGATTCAATATTATAGCAAAGGCACACGGAATGGGAGCTCCCGTTGCATTCATACATGTTGAAAAGTCATAATAAGATTTCGAATCGAATGCGCCGCGTATGGAAAGTTTTTATGGGCTTTGTAAGCCACTGATATAAAAATTTATTCAAACTTAACCCTTTTACTGTAACTCGTTTCAACTGAGTGGGTTTTTTATGTCTAAATTCACAAATTGTATTTTTTACTAGTTTAAATTGATACTATTCTTAAAAAACTTTTAAATATTTAAATTGATCATATTTAAAACAAAAACTAGAAGTCAAAGAATATTTATGTTTGTTATTTATTTATTTATTATATATAAATCAATCATCATTATCACCACATCAGTCATTTGAAGTCCACTGCTGGACATAGGCCTCCCCAAGAAAGGATTCCAGGGCGCAGCTTTCGCGGCTAGCTGCTATTCATCCGACCCTGTGCATTTGAGGCTTTCACGGTTAGTTATATTGTCATCTGTCGGAGCTGGTACCTTAGTAGTCTCATAGGACACCTGGTACAGGCGGAATATTCTACTCTGCCGGTACCTCACGGCTCAATCTAAATATAAAAAAACAGTGAATTTATTTCTAAGACGCATTAGCTAATTTAGTAAACCAATTCAAATTGTATTAAATGTAGCGCTGTCTATTAGAAAATAAAGTGTACAGAATCGTAGAGACATTACGCAAATACCGTTTTATGGACTAACAATATCAGCCCCTTCAAAAACTGTACCATTAAATACACCCTAAACTTTTTATGTACAACAGAAAGCCTTAAATACTTTCAAATGCCGTTCTTAAAATCAATAAAAACCTACTTTCATCAACGTTTGGGTAATAAAACCTGGCTTTACTGTTAAGTGGCAGTGAAATTAGATAATGTGTCTTTGTAAAAAGTTCCCTTTGTAACTTTAAAGCAGTAAAAAATCTAATTGGCATCGGCTATAAATATTTGCCGTCGCATCGCTGTGTCGCTCTGAATGTCGATAGGGCAGGGCTCCGTAATGCATGTCAATAAGACCCTTAGAATTGCCAGAGGACCCGTAGGTACCGATTCTTGTCATCATACAGTTGGGTTCAAGTAATAATGCAGTCGCTATTGAACTAATATAATACAGCACGTAAGCTGAATGAATAGTCAAAATTTTGCTTGAATACATTGAAATTCAATGGTTTTATTATTCCACGCAGGAATCCACATTCTAAAGATTCCAAATATTGCGAATTCAGTTACAGATAAATTTTATCTCAGCTTGATGGATTGCATACGTTTTGAATACTGTATCTTTGTGCAAAATGTATGAACTATGGTGAATAAGTAAGGATATATACTTATGACTGTTTATTTAAAACTTTTCTTGAGAGTTCTCATAGATATAAAAATATGTTCATATTTTTCTCTGTAGGATTCGATCCAAGTTTGTGTTTTCTTAGATATGTGTCAAAATTATGTTATACTGTTATTCCTGAAATTTCTGACTTGAGTATTACTACTGGTATTAATACCTGAAACGGCACCAACTACAATTTTTTTTCTATCATAGCCGTCAGACATAGATTGACAACAATAACATATTCTGAAAATTGTTGTAAGGTCCCAATGTCATTTATAATCATTTTAGCGATTGTCCAATAATTGTTGCCCTGGACAGATGTGGTGGAAATCACAGACCGTAACTTGGCATTGCTGTTGCCCATTCCCACTTCATTATATATAATACATACCAGTAATCACGGATATACCGTCAAGTCTATCAGTCGACTTGCGACACCCGATACAGAGGGAGGTTTTCTACTACCCCAGGGCAATTAAAATTTTGAGCAAATACAGTGCACTATTTGTGTAAGCAGCCATCGTTTCTCATTTGTTTTGTTGCAGTGCCACAGATTCTAAGAATAAACCTATCAAACAGGAAATGACTTTAATATATAAAATTAGGTCTATTTCCGAGGATCCCGCCGCCTGTGACACCGTAAAAACAAAGGCACTTGGATGTATCAAAGGTATTATAAAAGATAACAGATACATAGCAACGACAATGGTGTTAGGTAAAAACAAAGTTATAGCTGACTATTTATTTTACACAATAATTTTAGCGCTGTCTTATCTGTGACCAACAGCTACAGCACCCTTGCAGCATATTTATGAAACACTTAAGATATATTACAATGTTCCATAGAAGATATCATTCAAAATTGTAAATAGTATTTAAATTATACGCAAAAACATGAAAAATAATTACATTAAGATTTCACTTACCTTAAACTTATATGATTGCTTATTTTTATTGACATCTAGACTTGAAATTTACATAAAAGTGCAAGAAATACGTAGGGTACCAGCAGAGTAGAATAGGACCACCCCTGTACCAGGTGTCATAAGAGGCGACTGAGGTACCAAAACCGTCAAGTGGCGGTATATCCATCCGAAAAGGTGTAGTTAAAATGCAGGGCGGGGATGGGTAGCAACATCCCCGATGCGAAAGCTGCACTCTGCGATAGCCACCACACTTGCCCAGCGCGGCAATTATGGGCAAAGTTCACCCTTTGTTGGGGAGGCCTATGTTCAACAGTGGACGTCCAACGGCTGATATGATGATGTAAGAAGTAATAACTTAAATAATTTGCTGAGATTACTTTCAATTGTTTTGTAGCTTACATTTATTTTTTACGATTCACAAATATAAGTTTGATGAAGCGTGTGCCATCTGATTAAAATGATAATGTAATAATGTAAAATACATTATGTTTTATAGCTAAAATGGAACGCAAAAAGCCATTTTCACGAAGCCTCATATGATTAACTTCATGATCTCATAAATTATAAAATCATATAATTATGTGCTTGGTTACTTAATGAAGTAAGTCAAATCTGATTTTAAATTCAAAATTGTCATTTTTTTAGTACAATTAATATTTATAACCTCTTTACAGAGAACTTGTAATTGATAGCACTAGTGATTTGTACTACTACCCAAATTTCATATTAAGACCCAAACCATAAATCTGTTACAGGCGATATGGCTGATATTTTTTAGTCTTCAAAAGGGTCTAAATATACATATCAATATAATTTTATTCGGCTCACAAATAAGACGTCGAATCCTGAGATATACGTAATCTTTTCCATATAACTGGAGATAGGCTACGCTTAGTTCTAGGTAGACGGAATTGTATGATGTATATTATGTTTATTACCCAATCAGTGGCGTCCTTCAACCGTAAAAGGGTTCAGACTTTCTTTATATCACTTTATGTCAATTTTGCATGCAATAAAAACGTTGATTTTTCGATAAACATTTATTGAATATAATTCAGTGGGTCGGTCAAGTTATTATGCGCTTAATATTTTTCAGCAAATAAATAATTGTAGTCTGGTTTCTATAAAACAAGTTGAATCTACATTTCAATATTAAAACGTGTAGGTGAAGAAGTGACGTCACTTTATATCAATTATATCAAAAAGTGACGACACAAAACGAATTTGAAGGTGCAGGCAATTTTTTATTTGTGTCAATTGAAAGTAATCATTCGGAGTTCAGTTTTGGATGACCAAAAGGAAGTTTTTTTATTAAATCCTTAAAGCCAGCAGTACCAAAACGTAGCCGCAAGAATGCTAAAGAAATAGGGCGCGATCAATATCGGCTGGGAAAGCACCTGTAAAGCGTGAACACAAATAACGCAGGGTCTGATAAACCTCTGCAGTCCACACATCGAGAGCCGGCCCAAGATTTATAGGACGTTTTTATAGTTCACCACGGACGCTCCTTGTTTTAATTTCGCAAGGATCAACGCGCTTTCCGTTCACCCTGAGCTGTGGTCGGAGCTTGGGCGTTTTGTAAGAGGCTACAGAAATGATGTGTAAAAGAATTTGGTGTTTTTATGTTTTGCATATCAGATTTAGAAAGTCCTCTACTGGACACATGCTTCCCTAAGTGGCTTTTATCATTCACGCATATAAACATACTAAATTAAAACTGTATGCATAGGCACGCACTGGCGTTTAATTATCATAAAAAATATATCAAGATATATAGATAGAGACTAGTTAAATCATGAAATTGGATTATATTATTAAATTTTTGTGATGCGATCGTCGTATTTTATACAACACCGCGCCTAGCGCCAATCGCCGCAGGGCTAATGTCGCGCGCACCGAAATTTATCGCGCCGCTTGTAATTCCGCCCGCCACCCCGCCGTCGCCCGTCACCCGCCACCGACCGACAACACACTTATAGCGTTTTCTAATGAAATTGTCCACAAACTCTCGCAAACCCCTCCCCGGCGCCGGATGAACCGAAAAAGTACAGCTCGCGTTACTAATGGCTTCATTTATCACAGTCACTAACAGTGATACACCGCTACGACGTTTTATATTTAATTTGGCTCTCCGCGGAATAAATTACGGTAATATCGAGCCCAGAACGATAAAGGACGAGCCACGCTCTTGAGTTATCGGGACGGGTCATAGTATTAAGACGGTAATCTTCTTGGATTAATTTGTTCGTGGCTAAGTGATAAGTTAGCTGACGCCGCGGCAGATCGAAACTTGCGACGTTGTAAATAAGAGGTGACTCCCAAAACTGCCGCCTATTTGTCGTGAACGCTGATCAGAGGTGAAACGGTAAAAGTTTGCGTGCGCGCTCATAAATTAAGTGAAGTTTTAGCTTAACAATAGAGATAACATTCGTATACACGTTAGTGAGACGCGTTGTAAATTAAAACAATGAACTATACTGCGGTGCGCCGAGTCTTTTGAGGCACGTACAATTGTGGTCTTAATGTTCTATGTGCAAAAGAGCATATTTCCTCTCTTGTAACGCTCGGTCCCCTTAACAGGTTGCTTTATGCCTTTCGCAGTTCAAAGTCCATGTAGCCTTACTTATCGACCTGGTTTATTGCAGCATTAAACGTATCTGCGTCGATAGCTGCACGCTTACACTCCCTAATAACTTTTCGTTGATGCTAGTGGTCTACGTATCTAAAGGATAAGCGACTTTCCTATTTCATGAGCTCATTGAACGCTATATTAGCGCAGCGCATTAATAGCCGCAGTTTATTAATAACTTATACATCTATATATGCAGCACTTTATTAATAACCTATACAAAATAACTCAATAAATTGATATAATACCAAAATAAACAACTCTTTCCAATCACAGAACAATCATTATCACCTAACAATATAAATAAACATGTAACACAAAACAAAACGATTTCCATTGCCGCAATGTTCAATCCCGCTAACCATGTTAAACGTTATCTAAACAAAAAAAACAGATTTCCCAACAGCATTGGCAACATCAGCAGCTTAATTACAATATACGGTTTCAAATCTCAACGCAGGCACAGTAGGATTACATCGGTACATCGCCTAACTACAACATCTCGCCCACAGCAGAGCGGTACATCGCGTAACTACAATATCTGCCTGGCAGAAGTAGAGCCCACATTTATACAACCAACCGCGTAATTTGGCAACTGAGCTGTGATTAGATAGTGCTTCAGACTCGTTAGCCTAATGAGTGGAGCTTTGTTAACCTTTCCCTTCTGTGTACGCGTATCGCTCGTTCTGTTTTGAGATAATGTGTAATTTTATCTCGATAGGTGCTGGTGTTTGCTTCTTCCTTTTATTAATTAAACGTTTATCGTTGCTTTTACTCATTATGTAACTTGTTCTTTTTATTTTGTTTGCATAATAATATATGATCTTTGAGAAAAAAGATCATATATTATGATCGTTTTATTCGTAATATAAAATAGAAAACTTAAGATAAATTAATAGCAAATGCGTAATAAATATAGTTTCACCACACACACATTCTCATTGTACTTATATACTCATAACATTAGATAGTTAAAAACAGTTTTCAAATATCAAGAATTATTAATACTGCATGAAGTTTGTTTTGACAATAAAAAATGCTTTTATTTATTATTCTGTATCCTTTTTATATATCGTCGCAAATGATTCATGTAGTCAATTGAATCCGAAATATCTGAAACCAACTCGAATACGAAAGACAGTAAATTTCCTTAGCTTTCCAAAGTCGAAACGTCCAAAAAGTATTTAATCCGGAAAAAGTTTTACTAAATTTCTCTGTCCTCAAGAATGTAGTGTCCACAGACTATTTCGGAAGTGGTGTAAATCGTTGCAGGCCAAGGCAAACTTGCCGCGGCGTCTGGCCAAAGGACAAGATGCTAATGTATGCGCAATCCTGCACTCCACGTATTGTAGTCTAATGCACCAAGTTTCTATTTACGATTTCGATGTTGCTACTCTGTGTTGCTGTTTGTTCTAGTGTAGCAATTCTTATGTTCTAGGTGTTGATATATATCAGGGTTTATCAAATTGCAAATCGAGTATAATTGATCATAAAAAGCTTAACAAGAGTCTGAAAAAAGCTGTTTGCAGAAATTATACAACCTTCTATTAATAACTAAGTAGATTTTTTAGATGACGCCTATCTACTTTTAGATACGTTTTATTGAAAAAAGTGATCGCATCAGCACAGAGCAGGCATTGCTACAAGGCATTTTAAGATATAACTTTCTTTCTATTCTACGGTTTGTGTAAATAAATTATAAATATTTTTGCCTAGAGGTTAAAATAGATAATCAGGCACATTCATTATTACTTCAACTAAACAATACTGGATAGGAAGCCTAACAATTGTGACATCTGTGTGTCATAACTGTGAAAATTTAGTTATCCATTATACATGTTAGTAACAGTCGGTCTAGTCTTATGGGTCAATGATTTTAGATTTTAATATTTCATTCTGTGAATGTAGTTCAAATGGGTCACAATATTCCGAGGATTTTTAGGAATATTTTCGTTAGGCACTTAAATTTTTAACTAAAACGGACATATTCGGCAAACAAAATATAATATGCATCCAACTTTTACCGCGCTAAAAATGTAAACTCCATCGTGAGTTGTGGAAAAAAAGCCATTCAAACAATAGTGCAGCACAACACTCAATGAAATTGGAATGACATTGTGCATACATACTCGTATGTATGAATACCAAAACTACATACCGACCATCGCAGGCAACTTCCTATTTCCATTTGTGCAGTAACGGTTAAGTGTGATCTGTTTTCAGTCAGAAAACATACAATAGGTTGTAACAACAATTGGATTGGATGGACTTTATCGCTCCGTATATTAATAAGCGACGACTCGATGACAAATATTATTTTGTCAATAAAATAAATTACAGGCATTTCTCGTTTACAGGCTTTCAGCAAATCAAAAATTTTACCATGCCTAATGTGATTCATTGTTCTCGGCGAAGACGCATATAAAATAATAATACAATTAACCCCTTTGTGTCTACACCTTTGTCTCGGTGCTATTAAAACACAAGCGAAGTTCCGGGCTGTAGCTACTGCGGCTATTTCTTAGGCCCTTTTCGCTTAGTTGTTAATTTAAATTAATTTATTCCCCGCTCTTCCTGGTACCTAAACTTCATTGTCGTGTTTTGAACGCAACCATGAACCATCTCGCTAGTGATGCGTCGTGACGGCGCTATAGCAGCCGCGAAATACATTCACAATTTTTATATAGGAGTATAAATGTTGTGCCTTACACGGATCCGTCGGATTTCCCTTATATGAGCCGGTGCACCGAGCCCGGCTACAACGGCTGAAGTATTTATATTTCTTTATCAACAAAAGCTTTGTTGAAAAGATGACGCTTGGCGCAAATTCGAGGTACGGCCCACGAGAAAATTCGAGTAAAGCTCCACTCAGACGAGACCCAAGCAAAGATATTTCGCAGTCGTATTTACTCAGGCGTGCCTAAATTGTTTGCTTATACGTTTGACGCGCCGCACGCAACGCTCATTACGGCGAACGGGCTTTGTTCAGACTTAGACAACACATTGTTACACCCGATAGAGCAGGCAGTTCTTTATATGTTTATTTTTATCATTACAGGTAAGTTCCCGCGTTTGCGGCTAATGGCTGAGGTGCGGTGAGGATTTCTCTTTGAATGTCACCGGTATTTAGCGACTGAGGCGAACCTATTATATTTCTCTATGCAAGTGGAAATATTAAGGGTCTATCCGAGCATGAGACAGGGCGCGGTGGGACACTATTTCTCTAAAGTTCCGCGATTAGACATACCACTTAGCAGCAGTAAACATTAATTACGTTTCTTCCCGCGCAGGGCAGGTTGGCACACTTAATTGTTCATACAACAAGCCAGTGGGGAATTGGCTGTAAACGTTCCGTTGTCCGGGCGGTGGATCCGCCGCAAACGCGCTTCACTGTAATGTTTCAAACGACGCCGAGTTACAAGCCAAAATGGACCACTGTTTCTTGTGTCTTAGTTCGATTTTCGGTACTGCTCACGCTCGGGCTCGCTCTTGATGGAAAGCGCAATAGGCGCCCATTTACACCTGCGATTCTTCTTCATCTTTCCCTAAGCTGGCAGCGCTTTACCTAAAGTAATTATGCCACATAACGTATTAGTCTTTTGGGAGGGAACACGTGTTGGAAATGCTTAATCACTTACTTTACATTTGCGTACGCAAATAATCCGTTAATTTAATTTCGGTGTGGTATTTATGATGCTTATTTAATTTATTATCATATCAAAGTGTAGGCTTTATTTAGCGGGTTTTGTGTGCGTGCGAATAAGCGTTATTAATGAAATCGTGTTGCCATACTCGGGGGAAAAATGTACACGATTCAAATTTAGTTTTCGTTGTGACAGTCATTTGTCAACAGTCGTTAACTACATTAGTAAATTGGATATATCATTTTTGCTTTCAGCATGTTGAAATAGCATTTGATAAGTAATTGTTTGATTTATCTGCAAAATTTTTACTGTAAAATACTTTGGTCCAGTTACATTTGTGATATTTGTACATGCTAACAGACCATCAACGAGTTCCTCAACTTTAATTTTCTCGTAATTAAGAAACATCAAAAAATAGATAGGAAAATGTGGGATATAAGTTCATAGACCGGGTTAAACGGCTGACATGTTTATGTTATGACATACAAAAAGTTATCTTATGGCGTGGTATCATATTGATTATATTTGAACCTCAGTATCATGTGTCGTAAAACGCATTTGGGCGCGAGATGTCCCCTATCCGTTTAAATCGCTTTGAGCCTCCCCAACATTGATATTTATGCTTTTTTTCGGGATTCTTTCAGGGGGTAAGTTGTTTTGAAAGTTTTCCTTTTTGGGAGAAATTGCCGGGTACGGTGGATTAATGTAACTAGAGTGTTGTAATTGGTTGAGAAGTTATTACTTTTCTGTTTCTTCTCGTGGAAAACATAAAGCAATTGTACGAGTTCGCTTAGAGTGATTTATATTTATAACGGTGAGCATCTTCTTCGAACTTAAAAACAACGGCGAGAGTCTTGTGGATTTGCTGATTTATTACCTATTACATTTTTATGGCGTCCACCTGATAAGTTCAGATTCTGTTCGTATAAATTAGATTATTTTTTGATAAAAAAAATCCAACAGCTTATCAATTTTAGTGTTATTTGATTATTCTCTGATATTAATGCAAACTTTTGTCCTAAATCAGTTTGTCAGCTCGTCTATTTTGATTATTGAAACCACTTCTGAGGTTCTAAATAAGAATACAATATATATTTGAAAATAAACAATATAGATTTTTAATCAGTTGTTGCTTACTTTGGACTGTGGTTTGATCCAACTCGAGAGATAGTGTATACTTCAAATGATTTAACATGTAAGTTTATATAAGACAGAAAACGTCGGACGTGTTAGCAAGTTACTTATAAATATCAAAACAAAGTCTGATAACCGAAGTTAAACTAAAGATATTAACAGAACTTCATCTAAAGAAATTATTGTACACGAGGTGAATAGTGAGCTGGACATAAATCCATGAAATTATTAATGAAACCATGTACAACATATTTTCATTCAATTGGAAGAATATGTTATCATCATCATCATATCATCCATTGAAAATCCACTGCTGAACATAGCCTACCCAAGAAATAGGAAGTTTAACCATAATTGCCGCGCTGGGCAAGCGTGTTGGCAGTCGTAGAGTGCAACTGTCGCGATGGGTATGCTGCTGCCTGTTGAATTTTAAGTACACTGTTTTAGATGGATATACCGCCATCTATCGGTTATGGTACGTAAATTGCCTCTTGCTACACCTAGCAGGGGTAGGGCATGGCAAAAAGATGTTTTAAAGCAATCAATACGTTTAATTTTCAACCATTTCCCAATTATAATAAATTACTTAAAATACCAATGATTTGATTAGAGTTCCCAAATGGTTTCTTGGAACCTCGATAATAGAACAGGCATTCAAAAATCACATCGCGGGGCATAACGATTTTATTTCGAAGTTAAAATAAACATCCCACAAAATCAGATCCTTTGTGTTGAAGCTCTTTGTGTTGATTGATTTCATATCAATTAAAACAAATTGATAGAATTTCGCTTTTATTTATTACTAGCTGTGCCCGCGACTTCGTCTGCGTGGAATAGCTTTTTGGGTACCAAACCTCTTTACCTTACCCTATATAAACTTTGAATGTCATGTTTATTTATCTTGAATCGATGGCCTGAAAAATAAGTTTTAAGTTTCTAGCTCTAAAAATAGCGATACTATTTGACCCCTTTCAACCTTCATTTCGAATTAAAGAATAGCCTATATCCTTTCTCAGGGTCAAAAGATTGTCTGTGCCAAATTTCATCGAAATCGGTTGAGAGGATTAAGCGGGAAAGCGTAACAGACAGACAGACAGACAGACAGACAGACAGACAGACAGACAGAGTTACTTTCGCATTTATAATATTAGTAGGGATACAGATAATACTGTTTCTGGTCGTATCTCGTCTGTTTTATTCTCCAGAATAGTATAGATAATTGTACAAAAATAAATCAAATAGATTTATTAAACCAAGTTATTGCAAATATGTAAATAAACTATATAATAAATAAATTTACTTATTTTTTAAAACCTTATATTTAGATATACTTAAAAAATTACTGGTTTCTTTAATTCACGCATTATCTGAGTCTTGATATTGTATGACGAAGATATTTAAAAACTTACGCTTTAGGAATAGATAATATAATTCGTCCTTAAGCGTCCTGAATTCACTATACGTCCTTTAAACATCGTAGCTTTCAAATGCCTTTTCTTGAAATCTAGCTTACTAAGTAAGAGAAAACATAAAATAGTTATTTTCTACGTTTCAAGAAACACTGTAAATTAAGGTATAAATCACAAACGAAGCGATACAATTAAAGTCGTTAATGTCCATATACAAGACTATATCTAAATTTAGACCAGTAGAACCAGCCTTGACTAAATGTACTTTTATTTATACATGTCTAATGAAGGAAACCGTTATAAGAAAGCCGGTAATCGTTACAACAAAACATAAACACACATTTTGCTCGCGTGCAAGGGGTCTTAAAAATATCCGTTTCACAGAATAAAACACAAAAGCCATTCCGTCTGACAGGACCTTGTTTGAAATCATAACAAATAGCCTTTTAGAAAACCACATCCCGACCCCGAACTGTCGTACAAAAAGGGGTTTAGTAAACACATTACAAATCTTTGCCTCCGCGTTGCCCAGTTAAGAGTGCTGTCAATGAAATCCCTCCCTTCTCCGACTATTCGTTATGTGACTTAATGGATTACATGGAATAAAGTAGACATCGACAAAACAAAGGCCGAGCTCCCTCGAAAATCACTGACCACACAGTTTGCGGCCTAAAACTAAATTTATTACATTTGACCTTAGTAATTCCTGCCGAAGGTTTCGTATGTCGGGTGTGTATATAGAAGCATTCAAAGGTACGCCCGCTGCGGTTTTGTACACAACTAAATATTTTATTAGTTACAAAATAGTTCTATAAAAGTATCGACTCGAACAAAGTTTTGGTTTGATCCCATCCGTGAAGTATTTACGGGTAATAGATCGATTTTGGCGCCGGGAGATATGTTTTCGTGTTCCGATAAGCCGGTATCCATCTTTTAATATTTATTTAACTTGATACTGACTTTTGTGAGAACTTGTTTCTGTTCGCTAGTTGTACATTATATTTCATATTGTAGAAATATATTTTATGTCGAGAATACGGAATGTAGAATCTAGAGCAAACTGATTACAGAATAAAAATAAAACTGCATTATCTTCACGGAGAGAGAATATAAGAGATCTTGTTCAACCACTCAAATGAAGATAAGCTCGAGAAAATCTAAAATAAAGCTATGAAACGCTCAACGCACTATGCACTCTAATATTATACTTATAATTGAATTGCACAGGCCATAAATGATTATCAATGAACATTTCCTCTATACAGATGCAACGGGTGACCACAGCTGAATGCTCATCACGTGAAAACTTATTTCTGCCCCGATCGACGCGATTACCCTCGGCTCGTCCGTTTGCAACTTACCCGAATGCGTTCCACTTTGAACGTGTTTAGTTCAATGTTCATTTCGCGCCCTTTGAACATGCCACGCTTAGAAACGTTTGATTCCAACTCTTTCGTCATCACCGTCGCGTTCCATCCGGCTTTACAACTAGAAACAAATGAAGAGCCGTGAGAGGAAAACTTTTTAATTCGCCTAATGCACACAGAGTACCTACCTGTCTTTCCGTGTAAAGTGCACTCTTCCGCGAGTCGCTACGTCGCGCACAGCGTTCTGTCACATTGACTGTTGCATTGTGAGCAGTTTATTTTAGCTCCGTCTTGAATGCACTCCATTTTTCAC
Organism: Heortia vitessoides; assembly: GCA_020976665.1. Taxonomy (NCBI): domain Eukaryota; kingdom Metazoa; phylum Arthropoda; class Insecta; order Lepidoptera; family Crambidae; genus Heortia; species Heortia vitessoides. The sequence goes on along the minus strand of JACJUM010003085.1, from coordinate 6,915,318 downwards.
TGCGCAAACTTTTGAAACTTACCGTTTTTGTAACACGAGACACTCCTTGATATTATTTTTTTCTAAACAAACTCTACGACGTTTTAGCTCGAAGAATTAAATGAACAGTGAGCGAGTCGTATTTGTATCCTTAGTTATAAGAAATATCCGAGCAATAAAGTATGGTTATTTGTTACACAGACGAATACTTTGAATTAATTAAGATTAATGAAATAATTCGCTTATAAGACAAAGCCAAATTATCCCTAATTAGTTGAAACAAAGAAAACATCGCAACTGCGATTTGTGAGACGCTTAATCAGACTTAATGATTACTTTGATTTTCATCTCTCGCTCGACGAAACGAGAAACTTAATGAAAAGTCAAGCAAACTCAGTCGAATACAAATTTTAGCATTAGTATGCAAGAGTAAAGTTTTTATTCAATATAACTTGCGATGTTTTATCTTCCGTTTGTCTTTTCACATCAGCAATGCACGGGTTTACGCTAAAATTAAAATAATATTTTGATAATGCCTTTACAGCTTAGCGAGACTGTCATTTGGTTGATATGAAATAATATTAGAAGCCGGTTGTTTTGCTTTGGGTGGGATTAAAGGTTGAGTACAGTTGTCACGCGGTTGGTTTGGAGGCATCGCCGCACGACATCGAATACCTCACGACCCGCCACTACCTAATTCTGATATGAATATGAAATCGTATGTAAATGTCGACCAAATGTTGCCGCGCAACTTGACAACTCCGCGGCGCTGTAAATATACGGTGACGTTGCACTGACTATACCATAACATGCGAGTTTCTAGTTTACGACCGACTGTTTGAATAAATTGTTTAGATTGTCGTCTACATACGCTTCACGTATACTTCTGTGTAGAGGTGCCGACCGCACGTTACAATCCACCTAAGGAGTACGGTATAGGTCGACGGTTGATATAATGTAGAATATGTTCCCACAGCTACACTCTAACGAGTGCAATATCACCTAACTGCGTTCAACAGAAGCACCCCTTCTGTTTTAAACTAGAATCCATTTCACGACTACAAACTCCGCAAATGTGCATTTTCTCGAGCGTGCCGCTCCCACCACTGAGTTCAACTTAGCCACTTGCCATAATTACCAATAAAACGTGTACTTACTGATGGCACGTCACCGGGCCCGCGCCAGAATTACAAAATTAGCTCTGCTCCGTGACACCGCGGTATTGCTAACGTTCAGCCTGATTATCCTTAATTAAAAAGTTGTTTTAGACTTCCTCAAAATTCCAAGTTATTAAAAGAAATTGCTGAGGCCTCGAGAAGTGGTAACTCAGTGAATTGTCATAATTAGATTAGACTGTCTTGAGGCGACTAAAATTTTGAACAGGGATTTGTGGAGCTTATTCATTCGATGGTCGACGTTTCTAGATAAGGATTTTTGTTCAGCGCGAGCGTAATAGAACGGTTTTAAACGCATCGTATGCTCAAAGAATATTGACAGATATGATCACTTCTCGATTGGAGCTCAGCCAACAATGTCTAGATTTTCTGTACGATTTGTAACTCGATACTACTCGAGCTTCCGTTTAGAATAGCTGTGCCATTTTAGAGTGTTGCGTCTCTCTTGTGTTCGATATGCGAGATATTTATGGCTGTGTGCACTTCAAGCATTCACGTGATATGTAATTTTCCTGAACATCGCTGCATTGAGCGTTCCTCTCCATTCATATCATGAAAGGAATAAATAAACGATACAATCATTAAGTTGTTATTCAATCAACGATACATTGTGAAGGTTTACAAATGCAAGTTTATTTTCTACAAAAGATATATTGCTGAAACTATATCCCGCCGATATTATTTTAGTTTGTTTCAAAAGATATTCGCGTTATATATCTCAAATTTTAAATATTTTCCCACAATTATCAGCCGTCTTTTATCCGCTCAAAACTTGCAAGGCATCATAACTTAGATTAAAATCCGTCCTGCCGATACGCTTGAACATTTCGCCGGATATTTCAGCACTAAAAACCGCGTTATTTTTCTACGCCGTAAAAATGGGCATTTTGTCCAATTGAAAGTGTTTTCATATTGACAGCTTTACATTGATACATTTTCAATATTTGACGGATGAGCGGGCACGGCTGGGTGTGCCACTAGGGCCATATAATTCCTTTTATTTATTTTAATCAAATGTACTATCCGCTGTTTTGATGCGGCTCTGTCGTGGTAGGTTTGTGTAGCCCATATTCTCCATGAATTTCGGTGTGCTACAGATAGATGAATGCTTTTACATTTTACATATCCAACGAATGAATACGCTCTCGCTTCTGACAGTTTTTCATTTTATACGTTTATTTACGGTGGGTTTTTGCTTGTGCGTGTAATGTCTTTGTTTCGTTTGGAAAAATTAGAATAAATTTGTGATGGCAGGCATGTTCAAATCAGTTGTAAAAAAAATTCTACTATATGTAGTGGTTTCATGGTTGCAATAGTCATTTTCAATAAGGAAAACGGGATATTTGGGATGAAACAATAATTGTGTTCATTCAGTGTGTCATGTCTATTTACTTGTTTTTTTTTTAAATATTAAATTCTAACAACTTCTTATACATTGACCTACCTAACTTCGTGGTAAGTCGCTTAAAGCACTTATGTTACGGACGTCAGATAACAGAGGAAACACAAATATACTACTACTAATACATATAAATAACACCCAGACACAGAACAAACAAATATCATCATAATATTTATTCTGGATCACTGCCATCTGCGCCATCAGGCCCCCTAAAATCTATTGATAACTGACGAATTAATAGGATATATGAGGAGAATAGCATTATTTTTATAACCTCGCACCTAGAAAGAATCTACAAGGATTTGATTCTTACAAAAATCTTTTTTGAATTGTTTAAATAAAATATAGTGATATTGATTAATTCCTATATTATGTACATACACATTCATTAAGACATATAAAAATGTTCCTAGCAAAGACAATAGCAACATAAAGTTCTATTTAGCAAACGACAAATTATGATCTTTGATTAGCTCAGGACCAATCGCGGTCCAATATGAAGCGACAGGAACAAAAAAGAGTCAGACTCCGGCGGGATAATGAAAGTCTTCGATGTCGCATGCCTTTTTTGTAATTGGTCTGCTCTTTGTGGCAGTGCGTGTACTCCGTTACGTTTGTGGCGCCGATCAAAGGTTATGAGGGATTCAGTAAAAAGTAAATAGTCAAAAAGAATGTCATTCAAAATTGTTCAATTACAAAACGATGTTCGGTCTCAGGTCGACACCCCGCGATGCAGACTTTGAAAATTGCCAATTCCTGATGTTTTTTTATGTGGATAGAGAAATAAAACGATATGTATGGCAGTAACTATTTTTTATGCTCTTTTGTAATAGAACTGAGTATATTTTGTGTTGTAGCGGAGGGTTGGGTTTGAAAAACGAGGAACGATTAAAGGTTACGATGATTGAATGTAAAGATAAATCAGTACTTCATTAAAAACATCAGTTTTAATATTTATATTTAAACAAGCCGTTTGTGGTTTGTAAATAGATAGTAAACTGTTACTACAATGTACTAAAACATAGTATAAATAATATTGTTTTTGATGTCTTTGATACATCATAGTTTTTATTGTTATCATCATCATTGTAATGGTAACATCCATTAATGATTAAACCTCACCCAGAAATTGAAATTTTTTTTGGGCAGGTGTTGTGTTCATTTGTATGAGGTAGCTATGCGACGGGAATGCTGCTGCCCATCTTTACCCTGACTCATTTGAGCTACAATGTTTCGGATGGATATCCATTATCTGTCAGTTCCGGTACCTCAGCTCTTATGTTACAAGATACATACAAAGAGGTACTGTTATACTCTGCCGGTACTTTGCAGCGTGATAATATCGTAATAATTTCCTCAGCGATTTTTGTGTTCGTTTAAAATATGGTATAGATTTTTCTAAAATATTCCCAATTTTCGAATATCGTCAATTTCTGCAGTTAAATGAAATTAATGATATACAATGCGATCAACCGCCGTGAAACACATCTAGACGATCGCCGCTTAGCTACGACAATCAGTACAACGTACCTCTCATATCGACTTTTTCCACTTCGTTTGTCGCACTCGGTCCGGGAATAGTTTTTGTTTTTTGCCCGACTAATCAACGCCCGAACATGGCCATCCAACTGGGTTTTTCCATTTGTGTCCCCGAATAAAATATTCCAACTCGTTTATTCTACGACTGACTTTATCGTATATAAATTTTGAAATATTTTTTCACGTTACACCCGCGAGTAGAGATAGTGATACCTTTTAAATATTGACAGTCCGGTAGTGTGATTTATTCCTCAACTCTCTTAAAGCAGGCCATCTATTTTTATTTCCATAAAAATCCTTTTTTTCTAAGAGTACGAATCACAATACAAAATGTTTATCGTTCACTCTTTGTCGGGTTCGTTCAGAAAGGAACACTATAGCAAATATTTCATGAAATTGGATTTTTTAGCTCCCGTAGTAACAATTTGATATGCTGGTGTAAATTCACACCTTTCCACAAAAAAAGAGAAGTTCCATATTACTAAATCCAATAAATGTTGTTCTGTCTTATATATGTATATATATACCTATGATTATCATAAAAAATATTACAACAACAATATGCTTGCCCAGCGCGGCAAATATGGGCAAAATTCCTCCTTACCTTGGGGACGTCTATATCCAGCAGTGCAATTTTAATGGCTGTTATGATGATAATGATAAAATTGAAATATATCTCAAGTTGGATCAAAATTTAGTAACCAAAAAATCCTTAAAACCGCTTTCGTTTAGTAAAAGTTTACCCGGACAAACGCAATGACACGTGATTTTATTTATAAGGATATAATGATTGTAACACTGTTTATTGAACCCTCCAAATGAATGAATAAGTAACAGAATACTCAGTTACACGTCGATCCATCATTTAGCTAGAAGAGGACCAAAATGTCCGTCCTGCCAATGATTCCTACGTAATTGTGGTTATGCGGTGCAAATATCGATTTACATCCCACTGTATAATTCAAGGACTGAATAATGTATTACCTTTCATTAGCACATTGGCCAGTCCCCGGGCGTATTTGCACATAAATTCGCTTACCCACACCCTGTACAGCATCGTACGTGTGAACGATTATCCCTTGAAGCCGGGGGCCCGATCAGCTTTTGTTTTTTTGACATGTCGACAGCTAAAATATACCTACTTACCAACCTTTTATAATTCCCCCACGCGGTCTTCTAATGCGGGAGAGGTAAATGGGAGAATCAAACGAATTTAATGTGCTGTAAGTAATAATTTACGATGCTTAATAAGTGCTCCGCGTTTTTTTCTTCTTCTGTATTTAATTAGTGGGCGAATTTTTAATAAACGATTAAAACGAACATCTTTAAAAATTGACTTAATTATTATTAACGATTGTGGCTCATTCGCAGTAATATAATAAAAGATGGTAGCAACACACGTATGCTACTTCTCGAGTAATAATGTTAGATCAAATTGTAATTGACCGATATCGCACAATAGACACAGTTATGCAAACAACCCCAGCTTACTAGCTTTACACAATTAACAAAACTTCATTAACAACTCGTACGCAACGGCGCCGATTACATCGGATTAGCCATTACTACGCTCCACTAAAACTTTAACAGGCGAAAAATTATGGGGCCGATACTAATGAACTCTATAATTGCAAGCTTAGCACGCGTGCTATTACCTTAGAGAATGGCCCGCCTTATCATTTTCGTAGACCTTTTATTATTATTAATTCGCGAACACCGCCCTCCTGGACCTCGTGTCGGTATCTCCATTCATGATCGTTACACCGCAAAAAGCAGCACGCTTGATTAACGGGACCGAATACAAAGGGTATTAGGCTGATCAATGTATTTACAGAGTCGTTTTAGTTTTAATTAAGCTACAGCGAATCGTTAAGCTGGACCGCGCAGTAAAATCGACTACACAGCGCGTGCGGCGGCCTGTTAATAAGCTACACGATTTTAACTCCAAGCGTCGGCCGTAAATGAGAATCGCCAATAAATCGGGCATTATAATAAACATTAACGTTATTGTTTCCCGTTTACGGCGCCCCCCACTGCCCCGCGCCTCTCCCGCCGCAACAATCCAGCCGGAATTTCGACGACTTCAATTATTGAGTGCCTGAAAACCGAACCCTTTGGCTGTTCAAGGGGCAGTGTTGTCCATTTCGGCCGAGATAATGCGCCGCGCAGTGCCCACGCTAAATAAGTCATTACACTTATGTATAATGGTCTGGCCCTTTTGTGTTTTTTCGACCGCGACTTGGATCGGAATTTAATTATAACTTAAAAACGTTATCTTTTGAGCAGCAGCCGCTGTTCGGCGATGTAAGCAAATTTTGGGGTGGAATAATTAATACGTACCAATAATAGTTCTAAGAGCGGTATTTCTGTATTGTCTTATGATTTATTACTCAATTTTGGATTGAAATATTTATCTACACGATGAAATTCAATTAATGTATCAACGTGAAAATATGTGTATCTATCGATATCACACTCACATAATATAGTACACATCTAACAGCCCTATCAAATTTTCTTCGTCTATACTCATCCAAGGTGGCCAATGGTATTATAACTTGTCACTTTTTATTCTTTCTAATTAATTAAATTTTTCGTTTACAATAAAGAATATTATTATTATTATAGTATAATCTTTCTTAGAGTATAAAGTCATGTCTGTCAATCAGCGCGACAATTTTTCATAATTAGAAACATATTTTATTACCTAAATGGAAAAAAGGAGTTGCTGGCTTATGTAAAATTTCATCAGTTTAGTGGGAGCGATTATGAAATCATGGCTAATGTCCGAAACGACTAGATTTTATCTAAAAAGCATTTTCAATCAAATTTGATAAATATTTTTTATTGTGTTTGTAATGGTTAGAGCTATTTGTACAATATTGGAGAGTTTGTATAGAAATATTGTATAAAATAATGTTAGAGACCCAAAAAACAAAATTTGAACTGCCTCATCAACAAGATTGGAAAAATATTTACCTATTGATATAGCTTAATCCATTTTATAGTAAATGAGCGTTGACATATCAGCAATTAATATATAAATACGAGTATATATATGTAAATCAATAGTTGACATTCCATTGAATATAGCCTAATGATTTAACCCGACTCCCCATACCACGTAATCATAATCAGCCGCAGGTCTGAATAATTACATCATCATCCAGCAGAATTCAATACATGCCCAGTGGCAAGGAACGCCCTAATCCAATTCAAGGTGTGCATAATTTGCATCCTGCTCATACTTGTATCCATGATTATGCCTATTGAACCGTACTCTACAAATAAATTCGATTAAATACATGTTTGTTAGTGAAAGTAATAATCATAAATTTAAAACATATGAAGAAATAGATTAAGAATTCGGCAAACAATTTTACGGCATATAATAAAAAACTGCTAATTTGATTGTACAGTCTGTTAATTTACCTTGAGGTACAGTGAGGTACCGGCAAAGTAGTATAGTACACTAGTTGTCGTAAGAGGCAGCTAAGGTACCAGAAGCAACAGATAGCAGTATATCCATACGAAACAGTACAGCTCAAATGCACTGGCCGGGGATGGACAGCAGCATCTTTGCCGCGCTCTGCGATTGCCAATACGCTGGCCCAGCGCGGCAATTATCAATTATAGGCAAAAAACCTCCTTTCTTGGAAAAGCCTAAGTCCAACAGTGGACTTCTAACGGCTTGTGTGATATAATGATTTTACCTTCAATAGTTTTAAAAACTATTATACTAAAACTTGTAGGTACACTAAAAATTAATTAATCATTTTAATTATCCTTAAACGCTTCGCTCTCTCTTTCAAGGTAAGCTAGCTTAAAGCCCCGACATATTTTACGGTTTAAAAACTTAACCATCCTCTAAAACACCTCGCAAACAACGATTATTTCCCACACTCCAACAGCCTGAAAACGAACAAGTTTTAAATTGATCACAAACTTATCTAATAAATTAAGGGGTAAAACAAACTGCAATCCACCCACAACTGGTCGCGGTTAAGGCATTATCGAAACTGAATTAAGAGTTCTTATACACACACGTCACGTTGTCGCTAATCTCGACTCTTAGCGCAATCTCCAGTAATTCCAACGAGAAAACAATACAGCCACCTTCCACAGGAACAAAGAGGAAATAACAAAAGAATCGAGTCGACGAATCGCTGCCCGCCGCACTATCGGACTCGCCCCGGAACATACGTGCGACTGTTGTTGGCCTTTACAGCAAGCAACTACAAAGAAAAAGGCACCGTTACTACTTAGTTATATAGTTACAGTTAGCCTCCGACTGCTCAGTTGAAATGTACCTTTAACGCTGTATCGTAATTTTCTCGAAAAGCAAAAAGGTGCTAATACACCTAATCGAAAGCGTCCAACTCGCCGCTTCAAAAAAATATAAAAACGCAAAACCCCACACACAGCGGCCTGACGTTTCTATCTGGTATTTATATTGTAACCGCTTTGTGTAACTTCAGTTGCAGTATGGCTTTGTGTTAAAAGGTTCGCGCGCACTGCCGGTCTATACTAAACAAGGGGTTATCCGGTGGAATTTCAGCGAGTTTCTTTTTTATTTTATGATTGACAGCACACGAGCCGTGTTCGGTCGCGCGCTCCGTGCCCATCGGTCCGTGATGCGCCGCTAAGAGACCGCCTCATATATCCTACGTTAGAACCATACAGCACACCTATGCATCGCTACAATTTTCCGAATGCACTCGTTATCGGAGCTATTGAAAAATACCCTTTGTAAAACTTTGCGCCACTCTTCACGTTCCCCCTCTAATTATCAAAATGGAAGTGTAGTTTCCGATTCGTGCCTAAACGCAAAAAAAAAAAATATGTTCATCTCGTTAAAACTTGTGCAAATATAAAATTCAATTTCTGAATGAGCGCATAAAAATCTTCCACCTTGTTTTTCGCGTTCATTTTGCATTAACCGACGTAGAATCCAAATTATCTTTCCCAGTTAAGCTTAAGTGAATTATTCCGGCCGCCCACTGTGGCGCGCAAACAAAACGGCACGGAGTTCGCAACCTCAGTCGAAAATACTAAAACATTAAAGAGCATTCGTGGCACACGTATAATATCTGCTAAGTAGTATGTAGAAGCGGGCATAAGCCCGCTATCTTGGTAGGTAAGCGAGCTCTGCTTTACCCGGCTCAACTTTTAATAACACCCGCAAAATCATCTAATTAATCTGGTTAGAACCAAGCCATGACACTCAGCGCTAATGCTTACTTCTAAGTATTAAACAAATTTATTTGTCCCCACTAGGTAGAAGGATTAGTTTGACTTGCTTCCCCCACCAAAAGAAAGTAATCCGAAAATTAATTTGGACACTGAAAAATGAATCCCGTTATTTTCATATCTCATTGTTGTCGGTTAAAAGCACAAAACATTGTACGAACATGTGATTACACCAATACGAAAGTAGAATTAGTAGTAATTGTTCCAAGTTTCTAGTTTGAATGTATTCGAAAGACAGAAATTGTTTTTCTTAGGAGTTTGTTACCGCTGCTTTGATCTCTTAGTATGAACTCGGACATACTTAGTCGCTCATGCTTATTTTCTAGTTCAGCCTTGATATATCCTAGAGCTATTGAGATTTTTCCAGTTCTATAATTGCGTGCGCCGTACAAAAGCCTTAAAGAAGATGCTTTAAACTCCGTAATTGAAGTAATTGAAATCTAAATAGAAAAAGGGGTAATTATCCGTAACAGAATATTACTAAAGCTCTAAGTAGCATATCAGATTGTAGTGGGAACGTATTTGTGTGGTATCATCGTAATTACGAAGGTAGCCCTTTGCTACAGCCGGCTCCACGCACACGATGAATGAATTCTCCGACTAATGGAGATCTTATCTTTGCCCAAGATGAAGTAAGGTGGCCGCCCTTAACAGTATAAACTTTGTTATGTATAATACGGAGACTTATCTGGCCAAGCGCGACATCCCTGTTCAGGTCATAAATAAAGCCGGCTTTGATTTCTGAAGGTGACTTTGTGTCTTCGGGGTCAAGGGTCGAGAGATCCCTTTTAATAGTTCCCGAGAAAATCTAACTTAACTCGAGTAATCAACGTTTTAATCCGCAATGCTCGATTCAGCGTACGTATTCCTTAGTTTACACGGAGACACCATTTGTGTGATTCCACCGAAAAGTTTGTGTTCTGTATGTATTAATTTCTCAACAATTACCCGCTAATCCGTTTTCTTCTCAAATTAAATATTTAATACGGCAATTTGTGGCGCTTCCGCTGTACAGCGCGGTACAAAGAAGAAGAGGACTATTTGGCGAAAGTAATTTTCAAAATTATATTGTTACTCCGCCTTTGGATCCTGTAATAATTATCTCTGGTCTGCTTTAACAAGCGTTTAATTTGAGTAGGAAATTAAGCCAGCTTTATGTTAAATTGTATCACTAAGGAGTCAAACCTTACACGTTAACTTATTTCGCCGTTACATCTGCGAAGAATGAAAAGGCTTTAGAGGCACCGATGTTATTCTATTAGACGTTTACATACTATATTTCCGTATGGTATAAGTCATTTATTTAATATTATGCTTCTAAAGCATTCTTTATAACGATTCATGTTTGCATGAATCATCGACACTCATTGCGTGAAAAAAACCACTTTACTACTATTAGATAACTTTTCACTTTGTCAATTCGTTTCTCCTCGAGCCGACAATACCGCAAACAAGAGGAATGGATTTGGAATCAATCAAAAGCAATCCGTACGGATAGAGTGTTCGCTTCTGCAGAGGTTGAGTACTAAAAAGCCTAAAGCGCATTTGGAGTCTTCGATAAAAGGTAAAGCCTATTGATTGAACGAGAGAGGCCGAATAGAGAAGGAGGCTGTTGGTGAAGCAGATAGGCAGCTGGAGCGACGCGAATGCGACATTTCAATTTGAGCATATATTATTCATGGTAATGCGTTAAAAGCGCCTGTATACAAGTTGCTCGGTGCGAGCGGGATGCGAGTAATCTGCGCACGTGTGAGCACTAGATATATAAGTATATCCAATGTTGTGCTTTAAAATTGTCGTTTCGCGCCATTTGCAGTTGCCGCGCCCGGGCCGATGTGCTTCGCTTATAAAGTAACTCTGCGAAATGTGCCGCTTTTTTATTTGCCGCGCGCTCTGTACTAAAAACACATTTTACCAGATATTTGCGCTGGTAAAGGCACACAGGAAAATCAATCAGTATGAATGTAACGAATACATAGTCTGGAGGTAAACAAGAAGTTGAATACATCATTGTTTTTGTTGAAGAGTCGAATAATATTAAATTTATAATACAAAAGTCAATTCATTTTCTGTATAATACGTATATCGTGCTTGGTGTATTTATTAAAAATATAATTACCAGTCTAAATACAAATATGCAACATTTTTACGGTTCCAAAATAGCATTATCATAACTTTCCCATTTATTTTGTTCTAAATCTGACCGCCCTGCTGTACCTCATTTACTTTTACAAACAGGATCTTTAAATTATAAGCTCTTAATTTAAGTCTTAGCCACGACCAGCTTTAAAAAGTATTCTTTTTCTTATTTCTGGAGATGTTGCAATGTATCCAATTATATAAATTGTTTAAATTCTAGAAATCAATTTTTTCTAATCGCCAATAAATCATATTCATAACAGATCTGGCAAATAGAGACAAAAATCTTTGTAAAAGTTTCTAGTAAGTAAGCTAAACTCCATCCACTATTTAGTAGGTTTATCTGTTAAATAATTTAAACAAAACATCTTAATACATTACATTATACATTAAACAGTATTCATACCAAATTAATTGGGAATAACGGATGGGTTGATAATATAAAATTGATTTATAATTAACTTGTATTTTTACTGAAAAAATAGGAAAGAATGTCTGGTATCGCGGTCGGCACGTGTGTAGCTGATCGAACAGAACCTACGACTACTATATATTATTCATCTGCGAAGACATGGGAATGAAATTTGTGTAAGTGCGTTGTGATCCAGCCAATCTCGCCATCTTTATTTCATTCGCTATAAATGGATTACGTTGTTCACAAACCTTGTTGTGTTATCGACGTTTTATTTGTTTCAATCAGCGATTTTCCAATTATTTTGTACAGTAACTTGTCATGAGATTCTAAGTACTCTATAATCTTTCGATTTAATAAAGGTAAATTTGACATATGACAATAATAAGTATATAGTACGTCATTATATAATTAATACATCAAATGAGTTCAACTACTTCTAAAAAAATAAAAAAATATCAAAACGGCTCTTTCTTTTCTAACTTAAGCAAAATCTCCAAAGGTAAACAACTAATTAAGCATCTCTTTTTTCAAATCAGTCTTCTGCTTGTTCCTTGAATCGGACCGACTATTCATAAGGTAAATAAGGGTATTTAAGCTAGATTCTCTTAATTTAAACAAACATAGAAGTAACTAAACAAACAAATAATACGTAGAAACAGTAAAAGCCGTTTCCATTACTTTCCACTTCAAAAAACCCAAGTTTCCGTAAAAGGCTCTAGCAAGAAATATGTATGCGGCAACTCAATAAACTTCATCGGAGTCGGCTTTACTTTTAATTTAAAAGTTTTTTCATACATACATTTGTGTTGGTTAATGTAAAACATCACTTTGCATATTTTTATTACCTGTTTAAAAGCGATAAAACACCAGAGTTGGAGGCTTATTTCAGCTAAGTCCGCATTATTTTGCGCTGATTCATTTATTTAAACAAAAATGCCTTGAATTTTCTTTAGTTTGAAAAGAAAATACTAAAACTATTTTAGATAAATAACTAAATCGTTATTTGCTTCGTTAAATAACCCAGAATATTGATTAAATTTTCTACAAAAAATGGTTGTGGTGTGCCTCTTTGTGTTTTGAATTACATCAGCTTCTTCGAAAGTCATTTTGTCTCCACAAGTTTTACCAAATATTAATAACTCTAACAGTTTGATAAAGATAATTTCGGCAGGGTATCACCTGCTACCGGCTATCGTTTATCGGTACCCCAGGACATAAATTACGACTGGAAAGTAATCGTTGAAACTTTCCTAAGACAGGCCGAGGGGGCCAAGACTGGAATTTGTGCAAAATTGCCCGCCGCTGGTTTTAAGACTAGCAATTTATCAGCATAGGATAGACCAAGTCCGCGGGGCTTGGACGGCCGGTAACCCGGAAAAATTGATAGGGTAACTATATTAAAATATAAATCCTTCTGTTACTGAAGAGTGTTTCAGATTAGAATGGATCTGACACGTGATGTGATGTTGAATCCTGTCAGACCGAAATCATAATAAACTTTAAAATTATATTTTACTACTTAAAAAGGGCGAATTCCATATATTGTTAGCAAAATGAAATGTGAAAGAAAAGATGCTACAATAACACTTCCAATGTTTGAAAATGCAAATCTGTTAAACGTACAAGAAACGTTACACAAATGTTCAAAGCAAAAACAGGGGACTGAAGCATTACCCAAAGTATGGCTACATACATTATGGTATCTCGGAAAAAGGCGGGTTTGATTGACGCGGGCAATCGGCTTAATGTAACCTCAAGGCAAGTTTTGTGCGGCACAAACGACTGGTTAAATTCAGAGGTCGACGCAGAACGACGCAATCTCTCACACGTCACACAGAAGGAGCTTTCCATATAATTCATTTCCCTATTCATATTTGTCTTACGAGTTGACTGCTGCAAGTAAAACCAAATGGACTAAGCAACGAAATAAAATGACATTGTTTTACGGCGCGGCTGTTATTGAAAAAGTTTGGAAGTATGAATTCGTCCTACTTCGCCATTCACGCAAATTGGGTACATTCCTCTAAAATTATGATGCTGAAGGTAAAGGAAAACAGTAAGACCGCATGCATGTGTGGTATCACGTGATCAACGGCGAATGGCAGGCGACCTTTCTTATATTCCGACCCGCTCATTGGTCACTGAACTCGTGTTATCTACACGCATTCCGCGTAGGAATCATCCGTAGTTTCGATCTATGGTCGAATGGTTTATATTCGTCGTTCAAGATTACGTGACTGGAAATAGTAAAATCGGATGATGATGTTGATAATGTAGGTCGTAATGGGCCATTGCCAATAAAACCTTATAGGTAAGCGATGGATTAAAAGGAACTGGGTCAGGGCAAGGCTCTTACCTTATGAAAATAACGGAGTTTGCACGCTTCTGTCCGAATATTACAGGAACGCGTTCTACATCTTCCGTGCTATTGTTGGAGAAGGTTGCAGCCCCTTGTATCTTAACAGTAATGTTATCTGAATCGGAAAATATACTTTAGTATAATTTTTAACAATGACAATTTTGAGCATAATTATAACAACGGTCTTTATATTTAATGGTTCCAAAAACAAAGCAATATGCACGCAAATATGTTTAAATTTTAACTCTGATATATAGTTATTAGGATACTTGGTAGGTTTACGAACTTTACATTGCTGCCCAACCCCTCCTAAGTACTGAGACCGTTAAAAGGAAAGTTACATGTACTCAATAGGGAGCTGCTAGAAAGTTTCAAAAACATCAATGAAGAAAAAAGAAACGAAAACTTCGCAATATCACCCACTTGTCCCGGCAAATGAATAATTATTGAAATTTAAATTCTTATTTTGAGTCTCATTACAAAGTTACAGAAGGGTCATGCTTTTTGTATAATTAAAGAGCTTTCCATTTTGCGACGCCAAACTTCAGATCTGTTAGAAAATTAATTGAAATATTTTAAATCATTTATCGGATCGAACCCCCATAATAGCATCTTTGAGATATTGCCAACCCAATAATAAGCACGACGGTAAACTTAATTAATTGTTACATAGATATAGGTTAATGAAATTTGGGCTTCGGAAAATAAATAACTTGTGGTTATTAAAACTGTATCTCTTACGAGTAAAATATCGGGTTTTAAGATTTAGTGAACATATGATAGGATCAACTTTCAGAATATACTTTTTCAAGTAATGAGCCTTTATAATTTCAAAAACACGTATAAACTAAAGTATGGTAACACTGGCAGCGGTTATTTTGTAATTGGCATCGGTTTGGCCTCGGGACCGACGCGGTCGTGTTTTCTGCGCGGGTCATTTGCACCCATCATTACACACACCAGGCGACGCCCGCACGTACGACGATCTCTTCATTTACACAGAAAATTTTAACGCCACACCCAATGTTCGCGTCCCATTTTTACAGCCAGCTTCTGCATCCGACAGCACAATATAACCAATTATTATTTACAGCACATCCCCTATTGTTGCCCACCGGTTTCGATCTCTCCGAAGATAACACCCTAAGTTAATACCGTAACTTTTGTCCGCAAACTTAGTAGCCGCTGTGGTCGGCCGAAAGTTTCATGTGGTTGATAATTTACATAATAGAAGACGGTAGGTCTACCCACTATCAGGGTCATTCAAACTTCTGTGGATTAGGGCTTTCACCGGCAAGGCTTATCGGATTTTGAACGAATTTCGGGTTGCTTCCGATGGCGACGTCATTATCGATATCCGATTTATATGCAGATTGGGGTTGAAGTGGCTAGCGGCGTGGACACGCGTCTGACGTCACCGCCCCTTCCGTCTAGCGACGTCGCGGACTCGGCCCACATAAATAATCCCACTAACCAACCGCAATCTTCAACTTTATCCTGCTCGAAGATTATACAATTAATCCCTTCCCTTTACATTCCCGTCGGAACCGAGAACCTCGTTCAACTTTTGCGCACTCGACCCGCGAAGACAGAATCTCCATTGTAAGATTTAACAATTTCTCTCGCCTCGTTACGTTTCACAGAGTAATAATAAAATATCACAATGGATGTCAACTCTATTCACGATAATTTCCAAGATGAAGAGCGTCAATAGCATATTCAGTAAATCAGATATCACAAATTTGTTGTAAAGGAGTATTTGGGAGCCCAACAATACGGTTAGGGTGTCCTTAATAGGACCCCCCATTCTTAGAGCATGTTTACGGTTTACTAACACTAACACAGCTGTGTTTGTAGATTGTTCTAATTCACCGCTAAGTTGCCGGTAAACAATAAGTAATTTCGAAAATGGACGCCACCGTGCGAAGTAATGACTGGCAACTCCGTAAGATTAACCAAACTTCCCCGTCATTATAGAGTTCTTCGATTGCTCGCGCGCCGTCTAAAGCTGGGTTACCATTTTTCATTCGCCGTATAATCTGAGCTGTATTTATGCTACCCAATACCGACCGACATAGTAAATCAATTAAGCGAACCTGCACAAGTTTCGGTTACATTTAAGCTGTTTATTCAGGAATTAGCTCCACTTTATCAACGTTCGTGCTGCTACCTAATGTATGCAATTCGATTATTTAGCCGGAATTGTAATCGATAGTGATTAGTTTGGACTGACCGTACGTAGCACAGGCTTGTATGTTCACTGTATTTTAGGGTTGTGTTTAGGAATTACAATTAACTCTTATGGATATACCGTTAGAATCTAGTATGTTGGGTCAATTATTAAGATCTAAAAACCACGACAGATTACTTGAATATTCAAGCTCTAATTTAGACTTTTAAACGTCCGCATTATTGAAAAGTTTTTAAAAGAAATTGACTGTAAGTAATGTAATGGATACATCATTCATCTTTCCTTCTCTGTCCACGATGATTCGACGTTTTAAAAGTTCGTAATTAACACGGCCTGGTCAGGTCAACTTCACAACTGCTCAGAACTTCGAAGAATACGCCCAATAATTAAAAATCGAGAGTTAGCAGTCTGTTTTTGTTTTGTTCTTGATCGGATAAAGTATATAATTAAAAAGTTAGATAACAAAATGTATTTAGTGGCAACACAGATGTATACTTTGTTAGATGCTTGTATTCAAGGACTAAGAACAAGTTTAAGAATATTTTTGTAAATAGTAAGGATCTATCATCAGCGTCATCATATCAGCCATTGGAAATCCACTGATGGACATAGGCCACCCCAAAAAAGGGGAAACCTTACAAATGTTTTGGCAATTGCAGAGCGCAGCTATCGCGACGGGGATGCTGCTACCCACCCCCGCCCTGTGCATTTGAGCTACATTATTTCGGATGGATTTACAGCTATTTATCTGTTTTGATAACTTAGTCGCCTTTTACACTTGGTGCAGGGGGAGGTACTATTCTACTATGCCGGTACCTAACGCCTTAATAGTAAATATTACCGATAGGATACTTTGTAAATGAGGGCTAGCATTTTCTTTTCATTATGTTTACTTTTATTTCTCATTTCAATAATAAAGAAGACCGATGTTATTACGCCGTAGAAGCTCTTTATACAAAGCCCCGTACTCCTTTGAAGCCGGAGAAATCTATTGAAGTCGACAGACAACAATAGAACTGTCTTTGGGAGTGTTTCTACGGTTTCGAAAACACAGATTTCCAATAATCTACTGGGTATATTTCAGATTAATTATGGCCTCATAATTCTTCTAAGGTGTTTAATAAATTACTACTTCTATAACCAAACATTAGTTTATTAATCCTTGAAATATAAAAAGTGATATCATGAACAGAAATTGTGACGAAAAATGTACTAGAGCCGACAGATGGCGGTATATTTCCGAAACGGTGAAGATCAAAAGCTCAGCGTATGCTCGTTTTTCGGTTCCTCGGAGGGGCCTATGTTGAGAAGTAGACGTTCTACGGCTGCTATGATGTTGATGATGATAAGTTTAAGTATCTTCTACCATACAGTGGGATACAGGCATAATAGATTCAGGCGCCAACGTTTTATAAGCACATGTTATTTTAATTAAATTTGCCCATGATCTACTTTCACAAAATCAATACGAAAACAAACGTGCACAGCATCCAACTCCAGTGACAGTGACAGTCAAAATTGAATGCAACTGAAGCGTAAATCTTAGCAATCCAAAGTTCTCAAAGATCGTATTTGCAATTCTGAAAATTCAATCGTACCGTTTCTCGTGTCTGTTTGTCTCGTTTGAGACCAGGTTAATAAGTAATGAAGCGGGATCGGCCGAATTTTGTTTGTTAAAGTGATTATTCAAATACGAAAAACGTTTTTGGGCTTCCCCTAAACTTTCCTTATATTTTATTCACGGATTTTTCACGGTGTGAGATGTTCGTGGCTGCTGATAAGGGAACTGCTTTTTGTTTCTTTTTTTACGATATAACGTGCTTCTTTAAAGTGACGCACTTATGAATAAATAACTGAATAGCATATGCGCATTGCTAAAAAATATAAGATTACGATCCATTCTTATATTATAATCTGTCAATGGACAAGACTTAACTAAATTGAATCATAGAGAAGTACAAACTCTTCTTTTGATGCAGGATCTTGCTATATAAGAAAGAGAAGTCAACATTTCCAAAGTCGCGGGCTAAAGCTATTTATTTATACATACAGGTATTACTAACTTTCCACGCGTATGCAAAAAGTATCTACAATTAATTATACCTGGACCTGGACATATTAAAAAAAACTGTTTTAAAACAGAGTTATTGAGAAAAGCTGGCAGGTAAAGCTTTATAAGAATAAGGAAGCAGTTATAAAAATAAGGTTTAAATTTATTCTGAAACTGCATGCATGCAACATAAAAAAATGAAAAATCGTGTATTTAATACAATATTTTAAAGGCGAAAACTAATAAAAAATAAATAAATTTGTCTGTCATATCCTTTAAAACTGCATAATAAGTCTTGTTATGCTTTTATTAAGTATATTGGACCTATTAACATAAGGCCTATATTTTTTTTAATTGTATGACAGTAAATTAAACTGCTTATGCGGGTGGAGTGGATTAATAGATGCTAATGATAGAAATAACAACGACATAAATTACATGTAAAAACAATGCATCGTTCATTTGATTACGAGTCAATGGCTAGGCAATAAAAGCATTCATACTAACTACCGACATAACCCATTAGATTACAGACATTTTCCATTACTGGCCTCATAAAGAATTACTTTGATTGTAATCGAGCAATTCAATTTTATTATCAATATCAGTATATCGTTATCCTATCGGGTATATACGGAAACTCCATACCGGCGGTACCACAATGGAAACTGTCTTTGGGAATACTAAAGTAAAAGTTTTAATTTGCTTAAATATTTCTGCGTGCTCCCTCCGTGCCACTCAAGTTTCGTGTTCCAACATTAAGCCCTTTGCGGCCTAATGGGGCGAGCCACCTGCTCTTAAAGGCGACATAACAATTAACTTGAAGAAGAAAATATTAGTTAAGATAATAGACCCACTCAGATACACTCTGGCCTCTGACATCGTAAATAACACCCCTTCCCTTCCGGAAGACTCAACAATTTTGTCGTATTTTCGTAATGATTCTCCAAGGATCTAACTCCAAAGGGATGGCCGTTTTATTCTTGTGTTTTTATAGGCGAATTGATTGGGAACCGCTGGAAATAATCTCGGGTCGGATTAGTTTTCTTAGGAAACTTTTCGTGGAAACGATGTTTCCCTATTAACATCCCTCGAGAATATTTTGTTGGACAACACTAATTAAATATTGGCTCCGAAACAATTAAGCTTTAAACAGACAAGACATTTTGTAACAAAATTGATACTTTTATATATTAATACAATTAAGGATCTCGTCTCATAAATTTGAAATGGTGTTAGCAACTTTTTTAATGCACAGTACAACTCTGCGGATCAGATCACGAGTTCAAAACTAGTTTCGTCCATCGGTCGCGGTCACCCAATCTTTCATTCGTAGTTATTTTAACAAACTGTCAGTGGTAGAGGAACTATGCAACAGTTCGTGCGGTTACTTAACAGTTGGCGAACAACGTCCAACGGTCAGCCCACGTCCGTCAACCGGGACTTGTATTGCTTCTTGATTGTTAGTTTAGTCTGGCAGTTTGGTTGTGCGTTAAGCTTTGAGACTGTTTATATCTATAGGTACCGTTCAAACAACTCTGTTTATCTTGAGGAAAATTATCTTTATTGTATAGATTACCACAAACAATAAACGCAAGATATACCGACAGAAACATGAATATACAGATATTTATATAGTTACTAGTTGTTCCTAATAAAGTTATATACATTTACTAAAATGACTATGATAAAATAAGGGTATGTGACAGAAGAGTAAAAATTTAGGGTTGTATATATTTTGAATGCAACATAATAAAAAACACTTAGTAGGTTTGAAAAAATGATAGTAGCCGTTTCTCAGACTGCCTTTACTGATAAAATAGTTAAATACATATTTTACACCCAGACCTAGAACTAACACAAATTTCATCATATACATATATATATATATATATGTCTGGGTGAGGATCGAACTAACTACCTGTGGCGCATTATATAGAAACACAACCAATTGCGTCATCGGGCCCGTAAATTTCCAAAAGTCAAGTCACAATCGTGTTTACAATTGACTTGAATAATCACAACAATTGTCCGCAAGACAACCCTCTGTATCATGTCTCAAAAGGCACACCTTAAACATTCATCACTCCGTCGTAATCAAGCTCGCCGGGCAAAGCAAAAATATTAAGATCTACTTAAACTTGTTAGATGCATTAAACCTTAAGGCAACAGAGAAAAAATTAAGGAGCCGTTTCAAAGTACGTACACGTAGCGAATTACAAAGACAGGTATCTCTTGGGGGCGTACTGTCTCTTAAATGAAATGCTTTATAATAAGACCAGCTCCGGCGACGACGGTCAGAAATGGTGATCTTTATTCTTATGTATAGAAATAGAAATTGTCGCAGATGTGTTCCGATATATGTTTATTTATAAACAGCTATACGTTAGTGTCGTCTGCGTGGTGATAAGCTGTACAGCAGTAGACTTCATAGGAAAGCGTCTGCATTGGTGCCGCACTCTCCCCCAACCTATTCCTACCCCCAAATGGCAGTGTTTGCATAACTGTGTTCCGGTTTAAAGGGTGAAATTACTAAGGTATATATACATAATATCTTCAAGTCACAAAGTTGGCAACGCGCTAGTGATATGGGGACTGCTTGCTTGTTTATCGACATATTCTAATTTTTTTTAAAAAAAGCAATAGTTTGCTCTCGAATATTTATAATAGTCAAAATATAGAGGGAACAGAAGCAGAAATAGAAAAACCAGAAACCATACATGGAACCTGTGACTTATTACGTTTAGGGCGAACTTCACGCCGCTACGATACCGCAGCCATAAAATTGTTATTTTTACGCGGGTATTTTTAGATCTTGTCTAGACATGGCTGCAGGGTACATTGGTCAAATTGGGGTGCTCATAATGGTTATACTTACACGCAGTATATCATAGAATATATTGCATATTGATTTACTTGAGGAAGAGCTTGAACAAAGGTTGTCTGCATTGGTGTGGCAATGTGACATCATCTTATCAGCTATTGACAGCTGCTGGACATAGGCCTTTTCAAGAAAGGTGGAATTCTAACCATGATTGCCGCGCTGGGCAAGCGTGTTGGCAATTGCAGAGCGCAGCTTTTGAGATGGAGATGATGCTGCCCATCCCCGCCCTTTGCATTTGAGCTGCACTGTTCTGGTTGGATATACTGCCATCTGTCAGTTCTGGTACCTTAGTCGCCTCTTACGACATCTGGTACAGGGGGAGGTACTATTCTACTCTGTGATACTATACTATATTATATTCTATACTACAATGTGACATAATATCTTCAAATCCAAAGGTGAGCAATGCGCTAGTGATATCCTTGTAATATTCCGAGTGTCTATAGGCTGCAGTGACGCTTACTATCACGTCGAACTGGTGTAGTCAATTTATATATACTTGTTATTAGAATTCATAAGCATAGGTACGTTCTTAATAATGCAACCAACTAACTTTAACTTTAACGTCATTCTTAACATGTGCTGATATACTAAAAATTCTACGCGACGTCCACTGTCTCCCAATTTCGCACACTTACGTGCAAATACTAGCTGGTTGTGGAATTAGCAAAGTTTCCAGGAATCCCACCAGAGTGCGCCACACATCGACCGAATATTAAAAGGGGAATTAGACCGCCCTCTATGGCTTCATAAATGTACTTGTTATTGTCAGCGAGCTACAATTTCGACTTTAGATTCTACAGTGCGGTCAGCTGAATTTAATGAAATATTTCCTATTATGTAATTAAACAATTATAAATTTAACACTGGTTTTAAAAGTTCTTACGTATATCTACGAATAAGAGTTATGTTTTGAAACATTATGATAGTTCTTACTATATTTTTTACACAATTTACATCTAAGATATGACGAATCTTAGCAAAACTATTGTCGTAAAGTATTCCGACCAAAGTACAAATAGTCAAACTGTAATACCAAATACAATTGAAGTTTCAAATCCAACAAATCAAATCTATAAGTAATCGTACGAAATTTAGCTCAAAAGACACCTCCGAGGTTCGACATTGATCACTGAACCGAACTTTGGTTTTGTCGTAACGTCGCCCCAGGGAGTGCCCGACTCTGTCCCTGTCCTTCTCGCACCCGTCCGATTACGATACTTAAGACGGTAACGGCAATATAGGCCTTACAAATTGCCCGTAACAATACCGCATTAGGCACACAATCTATGTCGCAGCATCCGTCATAATCTATTTTTTCGATGGAATCCCCAGTGATTTGGTCAGACAATGGACGATCAGTTCTTTGGTGAAATATTTGCCCGTTGTTTGTATACAACCGGTATGATTATAAAAACGTTATATATTTTAATTTCTTCATTTCTAGTAAGCAATGTACTTATAATGAAGTCATGAATATTAGCACTGTTCATTATTTTAATAAATAAATATAAGTGATTGGAAAAAATTCAGTGTTTCACGTCCAACTGCTCGCACACAAAAAGGTTCCACGCATTTCCCACTTAAACAAATCACCACTAAACAAACGTTTCTACAGGTAGGAATAATTCAGGGAAAGGTCACCTGTTACTGGTATTCGACATCGATCATCGGGAGAACCGTGCCAGCCGCGTAATGTCGCCCTGGGGACGGCCAGCGGTGTCGAGACAAACCCCCAAGCCCCCACCTGCCAAACTCGACTTGCGCAACGTTTTTGGGGTTCTATACACGAGCGAAAAAAATGTAACCCTTTTTGTAATGAATCTTCCTATACGGCTTGATGTTTCTATTTTTTTTTTTGCAACCACAATTGCGATATCTGAATATGTTAAAATTTTGCAGATATTTATCTGAATGCAGCGTTAAATAGTCCCGTTTTCCGTTCACGAGTCGTGTTAATAAATTCAGCAGATAGTACTGAACCAATCCGAAATAAACTGAATCCATTCATTTTCTTTTTTTGGTCATTTTGGTCATAATTTGACTCGAAAGCTAGGAATCCCATTGTGTAGTTATGAAATAATTTGTTTTGGACGGTGACTAGGATAAGTTTACAATAAATATCATCGTTATCATATAAAAAGATAACTGTTAACCTTTTGAGAGTGTAAAGTTTAAATCGTTTATTATCATAGCAAATATCCACTGCTAGACGTAGACCTGACAATAAAGGTGAAATTTTGCCCTAAATTGCCACGATGGGCAGGCGTGTTTGCAATGGCAAGACGTAGATTTCTTGAAGGAAATCATCATCTTCATCATACCATCCATTAAGAGTCTACTGCTGGACATAGGCCTCACAAAAAAGGAGGTTTGCTTCCTGTATCTGCCGCGCTGGGCAAGTGTGTTGGCAATCGCAGAGCGTAGCTTTCGTGACGGGGATTCTGCTGCCCATCCCCGCCCTGTTCATTTGAGCTATACTATTTCGGATGGGTATACCGCCATCTGTCGGTTCTGACACCTTAGTTACTATTCTACTCTCCTGGTACCTCACAGCATTGCCGATACCTTACGGCGTAAAGGAATGCGCGAATAGAAATACCGCCATCTGTCGGTTCCAATAACTCGCGTCTTACGACACCTGTTACTATTCTACGCTACCGGTATTGGATCCTAATCAACCACAACCTATTCATTAGCATTTCAATGAGATGGAAGTAATTAATAAACAGCGGAACGATACGTGCGTGTCGGACACGCTTATACTCACTTTTTCAACCTAGAGTAATTCCTACACCCGCTGCTAACCCTTCCCGCACATGACATATCTAACGCATCTGAAAACTGAATAAGGAATTCATAATTAAGGGGTGCGCTGCCGTCATGCGTCCCCCCCTCTTCCTCACCGCATGAATATTCACGGTGCAATTTCAGATTTATCATTTGTGACTTTAAAAATGCTCCTTCGTGTATACATTCGGTCGGTACATGCACTGGGCAAGTAGAGTGGTGACAGCGCATCTCCGCTAGCGTTATTGTTCGTATCCTAACCGCCGACTTTCCATTTATTTCTCTATGAATACGTTATTACCTGCTCGCCCGCTTATCAAAGTTTATTTGCAGCGTGTGGTTTGTTCTGTACCGGTGCTTATTCGTTATTACAGCGTCGGAGTGTTTTATTGCTTGGGCGGGGCTCAAATCGCGCGCGACGCCCTTGTTTTTCGCTATTTTTCGTCGCGATCTTTTCAGGATTTGAAGTTTACTTTATGTGTTTTTTTTTTGTTGCAGATCGAAGACGCTATGTTAATGTTCGACAAACAAACCAATAGGCACAGAGGTGAGTACCTAGATATTAAGTTTACTGTACCACTAACGAATTATAGAAAGGGAACAATGTACCGGTTAAACGAATAGAAGCCCTTAATAATAACGCACCCTCGATTAACCTTTACACGTGCTGCTTTATACGCACGTTGACTTTTAAGAAGTTATTAAATTAGGCCAAATAACGTTTCCAAGCGCAGACCATCAAATCTGAATTATTTTGGGAATCATTGTTTATAAACGGTTTTATTGCGTGCCAATACCTCTTAAAGGTATTTGTTTACTCGCAACTAAATAATTGGATATTAAATACACGATTACAAATATGTAATAAATTTAGCAGTGATGGATTAGTTTGAACCCAATCTTGTAACATAACGCGTTTGTTTCGAAATGCTCATCAATAAAGGTATAGAAAAAAGCAAAATAAATTCTTAAGGCAATAACATATATTATTACCCGGTCGCCCGTAACTTACAAGGCACGCACGAGCGCTACTGTGTCACCTTGTTTTCCCAACAAATACAATAGGAGTTCCAAAGGCTTGCATGTCACACACGGAAACATATCATTTTGTTCGCGTCTCGCCTCATTTCTTTGCCACAAAGTCGTCGTTGGTTAACTAGAAACGGCCAAATACAAGCATCGACGCTTAAACAGAAGCAACCAGTGGACATAGACACGTCAGAATCTATAAACATTTATGTCAGTCAAGGCATTCCATGGATAGAGGGAAAGACGCGAGGGGTCAACTTAGGCCGGGGAAAGATCGCCTCATGCGTAGCGAACCGAATCGGATGTTCGAAGTGCTATCGTACTAAATAAGTTCACCGATTTTGGTATTGTGCTCCCTCTCTCATGTTACGACTATTCCCGACTAATAAATAACAAATCGACACCCGAATAAAATAGATGGTTTTCTTGTGGAGATTTTGTACAGCCAGCGAAAGGAAAGGTTTGCGTGAAACGCTCCTGTTTTCAATTTTGCCGGGCAAGCCGCTTTAATTTAAGCATTACTGTTGATAGTACAATTCTAGTAAAGGAAATGAGGGGATAAATTTTGTCCCAAAACACAAAAGTCCAGGGTCTTATGTAATCAGTTTCTTTCATTACACGCAACGCGTAAGATTTTAATTAAAACGAACGAAAATAGTATCAGGGTGGGCCATCTTTTGTTGCCAACAAAGGTTCCCTTGCAACAGTTATAGCAAATACAATGTGAAATTTGCTTTTGTAATCCCTGTAACAGAAAAACAGGTTGACCCAAATATTCAGCTTGGGTGAAATATCGTTGCGCCGTCATTTGTGCAAGTTCGCAAAAACGAATCCTGTTCATTGTCAGTTGAGGGAAAAACAGTCTTTTTCTTCTTTGGATAAGATTGAAAATTACGTACACACACGTTCTCCCACTTTCAACTTCGACGCCCTTTGCTTGTCATTTAGATGATATTTTGAAATCCCTGAGCTTGTAATTACCAGAAATCACATAGCAACCTTGTTATATTACGCCCTGCTGTGAATACTTGCCAGTCCAACAATGTAGTTAATTAAATATACTTACTTACCTATTTAATAAAACAACTACCACTAAATTAACTTGCTGCTTCTCTGTAACATTGTAGCTTTTAAGTAGAAAACCAGTGAAGGATTTCGCCTACAATTTATATTCAACATTAAATATCAGAAATTCCCGTGTATTTCTATTTGTACGAAAATATTTCAAAAGGGCCGCATTAATTTTCCCTAAGAGATTTCGATGTGATTCAAATATAATATGTATAGGCCCATAAGCAATAATCTAATATAAATATTCCTTAGGCCGCCCGTAATACCGTCGGTTGGTTATTATCCCGAAACGTAATCAGTTGGGTCGGGTTATCCTAGCAAGAAATGTAAAAATATCCGCTGTTTATTTGTATCAAACTCGGGCAAGAGGCAACCCAAACGCGTATTCAAACTGAATATGAATGCAAACTGCCCCGGCGAACGGGCGAAATGGCGAAAATCAAATTAGGTATGGCGCAAATACTTCACGGCGACGTCGGGAAAAAAATTGAAATCAATTATTCATTGAGTTTCTACCGGATAAACTCAGCCTCGGCCATTTCAATACATTTTATTATCTATTTTTCGGCGGGCAGCCCGCGAGGACAGGCCTCAAGATACCCATTCCTTAGTACTTGAATTATTAACAGGATTTCTTTCGGCTAATCAAAGAGATTGTCTTTGATTGTACCAGAACAGTCGACCTTTTGAATTGAATTTTATTTCCAATTATATCATTCGGAACCGCTCTCTGTGCTCTAACTAATTGGACGAAATATATATATTAGATACTTAGTTACTTTACATTACCAAGCACTGTTTGAATTGGAATATCCTTAATTTCTGTGTGTATTACATAAATGTGATAGAAAATACTACGGAATAATCCACATACCTAAATGTTTTTGGCAATAAATTTAGATATAAATCATTCGTTGAATGGGACTTAATTCAACGATGATTTTTGTATAAAGCTGTTGAATCTGTGAAAATAAAAACCTTTTAGCCTTTTCAGTACATTAAATATGCGAGATTAATGCGTTTAATAGCACCCTTTACTTTTATTTACGACCTTTTCATTTGCAGAAAAAAAAATTACAATGACCCTTCCTAAATTTTTTCCATTGTCTTTTATAATAATTTGACTTAATGATGCCTGTGCTATGCATTGACAAAAAAATATAAAACATTTTGTTTTGCATTTACAAGATCGTAAACACAAAAACAATTCCTAGTTACATATTATGTGGAATAAGTAATGTCATAACAACATATTAAAGTATATATACAGTTGAATGGAAAAAAGTAAATAAACCAACATCTTGAGTCACTGACCTTATGACAAACAAGCCGTTTCCTGGAGTGTGTTCACGTTCGTTTGCCATTCAAAGTGTCAACGGAGCTTGAAGCAAATGGCATTACGGAAAGGTAAAACGCGACATGTGAGAGACGAATTCATAAATATTAAACAAAAAACTAGCGCAACAAATCTCAACGGAGGACATTCGGCTCGGTCACAACCCCTCCCGCACCGTTGGGACGCATTCCTTCAAATGCGTACACTGGAAATTTCACCTCTCACTTACATAAGAGATACGTCTATATCTTATTTAGAGTCCGCGATGTATAAAGTGCCTATCGCTTGAATCATAAATGGCGATCGTTTTCGTGGAGTACCATAAAAATTTTGTAAGACAGGGCACGCGGCGCCACAGGGCGTTTTAAAACTTTATGCCTTCCACGTACTATCGTTTCCTTTTATTTTTCCCTCCGAACCTTTGTTTACGTTATTCCCTGATATATTGTCGTCATAAATTACGGACGTTGTCGTTACTTTCAGCATAATGAAAGGTACCTGTCAAGAAGACTCACATTCCGTTTTTGATTTATTTTTATGTCGTTATTGCACTTGAAAATATTAATATTTATTTCCTGCACGATTGAACGGCGGAATCGCTTCGTAACCGCAATTTTTGTTCATGTCGAGGCATCTAATACTGGCAAAGCCTCTGAAGTACAGCTCTCAGACAGTGTAAAGCGCGCAAACTTACTCAATCCGTGGAGACAATGGAAAGTGAACTTTCAGTGTGGGCAATAAGAGTCATAGTGGAGTTTCCGGGGCGTATTTACCAAGTGCTAAGTGGTAGCACGCGGCCGCCCCCAGGGGGCGAAATACGGCGGGTGTAGATGCATCTTACGGGAAACCAAGATCCTCTGTTAATAATACGTGTATTACAATTAATTTAGTTTATAATCGTCTTGTGGAATTCGTTATTGAGCTACTACTTGGTAATGACAACTTGTTTATAGTTATGGCTGGGATGAGGTAACCATATGATTTGATTTGAAAATTAAAACATTCCTGCACTCAGACAACAGCACATTCATCTACCAATAAATATTTTAATCACTATGCATATTTCGACAGTTTTTCATACATCATCAATACTGATAGCTTAGTTGAAAACCACTGTATCGAAAACCGTGCTTGTATTGGAAACATCAGTTCTCAACCAAACTCCCGCAGGGCCCGCGGTGGGAGTGCATCTTCCACGGCTTGATGCATGGATATGAGAAAGTGGGATTCACTCGGGGGACCGTATAGTAATCACCTGCTCCGAACGCCTCTTTCAACGCTTGAAAAATAGTATCGACTTAGGAAATACGAAAACTATTATTTGATAAAATGTTCCGCGAAATTGTAGCAAGTTGTTCTACGACTGTGAATTCGTTTTAAATTGCCTAGGCTTCGTTCGAATCTTCATTTAAATGTGTATTTAGAAATTATTTAAGATGGATTACACATAATTGTTTTTATCAATTTAATTAAAATTTTCAATTATTCCGACCGTAATGCATACTAAACGGAATTAAAAACCACACTGAAGTGGGTCTGTTAATTTATTTTCCGACCAATACCAAATATTAACTTGTTGCCAGGAGCAACCAATCCGACATTTTGCTGTGAATCTGTTTGTTTGTGGGAGACTTAATCCCCTCAGGAACTGATCGTGAGCGGTGTTCGATAGGAAATGGTTGGAGATTTTATAATAATATTACTAAAGGAATTTCTTTCTTTTATATATATATATATATATTAAATTTACCAATCTCATATATTGACAATTAACAGATTTGATGGCACCTCAATATCGGAATTCAGTCCAAACCTGAGACGAGACAGAGAGATTTGCACTCTTCTGAATAAAGATTACCATACGTTCTTATAGAATACATTTTGGTCCCTTTAGTTCAAATCAAACGAATTAATAACACCACTTAATCTGTTTTAGAGCCCAACGAACCCCATAAAACACAATTACAAGTGACTTTATGTTAGCTTGTATCGAAAGCCACATTCCGTCCCTAAACTCAATGCGTCTAATAATTCCATTGATATCAACAACAATAGATTCTTAAGAACGGATAGCTATAAATCGAAACCACAAGAATTGATCGTCAATGGGGCATTAGGAGCTGACACTACCACAATATACATTAAGAGTATGTTTTAGCCAATCATTTCCTAAAGCGACTCAGCCAAAGGGATGGGTAAAAAAATAGTGAGAGCGGGAAATGACATGGTAGAAAACCTTTTCAGGGGCTCCTTACTCGCCAAGGTAAATAGAGTGGTAGCAATTGAAAAGTCATTCTAAAGCCGCTTTCATATGTACGCGTAGAGCGTAGACTTTTCTTTACTGTTTTCTTTTATTTTGCAAAGAGGTTAGGTACAAAATAAACCGTAAGAAAATATAACATAACGTAATAAAAATTATGCAAATTTTAGAAAAAAAATTCACGAAATCCGTAATTATGTACATTAAAAAATATATTTTACAATGGTTTTCTATAATTTATACCAATGATAGTCATATATATTATAAATTGGGTGTAACTTTATGTGCTTAATCATTATTACGCATTTTTTTTGTAAATAAACTTTTGGGAATAGTATATGTTATATCTAAAATATAAATAAAAATGACATCCCAAATTGATTTACATTACCAATTTCGTGTACTAAGTGATCTTTCTATACATGAAATATATAGTATTTAATATAATTCGATGAAATATTTAACATTTGACTTTCCATACATAGATATTTTCATAAATGTAGACGAGGCTTAAGAGAGATTATAAAAAAACGAATGCAGCCTTACATTGTTGGAGCGAACAATAACTGAAGCACTTGAGGGGAATTATTCATAGTGTTGTAATTATGAAGGGCGAGGGATTCATGTTAGCATTGTTCGATTACAATCTATCATTTGTTTGAGAGAAGATTAAAGATTCAAGAAGTTAATGTCCAACTTATAACGAACATTACTATTGTTTGATTAAATCATGTAACTATTGAGGAATACAAACAAATAATAAATATTGAATGTACACCAAACATAAAAATATACGATATAAAAACAGTAATCATAAAGTACAACGGGCAGCCTTATCGTAAATAGCGCTTTCTTCCAGGCAACCTTTGGCCAGGTTCCTTTTTTGAAAGTTTAATTTCCATTTGTAAATGTAGCTGCCTCTTTTATAAAAAGCTTCAAATTTAACTTGCGTAAAAGAAAGACAAAAAAATATCATCATCATCATGGTAACTGAAAACGTCCACTCCTAGACATAGGCCTCCCCAAAAACGGTGGGGGGGAGGGTAATGGCCATACTACTTCAAATACATACCGCCTTCTATCGTTTCCTGTATCTCAGTCGCCTCTGAAGATATCTTGATACAGGGTAAGGTACAATTCTACTCTGCCGGTACCACACGGCCAGACAAAATATTTTTGTTGTATGTAAAGTTATTTATACGAATATGAGCGTTAATTTTATTTTTTGTCTAATCTTGGTAAGGCGATTTCAACATATCTAAGAGACATCTGCATTAATACAAATAACTTCTAAAGGAAAGTTGACAAAAACAAATTAACCCGTACAGCGCTGTGGTTCCGAGCTACGGGTTGAAAGAGAAGGGATCGATTTTGGTACCAAAACAAGAAAATATATGTATGATGCGTTCGTTGTCTTTGGTTTGCTGCTATCACCTTTTTACTATAAAACCAGAACAAAGTATGTGATATTGTCCTATATTCATATTACAATGCAACAAAATTACATTTTATATATGCAAAACCATCAAGAACCAATGCTATATTGTTTGGTCTTCACAAGATAAGCCACGTATTTATGAAACCACAACTTTGTGATGCAATATGGCAAATCAGAACAATATCAATGGCTTTACATGAGGTAGATTTTATACAAAAGTCTTGTGCGTTGGTACCTCAGTCTTATCTATTTCTGCCGACAAATAGCAGTATTTGCGTTGCTGTGTTTCGCTTTTAATATCTACGTTTACCATCCAATAAAAAAAAACTATAAATATTTTACTCGCATGACTAGTTTTATCAGATGTCAAATCACGAAAGTCTGTGAGTATCTGAGGTACTATAAACATCCATCATAGGGTTTCCAATCGAACTGTAACAATTCACTTTCTGTCAGTCAGCACAGTCCCCCCCGGGAACAACGCGGCTCGCTTGATAATTATTTCCCTTCACAGTCTGATGTCTGATAGGTACCTCGCTGAAATGCCGTAGGTTATATGTCACCATATAAATACTTTTACATCTCACTATAAACACTGTTATATGATTGATTTTCCAAAATCCATTAAATTGATTTCCTTTTTAATCTTTTCCTATAGATTTGATAACATTTACACTTTATTGAATATTATAAGGCATCGGAATGCAGGCATAATATAATCTATCAAGATGTGAGATTCAAATATTTATTCTAAAATAGAAACAAATTTATCAATTTAATATTTTATACTGTTATGTCAGAAAGATCAAAAAAAGTGTTTCAGTAGAAGCCGCAAAATGAACTAGTCACTTATTAAAGCATCAAAACTTTTTA
This sequence comes from Heortia vitessoides, assembly GCA_020976665.1. Taxonomy (NCBI): domain Eukaryota; kingdom Metazoa; phylum Arthropoda; class Insecta; order Lepidoptera; family Crambidae; genus Heortia; species Heortia vitessoides. The sequence continues at coordinate 6,883,138 of JACJUM010003085.1, read as the reverse complement.
ATCACTTTAATGAAAACAACCGTACTGTTATAATTGGATTCAATTCTAGAAACAGGCACACTCCAATATCAAACTTTTGAATGTATCAAAAATACTGAAACTACTTCGAACTTAAATGGCAAAGCGTGACGTAACTTAGGTAAAACCGAAATTAATAGCGTATATTGAGGTGACATAACTTCACACAACTAGTGAATTACATAAGTTTTGTTCTAAAGTACCCGAGTCCCTCTGTACTATTAACACGTTCACTTGAGCGCGAAATATTCCCCTTGTTTTAGTTATATTAAAGGATTCCTCGCACAATTATTACAAAGCGACTTATTACGCACCCATTAAATAACCATCTTAATTGCTAAGGCCAAGTTAATTAAATCTACTAAAACTTAGCGTGTAAAGAAGAGTATCTTGCCAATTTTAAGCTAACCGAATACCGCGAATGTCTCTTTGTCATACCCCAATGCGATATCGGACGCTTCGGGTGTTATCAAGCACCTTAATGTCCTTAACTTTCCTTTAATAAAATTATGGAAAAAATCCTTGGCTACTTTGAACAATTTACTTTTATTTATGGCCCTCAATATATTACTGTCGGCAGAATTAAGGCTGTGTTGGCGCACGGGAGATATTTTATTCTTTGTAAGGATTTCGGGCGATCTTCTGAATTGCCCACATACTTTTCAAATTTTAAATGTCAAACCTTTTGTGTTAAGTGGCCAAGAAAAACAGAGATTTAAAACGAGGACGCCGTATTCGGTAAAGTTTGGTTTGCCTAATTCTTATTGGGATGAAACACGCGATTTCGGACGAAAATGAGGTGGATAGAGAATAATTTCGGGCGTGTGGTGGAGGAATGAATAGCCTATATTATTCTGTGAGCATTACAGGTGTTTGGACAATGAGAGCGAGGGCTGAGGCCTATCTCATTACCTCGCTGACCACACTTGAGTAATGACGCGCCGAACAACGAGTCACGCCACCATTGCGTTTACCGACGCTTTTTGTGGCTTTCTGCAAATAAAATACATTTTAAATCCACCAGCCTTGTTTGAACAAGGTGTGAGATAGTTAAATTAAACACGCGGAGTTTTTAGAAACGGGTTTTCATTATAAACGGAATGTGCTTCCGACGCAATCATTTTATTAAACTTCGTTTCATTCCGATTATACGGTTCCAATCAAAATCTATTTTTCGCTTGTTTAATTACGGCTGACGTCAAAATTTCATTTTTTGACGTACAATTAAAATCAACACAACGATTTTGTTTGCTATTTTGAAACGCGATGACGAAAGGGAGACTTCAATATATAAATATCCGAGTATAAATACCATTACGTTAAAACACGTTGATATTTTAAATCGCCTACAAAAACGGAATGAAATCCTTTAAAAACGTGCACGTTAATAACAAACAGCACCGCATCTATCAGTGGAATGAGTTTTGATAACGTCTCGTTTAATGAAACGCTCTCGCGAATTGGTCCATTCGAATATTCCCGTACGAATTTCAATCGCTAGGATACGGGCAGGTGTGGTCGCGCTTCGCCTACAGCCGGCACAATTGCAATCAGCCTAATATGTTGAATAGTAGTCCATCTCATTACCATGGGCGACCACAGGTGAATGATGGCGCGTAGTTCCGCATGCCCGTTTTGTTTGTGGTCGATTAAGCGCCATGGACAAATTGTGTGTTTGCCGCCGCAGCGCCGATCATTCTACGAGGCAGATGAATCGACTGATTATGTTCTGCAACATTGATGATAGAAATCAGTTTCTATTCTATAATAATAATATTCTTTATTGTACATCATAAACAACACTTTCAAATAACATAGAAAATATACAACAGAACAGTATAATAGGCGGCCTTATCGCATAGAGCGATCTCTTCCGGGCAACCTTTGGACAGAAAAGAAATTCAACAATGATAAAGCAGTTTGAGGTCTATAATAAATTAAACTAATGTATACATATTAACAATCAAAATATATAAAGGTAAACATCCACCAACAAACACACACACACACACACACATACATACAATACATACATAAAACGAATAATATGTTAGCAACAAGTACAATGACAGGTAGTACTCCTTAACCATTCTCTGAAAAATCTATTCTATGTTCAGTAATAAAACCTAACCGGGAATTGAACAAACGAACTACTTATCAAGTGTTCTCATCTGGTCTTAAAAATTTTCGTGGTTATTTCCACTGGTGTAATCGCCGATTTAACAGCTTCCTTGGGGAGACCTGTCCTGCAATTGACCTCCTACATCTGATATGACAATGGATTAAAAAAGTGAAAACAAAATCTTCTTGGGTAATACGCCGATCACAATTGGAATTGATTGTAATAAAACAACTAATTGAGACAACTAAATAAGCGGTTCATAGCTGTATCACGACTGGCAAAGCAGCAAAAACACGTTAAAAAAGAACACTTAAAAAGTTCACATTTTGCTTCCTTGTTGGTTACGAACTAACTCCTGTTCTCATCCTCTAACAAGGAAGTAATCTGTAACTCCGCCAGCGATAACGGAATTTTTGAGTAACAAACTCTTTTGTATAACAAAATTGAGTAGCGCCTGCCCCAGTCGCCCGCGGCAGAACCCGAGTCATCACTAAAGATTCGGCATAATATACATTTTCCCGTACCGAAAATACAACCTTATTTCGCTCATGCAACATAAAATCGGCGTAAAGTCGCAAGTCGACGCCCATGAAACTGGTGAAAACCTATAGCCTTTATTTAGTTGGCTCCAATGTAACAATCCACTGAAAGTTTTACTGTCTACTGCCAGCCTGGTCGTTTTATAAGCGTACCACAGTAAAGACTAAGGCACATCAAAGATACATACAAAATGCATGCAGTGAAATGCACTAGCGTTTTTACATTAGTTATCTAGTTTGCTATGGCTTCATTTTAAAGCCACATCAACGTCATTTTGTTTTACAATTTCATCCTAGTACGGCATAAAAAGTAACAAGAGTCGAACGAGAAAACTATTTATTTATGTTGAAAAATTATGAATACTTTCACCTGTGTGCAGGGATCGTCAAAAGTTCGCTACACCGACGCATTGAATAGTAGACACATCAATCTAATGTGAACAAACACATCGTTGGATACGTAACAATACTATAAGGCACAATTGAATTATGCATTACCGGTGTGTCACTTACCTAACAGGATATAACGCAATGCACCTCGTGTAAGACAAATTCGTCCGCCGCGTGATACACTGCGCTCTCCTAAAACAACTTGTTAACTTCAAAATGGAGAAATGTTTCAGACGAGTTTTAACCTTTAAAATTGTTACCTTGTTAGTTTGTTACGTCGGTGACTTGGTTTGCTAAGTTGAGTGCAACATTCTATAGTGGAATAAATCCTGTAATTAATGGAAGTATAAATTTTTTTTTTGCCTACTTTATATTGTGATTTTAAGTGTAATTTACAGGCCTTATATAGATTGGTACTGTTTTTCACATTCTTAAATAACTCAATGATAGCACTCGTTGAAGACGACATTCGATCTAATGATTATAAATACAAAATAATTAATAAAAACAACGGACAAAAAAGCGTGTTCAACGGAATAGGTATATGAACATTCCGTAACATAAATTGAATAATCAAAGGACGTCATTGTGAGTTTAAAAAGTTTTATTACTGCGACCAAAATGTATGTAGAATTGTTTCTCTTTAATCGAAGTTTAGAAATTAATAGACATAAATATTACACCGAATATAGAAATAAAAAAAACCTTTCCTATTGATTACTTATTTTACAAAAATTACCGATATTTATTGTGTCTTACGTGGCAGGTTGGGAATTGGGCTGGCACTCTGGTTTCTGATTTCTTTCGTGCAATGTCTAGAACAGTGACTTAGACAATTGTAAAATACAGGCTATATGAATTGAGACATGTATTAAAAATATTTATATATTTATTTTGTATCTGATCTTTTTTGTATTTAAATTGTTCTTTTAGTTTTTAAAAATGGAATAAATAAAAAGGAACGATCGACGCCTATCAACGTAAGTTACACCAGGTTTCCTAGTATGCAAATATTGCTTTTAAAATTTTACCCACACATATGAATCTTCTGTCTGACAAAATTACCTACCTCACTAAAGCGTACCCGTGCCGTGCGAGGCTCATACCTATACCCCATTAAGGTGTTTAACCGGTCGGGAATTATACACAAGTGTCGTGCAAGGCTTGTATCACGTATGCCACTAAATTTCGGTTAAAGTCGGAGGCAACAGGTGAGCACGTTGCTCCCGCTTGAGAATCCTAGGACTGCTTACTTCCGAATTGTCTTTGGGGGTAAATGGTCTATGCTTTTTATGAGGCCGTTGTTTTCCTTTATAAGCTGATATAAAGTTTCTATTAAGACTACGATGGTGTATGAGACTAAAGACTAACATGAATAAATCTGTCGAAATATAGGAGCTCAAAATTAATTAAGAACTTCCAAAAAACTTCACATTAATATTTAGAAAGTATTTCAAAATCAATTATCAGGATACCATTTTAATCACTTAATAAACAATCATTAGAGGAAAACAATAGTTTTAAAATTGATTACACAAATCTCATGATTTATTCAACGCTTTTAAATTAACAAAATTCGCGGTAAAGCAGATAAATTTTAATGGGCAACAAAAAAACAAAATCACCGTTGTATCCCATAATAACAAACAAAAGTTAATCATAGATGGATTCACAATACAGTGACCGATAATTATTCGTTATATCTGGCACAAACACCCAGCCCATAGCATTGATCGGACGACCGCAAAATATTAATCTCCTATTTAATACATATCATTTATTAAAACTGTTTTAATTAACTAGATATCATCGTATACGGCCACGTCCACTACTCATGCCATTCAATTTAAATTGTCCAAAAACGCACTTTAGCGCATATTAACAGAGCCCGGAGTGTGTACACAGGATCACAACAATGAAAAATGTTATGCCACCAACGACTGCGCCGTATTTGATTCACTTGTCAATTATATGTCGCATGCGATCTGTTTCGAATTTACTCAGTCAATCGCGAATATCAACCGGTCAATTGGAAATTTGCATGAAAAAACATAGGTAAGCATTCAGCTTTACATTCGAGCTCTCGCATGGAATCGAGTTTGGGTCGTGCACGTTTGTCGTCGCGCCGGGCACTGTACGTAATTTGTCGTTTTAATTTTTCAATGGACGTAACCAACCAACGGCTCCCCCGAAATTCGTTGCTGCTGCATAAATTACGTTTTTCGAATTAAATCTCGCATTTCCTGGGAATATTAAAACATTTTTTCAATGAAAAAGTAATTAGTTGTAGTAATTACGACGCATACTGAAATAAATTATTTGTACAGCATTTATTTGGGCGTTTTTATAGCAAATTTTAGTCGTTGCCCGCATGCGAGTAAAGCCGTGTAATTAGGACTTGTTTAAGTTTTAATCCTCTGATATTACTAAACCTTTTTATTGCGTTAAAAATGTACTATCCTTCGTTAAAATAAGTAGATAAAAAAGGGATTATTATACCCCATTTACATTTTATGACGTCTATAAAAGCTTTTCATTACATAGTTCGATGAATAAAAGTGAACCTTTTTCTTATTACAAAAAAACCGTGCTGTAAAATGTTTTCAGAATTTCATTTTTTATGAGAGTATTGCGAATGACCTCAGTTTCAAGATCCAATAAGTAATAATGTTTTAATTGTATATAGTGATATATTTAGTATCGAAGGCATTTAAAGCACGTGTATTAGAAATTCGGATAGAATTACACAGGACAGTATCCATAAATTCGTGGGGACCGGAAAACGCAACGAATGTGTGCGGCGGGTAGATTTATTTGGCCGTCGGCTGTACTCCGTGCACATATACTAACAAAGAGCTACTGACCCTTAAGGTATTTTTTGTAGTACCTACCATGCTAAAATTATCCCTTTAAAACGGATTTGTAAAGCCACCTGCTACAAACAAAGTATAAATTTCAAAGTTCACTTATCTGTCAGATCATCACGATTTCACAGCTTAATTGGTGAATCGGTTGTGATAAAATTTTGTGTGAATATAACTCGAACCCAAGGGAACAACATAAGCTACTTTTAATCGTGAAACAACAAAAATTCCCGCGTGATGCGATATAAACTAAAAACTATGCTAGTAATAAGTTTCATAGTAAGTTTATTTTAAAATAAACATCTGAGGTCGATTTTTCGTAACGCGTGATTAACTAATAATACCAACTCTTTGTGATATACATTTTAATTTTAGCTGTTTTTGTAATTAACGTAATTACACTGTTACTGGTGAAATAGTAAAAACAAATAGGTTTCACAATAACAAAAATATTTTACCGAACCTGAACTGAATATAACATAGTTGAAATACAAATCGAGGCTGGGAAACGAAGCTTTCAGATTTATTATTATATTATTTCCAATACTCTTCGTTATGTATAAATAATATTGTCATTTACATATTTTATTTTCTAGATAATTTAACAGTCTCGTTTATCAATTATAATTAATTATATCTTTATCTCCATAATATGTGTTTTATAGATAAAACAATTGTATACTTAATTGGTTTATAAATTTCGTTGGTGGTGATAGAAAGTAAAAGCAGAAAATGTATCTCCTGTAATAATCACTTGTATAATCCGACCATTTCAAAAGTAATACGAATGTTTTAAATCAAAGCAACGGCGAATTGTGATGTGTCAATTGAGAATTAATTTAAACTTTGCTGGTCGAAGCGAGCAGCAACCGCCCAGGGGACTATACCAGCATCAAACCGAATAGAAGGTTATAATTGACCGACACCAAGCGACTAACAACCTAACTGCTAGCCGCGCACCTATCAAATATGGGCCTTCACTTGTTATACAGAAGGCCGAAAAACGTCTGCGACAAAATCTAGTCTAAGAACAATTTTCAGCGTCGCAAAAATAAGTTGGTATCACCAGAGTCTAACACTCACTTAGTAGGTGCTCACAAAAGTAATTTGCGAGTCTCGTGGCCGATCGTTTAGATCTTCGCATTTACATACTTAATTAACGTTTTCACATATTATTATCCCTGTTTTGAGAACAGGCTTCATCGGGCTACTGGTAAGTGGATTTATTGGCAGTAGGACGAGAAGTTACTCGTATGTTCGCGATAATGGTTTTGTAAATTAAAGCCGTTATGTGATGCGGTTCGACGTTATTGTTATAGCTACTGCCTGGTGGGGGCGTTAATTTAACCGTTCCCCCTTTTTGTTTTCATTAACGATGACGTTCCACTGACATTTGTATTGCTGATGAAACAATGTTGAATTTTTGCAACGCCCGACTGGTAAATGAAATTTACGATCCGTCTGAAATATTCGATTTTTCATAAACATTCGTGGAAGTGAACTTTTACATGAGCCAATTTGCTTAGTACTATTCTTCTCTGTATTTTTTTAAGTAGTACGGTAACATATAAGTGAAAAGATTTTCCCAGAGCACCACTTTTATTAGTGATAAAATACTGTTAAATTTACCGATTTCCTTCCCAGTTTTCCTTATCACTTTCCTGTTTCATCTGACATTTCTCACCTCATAGCTTTCAAACTTCGTGTAACAACAAAGTGCTATCAGTGTATTCACAGTTAAGCGTATTAAAGAGAGAGACGGAACGTTTCAAAACAGCTCCTGCTGACCGTTAGCTGTCACTCTATGACGTTTGTAGGCACCTCGGGCCGACACTCTTTTGCCTATTCACCTGGTGGCAAATTAAAAACGTCAATCACCAGGCTATTACTGATAAATCACTGGCGCCATTATTCCTGGCTATTAATTGCATTTGGCTTAATAGAGTTCATTCACTGGCGTTTCCACTGTAAGAAAATTAATGAAGAAACCATTTTCGCTCGGAACATAATGGTTTGGATTTATATGTTGACACAGTACCTAAAGTTTTAATAAAAAGCAATATTTTAAGCCACGTAGATTAAGCATACAACCGACACTCATACATTCGAATGTGATAAAAAATGCGTACCCATATAAACAGCGTCTATAAATCTCCTCTCAAAAGTATGAAATTACTTTACAAACAACAAATAAGTCACAATTCTCCAAGTTCAACAAAATATATATTCCATTCTCATTTTATTTTGATATCAACGAAGTTTTTGTAGCGTATATCCAAGTGTCTCATTCGACAAATTACTAACAATAAAAAAATATCAATGCAATATACAAAGAAACAACAGGACCTTTCAATAGAAAAACCTTTGAAGCCTCTTTTATAGCGACAGTACATCAAAGTGTGTAATATGAATATTTGAATAATAAAAATTAACATTTTCTTTGTAAAATACTCCCGTAATCATTTCTAACAATAGCCTAAGGTTGTTTTGATGTCCGCAAAGGGCCGCGATTAATTTTGCCTTTAATAACAAAAAATATGGACAAAATTCACTTACGGTCCTCCATTCAAGAAAAGGTTGCAAATTTAAAATACTGAGATACCGCAGATTTATGTAAGCTTTATTTCGGGTGGTGATATTAAATTTTATTTAATATATGATATAACAAAACTAACTATTAACCTAACTATATATTTATTTCTGCACTTTTAGGGTAACAATGATTATAACAGTTTTTAAAACATCAAAAATAGATAATTGTCTTTTACATTATTAACAAATGGTTCAGCAATTTTAACACCGTAATAGCACTAGACACTGATATTCATATACTAATATTGTAAAGAGAAAATATTTGTATTTTATTTCGTTAGCAATAGGCTCAAAAACTATTGGACTGATATTTTAAATTCTCCACTAATATACTAGAGCTAAATTCGTCTGAAGTAACACAAATTATTTTATATTTATAATAAAAATAGAGATATCTATAATGTAAATATCTAAACGTAATATGTAGTTTTGTGCGTTTGTAACAAATAACCTCAAAAATTAAAAAAACGTTTTCAGAAACTCTCTTAAAAAAACATTATCAGCAAATAATAAAAATTATATTTTATCCCCATATTCTCCCAGAAAAGGGAACTACGTAGTTGAAACCGCGGAACTATGCAACTGTAATATACGATAATTTCAATATTTCGCCACCAAAACCAACACGAGTGCTCTATCGATTCTCGTTAATATAACATTTATGCTAATATCCTGATACACATATGAAACGTCAACTTGCCAACACAATTCCAGAATGGCCTGTCATACGGATATACCTGGGCTGTCACACGTCCAAGAGAACCCAAGGGAACGAATACAATGTGATTCTTATTATTAATCGATATTATATATACCGATAATATAATATTCGATTATTGTATTTAATTACTACACATATTGCCACATATTGCTGGTGTAGAGTAATTATGTGGCCATCCCATTTCATTTTTAAAATCATTGGGTACTTACATCGTATGTAAACATCAAAAATAAGGTTCCTACTTGAATTGTTCGGTATTGAGGTTACCAAACTAAGAACAAACAATGATTTCTGAACTGTTTTAACATTTACTAATTCGTGAACTGCGAAGTCTAGAACGCAACTACTACGTCGTTTATTCAATACTAACAATGTACTATCCACCTGGTTTACCTTAAAAAGCAGAGTATATTGTCTTTTCACTTATATACCTACTGTACTTTCAAGTTGTATCATCTTAAAAAACTAATAGTACAGCAGTAAACAGGTAGTATTTTATATGAAGTTGTAACTAATTATTTGTTAGTTTACGTCAATACAACTTTAAAATGTAAACAAGCATTTCTTTAAGTCGAAGCCAATTTACTTTGTTGTTAAATTCTAACATAATACTAATAAAAAATAAAAAAATATTTGTTCAATCTATATTGAATAAATCTATACATTATTTTAATGGAGTTACTTGAGTGCCAGTAATTTCATTCGAATTATAAACACCGCGTCATAAAACGGAGCAAAAATAGATTACGGCTTAAGTTGGACTCTGGTAGTGAAGCTTAACTACCGGTAATTTACGGGTTAAGTGTTCATTTCCCGAGAACTTTAAAGTCATCAGTTTAAAAATCCTGCCGATCTTTTAAACGTCCGATAACGTCTGTTTTTTGTGTACAAGCAACGAGATTTTACGACGTTTTTATTGTCGTTTGATCTGTACGGTCCTTGCTTACCTACTTATAGTTCTGGAGCAAACAATCTATGGGGTTTGATTGCTGCGTATTTGACCCAGTTTCTCTTTTATTTTTGTCTAGCAACGAGTTACTGTTTAGATAACCTTGTCCATCAAAACTAAGACCCCGCACTTAGATATGAATATTGATAGTCAACAAGAAGTGATGGGTTCATCGACTATACACTTCCATATAAAAAATGAAAAGACAATTTAAAGTATTTTAAGATGTAGAAAAAATACAAACAATGAATTCTAAAATTGCTGACATGAGCTGATAATTTAAATACATGTTTCTAATTTTGTATTCTCTAAATTAATTTATAACTCAAAAATATGTTGTTCAAGTCTTTAACCAAATGATGTGTACATAAATATATATGTAGTTCACACAGCATCTCATACGTTGATTTGAGTTTGAGATAAATCGCTTAAAGCATTTGTCTTAGATATCAGACAACAAAGGTATCACAAATATAATACTTAAAATAAAAGTCTCTCTTCTTTATTAGTTTATCAAATCATATACGCCTCGAAACAATGTTGTATGACCATAAAAAAGTCACAGCATTGTCATTGTCAAACTACGACACAATGTATACTTTACCTGACCGTACCAAGCTCTGGCCGCTTTACAAAAATGTCAATAGGAAGGGATGCTGCGGATATATAACATATCTCCACACCCATTCTTAGGGTAAAAGTGGTCGCCGGATAACAAACAACACAAAAGGCGAAATAATGAATAGTCCAGAAAAACGTAGCGGTTCTCGTTATGAGCCACATGCATAAATGATACAGCGAATCTGACAAATGGTACGGCAGAGTATAACAATGCTAGTGCTTCCAAGTGGCCGTTCAATTATGCAAATAGACTGTGCGATGTTCGTCCGGCGATAATAAAACTGTTTAACAGCTGACAAGCGCCCGCCCAGTGGATCGTCCGCGTATTCATTCAGGCCTAAACAATAAAAAACAGGTACATCAAACCGTATGACGGAATGTCCGCCGCTCATATTAAATTAGACCGCCCCTGGTCATCCACTTTATTTTTATTTGAATCCCATGAAAATATGAACCGTGTCCGCCCGTCCACATTCGGGGACCGCGAGCGTTTTACACGCGAGTCAATGTATATGAATTAGTTAATACGCTCTCCTCGGCAGCGTTGAGCGTCAAAAATTCTGTGCAGGACTTTCATTTGTTTGGTCGCGGCAGTAAATGTTATCTCTAATTATCCGGAGTGGATTGTTCGAATCAAATAAAAAGTAATCCGATAGTAATTTGGATAATAGTCTCTTTTTACGAGGTCTCGCGTCTTGATTGGAGTTAGTGTCGTCTTTAAGGGGGGTTATCATGCAAGAAACACATAAAGCCGCCTAGGTGTGTGTTGCGGCGAATGTCGCCAGCGACTCCCTCGCGAACGAACTGCGGATGTTGGCCTTATCGTGGAAACAATTTACGCTGATCCGCGAATAGGATAATTACGAGAGGATTAATAACGTGCGTTAATAACGTTAATTATGAGTTTATAATACGAAAACAATTTTTCGTTGGCAACTCCTCATTAAACTGATCCACCGTCGGTGCTTCATCACTCAGTCAAATTGCGTTTCGCTTAATTTTCTTTGCCGGCAGGTGTGTTCGACAGAGCAATTATTTACACCGACGGGTGTGACGTCACTCCCTCCCCCCTTCTCGCCCCGCTTCCCCTGCGCTTCCTCAGAACTAAGCTTAGTATCGTTGTCTAGATAGTTTGTAAGTTATTCTCTTTTAAGTTTTCCTATTTTTTCTTCGGGAGCCTATCGGAACTTATCAAATTGCTGTTTGCCGTTGGTGCCATGGGGTTTGCAGCGAGTGTAGTATATTTCTTTTTTAGTTTTATTGACTTATCTTTATTCTTTGTTTTATATTACATATTGTGTCGTTCTACCATTTTATATTTATGGATATCAAATATTTTATGTATTATTAATTGAAATTTAATAAATATATTGAATTATCAGCACCGGCGTATGAAAATAAAAATGAAACTCTTTTTATATCAACAAAAGCAAACACAGCTGAATAATTACACCGATTTGTACTGTCACTCAAATTTCAAGAAGAGCGCCACTGCCTCCGTATATAAAGTGTCGTTATGTAAGCATAATTGGAGGCGAGAACCCTTCAGCTCACCCACATTAGAGTCAAGGTTGCTTAAATACTTAGTGAATGTCACATCCATTTGTTCCCCCACGTTCAGAAATGCCACTCTGCCTATGGCTCAGTATCTAATTTGACAGTGACATATAGAATTAAATTAGAATGTCATGCCGACACTACAGAAAATGAATTCACAGGCGGATAAAGTGTTTTTATTAATAAGCCACGTCAATATCTGATAGTTTAGGAAAACACTCATGTTAATACCCCCAATATATCTTGAGACAGATCTGAACACAATTTAAGAAAAAAAACAAGAACCTTTAATACGACATTTCCAATCATATGCAATCCAATCATACGCTGCAAACATAAACAATGTTCAACGTGCAAGTATATTAGAAAATACCGTGTGACATTTTATAAATCAAAATTGTTATAAATATTCAAGTATTTGCGTGACAGAAACCTATATAATACTGTATTCATAGAGCATCCTCCTTTTATTTTCTTTGTATGCATGATAGTAACATATTCCTAATTTGAATTTGAACGTAGAATTAGACAGTGACATCATACTCTGCGTGTCAGACACTGCGGAAAATCATGATCGTGACTTTTATATAAGTCTAAAGTTCCCCGTGCGGCACATTCACGACTAAAATATCAAGGAATAAAAACATAAACATGGTAAGCCATGATAAAATGTTGACTTAGGGCGCGTCTTACAAACGTTCGTTAGTAAAATTCCGTATCGAATTTCCGTAGACGCAACTTTTGGCTGGTTCGCATCGGTATAACGATCGGTTAATTCGAATGTTGCATCTTTTTGCGCAACACTAAATCAGCTGTCACTCAATAAAGAATAAAAACAAGAACTCTTGGTAACTTTCAAACGACTCGAGTGGTTCGCTTTAAAAATATTTTACCGACGAACTACTTTTTCCGTATTTTAATTTCAACCATGAAGGCAGGTCTTTAAAACATCACGAAAAATGCTATAACGGATGACGTGACTTAAATATTGCAGTATAATGCTAGTTTTTTCTCTATCCGTACGGAACAAACAGATAAATCTTTGAAACCCCAAACTATGGATTTGTACATAAATAATTATCCTATGAGTCTACTCATAAATACTCGAAAAGATGACATTTCAAACATGATAAATCTCATAGTTTTGTTAATCGTAGAAAATGTTCTTTTTTAGTCGTTACATTTTCGGCCTATGAGTGCGGTATTATAATAAATAAATACAACAGCTTATTCAGCATACCCACTGACATTTATACAGGTGGGTACTTGACATTTAGTTCACAAAATTCACTTCGATGAAGCAACACAAAAATAAATCGATAACACTAAATAACCTTTTACGTACTTACTAAAAAAGCATAACCTCAACTCTGTCACGCGATTCTTGAAAAGGTTTCATGGCAATCAAACGATGACTGTTATTTATCGAATTGAGGCCAATACTGTAATCGTTCCATTTTCAAATAAATACGTTGTTAGTTCGTGAAAGTTTAAAACGTGTGTTCGTACATGAAAGGAAGTATTATACGCTTGAATAATAATACGCGAGTAACATATTTTTGAACTGACTAATGTCGTTTGATAGACTGGTTGTAACGATAAAAACCCAGGCATTATTCGTTGTATTATGGATGATTTACATATACTTTAATACGAGTTATCGTGTTTGATTGTTTACAACTAGAAAAACGGATTACTCAATTAAAAAATAAACTAAAATAATTTTCTTTTTTGATATTTAAATGACTGAATTTAAACTGTGTAATATTAGGCGTAATTTCTTATTTTAAAAATTAACTTTTTTTATTAAACCTTGTCGACAAAGAAGCACACAGCCCCCGTAGTAAGGGTCACCGCAGCCTCTAAAGGCTCTTAATATCACAAGAATATAACTAGGGCGTTGACAACCTTGTAACTTGAAAATATTATGCCACCTTAGCAAGTAATTTCACTGAATCTGTTACCCTTCAAACTGGAACACAACAATGCAAACACCACAATTTGGCGGTAGCAATAGGTAAAAGGGTACTTAAAGTACTACCTATTGTACCTACACCTTTGTATGATATCTACCTCATGTAACTATTCATATTGATTATTATCCAAAGCCAGACTATTATAAATATATTATAGTATATATATATTATATATACCTATCGGCAAATTAAGTAAAGTCTAAAATTGACTTCAATGACAAGTGACATTTTACACGCACGATATACGACCAATTATAAAACATAGATTAAAAATAAAACATTTCAGACTAATAAAAACAAATGCGCTCGGAACTATTCCCTGTCAGAACTAAATATAAAAACTGAACATCAAAGGAAAAACAAAACCGGCCTACCGACACGAGAATTTCCCTTCTATTATCCCTAATAAGCCGAAAGAAGATTTACCTGTAGGATGCGATAACCAAACCGCCAAACGCTGCGCAGCAGAGACTCCGATGAAACCGTTTTATAATAAATTCTCCGTTGGCCGCCTCCTGTGGGATTAATCGTCTTACTTTTCTCTCTACCATAATCCGCACCGGGAATTGTGTGGCCAGGAACTCGCCCCTACTACATTCTCAAAGGCAACAAGTGATATTTCTAGCGTATTTGGTCTCTAAAACGAGTTTTGCGATGGGGAATATTTACTAAAAATGAGTTTTAGAGTGATGATAATATAACTCAAATATATAGCATAATATAGCAGCTATGACATAGGTACAGATATAATAAGATATCATTAGCCGTCGCTGATCTTACACGGAAATTGATACTTTATTATACATATAAATAGCATGTTAAATTCATTGAGGTGATTTTAAAAGCCGGGTTTGATGATCGAATACTTTGAGGTTACAATTTCAAATATATCTAACGTTTTAGAATAAGTTCAGCCGTTTAATTTTTCTTTAATTACATACAAACAAAAAAGATGTTCTTTTCTTGAAATTGGATTGACGTTTTAACATTTAAATAAAAAAGTCATATGTTTTACGTCAATACATCTACATACCTAATTATATACTTTGTTAGGATTGATTTCTTGAATTATTTAACTGTCGAGCGATACTGTTCAGTTATTGATGAAGATAAACAAAGTATATATCCGATTATATTATCATCGGTAGTTATAATTTTTGTATAGCTTCAATTATGAGAGAATTTAAAGACAGATACATTATTAAAGTCACGATATCGATTTTGTGAATGTAAGATAAAATTAGATTTAATTTCTAATTCAACCTCTTAATGACTCAAAGAGTTAATATTTAGGTTTATTAAAATGTACTCTTAAAAATGCTCGAGCCGTTTTAACAAAACCATAACTAGAATATACCGAAACATTTTAATGCCAACTGTAAAGTTACACTTAGTAAG
The DNA here is from genome assembly GCA_020976665.1 of Heortia vitessoides. Lineage (NCBI taxonomy): Eukaryota > Metazoa > Arthropoda > Insecta > Lepidoptera > Crambidae > Heortia > Heortia vitessoides. The sequence continues at coordinate 6,867,391 of JACJUM010003085.1, read as the reverse complement.
ACACATAGTTGCAAGGTACAGTTGAGAAGCACTCGTTGGATTTACTGCATCACTAGTTGCTGAGATAACTATCGTCAGTAACGCTTTAACATATGAAATGGTCTCATTGTTCACTTACTACGGCTGTGTCGAGGATAATTGCCTGGATCGTTTAGTCTTTATGTATTGACATAGTTTGTGTTCACAGTTAATGACTTCTTCCATCCTTGTTGCTCTTCTAGAAATATCTTTCTAGTGAGAGTAACCTTTAATGATAATGTTATGGGTTAAGCTAAGTGTATATGAAATAGGACTTTATTAAGTTTGCAGAGTTCTATGATGGTCCAAATTTAAACTATTCAGTCCATCTGAGGTCCTATTATGATCTTAAATATTTGTGCCAAAACCAACCCGTAACGCAATAAATTGCGTTACGCAAATTCTTATGTTAACAATGAATACTAACGTTTTGAACCTATTATTTGTTTTATGTTAGAAGTATTAAGTGTAATAATAGTGAACTGACAATGTTTCTTACTAAATTGGTCTTTTATCATCATTTTTCAATTGAATTAATATCAGTTATTAGTGCTAGATTGTCATTTACATTGCATGTAAATCGATACTTTTACGTTCTATATTAACCAAAACGATGAGTAAGAAATGAAAATAGAAAAAAGCCGTTAAAAGAGTAATTTTATTATAAGTAATGAACGCGTAAACGTAAAAAAATACTTTTAAAATTTTTCATAAATATATAGAACATTATCATAATGTTAAAATATTAGCGATCCGTTAGGTACCGGCAGAGTAGAATAGTACCTCCCACTGCACCAGGTGCGGTAAGAGGCGACTAAGATACCGGAACCGACAGATGGCGTTATATCTATCCAATACACTACAGCTCAAATGCACAGGGCAAGGATGGGCAGTAGCATCCTTGCCGTAAAAGCTGAGCTCTGCGATTGCCAACACGCTTGCCCAGCGCGGCAATTATGGGCAATAAAAATTTCCTTTCTTGTAGAAGCCTATATCCAGCAGTAGACTTGTAATGGCTTGTATGATATAAGCGAGCAATGACAAACATTCAGAAAATCAATGCGTAAAAAATACATATACGAAAATAGCGAAATCAAACATAAACCGCGATCCGCATCGTGGAATAAAAAATTTCGCAGTCCGCTCGAACACAAAGTTAAGTGATCTGCCAGTTAGTGGGTCCACAACATTAGGTCGGGCGCACCTGACGGGCTTACCACTGGCAACTGGGTTTAGTTAGTGTCACAATCGGCCGGCACTGCCTCTACTGAATTAACCACTGCGTCCGCCCGCTCTAAATGTCACTCTTATTATCGTCTGACACTCGGGATTACCTAGGATAAATTGTTTCAACGTTTCGAGAGCGGCCATTTCACTGGACGGTTGTTATCTTTCCAAATTAAAACTCGTCTGACTTATTTTAAATTCGCTTTCCAACTCCCCCGTTTTAATTCGCTCCGTGTGTGCACAGTCACTCAATTAGGCTAGCGTTTGATTGACTGTAACAATTACTTACTTGCGCCACTGTCAACTTTGACGTACGAATGCAGTTTCACGGCAGGCCGAACTGCCGTAGGTACGTCTGTTAATACCATTTTCCGTTTGGCTAATAAGTTTAGCATGCGCTATTACCAATTTGCCGTCGAGCTTGGCGCCTGCCGAGCGCCAGTGCAGCAATCAATTTGTTTCATGTTCGGACGTTTTGATTCTGTGAATTTCACAGGAACACAACTCTGACTAGATGCTCGTTGCGGCGTGTCTTCATTTGCAAGTTTATGCTAGTTTGTTTGCAAGGCGCTGTGACGTTGACTTTTGACGTGTTGAATGAGCACAGGTGACGTCCTTTCAACTGCAAATGTCCGTGTGAAGCGTAAAGAGCTGCGAATTTCCACTTCTTAATTGTTATTGATATAGAATCGCAATATGTAAATGGTGGCCGGGCCTCGGCGGACCCGAGGCCTAAGGTCCCGAATGAGGACACCGCCTTCATTTGACATTCGGCTCACGATCGCCACGAACGATGTCTCCCATCTCGGGTCGCTCGCACCGATTGCATTAATTTACCCGTTTTATAAACGATTTAATAGACAATCTGCAGATTCGGCTATTCGTGGACCGCTGATAATGTCGCGCCTCGCTACAAAATTACTCAATCTACATTATTCGTTTGCTCAACGCCAAAAAAAAATATCGGGATAATTATCCAAATTGAAAATTTCGCCGCTCAATGTCGGCAGCAATATAAATCGGTCTCATCTCATTTCTGGGTTTTTCAGTTTAATTTATTCATTAACGCTACAGTTTTTCTTGATAAGCCGGGCAAATCTGGAATAAGAATGCGGTTTGTCATTTCTCGGCGGCCGCCTTCGATATATACTCGGGAGTATTCAAATCAATCTCTGAACATTTTCAATTTATTTCAGTGTCCTTATCTGTGACAGGCTCGGCGCTGAATTAATCTGAGCGGACTGGGCTGCCCCCGCCCCTTTCCTCTCCCCCCTCACCCTCTCACCGGAAATTAAACGAATTAACGCTATCCAAATGTACATTTTTCACTTTGGGAGTCGCGCGTCCTATCGATGAATCTCAGTCTTTTTCATCGTAAAACGATCGAGATCTGTGCGTTGATCTGTCTTCGCTTAGATTGAACAATTGATACGTCAGTGATGTACGTAGAATTGTAAATTGAATTCTCGTTATTGATTCGTCTACGCTCCATTTATTTGGAAAGCGATTTGACTAAATGCTGCGACACGGTTAATATATCAACTAAGCGTGCTTTGAATATAATTTAATTTTATAGCTTCATGCTAATAACTGGAGATAGGTATTATGTCAGCTTATACGTTTATTGATTTAGACATTATTCATTATAATGGTGTTCCCGGCATTAGAGCTGCTTGCTATTTAGGGAGTTCTATCTTTTTTTATTGTCGGGAGGTACCGGCGGAATAAAACATTACCTTCCACTGCACCAGGTGTCGTAAGAGGCGTGTCAGAATCGACAGATGGCGGTATATCCATCCGAAACAGTGCAGCTAAAATGCACAGGGCGGGGATGGACAGCGCATCCCCGTCGCGAAAGCTGAGCTCTGAGATTGCCAACACGCTTACCCAGCGCGGCAATTATAAAAAATCCTGATTTCTTGGAGAGGCATATGTCCAGCAGTGGACTTTAAATAGCTGATATGACGATGACCCTTTCTCACAGAATTGCTGATAATAGTTTATTGCAATGATAAATTAACATGTAATAAAAATAACTATTTGTTTACACGGTAATGAATTGATAAAATAAAACGCTTCCAGTTAGTCCGACTATTCGTATTTATTTGGTTATGGTGAAATTTCATTAGGCTGTACAAGGCTCGGATCATTTCACCCCAGCATGCTTCTGTCCCGCGGAATGTATCGAGCATTCAATCGGTGCCAGCCGTAATGGCGTCGCAAAGCTGCATCCACACCTGCCACTCGCGCTAATAAATTGTTTTTATTTAACACTTTATTTCAATAGTTCACTTTGGGCGTAGATGAAATTCGTCTAACAATTGAATGAAATAACAGGTGTTAAATAGTCTCACTTATGTAAATCAAGTGTAATTGGTTAATCATTGTACTAGTTCAAATCGTTCTGAAGTGATATCTATAAACTAGAGCGATTAAGTTTATAATAGTTAAAAAGTCGAATTTTATTCATTTTATTTTAATAATAACTCAGTTTTATTTATCATGTATCAACTAATTTCTATTTCTAAATGTAATTTGTTTATATAATTAAATAAAGCAAACGGGATTAAAAATAATTTAAATCATCCTAATGCAATTATTTGATAGAAAAACATCAAGCATTTTAACCAATATAATAATTTTAAGTTGAGCATAATGGAAGAAAATTTACATAACCGACTTTCTTTTCAATGGTCTTCGATTCGGATAATACATAAATACGCCATATATGCTCCCAATTGTATACAACTCAATAATACTAATTGCAATACAATGTATCTTGACCATATAAGCAAACGTTCGCTTGGGCAATCGCTCAAACTATCCTTCCTAGTCATCCAATAAGACCGTACAGCCAAGCATACACCTGCCCACCGCCACGATAATTAATTCACAATCTGCCATTATCACAATTGTTGCCGCCCGATCTAAAACTGTTGCTGGTCCTGATAAAATTATTTCTCTTTCACTTGAAGCAAAAGATTGTGTTACTTATGCTTTATACCTTCTTATTTCACTTAAGAAGTTAATACTTTTGGCATTATTTTATCCGTTAGGTGATATTTTATTTTGCGGACGGCATTATATTACCAAATTACAAAATTGCATTGAATTTTTACAAAAAAATTGTCCAATCTATAAGAAATAAAATAAAGAATGGCGTGATAAGAGATCAATGTAATGTAAAAGATGATGTTGATGTCTTCAAAGCTTTCCTTGCTCTTAATTTAATCAATAACAATTGTTGAACTAATACAATACCTCCAAACACGTGATGATGATTGATGTGTCCACATAAGTGAGAAGTTATTATTTACTAGCGGTGTCTAGCAATAATAAATAATATAGTTGTGTAAGTAACTCTATGACCTAGTAGTCAGACTGACGTCAGACTGACGAACATCTGTACAGACAAAAAATATAAAAAGCTTGTTATTTTTATTTATATATATATATATATATATATATATATTATATATATATATATATATATATATATATATATATATATTATATATAAATTATAATATTATAAACAGAAATTAATGTGTATATATAAGTATATAAGTGTAACAACTATATTTTTTCTTATACGATTCCATATGATATCAATGTAATACATAGTTTCAAGGACAAATTACACAGCACCCGCAAGTGGCACTAAAACGAATGGCTAACACTGCGCTATGTCAAATGTATCAACGTAATGGAAGCAAATAATTTGGATACTAAATTAAAGTGATTAACAATTCACGCTGTTTACTCTAACAGCTCAAATCAACATAGTTTAAATTTCGTGGTTCCTTCTAAATACAACTTACATTGCTGCTATTGTACATGAAGTGTTCCATTATGCCGCTATCAACGCCATCCAATAGCTAAGTATTTTGATAAGTGGGGACAGTTTATATTAGTAAAATGAATGACGCTGACATTAGTGAAAATATTGCCACATTGAGCAATGTTTTAATATAAACGAGAAAATTTATGTATGTTTCTTACTCTTTCACATGATACTCTCTGGAACAGTGGTCATTGATAGTCCGGAGCAACAAATAGGCTACTTTTCACCCCTAAAACATTTTCTCGTGGGATAGATCTGACTTTTATTTTCTCAATGGAATCGGTACGATTTTTTACACAGTTTAGCTGTCAGAGAGTGACTTTGAATTTTTCTCAGTTCCTCAGGGATGCCATAAAGACCCCGCAGATAAAAACAAGCAGGTTTGTTTTTAATGAAGTAGATTCTTTTGAAATCGTCGCGATCTATATACTAACATTACGTATTGACCTCTGACAGTCTACAACGTTAAAATTCCGACAAACTGCGCAGCTAAAGTCACAGACAATGCAATTAGTTTCTTAAACTAACTTTTAATATTAGTGTAACAACCCCATAAGGGTTATGAAAAAACTAATATTTTAAAAACCCCGACGTGGCTCTAAAACAAACACCAATAAGCAACATCTCTACTGAAAAGAATGCCTGAAGTTGTCTTACAGACTCAATGCAGCTCATGCAACTTATGGTTGCATGTCTGTTGTCTCATCCTGATGTTAAAATACATCCTGATGTTAGGATCAAGTATTCAAATAACATCTTGTTGAGGGATCGACGGAATTCCAGCGCCACGAGCTACGCATTTCCTCGTGTCCTAACAGCATTTCAGCGCTAAACATTATGCTGGTATCAGCATAGTTTAAACGGCATCAATTTTAGCACAAAGTAGTATAGTCAGTACAAATTGCGTGGCTCCCACCCGCTGTATAAAGTGAACGAATGGCCAATGCAAGTGCCGCGTCAAACGTACTGCACCTCACTCGGCCCTGTGAATTATGTGACTTGTAAAACCTTTTACACTTCGCTTGCTAATAAAAACTAACTGGCCTTGTCTTATTGGCTTGTTGTAACATTACTTTAAATAGCTTTTGATATCCATAAGAGTAATGTATTTGAAATGTCTACTTACAACTTGGCAACAATAATGACAAAAAAAGTGAAATTTGACTTAAGTAATTAACTTAATCAATTCGTGAAAACCTTATCATTTTATATACTAAAATAATCGTTATAAATACTATTTTACACGGCAATAAAGTTATGTACCTTCCATAGATAGAGTTCAGGGTCATTAGAAGGCGTTTCAGAGATTAAAAAAGATTTCAGAGCACAATTATGACTCTTGATAGCTTATTCACTCACTATTCGCTCACGCTATGAGTCATTCAGCAAAGAATTGGTCAGTCACTATTAATACAAGTATATACTGTTACTACAATATTAACTTAAAATAAATATTAATATACTTGATACGATCAGTATAATTAAAAGGAGTCACGAGTTCACGTAAAATCTATCCGTCTCCAACTATAATGTTCTAAGGATTTCCACAAAGCGGCATTTGACACAATTACCCGTAGATGGAAATGTTTGTTTACACTAAATGAGGTACATGCACATAATTTAAACCAGAAGCTTTAGCGCTCATCCTCTTAACGAGCTCGAACTGCCCAATAAATTGCCTCATACTAAGTACGTTCTGATTAATAAAAGTGATATTGTTTATCTACGAGTGTAAATTTTATATCCTATACTATGTTACATATATGTACTATAAAATAATACGAGTAAATATGCATTTTATAACAAATGCATATTTATTATTTTATTTTACCCACAACATCTCATACATTGACCTGAATCCGTGGCAAGTCGCTTAAAGCACTTGTGTTACGGACCCCAGACAATCACAAATGTAGTACATACATTAGTTTAACTACCCAGACACAGGACAAATACAAATGTCATCATATAAATATTTGCTCTGAGTGGGAATCGCACCCATGATCCTTGGCGCCCAAGAAACGATCACTACCATCTGCACCACCAGGCCCGCTCGATACATTTGCTCGCCGTATAAACAAAAACTTTACTAACTTCTTCTTACTAACTTCACGCCGTGCAAACTTTAAAAAAAATACAATAAACGTGATAAAGTGCGGCAGTAAATGAATTTTTAGATCAGTTTTGTACTTTGTCCCCGAGCGTAATATAGTTAGCGTCTACTCCTTGTAGAGATAATAGAATAAGACGGAATTATGTGCGGACAATGTATTAGAGGAGGTCGGAAGACGTGGAAAGAACTTGTGTTTCAATGTGCCACAGAAACTTAGCTAGTTGCAAGAGAAGTGACGTAAAACACCTTAACTGTTATCGCAAGTGGGAACAGCTGGGCTCCTAACTAACCGTGATTGCCTCCCACCCCATCCCAGCGTGTATCATTTTTTCAACCCTCTCCTGAGAACCTCAACATCGTCTTGAAATTGCGATACTTAGCATTAAATTGTAAGGCTCTTAAACGCCATTCCAGCGGGATTGCGAGCCGCGGCGTTTTTTGCATTGTGGCTGTCTGCGGCGGGCTTAGCTGTTTTGTAAATACCTTAAAGGTATCGGTGCGCATAAACTGGGCCCGATCCGCGCTGACATTAATGAGCCGGTCCCTTTCGCTATCTCGGAGACGTACGGTTATGCCGAGAAATTCGCGATACTTAGGAATTATCTCGAAACCCAGAGGTTTTTTTGCTTTCAATTTCGGCCAACTCCCATTTAGGGAAATCAGTTCTGTAAATGGGGTACCCGGTTTCATATTCGACAACATAATGCCCTCTCATCAAGTAAATTATGACTTTAATCTCATGGAAAGTTCCGCTGAGAATTTACTCGACTTTACTCTTAAACTTCTCCCTCTCAGGCATTCAGCGGTCGGTGATTTATGGAAACTAGAAAATTCTGAAGTATTTTTCATTGCTCTATGCAACTTTGTTGTCGTTTATAAATGCATACCAATAGTTACATTTTAAATTTTCCTCGCTAAAGTTTATATTGCTTTAAACGTATTTTTTAAAGTTCATGGACAGAACGGAACCTTGTATTGAATAACGTCTAGATTTTGGCACAATGTGGATGTTTGGATAATGATAAAAATCGCAGTATATTTCCGGAGCGCGGTCTCCTGCAAGTTCCGAAGTGGGATATACACTGGGCCGATCGAGCATTAATATCGGCCTATTCATTTCGTAGGAAGCACTTTAGACTTATTTACTCCCCCTAATGCTGTCTATTTGGGAAGATAAAAGAAGTTAATTTTATAAATGGGCCATTCCCGTATAGGTAGGTAATCTTGCGTCGGCGGCGTTATCTGGCTCAATCGGCCAATGATAGATAGGTCGGTCGACACGCAACCAGCGATTGATTAGGTCTCGTAGGCCCGCAGTGCCGTGACGGGTTAATAAAGCCTGGTGCCCTCTGATTGGCTTGTAAGCCACCCATTCTGCTTTCCGCCCGAATTCCGAGAGTCGATACTTTATGCAATCTATCATATTACAGCGCCGTCCAAGTTTGGAAATTCTAATTAATGGTTATACACCCTGTCTTGATAGTTCGCTAAGGTCGTTTTAAGGGACTTACCCGAGTTTATTTATGGAGTTAAATTTTAATTATGGGGTAAAGTTTTTACACGGTGTACCGTAATGCCAGTTTCGCAAAGATTCCAATTATTTAATTCCATAACAGTTTGTATCATTTGTTAATACGAAAATATAAATTGTATCGACTAATACTTGTAATACAGTCAGATCGTTAAATTATTACGTTTGTAAAAACAAAATAAAATTAAAATATGTTTTTCTTAATATACATGAAACGGATAATCTAGACTGCCACAGAACTCAAATTGATATTTAAAATTAAAATGACTCCTTGAAATTTAATCCAATTCAAATATGTTAGTTGTCTATTGAAGTTAGTTTAATTAGATGATACAACCCAAAACAATCAACCACTCTTTCCCACAAAGAGATCTCTCAGCGTTTTATGCATCTCCTTAACTTAGATTACCATCGAGGCCTGGACAGTACATTGACCCTATTTTCCACCAGACTTATTCCACCCTCAATATCGCCCTGCAACTTAAAGGATTTCAGTAAACACGACAAAACGTATTCATTTCTACACAGCTACATATAACAGATATACGCTATCCATTTTAGATTAACAATCAACATTCACAGTTGGCGTTCATAGGGATTAGTGTAGGAACAACAGTACTGTTTTAACGATAGCACGAAAGTTTGTATCGGGTGGGGCGTGAATTAATCAATGTGTCTATACTGCTGCATAGATTGTAAGGGGTGACGGCAAAACAAGTTTCCCCAACAATTCCGTCCAGTGGATCGGATTAGCGGGGACTGTTCGCGGTCGCTGGCAGGTCTAGAGGACACGGTATACGTTTCACAAAGTTCTCACCGCCGCCCAAATTAGAAAGTCACTCGCCAACAAATCTGGAATTAGTCTGCCGCTGACGTTTTTAACCGGCCGTCGGACGCAAGGCCAGCGAGCATTATCCAACTCACCCGCTGCGTACGATTATGCAGCAAAAAAGTGCGTTAAAACAACCCTTTTCGGAGGGGTCGGCCGATGTGACGTGGAATTTCTTCCGGGCAGCCACCGCCGGCCTTGCCAACGAGGGCTCGCAGCCTAATTGTTTGACGGAAATAAATGATTCCCAAAATAAAAATAAACGAGAGTTTCGCGTTTCGTATTAATTTTTAACATTACATCGCTTTCGGCTTTTACAGCAAAACTCAGGTTAATTCGGGCATCCAGTGATACGCCCAAAATAAATTAGCATTTCTTTCTCTGTCTGAATATTACATGAACGCCGACTTAATTCTCCATCAGCTCGCTAAATACGCGTTTGATAATCATGAAATTTTCATATTTATTTTCCTTTAGCACACCATAAATCTACTTTAAGTAGGGTAATTTCACAAATCTCGGCAAGTCTTATATTTTGTTTCAATTGAAAAGAAGAGTATTATTCCTTTAACTTTAATATTTTGATATTCCTTGACGAGATCTGAAACTTGGAACTGAATTAGATATTAATTTATAATTTGAAAAATCGGCCTCGATTATTTTAGCCTACGTTTGCATCAAATTTCTTCGGGACCTCGGTTTTATTGATACTTACTTATGTGCGTTCACAAGCTTTCGATCGTTAATTAGGTATATTATATAATATTTTCCTATAATTAAAGTAACTTAAATATATTGAAGAATATTTGAAACAAGCAAATTTTAAAAGCTCTTAGATAAACTTGTAATGTCTCGTTTGACACTGCAGATACCTATAAAATTTCGGTGATTTACATTTAAAGTTGTGTTGATTTTATTAGACCATATTTAGATAGTCTAGGTACATTACCAATTTATTGGCGGTAAGATAGGAGGCACAGGAGAATTAGTATTACCATGTATTTGTAAAAATGCTCGGATAGTGCTGTGATTGTTAGCACGCACGTATAGTGTATGTGGGTCAGGCACTGCCCTGCGTTTACGATTTATTTTCGTAGCTGACTCAACAAATTTTCTTCATATACGTCACCTAAACGCTGCAATATCCGCCCTCGCTGATTGTGCCGTGTAAGACTTTAAGCGTTATTATATATTCAATTCACAGAACAGATATGAGAATATCGACATCAATTATATTGATTCCGAGGTAAGTTGCTTGAAGCACTTGTGTTACGGGCATCAGGTGACGGAGAAATCACAAATATACTTTAATAATCTAACACCAAGACATAACATCCATTTTTATCCTGGTGATCGAACTTACGGCTTTTGGCGCATTAGATAAGAGACGTTAATTTTAATCTGTGACTCTCAAAGTATAAAGATTAAAAATACGATTAGCGGATATTGAACACTTTAAAACTATTAGAGGCCTCAGGTAATGTACAGATGATAAAGATATATGAAGGCTGCAGTCATGTTAGATAAGTTTGAGAACCTGTGGTATATACGAACTACGAACAAAAACGCTCCAGACAAATGAGGTTGTGCACCGCGAATATCTTTTAACGTCGAGAAATTATGAGAAAGAATTATATTTTTTAAACATTGTGTCCACTGTTGAGGCAAATTCTCGACGAGTGCGGCGATAAAACATCTGAGCAGAAGTAGTTTTAACGCCGGAAATCTCGCCCGCTCGAATAAATTTATATAGTAGAACCACGTGTTGCTAGATTTTTTATCGCTCATAAGATGCATGCTACCACGCGAACCCAGTTTTATAGGCAAACGCAATATTTACCCGACGCTTGTCCGCGGGTTACAAAACAAACTTATCGTTTGATCGATTATTTGAAAGGAATGTTTCATCTTTCCGCTCTTGGAAAGTATGAAAATTTTTAAGGTATGATATTGAAATAAATTCCAAATATATTCACTTCTTTATACAACAAACAAATTTATATTTTTCTTTATATAACTTAACTTTATATCTAACACTTCCAGTGCTATATTAATAAATTAAATGTGTATTATACTACGTCATTGCAGCCTACAAACGCACGTAATATCACAAGGATATCACTAGCGCATCGCCATTGTCACATTACCCAGTAATTTTACTGCCTCTCTTACCCTTCAAGCTGAATCATATCAATGCAAACACTGCTTTAGCGGTAGAAATAGGTGAGAGTGAGGTACCATGTATTCTACCTCATGTATAACTGATTCTGTGATGAGTCACTTATAGCACTTATATCACGGACACGAGACAAATATTTAACACCAAAAAAACTCAAATATTCATCATGTAATTGGTTGTCTTCGTTGGGGATGAAACCCACACCCCTTGGCATACAAGATAGAATCACTGCCATCTGCGCTATCGGGTACGTCAGTTGATGACTTTCTCTATGTACAAAAGTGGATTAAAAATGTTTAGAAGATGGTTCTACTTTTTAGTTTTCTTATTTTCACATCAAGTTAAATTTATATATTGAATAGAATCAGTAGAATAATAATAATAAAAATGCGGTAGACACGACCTATTTTGTAAACGAATTCTATGCATAAAGAAATGATAAGCCATAACAGATTATCGAACTATTGTTTTTGTGACTGTCCCATCACTAAGCAACCTTGTAAAGTCACGCTAAGTTAATCTGTCTTCATTCCGTATCTATCGGCTGCGCGGCGAAGTAGCGTGAAGCATTAGTTCCTATCAGGCGACTGGTGGTTGTGAAAAATGATTTCCACCACACCTTGCCAGTCTTTCCACAATCTTTCACTGTTTGCCCAGTGTTTTGATTCTTATCTTTTTTCCATTTAATGGCTAGCGTGCCGTCTATTCGTATTTATGAACGTTACCCCTCTTGTATTACGAACACTCGTTTATATTTTGCGCCCGCGACGTAGTCCGTACGGACTTCGCTTTATGTCGCGGCTTTTGAGAACTCTTTTTTATCAAAAGTAGTTGGCATTCCCTTAGAGTTCAAACCATCCACAAATTTAATTTTATTGATTCAGTTATCTTGCTAAACAGAGACGTATTAGCATTTACAATATTAATATGGTATTTTTTTTTCAGGTATGTATTTGGTGGTTAATTGTAAGTATGCAGAACAGATGTTGGTTACGCTTCCAAGCCAGAACGGCTGAACAGCTCTGGATCAATTTTGCATTGGGATTATAAATAGTTTGGTTACTAACAAAAAGGCTACTTTTTATTCCGAAAAAAAATCCATGTAGCTTTGACTTTTTATAGCCTCTATGGAATCGACATGACGTTTTGCAGTTAAGCTGCCAGGGGTCAATATAGACTTCATTTTGGAATAACGAGTGGATAAGATATAAATTAAGAAAATATTTACCTTGCGGGAATAATCGCGGGCGGAAACCTAGTAAATCATAAAACAAGAAGCACGTAGAAGCAACAACTACATTTAAAATTTGGCTAGATGTCTTGAATGTGTCGAGCAATAGAACAGATGTACTTACAAACTGCCAGCATCATGATTACTCACAAATATTCTCTGCAGACATCTAAAACGTTCTATTCATGACAAAACGTAACCGACTTAACTTACAGTTTTATTCCACGAGTATATTAGCATTCTGTTCAGACATATCTTGAGATTTTCAAGTCCTCCCGTTATATAGTACGCAAAAAGAATGAGTCTCGATGAAAGCAACATCCTACATGTAAAACAATAGAATAGTTATCTCCCGACCCTCCAGGGAGGTCGGATGATGTGAATTTTAATTACATTTTTATGATACTAAAGCTCGCTCAAGTATTTAGGAAGGGCAGGGACCCTCTTCGAGCGAGCTTCCGGAGAGAACACAAAAAGCTAACCCTTGCTGACTTCAAGCCTCATTCAAACCTGTGTAGGGTATACGCCGACGCAGCTTTATTTTCTATCGGCCATTTTAAAAGATGAAATATTTTTCACAAGCGGAACCCGCTTCTATACAAGCGTAATAGGGCGTATTTTCGTGTATCATGGCGCGGATAAGTTTGTTAGTGCTAATTAAAATTTTTTGCTTACTTTTCGTGAACGGATTGTTATCTTTTCCGAAAAGAATAAAGAGCGGGACAGTTCATAAAGTCTTCATTAATTATTGATGATGTTAAAAAAACAAGACTTGGTTGTCAATAGGGTCTAAGAGAAAAGTCAGTTTAATATTTTACGGGTATTAACAGTATAATAAAATTTACGAGTCCATGGGTAGGTATATATTCAAACAGACCTTTTTGTCAACGGTTTAAAACAGGCTCATATTTCTTAGAATCAAAGTTGACTTAGCCAAACATATTAGAAAGATTGCATATAAGTTGCGGTAATTCTCCCGGTGAATACGCCATACGAGTCGGCGTCACATAAAATAATAAGATAATAATAATAAGAACGCGCGAGGCGTGTCGATGTTAAAACCAAATTCGAACGTAGGAAAATACTGCAGCATCCATATTTCAGTTGCGTCCTAAAGCCATAATTCTGGGGAGACTCCAGGCCGCCTCAAGACATCGCATAATCTTTGGTTCAGTTGACAGCTTGGCGATTTATTGTATAGAAGCATACATTGTAAGCTTCAACAATATTTAGTAGATATAAATTTTCATTGAAAATATCGAAGAATAAAGTTTCCTCCGCAGTAACTAGGTACGTACTTATCTCACTTTAGAGAATATAATGTCAACGCGATTGAATATAGGATCAGAGCATATTTCCTCCCCGATATATGAGATGGCTGTAAAATCCGAGATATTGTGTGCACGGAGCCATTTATATCTTATTTCGTCCATTCTGTTTTATGTCCAGATAGAGATGTATCGGCGATGCAAATAAGCAGGGTTTTCTATTAAATCACCTCGGTTTATATAAGGGCGGTGGGAAACGGGCATTATCCTATTTTGCATAACGCAAAACAACCACATTTCTTGGGCACGCATTAGTCTTTCTTCGCGGGTGATGAATGCCATCCCCCAGAGTGGCCCGCTCCGATATCTTTTCAAATATCTGTATAAAGCTATGTATACATTGTTAAATGTTTTATTTTTGAAGCAAAGTTTATGTATCTCGCTAACGATTTGAGAAAGAATATTACTGATATTAATATTATTATTACTTTTATTTCAAATAGTTATGTGCGTCTATAAACCATTTTTTCTTGTTACAACTTTCTTATTACAATAAAATATCCCGCATAATACTGTCGAACGCAACCTGTCAAAAAATTATTACCATGTTCATCTCCACTTAAACTAAAATATGAACAATAAAATTAAAAATCATGTTCGCCAAAAATTATATAATGAATCCAAACAGCTGTAAACTGTCTGAAACAACAGTGCAGCAGTGAATACGCGGCTTAAATCACACACCGGAATAATGGCGTCGGAAGAGCGTACCAAAAACAAATGATCGCGTAGGCTCCGACGATCACCAAAATACAATAAATAGAAAAAAAAATTAACGTTAAAATGAAAACCGACAACAACAATGAAACGTGGCTTTCCATAAATAACATAGCAGGATTTCGTAACGGATGTGGGTAGATTTTGAGAGTTTATATAGCCCCCGAAGCGTGGCCGGTAAACAACAAGAGAAATTTGAATTATGAGATTTAACACTGAAATTGCTTGCTTCTGTTTTATTGTGAATAGATTTCGCCATTTATATTGCGATGGGCCTGACGGCGGAGCCCCGATGCCAATATATTGACCGAGGGGAATTAGTATGCCCGCCGCGTTCTTGTTTTTGCTCGGTAAATTTTTGCAAAAAAGGGAATAATGATATCATAAGTCAGAACAGATAAGCCTAAGCGAGCCGTATTGTTTAACGTGTTTCAATTGAGATTTTCACTCTTCGTTTTTATTATACAATCTGAATGAATGTGGATTTAATAATGGCACCATTGGTGGTTATTTTTGAGTGCTCATAAAAAAATAATTCTGCATATAACAAGAGGATAAAGATTTTCGCATTTTCGCATAGCGAGGTAAACGCAAATTCGCGCATAATCGCCAAGCCCACTTACTAAACATTAGGTGCTCAGCAGGAAGATGACAATGGCTTTATGAATTTTTAGCACGTAATCGGTTTACCTTCAGTTCTGGCAGACAATGAGGTTCCATAGGGTATGCGTGCGACCGGATGCGTCTCCCGTCGAGTGGGCTCGCCCTTCATACATAGTTGAAAGGGACGCCCTCGACGTATATTTAAAATTCACCCCGTTACAACGATGGAATGAGCTCTGATGTTTGACCGCAATCGTGAATCCTCAAACCTAAGTGAAATATTACGGGCAGCGCATGCCTGCCTAAGTCGCTTATCAACTCAAAAACAACCATTACATTTCTTGTGTAACTCTTTATGTGTCCCCGGCGGGCTGTAATAATCTGCATTCTCGTTTACATGGACGTATTTTTTCATTCCTCGCAAAAACACCGGCACGAGTGCTCGCCGTTGGCAGCAACGTTTGATATGGCACGTTATTACAAATAAATTTTTTGAAACTCACGATATGTTTGGGAATTGTTGCAATAGTCGCGTTTATTTCCACTATATTATCTTATCTGATTTATTTTCAGTATTAAAGCGCGGTTGAAATTCGTTAAATATTTCCGTATGAGAAGCGTTCTTGAATGGAGCACCGATAAGCCTGTCGGAGATCGATAGCGCTCTAACAATGAAAGGTTGGAATGGGAAGATTAAAAAAAGTTAGGAAACTACATGGAGCGATTACGGAGGATCGTTTTGATCGCGGCGGCGGGCGCAGGGGGGTGATCTGTGAGATAGCCGCAACATAATATTACCGTTGTACCCGTATCGGCTCTTATCTTTTGTACGGTGAGCGCTGCATTTGATCCAATTTGCCAATACAATCGGATCTCGGGTATTGCAATGGCATTATCTCCACTGGCCGGGGGCCGCGGTCTCTAATGCGATCCGGACTAAGAACTTTCGTTCGTTCCCACCGCCTACTACATTCCACGTAATGATCCCCCACTCTAGGCGACTTTAAGCTCTTGAGGCTTCTTTATACCCCTATAAGGACCCTTTGCTTAATCAAGACAGCATAACGTCGAGCGCACTAATTGAAGATGTTGAACACAATCGACTACGAGATACTGCGGGATAACATTTCTTATTTACAGAATAAACAATTTTCAAGACAAGATACACAAAAACTCTGCGAAAATCCAGCTAAAATGCCCGTAAGCGGCCCGAAAAAAAACGTTAAAATGTAAATCCCTTAAAAGCCGACTACATGCATAATAATTTGAAATCCAATCGCAAGGCTCCGGGCGCCGAGGGAAATCCTTCAAGGTGAGAGGGCGACGGACACTGGAAAATCTTCCCCTCTCCCTCCTTGATAAGATTGTCCAGTGCAACTCCCAAAACGCAGAGGGATTGAAAACTTCTACCGAACCGAAACCGAACACACTATCCTAAGGGATCAATACGTTCAGAAATATAATATCTGGATAGTTCTCGCTCAACTTGAGAGCTGAGTTTTTGTGACGTATTTTTTTGTCCTCCCTTTATTAGTTTAGTGAGGATTTTGTTTTCTTTCGAAGACTCGACTTCGAATTAGAATTTGACTTATTTAGTTATTGACCGATATTCTGTTTAGCTTAGATATTTGCGTTGGAAATCTTTCATGACCTGATTGATTCTTTTATTAGTAGTACTTCGAAATGCACATTTAGTAATGTTACTACTTAAGTTAACAGAAGAAAATCTATTTTGTAAACTTCCAGAGTAATCACTATTATTATATACTGCATTCTCTAATAAAGTTTAAGACTACATATGGTATAATTAAAAGTAAATTAAATTCAAATATATTAAGAAAACATCGATGTATTTGATTTTCTTAATATAGCTTTCGAATTGCGCCCTTGCACAATGATTCCTTCAAAATATCGTGCTAAATTCGGACATAAAAAAAATTTTTTGTTTAAATAAAAACGCCAATTTATCACAATTTAGCTTTTCTATATGTTTTATCCGTAAATTTGCTTTATATAAGCTAAAAGCTAGAGCGTACTTTCCTACAATTTTCCCTCATATCTCTCTGTGTTTAGTGAGTCGTGTCCATTCACGGTTCTGTCCCGTTTGCTTCGAGTTCTTTGCAATGTAATCTTTTCCTAAGACCTGCTCGAGGTAGCTTTTGCAAGGATGTTCTCTATCCGCTGACCTTTTACTACTAGCTTTTAAATCATTGTCAATTGACGTAGCTACCAATATAATACTGCCTGATAATTTGTAACTCTCGTATGGAAAGTGATAGCAAAATTCGTGAGTGAAATTGTTTGATGTCAGTTCAGTGACTGTACAAGTTCTTTTAAAAACAGATGGATAAACTAACAGTTTTATAGTCAACGACATATATTTCAATATTCAAGTACATTTAACTACATAATAACTTGTATAAATGTCAATGAACTTGTTGCGAACAACTATAGTGAGGGCAAGCCCAAATCTAATGTAGCGACTGGAACATTAAAGACAATTATTCTGACAGTAGTTACAAAGCTAAACTTCACACACCGCCAACCACAGACATTTTTGGTACTGTTTCGACATTGCAAACGCAGTCAAAACTTTACTGTAAACCAGCACAAGTGCTCTCATAATCTTTATACATCGTACAACATTGTTATGTTGAGTTGTCACTGTATACCTTAGGGACGTAAATAAGTGGGTTTGCGAATTTTTCCTGGTAAAGTCGAGCGGTTGTTTACACTGAAAGCGGAGTCGTTTACTTAAGGGGAGAGTGGGGGAATGCTAACCTAATTAGCGCAGTCGGTCGGTGGCGTTGGACGCGTCACTTTGCTCTGCGAACTAAATCTTAGGGAAAAATTGCACCGACGGCACCCGGATCGAAGGATCGTCGATTCCGCATAATTAAACGATTGGGCTTGAATTTGGGACCGATTTTGTCCGCACTGAATTCTGACGCAATTTCGCTGGACGCTTTTATACTTTCTCATCTGCGAAATGAAAAATGAACGTCTTGCATTGTAAAGACCCAAGAATTGAAATATATGTTATACGGTTTGTTTATTTGGCTGTCAGAATACGAAAATATCAAAAACTTTTTACAATATAATAGCCTGGAAGTTGGTAGACAATTTTGTGTTAGTTCTTGGGGCACCGTGAAAACTTGTTTAATACTTCTTTTTGTCATATCTGAATACAAAAACGTGGCTGAAGGATAATGGGGCTTAAACGATACCAATTTATGAAAATAAATTTAAGGCAATTTTATCGTTTCAATTTTTTTATCTTATAGGATAAATTTCAAAACCAAATACGTAAAATGTTGCCGTCATCAATAATATTTATTGATAATAAAGACACAAATAAATGAAAATAAAAAATAAATGAAGAAAAGTTGTTTTACGCATTTCAAAAGTCGTTAAACATCAATACTCGTCAGGTGGGTTAATAACAATTATTTTGTGACAGCGAAATATACCTTGTTGAAAATCATAAGCACCTTTGATCCCGAAAATAAATAAACTGCGACAGGGAATAAAATAACCACGTCCAATAAAATCCGGCCCATTTTTATAGTGGTAACAAAAGGAAAGTTTATTTCAATGCTAGCGAGAGACATTCGATTATATCCTCGAACGTTTCTAATTTCCTGGTAGCCGAATGTGGTTAACGCAATTTCCGAGACTGGAAGTACCTGGGGACCAACCGGCCCGCATCTCAGTCCGTTATCGTTAAATCAAATAAAGAGACTCTTTCGAATTACACGATTGAGATGATTGTCAATATGTACAAAAAGACATGTTTCTTTTTGCTTAGGATTTGGGTTTGATCGCAGATACAGCCCTAAAGATGAAGTCCCTTTAATGTTTTTGCTATAGAAGTTTGTTATACGAGTTGCGTTCTTGATAAAGAAAACGCTATTTTTATAAATATTAAGACCAAAATAGTATTGGCTATTTTTAGGTTTATATTCACTCCGTTTTCGTCAAATTTGCGATCAGAAATATTTTAATTCAAAGTTTAATGAGTTAATTACTAAGATTACACATTTATCAAACTATTTTGAAATACCGTAAAATTATATTGCGTAACTTTTATTTACGTTTCTGAGAGCAAATAGCTCAATAGAACCACTCGATGGGAAACTTTTTTATATCATTAACAACTTAAGTGAGTGTTTTCACTCAATTGCATTCCAGTCACTTTTGTAAGTAACCCAATAAACAAGTACACAGGGGAAATGGACAGGTTTTTCTACAATATTCCTTATTGAACACTGCATTTGTTGAAACTAACAATGCTTAACAAAGGGTCTAATAATTTCGTCGTATTTAATTGTAATTGAATGTACACATTAGTCGATTTATTTGTGATTATCAATATTACAACGTTTGAAGTTGAACTACGCACCACGATTAATATATATATTCAGCAAGATTTACCTCAAGAATAAATCTAAGATAATGGATTCTGGCATGTCCCCCTGAACGTCGATTAAACGTTTCCCTCTGAAAACAATCCATCTAAACGATGACATAGAATGTTTATTTTATTAAGACCAAAATCGTGGAATAACTCGCGAGACAAAACGTCTCAATACTCACATTCCGCCGTCTCTGACTCAAAGATATTGGCATTGCCAAGAACAAGAGACAAAAAAAGATAAATATTTGACAGTGCGCAGCAGTGAGATGCCAGTCGCTGAATGATTGACAATATGCGGGCCGTTTTTCCGAGCGGTTCCTTCTAAATCTCTAATTCAGATATCTCACATCGAAGGTTCATCTATGGTACGCGAGCGTTTAAGCCTTCAAAGGGAAACGAAACTACACTTTTTCCTTTGTTCATTTATCATTTCTACCATCTATACCATTGCAAAGTTATTCCTAAATTCTTGTTTTGTACAATAACCTACTCGGTCAATTATTTTATGTATACACCAGCGCCTTTTTATGCTGAACTATAGTCTAGATATGGTTGCTAGATGCAAGAAATTATAAAACCAAAGCGAAAAGCACATGAGATGAAAAAACAAAGTATCGTATAGAACGTTCCACGTATATCTTAAGATAAGATAGCGCATAAGCAATACATCGGGTTATAAATCACGATAGCCTGGCGACACAGTTAGATCTTTTTCTTAATTGAATTGGTCGCCAGCGGGCGTGCCCTGCGGCATCGCCTGATCATGCACCTGAGTTTAATTTTCAAATTCACTCAGCTCAATCGAGCGCACTGAGTACGTCACCATTTATCATTAGCTTCATTTATTTTTGCGCCTTCAAGGAGATATGATTTATCACGCCAAGGCTACGTTTGTTTTTGTGCCGCGAAGATATTAATCGTATCGTGCGCGTTCCACCCGTCGTTTGTTTTCGTTACACTGGCAACACCCATTAATTATCAATGAACGTCCGGCCATGGTATGATGAAGGTAGCGTTATGTCCCCAGCTTTTACAGGTGACAAGGCTACTCGCTATCAACCCTTTTTAAGCCTCCGCATTTAACGCGGAGTGTCCGATGTCATAAAAGTGTCCGATTTGGGTACGTGCTGCGGACGTTAAATTTACGATTAAATTGTTCCAAACGATCCTCTTTTCCTGTAATAAAAAATAAGGATCTCATAATGCGTTACGTAGGCGTACGTTGAAATAATAATCGCGGTGTAGCCTCCAGCTTGGTAATTCTGCGGTTTTTTTTTTCTGGATCGTTCAGTAATCCTTATCTTAATTCGTTGTTGCTTTTAACAGATTGTTATGGTGATTAGAGTAGCATCTGTATCTTTTTCAGTAGTTACGATACCCATCTCATTACACTGTGATGGTTTTTTGAGCTGCTATTTGTATCAATCTGTTGAATTTTCCTGTGTTACAAAGAAAGCTTTTTGTATTGTAATTCCCCCAATAACGGTAATGGTTGCGATACACTTGTTTTTAATTGAACGATTTTAAACATACCTAATTGCGTGTTTACGGTAAAATTGAATGTGCAATTACTTTGTTTGTTGGACGTAGTTTTGAAACCATAGTTGATATAATGCAGACATAATTTTATTGCATTGGGTTGACTTTTAATGATTACCTAAAGTTTAATGAATGTATCTTTAAAGTTCTACCCCTAATTTAGGAATAAAATTATAAGTAACACTCACATGAAACAACAACGGTGATGAGCAATATACGCTAGTTAGAATAAATAAATAGTTTTTGAAGCACTATGAAATGATAACTAAGTCCTTCCATGATCCGTTATCTGCTACTATTTCAGGGTAAAGATTAAACACACATCGCTGGACTGTACATGGCTGTACATCGAAGTGTCAGTTGCCGAAAATTGTTTTCTAATTTCTCGTTAGCCACTACTGCCATCTGGCGTGGCGCGTCGGCGCTCCCGACATATTGATAGATGACGTCATTCGCACGGTTGATTGATCGTGGACTTTAACATTTTCAGCTAAAGTCATAGTATAGCTTAATACCCGTATTTTGTATAGTAACAGATGAAGTTTATATAGCTGAAAAGGTTTTAATTTTGATTCCTACATTTAGCCGTGTTAATTACATTGAGCTATTTTTGGATAATTTATATAGGATTGTATATTACTAAAATATTTTATAAGTGGAATTTTGTATGGATGTTGGTTACTATTTTTAAACCAGAACAGTTAAACATATCTTAATGGAATACTTTTATCCCGGATCACTATATGGTTTACAAAGAAAATAGATTTAAAATTAATTATTTTCAACTAGAAATCGGCATTATTTCTTAGACCGAGGCACGCGATGTATAAAGAAAAGTATCCATATAAAGTTACAGACAGAAAATTAGTATTTCATATTATGTTCTGGAAAACAGTTATGATATTTGCTGCAGCTACGCCAAATTGACAAATTAAAGAGCAATGTCTAATAATAATTTAGTCTTTCATAAAAATGAAAACTAAACAGAGAACTCTGTAGTTCATTAAAAACAAAAGACAGTTTGTACTTATCTCTTCCCATGTAATTACCCTAAATTATCTCTACCGGCCGTTAGCGTCTTCTACTCAAAATATATTCGATCGACGAAATTGAAATTGGAAAGTTGCCTCTAATTGAAGATTCGGGAGGGAAGGGTCGCCACGTGAACGCAATTTCAGGGATTAATGATGCGGGCATAATCCAACTAAGCAGGGAGGCAGACTTGTCACACGCTTCCCAATAATCTACAAACATTCATGGGTCCCTCTCGGCATTGCTATAGTAATTACATCACTTCTCATGTACCACTTAAAAAATCTCTATCAAGTATTTCAGTCCTGTTGCACTGTGCTATGATCACGCTTTCATATTACATTTTACAGAGTAGTCTTTTAACTTTTTATGTTGGCCGTATTCATCGATATTAACAAAATTAATATGCAGTAACACGATTACACGTAAGATTGCCTGGTTATTTCTCTATGCAACCAGATGACTTAAAAATCACAGATAAAGATGAATTCGTATAAAAAAATATCTTAAAAAATCATATGTAATTGACAAGGTGAAAATAGATTGAATTTGGTACATAGAATGAGATTCTGTCTGAAAATGTTATTTCCCATCTATAAAACAATCGTTGAAATTGGAGTGATAATACTAAAGCCTAGCAAAAATAAAGATGCAATTCGATACTTGACTATCGGATCTACGACCTTCTAAATCTCGGCCCAAATAGTTGACAATCTCGTTACAATATATGTATAGTTCAGGCACCGACGAGACGCCCACTCAATTAAAACTTCTCTATTAAACGTCTAGTGTTAATTATAACTAATAACATTACACTGAACTCGATCGCATTAATCTAACTCGAGATGTTCCGCTGGAGGAGGGTGGGAGACAACCAAATCATTAGTCGGACCGTATTACCTTTCGACTTAATGATTTCTCGACTTTATCGGATCCACTCATAAAACACTTTTGGGATAGCAACCAAAATAATCTATCACGAAAAAGTGCAATGTTATAGAAATAGAGTCATCACCATTATTTCGCGACATATATTGAATGATAAACATTTTAACTTAAAATTATACCAATATAAAAAATAAAGTACGGCAATTAAGTATAGAAATGTAGTTTAGGTTCATTTTAGAATGAATTTATGATCACAATCATTGCAGGAGTGAGGTTAACTATTTGTGTGATTTTTCTTTAAATGTCGCGATTGAATTGACTATCTATTGATGACATTCATTTTAATAACTGGGCATACGGACCGTGTGATGACAAGCGACTCAGCAGCGATGCAGCCTATACACACCCGTAGCAATAATATAACGCGGTGACATTATATCCCATTAGCCACTTATTTTGCCTTCTCTTTACCTTCCAATAGGTGTATACAAGCCGAAGATCAGACTACATATTTTTCTAAGAATACAAAATCCTAAACCGACTTTACTATAAATCTTGAATACATATTCAACACCCGGACATGGAACGAACACAAATAATCACCATATAAATATTTGCCCTGGATGGGAAACCGACCCATTTCGCCATCGAGCCCGTCACATAATTGAAGCACACTGATTATCTCATGTTAACGAAACTTTCTCACGCGTACATATTAGGCGCTCCGGTTTCTTCCAAGTCGATTAAACGCACAGCTTCATTCGGGTGTGTTTAATCGATGCGCGGTAACACTTTGAAATTAAACTTTGATTATACAGTTCGCTATCAACACATTCGTGGGTTTTACGAAATGTTCTGTATAACATGAATGGTATTCCAACATGCGAAAATTAAATGCTGTATTTTTTTTCTAATGTGTACGGAAAATTTACTGCGGCTTTTCCGACGCAACCGAGTTGTACAACGAATTTTTAAAACTTACATGAAATGTTACTTTTCTTAAAAATAGAAAGCGAGCAGGAATGCCGCGTCGTTTTATTGTGATATAATAACATGACTTATTCCTACAAATATTATTTTCCGACACGATCTGTTCATGTTCAAATAATATTAACAAGTCTAGCTTTTCATAGACAGCAGAGCATATATAGTGAGCTATTTGTCTGTTTGGTCCATTCCAATAATAATTAATTATTATTATTACAATTGTATCCATAGACAGTCAACGTGTTAATATTATAATAGTAGTAAGCCGATAATGTTCGATTTTTACATTCACATAGCTTAAACCTAAAAAAAGTTTAGAAACTGCTAACTGCTGATGCTAGGGATAAAGTATACGGATAATAATAAACTCCACGGAAAGTGGAGTGCAATATAAATTATTAACAATAATATTTATTCCATTATCTTGACAAATTAATACATATTAATATATATATATTGCAATCATGTAAGAGTGATCGTCGGCTGCTATGCTAATATTAAAATGTCTTACAGCTGTCTGCGTTTTCCATCATTTTCAATTTATACATATATATATATATATATAAATATAATAGCGTATACATATCAAAAAACAAATAAAAGAAATAAAGTCTACGTGAATGAAGTCACAAGTAGAAAGTATATCTATACTCCATCCTCTATCCACGTAGATATGTGTCTACTCTCTATCTATTTATTTACGGTTAAGAGATTTACACTCCAAAGTCTCTAATACAGTTAATTAAAATAAATTGTAATAAAGTAAAATATATTTATATTTATTTATTTAGTTATCATAAATGTGAAACCGTCTCAATTCAGATCATTATATTAATTATAGACAAATATCCCGTTAACCTTAATAATGTATTCTTAAATTATAAAAATAGTACTTAGACTTTAAATCTCCGAAAACATCCAAGAACACACGCGTTAACTCTGAATTTATTAAGAACAAAGCGTATTAGCGTTCGCTTACTGAACGCTCGTTTCGACGCTTACGCGTGGGAAACGCCATCTTGCAGCAGGTGATACCGCATTACTTTATTTGTGTACTCCAAAGATACAATAATCTGCGTACGCGTGATACCCCTACCGCTGGAGCGAAAGTTACGCTGTCGAATAAGCCTTTATTTTATCCCTATTGCGATATTAAGCCTTGTCGTTTAAGCGTTTCTGCGGATTTACTATTTTGTATGATAGCATTTTCGAGATATTCAATCTGGATGTTTTTCTTCGCCTTTTGCTTTCTTTTTTAGCAGATTATCGTAGTTCTTGTATACTTACTCAGCATATTCTTCAAAAATATATACTGCATTATAAGTGTTTGACTAATTGAGCAGTTGCGCAAATAAAATCCGTTTTTTATTTAAAATACACGCCTCCACTAAAAACGTGTGGAGCCGTACACACAAAGCAATATTTAATCTAAAATCTAAGGTCAATTACAAAGTCGAATAACAAGTAACCTCTACAGCACCTCGCACAGTTAAAACCGTAAGTAATTGCCGGTCTCCACCGTAGCACAACGCCGAAGCGCCGTAGCACGTAGAAACAAGCTACGAACCGTAGCCGCAGTGCGTTACGCGGTCTCATATATAAATCTAGCTGGGGGATTACTCGGTTTCGCTGAAATCCTCGGTAACTCCAAGGTATTAATACTAAGTGCACCAAAATTTATACTGATCGGATAGTGCGCTGAAGAAATACATTTTCTGCACCGTCCTTTAAGTTGATGCGGATTCTCCAATACTAAATGCAATAAACGTTTTTGCTATAAGACTTAAAGAGTCCTTGACTTTATTATCTGTAATCTTAATCGTTTAAATTAAATACAATTGGAGAGCAAAATAAATAGCTCCGTATAATCCAGACGCTAAAATTCACTTACATTAAATCTATCTTGAATTCTCAACAATATTTAGTTGAACAAATTGTTATTTTACACCAAAACACTTATCTTGAATGGGACGAGACACAGTGATCTCGCTCAGTTATTATTTACACTCGTCTACTCTCCAACTTTAATGGAGTCCCGGTTACTGTCGCGAACATCTTTAGCGACGAGACGCTAATGAGCACACTGACTCACCAACCTCCGTCTTGGGGAACCGATCTTTCTGGTTTTCTAATTTTAAATGTTACGCCTTTCTACTTACTCCAATGGTAATTAACAAAATAGGCGTAAACACGTGTTTTTATTAAACACAAATGAAAAAAGAACTCGAAAGCCATAGCCATTTTATTTTAATTGATATAAAATACCTTACTTATGTTAAAGGTTTGTTAGTAAATATCTATGTTTGTTACTCTTTCACACAAAAATCAATGAAGACGTTAATAAAATTTTATAAGTATACTAGCTAATACTGCAGATATTGCGCTGTCTTAACAATATATGTTAAGCATGAAAAAAATTAAGGGACTGTTAATTAATGTTGAAACTATCCAGTCTCTCAAGTCTGGATCGAACTATACATACAGTAAGAAAACATTAATTAAAATCGGTTCAGTAATTTAGAAGTCCATCCCGAAAATCAATGTGACACAGAATGTTATATTTATATCATTTCTAAAAAGTGGACAGAGTAAATTTTTTATTTGTTTGTTTAATTTTTAACGATTTAACACAAAACTACTAGCCCGATTTTAAGAATTCTTTCAACATTAGAATGCTACATATTCTTTTTCATATTCAAAATTTTTAAAATTTCACTTAGTAATAAGTAAAGTAATATATGCTATATCATGTTTGCAAAAAATAAGATCTCTACCTAACATGAAACAATGCATTTTAGATTTATCTCTATAACAAATATAAAAAATAACAAACGATTTAAATAAATAAAAAATGTATTTCAGCAAGTAGTATAATTTATATTTCATCTCTATATTTTTATCAAAACGAAAACTGCACAGCAGGCACATACAATTATAAAATATACTAGATCAAGAAATACGCAGAGAAGCGGATCGCACAATTTTAAGACTCACGTCTACCCTTCTAAATGTTTCACTGTTGTAAACAACCCTTCACACCTACTAGAAAACGTAGGCAAGACGCTGACCGAGTACAAACAAGTCTAGAAACGTCTTAATTATTCACTCAAAATTCCACTCAAACACAGTCTGATTAATTCTAAACTCTATCAAGCAAACGTGCCCATTCAAATACCTAATTCGGATTAGCCATTTACAGAGTGGCGTAAATAAGAACATGATCTTAATACAGATTATAGCGCTATAATGTGGAAGGGTCAAATACGAAGGAACGCCGTAATAATCCCGGATTCAGACGTAATAGGTCGTGTTCAAACACCGATAAAGCTCTCCAGGATGGAACTAAATGAACTAAGGGAACATTCAAAATGTTAATATTGCCCTGCCCAATCCGGGACCATCAGATATTACGGTTGTAGGGGGCAGGCTCGGGTAATTTGAGTCTCATTTGAATGGCGTTAAAGAGTTTCGACTGGAAACTTTAAGAACACTTCTTGAATTCCAATCGGTTGAACTTGAATTTGAAGTGTGAAGTAAATAGGTGTTTAGCCACAAGTTATTTTATGTATTTCACGGGCCTGATGGCGCAGATGGCTGTAATCCTATCTTATGCGCCAAGGGTCGTTGGTTCGATTCCCACCCAGGAAAAATATTATATGATGATGTTTATTTTCCCTGTGTCTGGGTGTTAAAAATATGTATTAAAGTATCATATTTGTGCTTCCCCTGTTGGCTGATCTCAGTAACATATGTGCTTTAATCGTATTACTGTTAAGATCAGGTCAGGTCAATGTATGAGATGTTGTTTAAATATTATTATTACTAAAATATACAATTTAGTTTATCTGAAAACCAGCTTGGTATGCTTTCTTGTATTTAAATTTATATCAAAAAATGAACCCCAGGAAATATAGAATTCCTGAGGAGCACGATAGATTTCAGATGCAGCTTCGTCTCAATTGAAAACCTTGTTTATGATACAAATGATCGATACGAAATAACATAATTGTTTTTAAACTTCAATAATGTACCTTCGATATCACATGGTAGAAAAGTTCCTGATCATGATTTCTATCCATGAAAGTGTTAATAAGTTACCACAATCCAATCAAGTAGTAAAATAAATCCCTTTGATTTGTTTTCCCATGTAAATTAATTCAATTTCGATATGACAAATTGGATTCCAACAAGCGTCCAAATGTACACGGCACATTAAAACTGTTTAGAAGCCGGTTAAAATGTGCCCATGCATATTTAAATTTAATTTACTTAATTAGCACTGTAAATTAGAATCAATTGGTTTCACTGATTCGTTTAAATCGGCCTATTAAATAAACTCAAACCTCAATCTGATTAATTACATCGTGTCCGCTTAATCATTGTGTATAGTAAATCAACGATTAAATTTTAATCAACACGAAATAACAAATCATTTTTACTAACAAACTAGAATTATTTTATTTCTAAAATATGTTTACAACCTTTGATTAGACATCCCTGACTCGTTATATCAAAATTTTGTAACCACCATCTCCACAAATCGATATTTTATATTAATAGTAACATAATTGAGTACGGGATCACATGCGCTCTCTAGATTTGCTGACAATGGCTGTTGTAATTTTGATCATTCTACGCTATGTTTATTTGGACCTGCATTAGGATGTACAAAAGCTGACACAATGCTGGTAAACTTTGATAATCAGCAATGAGCCTCATTTAAATACGCACAACTTCGTTAAAGAGACCCGTACCAAACTACAACGGCATTGTTCGTTGAATTTTACATTCGCATTAGACGGAAATTTCGTCTCGCGCTGATTTACGATCGGCCCTCGAGGAAGGAGCGTCTAACTGAGAGATTATTTATTCGGGCCCGTCTAACACAAGCGGGCGCGGAGGCGACGCCGATTTGTTTATGCTAAACAACTTGCAACTACAGCGGTGGCTAGGGCTGGAAAAGTGTGTAATTTCGCGAAGAGCGGTAGTAAAATACCGCTGTGTTTGTTACCTTCACTTTTAAAAATAGGGGCGAAAATAATTTGTGTTAGCATGATGCATGAAATTGCATTACAAACACAACGCCGCTGTTAGTGTCATTCAATATGTGATTATTTGAATTCTTTTACAGTATATATCTCGTCATAGGTTGGAATAACGCAGTGGTTAAAAGCGTGAACTGAAGGATTTTATTGTTATCGTGTTGAAAGATTATGTCTGATATTTATTTACCGATTTCTAACATGCGGCATTCAATTAAGATACATCGTAATACATGAATGTTACATGTATATTAATTGTTATCAATAAACATGTTGAATAGAACACGAAATAGTTAAATAGTACTTATTTTACCTAAATTACAATAATTGTCCTTAGTTGCGACTGCACTACGTCTGCGCGTTCGTACTCATATTCAATTTGCATATTAAATAAATAAAGAAGCGACACCGGTTAATCCACAGCCCTTCATAAACTTGTTAACTCTGATTAGTCGTCCAATGTCATTATTTTTGTAGATAAATCAAGCTCGCCGAGGCATGTCTCTTATTAATAACTCGGCGCGAAGGGAAAGAGTTAACGGCGTTCTGACACGATTGTTGCTAAACCGACGGAATTTTAATTCGTCTCGGAGTTTATTAAGTGCGTAAAGTTTTAGCGGAACCTCAACGCTAGCGGTAAATTAAGTGAATCCGGTTGTAGGCTGCGGTGGGAGGAGGTCGCTCGCACTCACAGCCTGACATATTAAAGGCTTTAATTGTAATTTCATCACAACATCTGACAACTGTAAACTGTTTACTCATGCATTTATTTCTTTGTTACAGGTAAGTCCCCAGGTGGCGCCACCTATAACGCACTTCAACCGCCGTAAACGCAATTTGAATTTGGTATTCTAAGATACAGGGACCTGCATAAAAAGGTTGGCAGTAAAATGGAGTGAAATGAGTGAGACCCGTAAAACTCTTTTCATACAATATTCAATAGAAAATATTTTATTATACCGAGATTTCCACAATTTGCCGATAAATTCGTGCTATATCTCTTGTTTTATATCCTCCTGTATGGCAAATTTGTTTCTTTTTCACGTGATTCAGTTATAAATCCATCGCAGGCGCGTACGCTCCTTTGGTTACGAATCTATTTTATGACCGCACACGCCGAAGGTTAACCAATAAAACCTTTTAACAGCCGTAACTATTTCGTTATAAGTTCTGAGTGTGCAATAAAAACGGGAAAACAGAAATAAATCTATGGACACAATAGTCGGTGGGCTACGTCTCGCGAGGAATCAATCACGGCGGGGCACGCTCTAATCGCTCCAATTTAAGTTTTTCCTTTCTTGATGTAACAAATTGATGTAAATAGTTGAACGTTAAATATAGCGAACGTGGAAAGAGTGTACAAACTTCTTCCTACACGTTTACGGGAACCAATAAATCTGGCCCGCTTTGTGCTGCCGCCCGCTCCAACATCTTCAGCCATAACCGGCACGTGTCCAGCTATCTGTATGTTTGTAACGACCTGCAAGCGAAAAAATCTTGTAAACATCGCATCTTCTAACAAACACGCGAACTTCAAACAATTCCCGCTCCCGCGCGTCTATCATTATTCAGTTATTCGCCCGCTCCGCTTTATCTCTTCGGAAACGCGTCCCTGAATTAGAAATAAGCCGTCAACCTTATGTCGGAGACAAGCCTCATTCCGTAAACTAACCCAAAGATAAATTATTCTGCGCATTTCTCATCACGGTCCATTCTTTTCGCCGTCGACAAAGCGTCAGTGAATCCCCAGGACATATGAGACTCCTTATCCAAGGAATAAAACGAAGACTGCTAAGTAGCACCGCTACTTACAGCTACTGGGAGAGTAATAATGGTAATAGTGGAACTTTGTACATTACTAAAATTGGCATTAGTACATTCAAAACTTTATTATGTGTGATCTGGTCATGAATAATTATCGAAATTAGTAAAAACCATCCAGTAAAATATAGCGTGAATTATTGAAAAAAAAAAACAACATTTCGGGGCCGATAAACCATTAGATTCCACCGTTTCGTGCATGCAGAAGTGTACAATGTACATGTAAGGAACTAAGGACATATGAATCAAGCTGATAAGCATTTCACAGATTCGCAGGATCGCCGAGCGCTGCCAAGTTTCTTGCGGCGTTCCCGCATTAGCATGCCAGTACATTATCGCTTTAATGTGTGCTGTGTTTGTGTATAATACCAATGTTGTTTATCAGTATGGGTAGTTTGATTTTATATTTCAAGGTATTACTTGTTTTAAACGAAAAGTATTAAAAAAAAATTGGCATTTACTTCCATATATAACAGTTTTTTTTTACTTATTTCAAATTAAATAATTTTTTTAGTCTCATTTAGACATTAATTGTGTTATTAGTTTAAAAAAAACGTTACAGTAAAACGATAGAAAATATTGTACTTAAATTAAAATCGTTCCATCAAATCTATCTACTATACATATTCCAATTATATTTTAAAGCTTCAGTTAAAATTAATCTCGCATTTATTCATTATGATTGAACACATTTTGTCAAACAATCACAAATCTTACAAAAAGTATTCAGCATTGAATAAAACATTGTTTTCCACAGTCGAATCAAACACAACGTACCAAATATACGTGCTCAAAACGGAACGATAAATCACCGTTTATTTTGAGAGTAAACAACCACAGCGTCCAATCATTACTCAAAGTATCCTAGTGCAACAAAAAGCGGTCTAATTGCGAGGCTGAAGGACGTGGGTCACTCCGCGCGCTGTCGCACCCGTACTTAGTCACGTTCGAGTTTTTCTACCTCCTTAGGATTTGCTAGCACGCTCCGTTTTATTGCTTATTAATGGAGACGGTGGTACTTAGAATTAATCAAACCTTCGTGATTTTTCCTCTTTTGAGTCTCGCAGTTGAATAAATTGGAGATTATTTCAAAATAAGAACCGAATGGCTGGATTATGCGATTTGGCTTGTTGCAGAATTCGAGTTTCAAGTGCAGTCGATGTAACTACGTTTTAGTTCTTGGAAATGGTAATATTATTTTACGATAACAGATACAAATAATATTTTAGACGAGAGATTTCTTGAGAAACATCTTGTCCCACGTTCATTTTTAAATTGCATATTGCTTTTGCAATTTTAATTGTAATTGCATCTATATTTGTAACGAATAGTAACGCCTCAAAGAGATAATATTACAGACAAAGCATCATGAAAATACAGATTAAGGCGTTATTCGCCAATACACTTGGATCACGAGTTCTATTTACAAAATAAAACACAAGATGATAATAAGGAAAATGCGATAGAATGTACAGAGAAGGGGAACGCCGCAAAATAAATATAGAAAAGAGAGCCTTGTGACAGAAACTTCCATAAACAAATTCGGCGCAGGGGTACTCAACTTTTTTTATTCAAAGGAAAGCAAGTTTTTTTTTAATTTTCTTTGTATAACCTGCAGAAAGACTCGAGAGTAGACCCAATTTCGTGTAGACCAACTTGTCTGTAAATATATTTTTTTTCTTAAAGTTGGTTAATTTTAGAAGGTACATTCTCCGAGGTGGTTTAAGTTTTCGTTCGCAATGCCGCAACGCCGTCTCGGAGTAAACACCTCGCAACTTGGCCCTTCTTCAACTTGTAAGAAATTGATTTTTAAACTGTGAACAAGTTAGGATGGAAAAAAACTGCGAAACATGAAAGAACTATTCTAACACGAAAGTTGGTAATGAAATTAGTTTTAAGCGACAGGTTCATTTCAGTTTTTTACCGGCAACCCGGTTCTGCAATTGCTAGGACATTCCCGTGGAAAGTTTTGCACTGCAGATTTTGATTACACACGCTCCTTCAGGAAACTTCTTGGCGGATAGGAATATTAAATCTTATTTAAGTTAGACATCCGCGGCGGTTCGTGTTGTTATTTCGAATAAGGTGCTTTGTAAACAGAGAGTGCGCCACCACGACAAAGTTGTCGACGACAGCATTTAACCTCTGTAGATTTCTATTCTTCTTAACAGCGTGTTGCTTTTAATATTCCACAGTCTTGGCAACAACTACTCTTTAATACTGTTGTAAGAAACAGACAAGTAAGGCATCTCATATTCAAGTTTTGTGTTTAGTCTGTAACGCATTAAAATGTTTACCATCCCTGCTTAAGCTTGGAAAACTTTGGTTGAGAATAAAGAGGCATAAGACGCCACTATCTTAGTTCATTTCTTCCAGATTGCGTCTTCTAATGACTCGGAATTTTACGTACACTTAACTGCTAACTAGTTGTAGCGGCGCCTCGCAAAATCCAGTGATATTTATATCCATAAAGTTTCCTTCTGATTTTAGAAGCCGTCCTTTTAGGAGCTCGCTACGCTCCGTTGAGATGAAATAGAGTAGCGTACAATCTCCCGTACAATTTTAGGAAAGCTTAAATTTTAATTGTGTAGTAAAAGTACGGTTATATAATCATTACGGGGAACAATACGGGCTCGGGGCGGCATCGCTCACTCTGTGCTTCTCGAGTTACATGGTGCATTTGGCTAATTACAACTCTGTTCACTGGTGTGACTATTCGTGATTACCGAAACTGTTATTTCGGAGACGTCTACCCTATTCCAGATTATGTTTACAGTACTCAGACATCATCCGAGCTCCCTTATTACTTTTAAAATAAAACACCGCTCCACTCTGCAACACGATACGCCGTACGCGACGCCGTGACCCTGGTCCCTGTATAGGTGACAGAACGCTTACACTGAATCTCTCCAGGGCTCTCACTTACTTATCTCATATTTCTAAAAGTTGTGTTTAACAAGTTATAAAGTTAATATAAGTCAGCCGTACGGCTGGCAGGAAAAAGGAAGTCGAAAAATAGAGTTGCAGAGGGACGGGAATCGATGAGAGGCGCCGCGATGGCGGCCGTGCCCTCCCCGTGTATTTTAGGCAACATCGGAAACTTTCGCGCGCCTCCGCCATTGCATTCTTTGAATATCGCAATGCCTTGTGACAGCCGACCGTCGATTCCGCGCGCCTCCCTAACTCGACAAGACACCCTGACTATATTTACATCAAACTTTACGCTACACTACTCCTTCTACCGAAGCATATAGTTTTATACTATCCTAACGCTCCAACTTTTAGCGATCTAAGTAATCGTACGTCAAAAGTTCCCAAAGAGTAAATTGTCTTCAGAAGTTTCAGAACCCACTTACATTGTTGGGAGTTTCTAAGGGAAGCATTCGATTTTTTCCCATTTAAAATGTACTACTGTCGGGGACGATTAAAGTGTTTTTCTCAGAGACGAGAGAAAATTAGAATCGAAATACTGTTACACAGCCACCATAAACATCGAAAAGGGCCCTACTCCGACGTTTTAATTTTATTAAACATCTCCCAGTGCCCAAGATAAAGTAGATTTCTTTCGCTGCCAAGTAAGAATTTCAACTCGTATAATAATTTAGATTACGTAGCAGTGAGCGCGTTCATTATCGTTCTTTTGTACCTGATTTTGTGGAGATCTCATTCGGATAGAGCAGCAGTCCGCGGCGCCGGCGCGCTCTCGAAATGGAAAGTGCGAAAATGAAATTATAAAGCCCTGCGATAAAAATAAATTAAATCGGATTTCGCGTTTCCCAGTAGCCAGGGATGAGGAGCATTTTGTAGTCTGCAAATTCCTTTCTCTTTTTAAATATTTGTTTTAACAGTTGATTTGTGGCGTAATGAGAAAATTCTCACTTTGCAATTTTTCTGTTCCTTTTGTATTATCTTATCTCATTTTTCGTTGTACAATGCAGTGGATGTTGGGGTTTAAACGTAACAATGTTGTAATGGGGGAGCGGGGTTGGTGGAATTGTGAATGGCTCGGCGGTTTTCTAAAGCATTCGTTACACTGCGGCAAATCACTCTGCATTCTCACCTACGATTATTCAAATTAGGAAATGGTACGACAAAGACGAATGGTACTAATACAGCTCGCGAGATCGCCGGCGCGATATGACGCGCTACGTTCCGTACCTACACACGCGCGCGGCAGATTCCGTCGGCCGATAAAAGCGATTGATCCGTGCGATACGCTTTTTGCGTAAATACCAGCGGCATTATGCAGGTGGAAACTCACTTAGTAGGTCAATCTATCTACATTAATAAAGAATTTCACGCGCGATACAGCCGTAACCTGATTGCGATGCGAATAATATTTACATAATAGATTTTTGTGAACAAAAATATTTGTTAATTTATTAACTCCAAATATTTAAATGGTGAACAAAATATTTAATTTTTTTTTGCTAATTTGGTCAGAAGCAACGTAATTATATTTTTATTGCTCGTTCAATCCAGTAAATCGGGACTGTGGTCCCTGGGGTCCCTTCAAGTGTACCGACCTTATTTAATAGTCCTCCACTAGGCACTGAGGTAACTTCAGTGTTTTCCCGATGGTCCTCCCGATTTGATAAATTTTGTGAAAATTTGCTACATTAGAATATTAAAATCAATATACAATTTATATGACCTTGGAGTGTACGTTTGTGATTTGTTCAAAATATGGAAGACAGTTTTGAGAACTTAGCTCTATAATAACATCAATAAGCTTTTTTCGGATCTGTCTTCATTTGTTTGGTTATTTCATCACTTTTGACATTCTATATATATAGTTTGAGCTTATTACCACACTTATTTATAAAGTACTTTGTGATGATAACTAATAGGTAGGATATTATATTTCTAGTTGACAATAACGAGAAATAAACGACGCCTTAAACACAGCTTACTAGAATTGTCATTAATTACGTTGGCGTAATTCCAGTGCATTAGCAATTGTAATTTGCCCGCAGATTAATAATGTAGTAAAAAAATGCTGTTATTATCTGTCAATCAATTGCAAATATTTTAATAAAGCAGTATGAAAGGGTATTGTTTGTCATAAGATATGAAATCAATAAAACCACTTTTCCATATACTAACAATAAAAAAATATTCCATGGCGCACAAAGGTCGACAGCATTGGTACTGGTACAACACTATCACGTGTTTCTACCGCCAAATAGCAATGTTTGGATTGCTGTCTTTCGGTGAGAGAAGCAGTGAAATTACTGGGTTATGTTACATATTATCTTCTAGTAAGAACGTTGACAAAGTGTTAGTAATATCCTTGTGATATTACGAGCATCTCTAAGCTGCAGTAACACTTATATGCTTGTTTATTGACCTGGTCTAACAATACGTCAATATATATAAATATAGAACATCAAAGTATTATATTTGCAGTTGTTGTAAAATCTTAATAACCCTGTCTCTGAATTAAAGTGGTTAATGGGAACCCGCCGACCCGGTGCTAGATACCTTTGTTTATATTATTTTGTCCCCAGCGTTTTGTAATCATGGGTGTAATTGCCTGGATTAAAGTTTTCTATCACATAATGCTGCCGTTCACGTTTAATGGAATTATCGCTACGGTTTGTGCTGATGAAATTATTTTAATACCTACATGGTATAGTAGGTGAAATGGTGTAGTTTTATACATTGTTTATATATAATACTAACTTTAATATATACATTAATAAATATAGTATAAGCACTCACTTAAATATATTGGAAAAAGAAAAAAGACCGAATCTAAATAAAAATAATGTTTCTAAGACTTTTGGAAAAAGTGAATATATAGGTTTGTCGCAATCTTTTGTGTTGTAATAAAACATACAAATTAAATACAAACATACCTTGTACTTACTATATTACGCCTTGAACATTAACTTTTTTATTTGTTAACAACATATCAAACGTGTTTTATATAAAGATTATTATTACACTAAAATTTTATATTCTTTAGCGAACTATTTGTTAATATAAAACATAAATGGGCGCATAGAGATACCAATTAGAAATAGTTAAACTTAACAAAAATAAAAGGAATAATAAAAAAGAAATACTTAGAAATAGATTTTGAAATTCAAGGTATGCTTAGTATTATATCTACTTACGTTACTCCAGGAATCACAGCATCTTACGTCGCGCTTACAATAAGACTATTCACGTCTTTCTCATTCGAGTAATAAATAATGTATGCGACCACATAATAAAACTTCTTGAACGCACAAGAAATTTTTAGATTCACAAGTGAAATACACATACCACGAAAGAGTAATTCTCGTAAATGTTTTGCAATCTTAATAACAGTGCGACATTAAGCTTACTCATACAGGTGCATTACCAAACACCACCGAGATTAAATCGACAAAATCGAAGTCACCGCAGTAATTTCGGTGCTATCGCGGATACATTATGAAACTTTCTATACGCTTACCCTATCTTTAAATGGGAAATAAAAATCAAAATTAATGACCACTTCGAGTTCAATGTCAATTACAGGTACCCAGTTTGTAACTTTCAAAGTCATTTCCTTTAAATACGAAATCAAAAGTATCGTAAACAAACTAAAATGTACATTGAATATATTTCTCATGTTTATCTCTGCGCAATAACCAACAATTTATTACATCAAGTACCGCTGGCAAAAGCTTTTTAAAATAGCCCCTACTAAATATTGAAAAATGTTGATACCACCAGAAGAGGAATGAACAAACGCGGAGAAGCTAATTTTAAAACTGAAATTTTATACCCGTTATTTTCGGTTTGTACATCTGACAACACAAAATTAGCTACTAGCTGCACTGTTGCAATTTCTACCTTACAACGAAGACCCAAATTCCAATTTTAGCTTTCGAAGAATACGCTGGCTAAGAAAGCGTGTTCCCTTTA
Organism: Heortia vitessoides; assembly: GCA_020976665.1. Classification (NCBI taxonomy): domain Eukaryota; kingdom Metazoa; phylum Arthropoda; class Insecta; order Lepidoptera; family Crambidae; genus Heortia; species Heortia vitessoides. The sequence continues at coordinate 6,829,145 of JACJUM010003085.1, read as the reverse complement.
ATCTTGTCACAAAAGCCTTACCTGATTCAGCGAGGCCACGAGCACTCTTCCCACATACAAACGCGGAGGAATGAAGCGGAAGAGTGCCCGGCACTCTGAATTACTTCCTAATGAAAAGAGCTGAGGAGTGGGACAGAGTGGGATGGAGGAGTGTTTCGTCACGCGGTCGCTAACGAACGCGGTAGGCCACTCGACTCGCTCGAGAGCTCGCTTGACGTGTGCCGTGGCTTCGAGCCGTCGGCTTATTAGTGCACCAGCAAAACTATGCGACAGCCAAATGTTGGATCAAACATTTGTAATAGAAAATCCTATGTTAAACTACTTACAACTCGATAAATTTTGTATCCTAAGATACTATTAGGTATTAACTTAATCAGAAAAAATAAAACTAAATGCGAAAGTGTATGGAAACAAAAAAAAAATTAACAACGCGCTTTTTCTTGATTTCCTTTATAAATCAAAAAAATCAGTAAGTATCAAATGCCTGTGCTAAATGCAGAACTTAAGAAAATCCCGAAGCAACAGGTACGATACATTTCTGTTGGCCAGCAAGTGCAAAACCATAACCAATGGAGCGGTGCCCCTCCGAATGAATCGAAATATCGCTTCCATTGCATAGCTGGCGAGATCAAACATTTTTATTTGTTTGCCCACTCAACCGCACGACTGAAACTAATGAAGAGGAGTTTCGATTAAATTAATACCGGTTTTATTCTCGTTTTGCGCGCCCCAGCCGGTAGACGTGAGTTTTTTCACGATCGCTCCGTTTCTGAACATTTCATAACGATAATTGATAAAATATGGTTCATTACACCGGATTTATTATTGCTCTCATTTGTCCGTTCAACTTTGCTGCTATTTATTTTCATATTATTTAATGGAAAGATCACGTTTCTCTTAACGATGTTTCTTTTTATTCGCTTTTATCGAGATGATTTAGTTACAGAGTAGGTACGTTGATGCTAAGTGATGTATTCGCCGATATTATTAGAAGAATGTTGGGTATTTGTTATTTTTCGGTTGAGGAAACAGGGTTTGGCTCCTATTGCTACTTTCAAGGTGAAAAGTGAAAGCTAAGTTTGAAAAATTGTCTAAGTACAACTAAATTAACTATCTTTTGTTCGACATTTTCAAACCATAGTGAATACGTAAATGTTTAATCATATACATAATAGGTTAGTTCAAGCATGTATATCATACCTACATGTTTGTAGACGACTAATCAGGCTCTCTCATTGATATGGTTATTATATTCAAACCAATTTCCATAATACAGAAATCTGCTTAAATATGAGCGGTATACTCAAAGTGACGACAAACTTGTTTTGAAAATACACAAGTGAATTACTTGATTTACATAAATTGTAATACGAAAATTGATTTTTAAATTAAATTCAACTGTGTTGGTTATTTTACTAAATCCTTTTTCTTATAAGCCGAATATTTATCTTGCGAAATACCAGTGTATTTGACATTTATACTGTTTTCATGGAGACGCAAAAGTAGTAAAAATTTCAAACTTACTTTTAATTTGCGCCCCGGATCCATTACAATTCCAAGTTTGCGAAGTGCAAAATGAAAGTACAACTTGAAAGTGAAACGGAGTAATAAGCAGCAACATACAGAGTTCGTGTTAACTTTCCGACAACGGTTAACAAGCATGTAGCGTTTAAAACTGATACCTCTATTAGTAGTTAAAGCTGTTAACGAGACATGCATAAATCAACCTTACAACTTTTGCTATTTATACTAGCTTCAAAAGGCGTTCTATTAATTAATTCAAAAATATACGAGTACATAATAATTATCTCGTTTAGTTTCTTAATGCTCTATACATCATCAGTAAGATTTCTTTACAGGTCGCAGCTAATTAATATAAAAACCACTTTTATTCAACCTTATACAAGTATAGAAAACTTAGTAAAATCGTCTACAAAGAGACAATTTTTTACGTCTTAATTTACTCGAAACTGTTACGAATACAATTAAAACAGTCCTCTTCATTTTAAGTGGAGAGAAAACGTACCATTGACCTCTGAGAATATAAAAAAAATTCTATCGCGCAATAAATCGTAATGGAGTTTCTAATAAAAAGTCCCGGCGTCCCATAACTTTAAATGGTATCATAAGAAAATCAAGGCTGACAATCGCGTAATCGGCAGGCGAAATCAACCGCGTTGATAAATCTCATTAAATGGGAATACGGCATCCACTCACTAGGCGTTCTCAATTCCGATTCCACGTTTCCAAATGATTCAATCCAGCAGCGTGACGCAGCCGGAATTAAAATTCAGATCGACGCTTTTGTTCCGTGAATTTCTCCTCGCAACGACACCGACGGAATACGACGGCGCTCCGTGCGAATCGAACAGTCGTTAATGAAACTTCCCAGCGCAATTAGGTAACCGTCTTGGTTTTATTAAATTTAATCAAGAACTTGTGTAATATTACGCAGATTGGGCCAATCGAGCCGTGTACAAGTTTCGATAACGCCGTAGTTGGGAACTAATTTCGGAAATAAGCGGAGTTATCTCGGTTTCTACTCGATCGACTTATAAAAAGGGGATCAGTGTGCTTGGGTGAGATGAAAGCGTTGAAATGTAGCGGGTACTCTTTGATGTTTAGTCCGAGGGAGCATTAAAGATGTCATTATTTCTCTTTGATGGCGAGCGATTGTTTCTAACACTACCAATGTTTGCACATATTCGCTGGAAAAAAATTAAAACAAACATCCCACCGTTGCGTGCAGTGCAAAGGCCCGCATGAAGTCATCTAAAACGACGCCAACAAAAGCAGTTAAACCCAGCAATTTGGTAGCAACAGCACTGCAAATGTTCACTCATTTTTCCCCGCAAAGTTCTGTGATCTTTTTCAAAAAATTTGATGCATTCTCCCGCTGCTGGTCGGCTGTAGCTATTTTATTTCATTATAAATGCTATAACGATAAGTTATTATATTGAGACTTATTTTAACGTGTATACGAAGATTTCTAAAAGTAAATTGTATTTATTAATTCTGAACAAATGGAAAAACATTAATTTATGATTCATTAACATTATACTACTATATAAAACCAAACAGAGGGAGTTTTGGTGGTTTAATCATTTGGGTTAATTTAACAGAAACTAAAATGTACTGTTTATTATAGAAATATTGTAAAATTTTAGCCACCCTTACGCGACTACAATTACTACAAAAATAGTTTTCTACACCGTCAAACCACAAATCCGATATCGAGATACAAAACTATATAAACAAAACAAATTTCGACCTGACATCTAAAATCAATGGTAAAAAGAATTGTGAGTCTAAACAGTTTGTTTTTAACAATTCAACAGTTTCTCATTTAACCACTTAAACTTCATAAAACAAAACCAACATGGATTTAATATAATTTAAATCTGAAGTGTAAAATTTGTTGGGATTAAGCATATTTATTTAATTATATGTTCTAGCACAATTGGTGCGCTATCTCTAAATCGTTAACCCACATATGAACAGAGCCATAACTATATAGCATCCATACGGTGTATGAGCGTTCGTCCACTATCAGCCTGATAAGCCGAGTGCGGCCGGAACCGTGTTGTAGCTGGCGGCTATAACGCTACCGCTTTAACAAGCGACAGCGTTTATATTTAATCTCGGAGAATTTTTCAGTTGAAAATAGAATAAATCCAAGCTAATGTTAATAACCGTGGGGAACCAGCAGAAGAGAATAGTTCCTCCTCCTGTACCTATCTTAAGAGGTAACTGAGGTCCAAATATTTTCCCAAAATAGGAGTGCTCAAATGTAAAAAGCCGGGGATGGGCAGCAGCAATTCCGTCGCAAAGCTACGCTCTGCGATTGCAACCACGCCTGCTCAACGCAGCAATTATGGTGAAAATTCCCCTTTTTTTGGGAAGTCCGTGTCAACAGGAGACGTTCTACTATTATATTATACTAGTGATCAAATTCAATTCAATTGCAAGCAATTTATTTCAATCTAGTAGCAACAGCACATGGAGATTTCGATATATTCAGTAAACAACTTTATTTTTGTACACTAAATTACCTTTTCTTTAATGCACTGCAATGGAGAGTTTCGTTTGTATATTTGTTGTTATTATTTCATTATATTGATTATGTACCTAGATCTCAGTGGAACTATAATTAGATTTGGATATCCATACGATGTTATAGGTTTGTCCTGTATAAGGTTGATAAGCAAGTAGTAGTAGTAGTATCCGTGTTGTATCCGCCAGCTTTATCCGCAACCCGTATTTATTCCATTTAAATTTTTCTTTGTTATCATCTTGGTTCATGCAATACAACAACAAACACATGTGATGTTGCTGGCTGTAGCTTATTTAGCTGGACTTGCAAGTTTTATTAAAATTTAAATAACGTCGATTAATTTGTGCATCTTGTATTAATATCTCAAATGTACTTGATTAAAATTTATACTGCAATCACCTATTACACGCTTCGAACTTGTACTTATTTTTAATGCTAAGTCGTGAGTGCTACGAAAATATCTGTGCCGTAGTCGCTACACGCTGCTACGAAAGCAGAACCCAACATTGTATTACACAGCCACCGTTCTGGTTCACACTTAACGTTTCACACTTGATTTTCGGAACTTGAAAGTGTTAACATGTGTTTAACACTTAACACGGAGCCTCGTTTGAAACATACAGCGTAATACTGAAGTTTGTTAACACCTTCGTTTGATAGTTAAAAGATACGGTCAAAATAATAAACGTATATAAAAGTAAACAAGCTTTTGGCAAACAAGAAAGTGCTTCAATGTCTTCTAATATATATATATTGAAACGTCTTGCTTTCTGTAAGCAAACTTAGCTTAGCTTACCTGCTTCCTTTATATATTAGTTTCCAAAGTCCAAACTTCTATCGTCCGTGAAGACCACAAAAGAGGCGTTACGACCAAAAATTGTTTGGAGGTTCGCTTTAAAAATATATCAGTATTTCAAACTGCATCCGGTAGCCAAACAAAGATTTTGAAACTAACTTCCAACCGCCATTGTGTAAGCCACCTGAAAACCACGAGCGCTCCGAAACGAGAATTGCACAATTTTAAACAAATGTATAGATGCGACAGTGGGCATTACCATAAACCGTGAAGGCAAAATTGCTTTTTTGAACTCGCACTGTGGCAGCATTAGGCGAGGAAAGTTGAATAAAGGTGGAGACAGCGTAAGGCGACTCTGTAATCACATTTGGACTTAGAGTTCGGATGCGTCCTCACTCGCCACTCGCCATGCCAACATCGTAACTGGCATCGGATTTGATTCTGTAGGAAAAAACATTGAAGAAGATAGAGAGATATCCTTAAAAACAGAAATACAAAATCTGTACATTCAGTTTATTAATTAGCCAATCAATATTCCATATGAAATAGTTATAGAGTAATCATATAGTTAATTTCATTAATTTAAATACTGTTAGATGTTGCCATGGACACTACTTGACAACAAAAAATTATTTAGACACTCATTTTTTTGTTGTCAAGTAGTGTCTTTAATAACTCAACAATTACACAATCGTAATTGTTGAGTTATTAAAAATATATATGAAATTTAATTAAGAACTGTGAACTGTGAAATTCCATAATGATTGAAGATAAATGTCAAACATCGACGTCGTCATAACAAGACATCAGTGCATTGAAAAATTGACTTAGAAATGACACGTCATGATATATTTGTCAAGAATTAAGTATTTATTTAATATGTATATCAAGAGGTTTTCTTAAACAGATTGAAGAAGATTTTTAAACAATCAAAATTTTAAATATTAATTGAGAAAGACCAAATCTTATGAGATCTAACATAAGAGGTTGCAAAAAATGCCTTTTCTTTCCTTCAAGTTTGAACATCGAATCCAATTCAAAAATTAATAGTCAACATTCGATTTGCTGTCGGTTAATATATATGTTTTCTGCGAATAAACGTACGCTCTCGTATCTCAACTATTGTGAAGCCAAAATCTATCAGATCTTCTTATCTAGGTCACAGTGGGGGGCAGTCTAAGCAAATCCGAAAGCAGAATTGACTCACCTGAATGTTTACAAAGGTAGCGTGCAACTTTACTGGTTGCAAGATTAGGAATATTTACGGTACTCCTACAAACCTTTTTAGCGATTCCACGACCGCACTTGATACTTATTAGAGCGTACTCTGGATTTGGTTAAATTCAACTAAGTTTTGTGAGCAGTGAGTTTGTTAAAGAAACACAGATGTTTGTTTTCTTCCAGTAGGATCTCGTGTTGCATTCATCGCTGGTAATTGAACAAGTTCGTATTTTTGTTTGTATTTTCTAACAATGGAAAGTTTTGTACAATTCGTAATTTTGTGACAAATAACTTTTCTAACAGTTACAATTTAGATTAAGGTTTAATCGTAGCTTTTTCATGTATAGTGAGCCTTATTTTAGCTTAATCAGTATATAATTAGTGAAATAAATATTTCACTACAACTTACGTTTTACAAGATAAAAAAGGTAACTTATTTATCGATCAAAAAACGAATAAATTGGTTTTTGCTATAATCACACAGTAATAATAATTAATTACTGAAACCTTTGGATGAAAAACCAAACTGATGATAAATTGAGTTCTAAATATAGAAACAATAATAATTATCATACTTAATATGCGTAATTTGTAAATATATAAGTAGATTATAGTTACAATTTGGATCTCAGTTTTCTAACAAAGATGATATGCGACTTCTTAAGAAATATGATCAGCGATTAGGAACTATTGGTGGTAGCTAGCACAGTTGCTAGCTTTATTGAAAAGCAGAGTCCCTATGAGACGACTCCATTCATTTATAAGATTATGCGAGTCGGTTTTTGTATCCACTGCCTCCTTCTACAAACTAATAAAATAGCAGGTATTCTATACACTAAAGCAAACAAAACATGTAACGAAGTGCAAGCAAAGCCAGCAATAAATATCAGATACGATATTGAACATTAACTGTACAAATACAAAGCAATACCTTTAATTTATACCGCTCCACAAAATCCAGTGAGCCCGTAATACTCTGCGCAGCACGGTTCGTGCGTGAACATATTTTATCTGCTTCCTCGCACCACTGGCAATTATCAACATCGTGTTTTAAACCCATAATGCCGACCTTTTCCTTCCCTATGCTATCGGAGAGGGATCGACGATAAAAAATACCATCTACATCACTAATTTGCAACCGTTTGTAATTAATGCCTCAACAAATCACCGCTTTCTTCATTTGATATAAATCGCACCGAAATAGTTTGCCGCTTTGTTTTAGTGGACTCGGTATCTATTTTGCTTTGTGCCCTGTCAAAAATATTGCGTGCGTTCCTTTTACGGGTTGCTTCGGCACAATACGTTTTATTTTTACCATATAATTTACTATCACGATATCATTGCTAGTTTATAGTATGTTTAAATAGATACTCGTAAATAAGCCACGTATATAAGCTTCGATGTTTACTTCTAAAAAATAATAGGAGAGTATATAAACCTGACACTATTCTGCTATTTCACCATGTAATTGTGAGATAACTAAATAGTCAATTAAATATATTATTCAATATAAATACTACAAACACATTTTATTCATTAAAAGCAAAATACAAACAACTGTATACAATAGCTACGGGCTCTAGTGACTCACAATTCGTAAACACTAATCCCTTTCTCTAATTAAAATTATTTTGCCTGGTATTTACATTAGCTAGGCCATTATCAGCAATCCTAATGTAAATATTCATTTAAAATGTTGACAATAAGAGCACACTAGGCCCTTTCCTCCGAGAAATTAACGAATCGAACCTACCTCAAAACCAGTTGCGAACTCTAATCTAGCCATCACGCTACCTTTCGAGTAAGGAATACTTTTTCCCCAGGAACCACTAAGTAATTTATGTACACCATTATTCTGAGAGGTCAGAAAATATCTATTACATTATTGTGTTCATTAGTGTTGAAATGCGACCCCGCATCCCGGTCTAGCAATTAGGGGGAATAATTGTTTACATAAATACCGAGATTTACCAATAACTGGTAGGTATATTGTATTTACCAAGACGTCGACGCTGTTAAGTGGTCTATTACCATAATTACTCCATAGGAGTGAATGCCAATAATTGAGATCGCCATTACGACTCCTGGGGGAACACACAAAATTATTACAGGACTCGTTGCAGGCTTTATTAAAATCATAATTTATTCATTATATTGCGCATAGTGATAACAATTTTCGTATTTACCTATTGGTTGGCCTGGTTTTGACTATAGACTTCGAAGGCCTATGTGCTTTAGAGTATATATGCTGAAAATTAATACCTGTATAGATTCACGTAGTCGCCTTATATAATAACAATAAACATATGAAGATTCATCCATGAGTTTTGATAAATAACATTTTTAGTTACACAATTGAAATATAAATGACTTTATATAAATGACTAGACCTTTTTTGCTATTTTAACGCATACCAGGCTTTATTTAAGGCAATTTCAGGTTTTTATCAATATATGTAAATTTACTTCTTTTAATAAGTAATTAAATATAGCGCTTTCAAGAAATTAAATAAAAATATTAATTTCCAATTACAGAGTCAGTGAGTATTCTCTCTCTTCTATTATCTTTATAAGCTTCAAATAAATCTTGCTACACTCAATACAATGACAATTTGCACAAAAACAATTTTATTTGTGTAAAAATGCAATCACGTGAAGCTCATGGTGCATCCTCATTACTGAGGACTGGCCATAATCTCGGAACATACAGAATGCTCCAAGCTTAAGAACAATTACCTCAAACTGAATCCAGACTGCAATTACACCAAATTGCGATACACTCCGCAGAACTATATTAGAATCTATTTCACAGACTCCAAGATAAGCATGTTTACTCTGAGTGTAAACGACGAACAAATTGTTTACTCCCACCTCTTTACCTGTATATGTAAGTTTTCATAACCGACTGGGGTGACAATTTGCAGCACGCCTCGGGCGCTGGATTTGCTGACGAGATCCTCCCTGCAAACATATTCTTCCTTTGGAGTTTCAGTAGTGCCTTGACTAAAAATTGCGAATAGCTTCCCTCAAAACAGCCGTTTAAAAACTACTCAGGCGTTTCTACTTTGGAGTTCATTTTTGTAGAAAATAAAAGTGCTCGTAAATAAATTTACACAGCATCTTTAATGTTTCTATTTTCTCGTTGAAGATATCAGAAATGATAATTGTGTGACACTCTGATACCGTGGGACTTTGTTTTAGTACATCAAAAACTTTTCTGCAAATACATGTTGACTGTTATTAAAATGGTAGAAACAGAAAGTTAGAAACTCGTTTCCGATCGATGGCTTTGACTCGTTTAAATTGACACAAATTATTTATGATATTTTTATTCAATGTTTACTTCTGTACAACTTCGAATTGATAAATCGCAATTTTCGTTTGATTTTATTACTAACAGCAATGTCAGTTTATATTGCCCACTATGTAAAATTAAATTCAAGAATTCTTAGAACCGTAGAAGTAACTTATACACTCGTATAAGTTACTTGAATATAAACCTGAATTGTGAACCTAACAGATGGCAGGTTACGTTTAAAACCTACAGATATTCCTAAGTTTAACTTAAAATTTGTTCATGTCTCGGAATCAACTTTATGGGTGCCCAAGTTATTATGTTCATTATGAATCTTATATTTTGTGGTATTTGTTCAACTTACTGGACCGTGGTAACAGTAGCTTATAATATTTATAGTTATGTACTGAAAGCAACAATTTAAAAACTTTGGCAGTGATTCTTCTTAGATATTTTATCATATTATCACACTACGGGTGCATGCATTTTTACTAGGGTATCTAGAAAAGGGCCAATGGCCATGTTATTTATTTTTTCATAGTTTAAACATTATACAAATGTTATCTACATAGATACTGCTCACATTTCTGAGTTCCATATAGAAATGAGCGAAAATCAGATCAATTATTGAGATATATGGCAAAATATCTTTACAATCCCTTCAGTTAGCCGATGTTTTACTGATATTCTAACTAGATGCTGCTTGACAAATATACGATAAATATATTTCATTTATTCGAAAGAATTACAGAAAACATCTTGAAAATTATACACGGATATTAAGTATTTGCGCCTTAATAAAGAAGCGAGTAAACACAGTCACACGCGTCCCGGAGGCAGGTATAAATTGTTTACCTTGTGAATTTCGCGTTCTTCATGTAGTGTTGCCGAAAGCAAAACTTTGCAACTTGTAAACATGTTCCGATGTTGCGGTACTTTTTTCGGCGATGTAACGTTTTGTTTTGTGTACTTTACTTTATTCGGGAAGTACGTGTCATTTGTTTTTACGGTTCATGCAGAGTTTGTAATATCGGCGGATCAACAGCCTACCGCTACCCTCGAGACATGGATATTTCCCCAACAAATAAGGTTCGCTGGAACCATTTTATCATAAACGTGAAAATTAGTTTTTATTAGGTTATCGTGCAAGGCTTGCTCGAAAGGTTTAGACGTTCTGTTTGTTTTGTAAGGTAAATGATTGTTGTTCTTCTAACAGCTGAGCAATTGTGTGCTCAGGCTCCCTTCCAGTAACACCTGACCATAATATTTCTTTCTTTATTATTATCACGGAATACGTTACAGATAATAGAAATGTGTGTGTGTGAATAAAATTATTTAAAGGATCCATCACATTACATTTATATATAGAGAAATATTAAAGCTTTATAGTACTTTCGAATGAGCCAAGGTAAACATTTATTAATACAGCAATAAATTAGCAATGTCAAAAATATTGAAACACATGTTCTACCACTAGATGTTCCCGGAAAAAACGTCGACCAGAAGTTTTTCTTGTTCCCCCGGGCCAAAGATCAGTTGAGCTCGTCGCATCTGCGTACCTTCGAGCGCCATCTTTTATCTTATGATATATTTTTATCCTTCGAGCGGAAATTTTAAATTCCGTGTCTCGCTACCTCTCGTTGGCAAAATAAAAAGGTGCAGCGTTTTCTAGTGGCGACCGCATCGTCACCCGAGTTCCTTTCAGAAATTACTTACCAAAAATGTAATATTTAAATAGATATGCCACTGAGAAGGATGATATACGTGTGAACTTGGTCTCGTGGTCTGTTTAAATTGAAATTTTAAAAATGGGTTGATATACAGTGGGTCTTAGTAGGTAGACGTCAAAATCTGAGTCTATTTTTATAATATTTTTATGGTTAAATTTTTCTTGTCGTATATACACCGTAAATATCTATATACGCAAATCAAATGTATTTTTTTCTATATAAACAGATGAATGTAACTATAAGTAGATAATGTGACTCACAAAAAAGAATCATAAAAGATTATCCTCAATTTTTTTATTGGGTGGATCATATTCAGAGCTTTAAGAGATAAAATATTGACTTAAATAACAAAAGGTTCTAGCAACTTCCTCGTTTGATACTTTATTTATTTAGATAAGTTGAATACGTAACTAATAAATCTGCTTTATAATCTTTCAGATTAATGACGCTGATTGTATTTAAATCTAATGATAATTTTAAATTCCAATGAAAGTAAGACGTGCGACGTTTGAACTGCTACAAAAACACAGCTAAAGTACATTGCAATATGAGACTAAACAAATAAGTCGTATTAATCATATTATATCTAATTTATTCCTCACTGTCTCACGTCAAGGCATGATTATTAACCGTGACTTAAAAGATACGATATCTTGCCGTAAAGAATTCTTAAGAGCGCCTGTTGACAAAACAGGGGGGCCGTGGGCGCTTGGGGGGTTCGTGGCCGCAGGGGGCTTCATTAGGGCCGCTCCAGTGTCCGGGGACACCGTAAGAGAGAATTGGACATTGCGAACCGCAAGTATAATGCATGTATAAAGCCCACAGGAAACCCTCCCCGTTCTGAGCAGGTAATGCATAGTATATTTACATATAGTTCGCGTTATCGGCAGAATTCTGATATGTTGCAAATAGAATCTACTGGGAGTCTTTTCAGTATACATGAAGTTGTGTGCTTGCGAGGGAAATGTTTTAAAATTGGTTAAATTACTCTGCAGAAGCCCGTATGAGTCGCGTTCTAGACGAGATATATCAACGTTGTTACGCGACAATCTACAACGTTTTAATTAAAATATGTCGGTAGAAGCTGAACGCGTTTACCACTCAAGTTTAACTACCATTGATGCTATATGCTTTTTATTTTCATTTGTATGAACATGAATAATTCACAATATCCCTACTAATATTATAAATGCGAAAGTAACTCTGTCTGTGTTTGTCTGTTACGCTTTCCCGCTTAAACCTCTAAATTGATTTAGATGAAATTTGGTACAGACAATCTTTAGACCCTAAAAAGGACATAGACTATTTTTTAATTCGAAAATAGGGTTGTGAGGGGTCGAAAGGGGGATGAAAAGTTGTATGAAAGTATCGCTATTTTTAGAGCTAGAAACTTGAAACTTATTTTTCAAACCATTGATTCGATATAAATAAACATGACATTCAAAGTTTATATAAGTTAAGGTAAAGAGGTATGGTACCCAAAAAAAAACTATTCCACGCCGATGAAGTCGCGGGCACAGCTAGTATTGATATAATTACTCCGAAGTAAATAAAGATGTTGCGTTAATCGCACTCACTACGTGAAATTTATTAGGAAATGGAATGAAACGTTTGGAACGGAACGCAGCAAGCTATTTTATTTTTTAAATAAATAAAAGTGCCTCTCGAAATGAATGACTACATAAAAATAATATGAAACTACGAGCACTCGAATGCGAGAGTAACAAAATAACCGCAGTTCTTACCCGCAACTACAAAATTAAGGAGCCACGCAGCAAACCCAGCTATATAATGAATTCACAAGCAACGATCGTTGAGTTAACCAGAATAATCCTTATCCCAACAAAAGAGAGTAATTCGGTTGCATATAAAACACTAAGTAAATACCAAGATGAAGAATATAACTACACTTACAAAGTAAAGCGTGCCACTGGAACTTTCTTTATATATACATCTTCGCTAATGATTATAGTCTTCGTGTACAATGAGAAGCCAAAAATGAAACATCAACTTTGTTACAGTTTTAGTACGTCTACTTTGTCACTATTATGACGCCCTTATGAAGAAACTGGGTTTTGTTCGTGGCTACATTTTGGTAATATTTCTCCGACAAGAGAGTTGTAACAGAACGTATTTAATAAAATGCTTGTGTAAGAAAAACAAGGTCTTACTGGTGGCAAGTAGCGTGCTGTTTATCAATATGACTCTCAATATTATTAAAAAAAAATTATTAAACAATTTAATGGCGCAGTGGCCAGCCACAGCCAGTCTGTCATTGACGGATAGAGTATTTTTATTATAAATTTTGGGTGCTCATTCATCTGTGATCCTAATCTAACAATACAGATAATCGACCAATTTTAAACTGTATCAGTTGAGAGATTTTTACAGATATATAGGCATTAATTACAATCGCGTATTTATTTTATTTATACTTCAGAAATAATAATCAGTGCGTTATGAGGTTGATTTATATCTTTTGAATGATATTGTGTTCAAATAATTATCCTGATAGCAATAATGAAGGCTCACGCAATTGATAGCATGTTTATAGAACGGTAACGCATATTTGCTAATCTGCTGATTGTATTACAAACAAATCATTGTAACTATACGATATTGATAGCGCCAGTGCGTCTGTTTGTACGTACGTCAAGCACTCCATTTATTTACTACTTACTACGGGTACTAGGTAGTTTAACGGGCATTCGGTAGTGTTCTTCTTATTTGATGTATTTGTTTTGTGTATGGGTGTTCAATATGTGTTTATTATATTTGTGATTAATCTGTGATGTGTGATGTCGCACAAGTGCTTCAAGTGACGTTGAAAGAATTATTTGCTATAAATTATTTACTATTATAAATTTAAGTCCATTAAATTAAATATGTAACGTTTTATTTTTTTTTTAATATAATGCCTATTATTTTGTGTTAACATATTGGTGGAATGTAAATATCATTTACTTTTAGAAATATGATTGGTGTATTCTTATAATTTCTTTCACATATAAGATGGGGATGCTTATAATATATATTATATACACGCATAATATATATTAATGAACCTTAATGCACATCATTTAAACACTGACCATACCCTGATGACCATAACACTAACCATGAAAGCTTACCAGAATGTGAAATTCAATATAACACTCGCCATAACGACCGGGAGTGTACCATTTCACACAAATTGTTTTTAAATAATCCACCGGCAATAACAGAGCCATTTTGCAATCGGTAATGCTCCGACAATTTATGCGATTGTCCGTAGTATTCAACATTATTTATGAATGAAGATTATTCCGTGTACTTGGCTGCTATTATTGCAATTCATTGTATATCCAATACTTCACTGTACTTATAAATTAACGAGTGTTGTTACCGTTGAAAAATATAATCAATGTTCAGCCCCACAAACGATAACCCTGTAATAATAATAGTCTTTATTGTACACCATAAAATATAAAAGTAAAAGACAAACTTGTGTTACAATTACCATTGACCGCTTTATCACTCGAAGCGCGATCCGTTTCAGTAAACTTTTAAATTGAATACAGTAAAAATTGAATACATGATCTGGCGATGTGTGCAAATTTTACAAAAAAAATTAGGTATCTAAAAATAATTAATTACTTTAAAATAGTTAAATATTTGTTTTATGGCATTACAACGAATATACCTTTTGTGTGCGTCACGATCTTTACTTGCAACTTGCACTTTTGGTAAAGGATTTTAGGAAAAACAAGATGTATCAATTGCTTCAAAAAAAATGAAGAGACCTTGTAAAGACATCATTGGAAAACTATTGTAAATTAGTTTGTTGCAAATGTAAAATGTAAGATGCCGTCGGCATCAGAGTAAAGTCTATGAAAAAATTGAGGTACCACATTACACTTAAAAGTTATCTGTAAGGCAATCAAATCGGGGTGATCAGAACTAGGTTGAGATTTTACTGTGACTTTATTAGCAAGCTAAATATTACAAAAAATCTCTAACAAATTTCATCAAGAGGCAAAATGTTATTTACACTTTTTCGTTACAACAATTTCGCCGAAACGCAGAACCTAATTCAAATAACTCGACATAAATGTTAGCTCTTCGTGGGTTAAAAGAGGTTACATTCAGAAATACGTGAAAACGTGCGTGACCGCGCATTGAAGACGGGAGGGAAAAAATTACGAAGCAGTTAAAATTTGCAAGACCGCCTTTGGCTTGCATCTCTCGAGACGCATCATTACGGACTAAGGCTTAGGAAAAAGAGGGTGAGGCTACGGTCCGTGTCTTAGCGTGAAGGGGAAGAAAAATGGAACAATTTGTAATTCTTACCGAAGAATACGTGAATGAGTTTGCCAAATATAAGAGATGAATTGCTTGTGTGTCATAACATCAATCTATTGTACTTAAAGAATAACATGAGAATATTGATATCAATTAAATATATTATTTAACTAGTGGCCTGCTCTGACTTTGTCTAAGTATTATCCGGTATAGTTTCGATAACAAGAACCGCCACGAATCAAACAATTTTAATTTGCACTATCACTATCTTTCTCAACATTAAAACTTTCTATATGCTTTAAGGAAAATACGAAAAATAGCCGCATTGGTCCAGCCGTTCTCGATTTTTGCTCTTGGTGTCATTAATGCTTATTTTAGATATTGGATACTCAAAAATCATCAAAGTAACCATAAAAAGGCCACTGCTGGAAAAAGGCCTTCCCAAGAAAGCGTGGTGGTAATGGTAGAGCGTAGCTTTGCGACAGAAATGCTGCTGCTCATAACTGCCCTGTTTTGAGGTACACCGCTTTGAATGGCTATTCTACTCTGACGGTACTGGTCGGCAGGCTGGAAAATATCAGATACATTATTATTCAACATTTACCTTAGAAACGATACCGTTAAAATTCTCCAAATATAACTATCGGTATTTCGACCTGCATTCATAATAATTGAACTCAAACTGTCCGATGAAAATGAGAATTGATGGACGCGACCCGTCCCTTATGATAAACAAAAAAACAACTCACGAGAAATATATAAAGTATCCCATTTATTATTCGGCCTGCACACCCAAAATCACGCCATATTGATATTGACTGTTCCAATTGCCGCAGCGTGTGTGTTATCACGAGTACATTTCTTTATTCAATCCAACCGTACAAAAATATATTTTAACACGATTGTTCTAAGCGGACCTTGAGAATAATAAAAACATCGTGAAAGTGACCCTTTAGGGGTGACACTGGTTTCTGTAAGAAATCGTTGATTGAAACCCGAATTACAACAAACATACAAATCACACCAAGTACGTACATTTATAAATACATACACAATAGAATAGTGGACATGGACGTGGAGTGACACTAATTAAGATTCTGAATGCGTAGGTAAATTTGTTGTTCAGTTTGAACTTTGTTGGACTTGTATTACCTTCATTGGCATTTCGTCCCATGACACAACGCGTAGTTTTATTTACATATCCCCTACCGTCCATACACACCTGTACAACTACTAAATAATGGCCGAACGGAGTTTGATACGTAATTACAAGCTTCGAACTTATTTCAACAGAAAGCTTTTTGAAACGTTCCCAGCCGAATTGTCCTCGATTTGTTTATAAAACGTTTCATGTTTTATTAATTTGTATGTATTAACGGTTAAGTCAATGCAAGTCTTGTTTAATATGTTTATTGAAAACAAATGCCAAAATGTAGTAAATTAATCAGATATACAGTTGTTAAATATTAATTCACTGTTGAGATTTGTCTTATGGCCACTCATGAAATTGAACTATTCGAGGCATCTTTAAATTATTTATTATATTATTAAAAGTGCGAAAATAAATACGAAATATCACAAAAATCTGGCATTAACTTAACCGCTAGCAGTTGGAACACGGATGAAGACCTCATTTGAAGATATATTTACACATTCCGCCGTACTTCTTTGGTCTCTGCTGACTAAGTGCACACAAGAATCTTGCGTCCTGCCATCATGGTTTTAAAAAAGATTGTAAGAAGAAAACTGCGCGCATTCACCGTGGATTAAATTTTAATCTTTAAATAGAAATGTTTGCAGTCACTCTCGCTAACAAATAACTTCTAAATTATCTTTATACAGCGATATTTTTGCACCGTTCCATTTTTGACATTTCAAAATATTAAACCTTTCACGGAAATAAAAAAAATTACTTTCTATGAAACGGAATGAAATGAAACTTTTAAATAAAAATTAGAATAAACTTCAGTCGACTTGAACGGAGCCGGGGTAAACAGAAACTTCATAAAGTCCTTTGCATGGACAACATTTTAGTTGATTAAAATCTGTTCAACTTTTCATTCTATTTACTAGTTTGCCTTGTAAACTTCTTTCATGACCACGCGGGTTAGTTTCCTCTCATTGTCGTTTTGCGATGCCTTGGATTGCACTATATCGTTTCAAAAGTTTTATCTCATTACGAGTATACTATCCTTGATACTTTAGAGGCACGTGTACGTCTAAAACTCTCAAACGTGAGTCTTATATCTAAGTGATAGAGTACAAATTAAGTTACAGTAGCAGAACTCGTGGCTCGGTGTACGGTTGTGATCAATTATGAACCACTATAACCGAATAGTGAATTACTAAGTTCCAACATGGCGTGGTGTAGACGTTAGTGTCGCATGATGTCGAACAGTGCCGCATATTCCTGCGGATTAGACTGATACCCAGAATCTCTAGCTTGTTATATGATAGGCGACGCGATAGTAACGTCAATCCTATCCTAGCTGAGTCATTATCGTAAACGTTAATGATCACGACAATTACCACCGAGCTTCATCGAGATACTGCCTCCGAAATTGAACATTCCCAATCAATAGGCTCTCGCCCGATTTGTCCCCCTATAAACTCCTTCCAACCGACCGGCTTTAATTAAAATAGTTTCACGGGAAAAATAGTATAAGGGAGTAACTTCATTTATAGGCGGTTCGCTTTTTTCCATTTGAAAAACATCATTTTCGTGCGAGTATACGTTGGCAATTTTTCGGTTCACGGCGCATCGTTCGGGCCGACTCCGAATGAGGTTTATAAAGTTTTAGTCAGTACGTAGTGAGCATATCAAACTGGCTATTATAATTCCATTACGCCAGAGTCGTTTCAACTTTCGCCTCCCAAGTCCGACTGTAAAAGTAATTTTCTGTTTTGTAAACATCTCCAGTATATTTCTTTGAGATATCACAAAATATATTTTCAGCGCCGAAATGAGCCATTAGCAATAAAAATATCGACAGCAGTACCGGGGCGCAGGACGTCGAGTAAAAATAAAGAATCAATATTTACTACGGGCGTATCGAAGTAAAAAAAAATCGGGCCGATAATTTCCGAAGGAAAAGTTTTGAGTAAAGGAAATGAGTAGTTCGTTTCCGTACAGAAGTCGACGTATAATATACAAAGAGGCGGCTACTCAGAGACAATGGACGGGGAGCAACTTTCAATATTAATGATGCACCGAGAATGCACACAGAGGCTGGCGAGTTTCAAAAGCCTCCCATTGATACTCATTAACTATTGATTCATAAGTAATACCCTTTTACCGGGTCGGGCCCGGACAACTTTTCAAATTTAAATGCGAAAGAGGATTCTGATTTTAAAACAGCAGCCGATTTAAATGTCATAGAAGTTTCACTGGGATATTAATGTTATCATTTGTCTATCGAGAAGAGTACTTGCTTATTGGTTTTATTATATTGTAACAATAAATGACATAGAGCTTCTTGGTGAATTGTCTATTGAAAAATTCAAATTAAAGTTGCTTGAAGAGATTGCTTCTCGTATCGTAAAGCAATGAGTAATGGTATCAGTTCCATCTTTTTATATTTAATGTCTTTTAAGTGCTTTTGGGTAGTTTTGTCGAATCATTATTTGATTATATCTAAATACGAAAACTTGATTGAAGAGCTTAGCCGATTCTTATTGTATATTTTTTTCAATATTTCAAATTGGTCTTTTAAGTTATAGTATTTTAAGTATGAAAATATTAATAAAATATTTTCGAAGAGCTAAACCAAAAACTTCGACATATTTTACCTGACTTAAATGACAATGAGATGCATTTTTGATTTAAACATATAGAATAGAACTATTCATTAAGTAAAAATGTACAGTGCCTCGGACTATAAAACATTACCAAATTTCG
The DNA here is from genome assembly GCA_020976665.1 of Heortia vitessoides. NCBI lineage: Eukaryota > Metazoa > Arthropoda > Insecta > Lepidoptera > Crambidae > Heortia > Heortia vitessoides. The sequence goes on along the minus strand of JACJUM010003085.1, from coordinate 6,809,871 downwards.
TCTGCAGGACAAATATTCAAGCGATCCTGCCAAACCAAGTACGGCCTACTTTTGATTTGCATGGTAGTTTCATAAAATTCTAGCTGATCACGTCTAAGCCTCCCAAGGATAGATTTAGTCGGAATAACGAGTAACAACTCCGCGCAATGCCCGGACTTTATTGTTCTAACATCTGTCGGGTATGCAAACACGACCTCGTAAAACTCATAGTTCAGAGCGGACTGGTAACTCATCTTTGTGTATATTCTGGCCGATAGGAATGACAACTCTACAAATAATAGAGAGTTGTGTAGTTGTTTAGGAAATACGTGTGTTGTAGATATTAGTTTTTGGCACCGTTCAGGAATTCGTTTCTAATGTTAGTTATTGTTGAAACCAATGCGATACTGCTTTAATTATTGTGTGATATATATTTATTAGGTAAATAATTTTTTTTTAACATAATTGCTATACTATTCTATGGTAATCATGAAATACAAAACGAAAAACGCCATTATTGATAACATATATAATATGAGTAGTTAAAAATTTCAATTATTTCTTTTATATTTTAATTAACGAATGACGCGCACTGTAAGGTAAACATTTAAAATAAATATAGGTGTTCCATTGCAGAGACAACCTACTTAGATCAGATCACTATGTAAAACTGATTCGACCGATTACTGCCAGCAGTTAACTCTCGCTTACGCTCATCTTTATAGGCCGACCTACCTGTTAATTTATAATCTGATGCCACCGAAAATATTTAATTATATTTTTCAATTTTAAACGATCCGAAATGATATTCTTAAAGTATTATGAGATAATATTTCTTGTAAGCATCCTATAGTTGGTTGCTTTGAGAAATCATAACGGATGATCAAATATAGTATTTAATTATTGAAATTTTAAACAACCAGCATAATAATGACCTTGTTAAAGAAGATGAAATCTCCATAGCACACACTCGACGCGTATTTCCAAACCGCTATATCTAGTATCGCCCGGAATCGTTCCCCACGCGTCAGTCTCGCTGCGAGCTTCTCGTAATCGCGCATCGCAAATACGCTCAGCACTCAGAGGCACACCCTCGTAACAGGTGTTGAATGTGTGCAGAGGCCCTCGGTCGAACAAAGCGGGCGGAGCAGTATTGCCGGGCCTTAAAAGGCCCTTTCAATAACAGTTTTTAGAAATCCACTCACCATGATGATACTGAATAATTTGATAATTAATTTAGACAAAACTACTTTACTGTAAACAGCATCGATATATATTCGATACGTTCATAAATGCAAATGTTCAACATTATTATACCAGCCACAGGTGATTTCCAATAGGACCGATCGTATGCGGCATGCGTCCAGCGCGATCCTGCGGTTTTAGTCATGGTCTCCATTCCAGGACCTTAGGACTTGATCGTTCATTGGTGCTGCGTGCAAAGTGCCCTGCCTACTTACACTACAACTTGCTAACCCGCTGAAATATGTCAGTAGCTTTAGTTCTTGTACGGAGTTCTTTCATTTCTGGTTTGATCGCGCAAAGAAACTCCGATCATTGCCGATCCGATCTCTGAGTGCGATGGTTAAGAAGTTTAAAACAGTAATAATTTTGGAAAATCCACAATGAGAATCGAACCCTGGCACACCAAAGTTGCAGCGGCGACACACGCCATTAAGCAACGCTAAAGTTTCCACTAGATACTTAAGTGCAAACATAATATCCAGATAAACAACTAAAAGTTCCATAATAAAACAGTAAATGTACGCATAAGTACCTACGTATAATCACGAAAAAGTTGCATCAACTGCACGCCAGCCAACAACTATATTGCCAAAATCAGCCCGAAACCAGTTTTGTAGTGTTCGGCAAACAAGAGTGGTCGCAATATAGCGTAGGATCGGTCACTCGAGAACTCCGTCGGGGACAGCGAAATACAACCGGGTTTCGCACCGGCAACTTTAAGATGGCTCCTTTTCAAGCCAACTTTTGTATTTCGAATGCAATTGTAAATATTTGCTTTTCTCACTGCGGTCTCACTAACAAGTGGAGTGAACGTGCGACGCGTCTTCGTTCAGGGCCTACCTACCCGCGATATCGCGATCCCACCCTGCCTCCTTCCACTTTCGTTCGCAATTAAAACGATATTATCAGGATCATACACTTCCCTCTTCCCTCCGCCATTTTATTTTCGCTTCCGTCAACAAAAAAATAATCTCGGGGAATTTGTGATTAAGCTTGCATTGATACACATCTTGGTCGGTAATGCTTTAACGATTCCTGAGAAAGGTAAAGAGGAAATGATGTTTCGGTATTTATTTTGCTCCCCCCTCCTTTTTTAATTGTAATAGCATCCGGATAATTTCAAATTAAAATAATTTAGCATTATTAATATAGATACATAAAATGTATGATTTAGAAGCAACACTACACGAGTATGGCTAAGTTTATTCCCCTCCGAAACAACTCCAGCAAAACATATCAAAACAGCCGCTGTTCATCAAGTTTTGTAGTATGTCCGATGCCTTCTAATGTTGTGACCACAACAAGGGTATTCCCGTCGTGTGTCCGATGATCCCGCAAATCCCGTGGCGCGCGTCTTCGGCACGTCTTTCTGGTGGGATTACCTCCGGCGATTCCGTCGACCAGAACAATCATAAGGCAATGTGTAAAATTCCCCGTGATTGCAATCTTGTTAGTCTAATTATAATGGCTTGGAATGTGTCAGTGTCTGTTCATCAACGTCCTTAACTCACAAACATATTACGTATATTCAAATATAGATCCCAATTTGGTGATTATTGGATAATACAAAAAAGTACTAGATTGAAACAATGGCTAATTGGCTAAAGGCTTGAAATGTTTGAATGACACTAGGCTACCAGAATAAAAATAATTATTTTAATGCAGTTAATATAGGTTTTTGGCGTCAATCATGTTTTAATAATGAGTCTCTTTTAAATGTATATTGAATTAAAAAATGAAACTGTGGATAAAAAAATATTAATGTGACGGGATATCAAATTGCAGTCATGATTTTCTTATATACTTAAACAATAGAAACAACAAGAGAAAAAATGAAGTGCCCCGTAATTTATTTTCACTTTTTATTACAAACTTAGTTTTTTTTCCTTTTATCTTGTTACGGGTGAATTTTAGGGCTCTTTTCAAGGGGGGTCGAAGAAGGGCTTTAACTAACACTTTGCTACAAACTCCGGCACTAAAAAAACAATGCGCTCACGCCACTCCAGGTTGCGATCGTGGGCCAAAGTGCGCCATAAAACAACACTCGCGAATAAAAGGACGGAATCTTATTAAAGTAAATATTTATGGCATTGCTATCAACCGATTGGACGAGGGTTCCGTCGCCCTTGATAAATTGTCCTGCCTCTTGCGGCCTAACGGCCACTCTCCCAAATATTTCTCATGTTACATATCGCTCTAAAAAATCGATGTGTTTGATTTATGGCATAATTTCCTTTCACGCCTTTTGATAAGTTTCCTCCAAGTTTCAGATGCGAATACGTTGCGAGCGTTTTTGCCGAGTAAATCTTGTACACATCAAAAGCTTTGGAAACGCTGCTCGGCAATAAAACAACTCGGCAAACTTGGGGAATTTAAAAGTTGCGCATCTCGAGGTAAAAAGTAGCGTGGGAGTGGTATTTCTATTTTAGCTAGGTGTAGACAATAAGGTTGTCTCCACACAATCACCCGACGAGAAACTTGATTGTTCGCCTTCCATTCAACTTCACAATGGGGAAAATGAAGAGGAGCCAATTCTTTCTGCAACAGCTTTTATCCACCATTTTGTTCGTTTGCCGAAAGTTTACACTTTGAATCCACCTCCGTGAATGCATTAGAATGAGCGCACATGTTTGTCTTGGCATCAAGTGGATGTGTTCTTTGGAGCAGCTATTTCGATGTACTGTTTGCGCACTTTGCATGCGCTTTATGTCGATGTTACGTTTATTGCAACACATTATTTACATATTGTTATCATAACAATGCCTGATGTATCGAAAACAACGTCAAATTCGAATTGAATTGTTACATTCCATTTATATACTGCGATTATTCTATAGTATACAATGATTAAAATACGTATATGGCGGTTCCTCCATTACTCGGGACTTCCACGGAAACGTCTCGAACTTTTGGGCAACAAGTTTCTCCGGCGTGCACGTACGATGGTTTCCTTCAAAAAAGAGTGATTAATGATTTCAGAACCCACGTAAGTTTCAAAAAACATTCGTAAGTAGTAGCTTGGCGTCGAAGTTTATGACCAGATCTCCAGCCAAAGAGTTATAGCCTTTACTTATATTGAATTTAATCTCTCAGATTATATAAAGATTTAATAAATATTAATTATTTATTTTTCAAATGGGTGCATTGATGAGGAAGATTCAAATTACAGCCGCAAGCATTACTTAAATGTCTTAAGCTAGGGTACACTTAAATTATAAAGAGAAAACAACGTACTTTTGTATTGATTTTCGGCACGAATATATTACATTTTTTTTACTAATAAAAGAAAAATTTTATTCAATGACTTCCATGACATGCGCTGCGGAAACAAAAAATGTCGTAACAAACATATGCTCTACAATATTAAAGAAAAAAAACAAAATCTTTATGCCTAAAATAGCATGTTTTATATTAACTACTTATAACTTTTTGAATGATTAAAATTGACCATTGCGTTCAAAAGATAGTATTACGAGCTTAAAAATAATAATCTAAACGAAATAGTAATATAGTGCCGTGAGGTACCGGCAGAGTAGAATAGTACCTCCGCCTGTACCAGGTACCGTAAGAGGCGACTAAGGTACCATAACTATATCCGTCCAAAACTGTGCAGCTCAAATGCATTGGGCGAAGATGGGCAGCAGCATCCCCGTCGCGAAAGCTGCACTCTGCAATTGCCAACACACTTGCCCAGCGCAGCAATTATGGGCAACACACCCCCTTTCTTGGGGAGGCCTATGTCCAGCAGTAGACTTTCAATGGATGGTATGATAATAATGATGATGAAACGAAATATGCTCGTGTCGTGCTGGGATGTGATGTTTGCGGGCTGTATGGCAAAGAATCTGAGTTGGATCGTGGGGACAAGACTTTCAAGACTATGATATACTGTATTATCTACATAATAAGGGTTCATTTAAGTTAATAGTTTTCTAATAAACATTGATCGACTAACAACGGCCGACGGCGTCGTAGGCATTCCCTTTTTGTTGTTACGAAGTATTTTCCTCGCTAATAACTAGTACGATTAACTTGTTATTATTAGCTGAACTCAGAAGCAATCTGGCAATTATTTATGTAACCAACATTTTGTCACGATGAGAGCGCGCAGATAAAACTTTCGGCCAACTATTACGTCAGAAGAGACAATTCCCGAGCATCTCTTAATTATTGTGCTACGTATTTCGTATTACAATAATGAAGCGAGACCAAAACAAAAGTTTGGACGTCATAACGCGGGCACGCGCAACTTCGGCTGCTCATCTGAGAAGGCACTCGCTGAGCTCAGTCCTAATGAAAACTTGCTAGTTATCCGAACAATAGACTATTGCTTTATTCGGCAACGATACATTACACGCTTCAGTGTTGGTAGTTTTGCGGGTCGCGTGTCGCATTCAATTAGATAAATGAATCACTGAAAGCAAAGGTGAGGTAGGAAAAATGGCGCGGGAGGGCACAAAGTGGAGGCCTAAGGTTGTAACGTTGGTTATCGACGACTACAATAAGTCGCGTTTTATACGGTTATTATAGCGCCATAAACGCCACCGGCCGGTGTTTCATACAGTGCCGGGGCAGATTATACTGCCAATGGCCCCTATTCGGGGGTGCGAGCGGGTAGAGGGGCCGCCCGCCCCGTCAGCCCCCTGCCACCCGACAGATGTGTCGAGATATCCGATATCGGGAGACACATTCATAATCTTCGTCTCAAACCTCTCGTTTCTTATATTAAAATAACGAACCCCGCCATCACAGGTGCGAACTCGGCGCGAATTAATAAAAACGGGGAGAGGCTGTGCGTCTTTCGGCTTACGCGATTCCCTGGGAAACTTTTGTGAATTATGACGAAAATTTAAAATAAAATGCACAAACACCTTTGACAATTTGGATAAAGTAGAATTATAAATGACAAAGTATCCAAAAGTAACTTTGCAGCGCGATATTTCTCTTTACATTTGTGCCTCAAAAGTTCATATCGTTATATATATAAAAAATTCCGGACACGGTATTTGTTCGGGATGAACTTCTTAACTACTGAAGTGATTTTAGTCAAACTTTGCTTACTGTGTTTAATTTGATACAAAAGAGATAGGATAATTTACATTTCAATTTATAGTCGTAATTTTTTTATATGATTTCATATAAATACTGTTTTATTTTGTTGGTTGTCATATCCTTGCCTTTTTAACCGATACATATGTCTAAATTAAATATAACTACTCTGTTAGTAACCAAAATCAATGATTAGACGTTCGCTCAGTCTTTAAAAAATCACCTGCAAGCTTCCAGATTTAATTAAAGTATTCCATCTGAAAAATAAAGGTACCTGCCCACTCTAATTGAAGCCAGGAAAAATAAAGTTAATTCCTGTAGCGACGCTGAGGAACTTTCATTAGCTAGAATTGCGAGTTCAAATAATTATGTTTACAGAATCCTTTTCTTACGCAGTGATTATTTATCTTCCCCATTGTTAGGAGAAGTGACGCGGACGAATTTCATGAAAATACCCCATTTATCTGGGGCACACAAAGGCAACATGAAACCCAAAACTTTTTACGTGGTCAGTGACAATGCTATTTCTCTCTTTTCTCTTAACGTTTTATTTCTAACTTCCATGGATATTGCGATCACGCTATTTGTGTTAGAGGAATTGTGTTTAGTTTCAATCTCGTTTCTAATTCTGTTAAACTTTAATTTCATTCCAATCCTCATTTGTTCTGATGATTGATTTAACAATAAATTATTATAGTCCGGTTCTGAGGTAACAAACAAAGTAAAAATTAACACGTACTTATCAAATGGTCCTAAAAACTGTAGTTTATTTAACTAACAACAAAGTTTAGGTCTCATTTTTTAAGTCAGCAATTATCAAATAATCAACCCGAGGCAAAGAAAAGTTGACAAACAGTAACTTGCAGTTTTCGTACTTCCACGCTCATAGTTAACGACATTTTTTTCTGTTTCCCTTGAGTTGTATAGAGTTCTTCTAGCGAATTTGTGTAATGTTGCTAGTTCCTCGGTGTCGCCGCATCTCGTTGCGGGCAATATTCCTTAGTGAATACGTAGCTTTATTCAGTTTACAGACCCGCATAAATAAGGGAGGGTTTCCGCTCTCTCTGCACGCAACTACATAATATTTGTCCACCGGCCCCAGATCTCCATCCCACTTATAATGTAAACATCAAAACAATGCTTTATCTACTTCTTTCCGACTTCCCAACACCATGTTTTATGTAAGTGGGGATTGTTTCCAATCGCTTTTATTGGGAAAGCAATAACGTAGAAACGATTTCCGTGATAAACCGTACCGACCTTATAATGCATAAAGAAAATACGGTCATCTACGAAACTCGACTCAACCCTTATTTGCCTTTTCGGGGTGTTACTATCTTTGCCTCGATTCCTACGCAAAGCCACCCGGCCGCGCGTAAAATACCAAGTACGCCCTAGTTTCGGTGGATGGATCGTTGTTTGTTTAGGCCAGTTGAAGCCGCGAAAGGTGATGGACTAAATATTAACAAAGAGCCATCGTCGGCCGGATTATAAATATCAGCCGTGAAAGGTGAAACATTTTCCCTGGTATTGATTGGCAGTTGGTAGGCTCGTGTACTGTCTTTGTTTTCTAAATGAGTAGCAGCTAGAAAAGTCTAGGGTCACGTGGTATCGACACGTGGGTGCTGGTGTAGAGTTTTCGATACCCCCTTGAGGTATGATTGGTGACTGTGTCAGCATAATCACAGACCACAGCGCCACCTTGTGTTTGCGGGGAGAACCGCTAATGCTATTTGCCCTCGTGGGTGGACACAACACGTCACGTATGTGTGTCTTAATCGTTAGACGAAACACGCCTGCTCGCCTTGTTTTGTTTGCCACTTTAACCGGGAACTTTGTCGACGTCAGGTGATTACGTGATTCGGTGAAACGGGACCGACGTGTTCCAAAGTTCAGGGCACTGTTTGCGTGGCAGACTGTGTGCCCGTGAGATGTCGTATTAAATTAATCAAAAGCAACAACGCTGAAGATCAAAATTTAGTTTATCGTGCACGTCGCATGCATTTTGAGTCGTACGTTGGAGTTAGGACCTTTCACTTTGACTGTTCCTCGGTGAGATTTAGTGGGTTGCGGAGGTGTATTGTGTCTGTGGTCGACGCAAGGGTGTAAATTTTATTAAATTGTTAGTACAAAGGCGGCCGGTGGTACCTACCCGCACCATTTGGTACAATACCCCGATCGCTGATGCCGATACCTGATTGACGCTCCTTTTGAAATTACCTCCAAGTAAATTGGCTTTAATTAAAACGGCGGTAAAGTTGCCAACAACAGAAACTGTCAAAAATTGAAAAACGTACAGCCTAAATATTATCACGTTATAAACTCGAGTATTTAATTTGGCTGAAGAAGTTTTCGTCGGTTGTTAAGTAGTCACGGACTAGTTAATTAGTTAATAATAATTATTATTATAACATTTGTTTTTATTTTGTTTCAGGATTCGGATTCGTCACATTTCAAAGCGAAGATATTGTAGATAAAGTGTGCGAAATACATTTTCACGAAATCAACAACAAAATGGTGAGTAATCATATATATATTTATTTACCTTTTACTTAGGACATATCTAAAGTTCCGTTTCTAGTACCACAATCAACTTTAATTTAGCATCTAGTTTATTAGAACAAATATATCGTGCTGAAAGAGAACTAAGTAAGAAAAATAAATAAACTTATTACTAAGTCAGACTCCGTCTTAGGCACTCCAATAAGCGAAGACGTCCAAAAACACAATCGTTGTTTACCAAGCCTGCTTTGCAACTCAATTCCTCTGTCGGTCAGATATCAATTAGAAAGCTCTGGCTGGCGGCGTGCCAAACGGAACCAATATAATGCTGCTAAACCAGCGCTTACTATGTTTAGATTTTTCCTAGTCTATGACACGTGTATTGTATGGGGATGTCAACTCAGGCTTCAGTTAGTTTTATACAGGATATTACGAGATTCTTAAATACAGAACACGCATAAAATCATATTTTTAACATTAAACAAGGCCAATAGCGCATTGGTAAAAACATTACCAGTCACCCTTTATAAGTCTATTACAATCATGTACCGCTATAAAGCTGGCCCCGATTAACTTGTGGGCTACACGCACACTGTCTGCCCGCTTTATTTTAGTGAGAATTTCAGTACATAATCATATTAATTGAACCCGTCCACGCACCGCTTCATAGCACCAATAAAAATAATTATACTATATTAACCGTTATGGACACTATCATTAAATATTTTTATATTCACCGAGTTTAAGGGAAATTAATTTTCAGACGCGTTAGGTATAAAGTCGATCAGCATGTGAAAGACTGGCAGCTCTCTGTGGTTTCACCCGCGTTAAGTTGTAGAACTTTCATACTAACTTTAACCGCCTAAAGAGATCATTTTCGAAAAAAACATTTTACATGTCTATTGTGACTTTCAATGAAGTACCTTTATACTGAATTTCATTCGAATAGCTCCTACAGCAGCAACATTACGTTCTAGCTTTTCACCCCCGTTTTACCCCTTTAGGGGATGAGTTTTCAAAAGTCCATATTTATCGCTCCCCACCGTTATAAAAATAAACCATGTGCAAAATTTTAAGTTTCTTGTAGCTGAGGCCTTGCGTTGTTATGTCAGTCAGTCCGCATTTTCTTTTGTATATATAGATGCAATAATAAAATAAGTAAAGTGATCGGTTATTAAAACGAGTTTAGCTCGTCTTGAGCCCCTTGCTCACTCATCTTTGACTCGAATTCCTCCCCCGAGTGATTCTTAAAATGTTTAAATTAAAATAGAAAATTTCTGGGGTAGAAACTCAACGCTAATGCTCAGCCATCCATGCACGTATTATTGCGATTGCATATAAGTCGCGTACAACCGACGACCCCCGAGGCACTTCGCCCTTACTTGCACTTCAATTCTCCCTCCGTAATTAGTACTAGTGATTTCTGACGTATAACGTCGCACTTGTTTTATTTATGTGGAGGTCACATGAGTCAACTCAATTCACAAGCGCCTAAAGACTTTCGGTTTTAACACATTGATTTAAAGTCTAGTAAGCTAGCACAGCCTAAACCATGCTTGTGAGGCTTCAGCGTATAATGCCTCGCAAATAGTAAACTACATTTGACTTTTCAAAAATCCGAGCGGCGTGCCGTACGCACGCCTATTCGAGCCATTACCTTCATTGTCTTTGTCGCTGAAGTTTCCAACGCCATTACCACTCCCCTGACTGAAAGGACGGGAACAGGCACCTCCCTAGCCGTCACCGATGCATATTCCTGATTATTAATGCCCGTTTTTTGTCTCTCTCTATTATCCCGCGCGTAATGGACGTTTGGAACTCGCGGCATGTGTCGAGCGAAATCGCAAGGGTGATGCTCGCCCTAAGTGGAACAAACAACGAACAAAGACATCAAACAAATGGGTAGTGTTTTAGAGTAATTACTGCTTGCTTCCGTGCGAAACGAGAGATGTGCTCGAAGCGTTCCTACGTAATCTCTGCGGCGCTGCGACAGGGAACTAATCGCTTATTACGCTAGCCCTTTTTTGTTGCGTGTCGACGTAAATGATCAATGTTACGGGTAAAGTTTTTACTCGCTTCTCATGGATGTAAACTTGCTACAAAAGAACGGGAAGCGTTTGATGAGCTCCAAATAACACTTAACGCAGTGATAACGTATCGTATATACACTCCGTGCGTGTCTCGTAAACAAATGTAGACATTAAAAAATTGCCTCGGCATAGCATAAACACATAGTTGATAGTTATATTTGTGTACGCAATAAAAAAGACAGAGGCGTCACGTCAGCGGCGACGTTTACTCTGCCCTCGTAAATTTAATATATTGTCATCTCTTATATTAAAATGGTCGTTAATCTAATAGCTACTCCGCCTTCCCGCGCGAGTGACGGAGCGGTGTCGAGGTTTACTCGAATGATAAAAAAATGTTTTCATTTCCTTCGACAATGTCCAAAAATTAACACATCGTCGCAACAACGCAGGACATTAATAGAGCTTTAACACGTGACTGTCAGTTTTCAACGCAGTAATTTGTTAAACTGGGCCTTGTTATGAATATTTGATATAGGAAGACCTTTTGAATCTTTTATATGTAACGTTTATTTATAAATAAACTAGTAAACTAGTAACTCTTGCTCATAATGGTTTTGGACTAGCGGATTAATAAACGGTCTTTTGAATCCTGTTATAGTTAAATTTTATAAGAATTTGAGTAATGTTGAATTAATGATATAATTAGTCGCTGATGGCGTTGATCACTTAAAGATGCATATTGTTACATAAACACATCGCACCATTAAAACGCTTACAGCGAATTCTCGTCACTCCATTACATCCTTATACATTACTCACATAATTGCTTCCGTTTACTGTGAATTTTAACAACAAAGCGGCGAAGCGCCACAAAATGGGTAAAATATAGCGTAGTTTAGATTTCACCTTCTAACATCAATTTCTATTTGCCGGATTTAAGCGACACTGAAACACATACACCTGCGTTTCTTTATGGGGTCACACCTGTTAAAATTGTCCCTGTTTGCGACGGGACAATTTGGAATTTAAGATTACGGTGTAAAGTCGACTTTCGGCTGGAGGGTGTGGCAAACAGAAAATAATAAATATAAATAAAGATTGACGTGAGAATGAACGGCTTGTTAATTGTGTGTTCGAAGAATACTCGCATCTTTGTTTATTCAGTTTGTAGCATAATTGCATATTAGAATTTGAAATGTGACATATTATTTACTATCAATTATTATTATGTCCAACGTTTATTTTTCTGTATTAATTACTGAAACGAATCCTCCATTTTTAGTTGTGTTTGCTTTATTCTAATCATATTTACGGCCATCGATAGCTAGAAGCCAAGTATATTTAGGACGGTGAGTCATTATTCAAAGGTAGCTTCTGAATGGACAACTACATAATCTGTTACGCTTGACCAAACCATTTTGTTCGGCGTGTCCATACAGTATCTTCGCGCGAATATATTTTTGGAGTCTGGTGAAATATGGGTACGTATCACAATATCAGTAACAATTTGTTGTAGATCGGCGAAGTTGCGAGTGTAAGCAACTTTTATGGCAAGAGCCACACGACTGAAATTGCCGGGATTTTATTTTTCGAGCCGCGTTTTACGTTTTATTGGACGTTTAACTAATGGTTTTACAAAACAACCTGACAGGAGGATTGTATGATTCATAGGCAAGTTTTTTGTACGCAATATTTTCGCCATACACGTAGATATAGGCCGTGTAACATATTACACAGACTGTACATGTTTGTAAGAGAATTAAACAAATTATTTATTTGCGAAATACAGATCTAGAATAGTACCTCCCCCTTCACTAGGTGTCGTAAGAGGTGACAGACAGCGGTATATCCGTCCGATACAGTGCAGCTCAAATGCACAGGGTGGGGATGGGCAACAGCACCCTCGTCGCGAAAGCTGCGATCTGTGATTGCCAACACGCTTGCCCAGCGCGGCAACTATAGGCAAAAGTCCACCTTCCTTGGGGAGGTCATGATATGATAATCATGAAGATAATATAAAGCGCAAGCCATTAATTTTGCTTTCTAAAGTAATTACCTCAAAATCTCTCTCCAGCATTCATTCTTAAACGCTCAAATAGAACACATAAAACTGCACTTTCCTGGTAATCCTCGAATAAACACTTTTAGGAACTGTTCGGGTATTACGTACATTTCTCTCCTCAATCGTGCATGCGGCAAACAAATGGTTTCCGTTTAGGAAATAACACTAAAAGTAGGCACATTTGAAAGTGCCACTTAAATCTTGGGATCCTCGATCGCTATTTCTCTTAGCTTCTTAAGCGGAGGGATGTCTCGTACACCCTTGTCGCTACCCGCATTAAAGAATGGCCTACACACCCATGTGCCGTACAATTGTTTTAATAGCCCTTGATAAGTAAAGGGGTCTCCTGCTAAGAGAAGAGCCGTCCGGGAATGATTCTAACAGGCCTAATGTCGTATATTCTCGGCTTAACACTATCTTGATACATAGACAACAAGTTATTTATTGTTTTGAATTAGATTTCACTTTTGTTTTTCATTCTTTTGTTTGTATATAAATGAAGAAGACTATGGTACACTCTGGTGACTTTAAAACAGAACCTTGAAACCTCTGCTTTAAATCACATGTTTCTTGAAATACAGTTTATCTAAAACATCTTAAAAGAGGAAAAATAAAAGATTTAAGCTTGCAAAATGTAAGATCTTTATCTCTCAAGTAATTAAAAATGGTATTTTTACGTTTTTATTTCTTTCCTCTCCTTATGCTTGCTCGATGCCTAAGTAACCCATCTATACATATAAAATACAGATGAATTTTATTTAAATATACATTGTAAAAGTAAACTACTTAGAGATCTAATTTTCGATTACCAGGATAACATGAAAAACGTTCAATTTCGCCTGTCAGCCGGCCCGGTAGTTAACTACGTCAAATCCAGCGCCATTGACAAGCACTTTCTGTGAGGCACGTCCCTCGCTCGCTACATTCCGTCGTGTCCGATCCTTCCCCAGAGTGGGCCGCCGGACAATCAATCACCGACTCCTCCGCAGCTGTGATTACCATAAACTTGCCGTTTTACCAGAACCCAATGCTTCTTCTAAGCTCTATCGATCCCCCCATTTTTGCGCCCCTATATATCACGCGACCGTCCCTTTCTATTGAAACTTGCGATTGGCAAGTCGCGCCCCAAGATTTCGAGACGTTATTGTCTAGTCCACTTTTTGTTCTTTTAAAGTTTCTTATGCTTGAATCAATGTCGCACCCGAAAAGTTTCAACGGTAAATTTCAATTTGCTCCCTTTTATGCCGTTCCCGTTCTTGTTGATGAGAATAGTTCGGTACCCTTTTCCGGAACATGTAGTCGGGATAAAAGTATTACTATGTACTCAACTTTTACATGACTCGGCATAGCGTACATGGCTGAGTTGAGAGATCTTGATTAAATCTAGCAGACTTTCTAAAAGCTAACAATTTAAATAAAATAACACTATAAAAAATTATAAACTAGACATTTATTATATTATTCTTGCATTTTGAGGTTACAAACAAGAAACGGAATAGCTAACTTACATATTAATTATCTGTATCATGAAATAAAATTTCGACAGTCAAAGAATAATAAATAACAATAACATTATCATAAACCACCTCTGTGAGAAGTTAGGACATTAATTATATTTAAAATTAAAAGAGACATAAAATATATTCACGCTACGTCCGTCATTAATAATAAACGAGGAATCATGCCACCTTCAAGCCATGGGATGCAACATTTACGTCTAACGAGGTTTTCCCACCCTAAGGGACTCTCAACTACCTTCACGGGGACAACATAACGACATGTAGTTACTACCTGAGTTAAGACATATGCAGCTGGGATGAGAGTTAATGACAATATCTTAACCAGGGCAGGAAGCACCCGAATTTCATTTTATTACTTTAAAGGTGCTAAGTAACTACAGTTAGCTAAATTAAACCTTAGGCCAAGAAGTTAAGGTCGACTCGTTATCGTATTTATGTTCTTTCTTAATTACTATTAGGAAAGTAAGAAAATATAAATCAAAGCCGTTTATGAGTTCACGCTGATTACGTTTACTTTTAGAATTATAAGCATTTTGATGTTCTTATACAAATTTTCTTCAATATTTGAAAAGAGATTAATAAAAGTTATTTTTTTAAACAAAACTTAGTGAAATAAATCTGTGAAATAAATCTTACGTAAAAAAGAAATAGTCTGCTTAATTTCTATTGAGGGCATTACATAATTTCAAACAACTAATTTCAATATATAAATGTAGTAAAAAGTGAAATAAAGATTTTAAAATATGAAAGTATTTATGACTCTAGTAACAAAAGTAATACAGTAAGAACTGAAGAAATGCTTTGTACGTTAACATCATCATCATAGGCCTCCTTAAGAATAAATGATAGATTAGAATATTGTCCATAATTGCCACGCTGGTGGCAATCCCAGAGCGTAGCTTCGCAACGGAAATGATGCTACCAATTTCCGCCCTGTTGCATTTGAGCTACGCTTTTCCGGCACCTAAGTCGCCTCTATCGACACCTGATACAGAAGGAGGTACTATACTAGAAAAAGGACTAATTAGGGATTCGCGCAAAAAAAAACAAAACACGCGTGAAGTATAAAAAAAGCCCATTAATTGAACGCACACGCGCGAAGTATCGGACGCCGCCTAGTATTTACTAAAAGCATAAAAGTTTGATCATAATAGAGATCATATCTTGACAACTACCTTATTTCCTATGTACGTATACAATATAAATTTAATAGCTATATAGGTAGCTGCACGCAACATTGCAATGACGCAACTAACGAACTAGAGGCCAAAGACGTAAATTATACCTCAACAGGCTTTTCCGGCTTTTAACGATTTTTACTCAAACTTAAATTTCGAAGCGTGAAAGAAAATTAATTAATCACACGTGTTGCATGGCAGGGCGAACATGAGTCTAGAGGGGTTGGCATGCGTTGGAAGTTTGTCGTGACTGTTAATTCAGATTATTTATTACACGGAATGGTATAATTTCACTGACTTTTACACGTAGAAGTGTGCTAAATTGTATATATATATATATATATATATATAAATATTTATTGAAATTCTTTCTTTCCCTTTCTAAAAGGACTGCACTACCATTTATTCCACCGAGCCCTTACCCTAGCAGCTTTTTTTCTAGTGTATTATGGCAAAAGTCAACGCTGTTGTTTCAATGTTGTATAGACAACTGAAACTCGAATGTAGGTTTTTTTTGGACATTAACGCTTATAAATATTTTCCGATAATAATCATCCCGCAAAAAGATTTTTTGTTAGTATCTAATGATAAGTTTTGATTTTACTAAAATGTTTTCAACTGCATATATAACCGACATCTCGCATTATGCGTTACATGATAACATACAAATTAAAGTAGCAAATCACATACGATTGCATCCTTTTTGGACCATAATAATAGTTCTGGCAGCATTTCATGCCATTTACATATCTATGATTTCTATATAATCTTAGTGTACCATGCTGGCTTGCGCTTATCGCTTGCCATTAAGGTGTCTTTCCACTGCCGATTTTGCGACGTCAGTCTTAGCATTAAGCACCGAAGCACGTGTGAGCGATGCATTCACAGCCGTCCATGTAAGCCAGCGATCCTATTAGTATTATTAATCCGACCGTAAGAGATAGTATGAGCTCAGGAGACGTGCGATGACTTACCCTGGATGCCTAGTCATGCGCAATGTTTTGCCAATTCTAAGCCGCCTTTGTAGGCATTAAGATAATTCATATCGTTTTCTCAGAAGCTGGGCAGATCCTTAATAACATTCGGCATAAATCTACTAGCTAAACACATTTTTAATTGATTCCCGCACTGGATATATGCGTGTAGTAATTCAGACTCGTATTTTGGGCTTTTTATATGAGTCTTTCTAAGATGGCCATAATAAACTGGCCAACCAATTGACTTCGAAGACAATAAAACACATTCCGAAATAAATGAATGACACCAGCTCGAGCGCTCTTATCAAGATGAAAATGGTGCTTTGCCGAGATCCCATTTTTATGGACAGATTAGGCAGGATCCCGGCGGCAAGAAATGATTCGACCGCCCATAAAGTATTGTAAGAAGCGGCGCGTAATTGAAACTGTGTCGCTGTGTGTAATAACGTAGTGAATGCTGAGGGCGCGGGCGTCATCAATAAAGGCCGTACGTTAAGGCAGGCCGGTTCATTACGAGGCTGCGTCTCCACATACCCATTACAGGGGAGTTAGGAGACGCGAGCAGCGATAAATAGTAGTGGAACAACCCTGCTTTATTTCTTGCGCACAATTTCATTTACATTAGAGGTGCTGAGCTTAGAATCCTTAGAGGCCTGTATGAAAGTATCGCGCAGATTCATGCAAAACAAGTTACGAGCGTCGGGACCTCGTGCCGCGAGCCTTAATCTAGTAGTGTGACAAGAGACGCCGCCGGTGCCTGGCTCAACGTACTTAATTACCACTAATTGCTACAGCTTATACGTGTACGTTCGCCGTAAACTTTCTCACGGCGTATTATTAATTCCGAATGTCACCTGAATTTGTCTTGGACATTAAATTTGTTGTTTTAATTATCACGGCACGACTAGGAGCGCCCTGTATTAATTTGCGTTACAGAGGTTTAAATGTTTGCATAATTTGAATGATTTTTCAGGGGAATATATACATTTGTCTATTTGTTTATTTTGTCAGATTATTTTTGGAAAGACCACAGCAAGTTTATAGAATTATCATCGCCGTCATGATAATACTTTTCAAAATAACTACATTATATGGCGCAAATGATGGTGATCCCATCTTATGCGGCAATGGTCGTGGGTTCAACCCACACACAGGGGAACATCAACATATCATTTATATGATGATATTTGTGTTTCTGTTGTCTAATGTCCGCAACACAAGTGCTTTAATCGACTTATCTGGGAGTCAGGTCAATGTATGTTGTGTGAATATTAGATAATAATAAAAGAAACATAAGAACTCAGTTGAAATCAATTCATATATAAATCTAAAACTATAACTAAACATAATTAATAATTAAAATTAATAAACACACTAAGCAAACAAATAATAACAATAAATACTTGTGTAATTCCAAACAATCTCTGAGGTGAACCCATCCGTACCGCCAGCCTACAAAAGGCACAAAACAGTAAACACAATTACATAGCCATTGGGACTCGTAAAATTCTTTCTGCTCAATTTGGAAAGTCCTTCGGAAATTCCTTTTTAGCATGATAGGTATTAACAGAGCCAGTTCGAGCTAATCTTGTTTACTTACAATTGCAAATGGTGGCTAATTCTGTTGAGTATCTGCCAATGCACTGTTTCCAGTTTTGTTTCCTCTCTAATTGGTCTTTTTATTCGAATCTGCGGCAGTTTCGAGTATTAGCAGGGAATTGCACTGTGCTTTAGATTTAATCTCAATACTGGGCCTCTTCATTTCAATACAATTTCTTGTTGCACTGAAGGAAATTAGAGACGTAATGGAACGCCAATTTCGGAGATTTAATTTTCCTTTTCACAAAATGGAAATGGAAAATAAAGAATGGACCCCTTAATTGGAGATACTGATACCTGTGTCGGTGTCGAATGGATCGCAATTATTCACATATTTATTTGTTTTAAAAATAAAGATATCCTTTTTGTCTACTGTTACTAAATTAAATCAATTCAGACAACATCCGTTGATCTGAGGTCACTAGCTTAAAGCATATGAGAGAGCAAAGGAATCACAAATAAAATACTTAAATACATATTGAATGCCCGAAAATAAACATACATGTTAGTCATATAGTCATAAGACACTGCCGAATGCGCCAACACACCAGTCGTATCTATTAATAGATAGATTTATTAACTAAAGTATTAAAACAACAACGAAAAGTTAATATTTGGCCGATTCACAAAACATATTTTCCAATTTAAATACATATGCTACAAAAATCCTAGCGTAACGCAGATTTGACAAACGCAATCCGAATAAAATCACGCCCGCTATAGCAATGATATTCGAACCAGCAGGGTGTCTCATGTAAACACCTTATGCTTTCGCCTTTCGCTTCCTGTCGATCGATTCGCCTCAAATAGCCCTCGGCGTCAGACAGGCTTGACTAGAATGAAAGTTGCACGGCGCGTGTACCCCGCCCTTAATATTTAATGGTCAACTAACGTTTCCTATGACGGCGCGGTGATACAAAATTCAAAAGTGAAAATTACACTTAATACTATTTTCCTCGTCTTTGTAGCACTTCACAGTTATATTTCTTGTTAAGGGTGTTATTAGCAAAGCATATTTAAATTGCAGCGAGTCGATTTCATTGGATATTCTGGCTCATTGTGATATGGAGGCGTATTTCACTTCACTGATGCAACTAAAATACTGCAACGTTTAATTTTATAAAATACATGTTTTTCATATTTCCAATAGGAGAAATAACGAATAGATATCAAACTATTATACAATTTAAAGTAA
Organism: Heortia vitessoides; assembly: GCA_020976665.1. Classification (NCBI taxonomy): domain Eukaryota; kingdom Metazoa; phylum Arthropoda; class Insecta; order Lepidoptera; family Crambidae; genus Heortia; species Heortia vitessoides. The sequence continues at coordinate 6,790,535 of JACJUM010003085.1, read as the reverse complement.
CGTTGTACGGGTAACTTTACATTTGCTGGAAAATTTTAAAAGATGTTGGAAAGTTTTGCATTACGGTTTTAAAATCTATTCGAAACGTTTCGATATAAAATGTCCGCAATATACGAGTGGCTGGAGGGATATCTGCAGAATGGTGCATGCAGGGCCACCGACGGGCGATATCCGATAAGAATTCTAAATATTGAGCCAACGTAATAATGCTGTTTACTCCAAGAAACAACGTTAACGACTTGGATATTACGACGAAGAGATGGGGAAGTTTTGTAAAATGCAAACGTGTTCTCAATAAAATCAAATAAAGTTTTAAAAGAAAATAAAGGATAATATGTTCAACTTATTTATGTTTTATGTTTGAGTCAAAATCTGAAATAACCATCATAAAGAATCGACAATATATCAAATCTGATTTTTCACAACTATATGTGGTTGAAAACAATTCAAGTAAATAGCTACATTTTTGTTTATATTAATTTATTTGATGTAACATATAATGCCTGATTTTGGTAGACGGTATCATGAAATGTATATGACAAAATCTTTTAAGCCCTCTACCTTTGCTTAATATATATTGCGAATGGCACCGAGCTGTGTATTTAATTTATAGCATTACCAAGATGGCGTACTTAAATTGCAATGTCGGCAACCCTATTGGCAGGTAACGTTAGGGTACGTCCCGGTTATCAGTAAGCGGGCGACGAGTCGATCGCTTATATCTGATTTGAATTTCGCGCATTACGGCCCATCGAACGCGCCCCCGCGCCCTCTCTGCAAACACTTCAACACTAAGTAACTGAGCAGAAATTCGAAGGAAAACGTCTACCCGCTTATCTTATTCCTTCGAACAACACTTACGTAAATATGGAAAGAGTTCCCGCGGTGCCGACGAGTATTTCATTATCCGTGACCTGTTGAGCGCAAGATTTGTGACTCCTCCTTTATGTAACGTCGTGCGCTCGCAAAAGAACACGCTCTTATCAAATTTTCCAACGTGCGAGTTTACCAAACGCTTCCCGATCGAAATCTATCTGCGAGTAAATAGGCCAGAATTTAATAAACCCAGCGTTGTCTCTGATAGCGAATTTGTATCTTGTAACCGTTTAGCAAATCCGTGGCGTTAGGGTGAGCGTAAAAATTGTACGACACGTAGCGACCCGTATATTTTTTTATCTGTAGGTATTTCTAAAGCTCTTTCCAGCCTCCGGTTCCCACGGTCGGGCTTCCGCTTAGCGGCAATCAGGCCCAGCCTGCGACGCTCTGTCAATACGAAGGCGAGAGGTTTCCCTGATAAACTTATCTGGCGTGCCCCCGCCCCGCCACCCCCTAACCCTTCCCCCTGTCGTCTGCGTTTATCTCACGTATGTACGTACGTTCTACCCGCACCGCATTACTCTGGTACAAAGTTGCTGGCTTGTGTGCTTTTTGACTTTTTTATCGGTGCGTTAAATCGCATTTATAAGGAGGTAATTTTCGTTTACATTATCCGCTGCGATAGCTCCTTCTCTCTATTTATTCAGTCCTTACGCCATCTCGAATAAATTGCTATGTTTATCGTATCAACGCGGGTATACTATACTAGTTATAGGGTTAACTTTACGATCTTTGAGTTAGGTGGTGATTCTTTAGAGTACACGTCACATGTGTTATACAAAGAATAATCTGGCATGACATAAAACCAGTATTCAAGTGAAGTAGAGATCACAATCATTTACATACCCAATTTATAGGTATTCTTATAAAACAAGCCACAATATTTTATCCCTTTACGAAGTTGTCTATTTGGCCGTCTGCCCGGAGTCCGCCACAAGAATTTCAAAGGAAACAGAAATTCCACTACAAGGAAACAAACGCAAAATCTTATAAAATGCAGTTAACGTCAACATACACGCGAACTGCTTCAGTGAGCATGCACTCTTGCGAAGTTGCTTTATTTTCTTATGCCGCGCCAAGCCGGAGGAATCTCGAATAAGGTCCAGAAACGCCAAACTTTCAAGCACTTAGAAATGTTGGTGCCCCGAACGTTGCGAGCGCCTCGAATCCTCTGCAATTATACTGCGTGTATCCTCTCAACGTTTAATCTAGCCGTCTTTGTTCAAAAGGTCCCCGGATTCGGCTATAACTCATCGGCACCCGCAATATAATACTGGCTGTACCTACCCGAATTAATAAATCGACTCCCACCCTTATCTGCGGACGCATCAGCTTCAGAGCGTTTTATTCCATCTTTCTTATTTCGACACTTTTTTATGATCGCTTGAAGGTCCGTAAAGGTGGATTAAAAAAACATCAACCGACCCCCAATTGCGCCGGGAAGAATATTCCGGAACGCCCGAAACCTTGAATAAAAATAAAAAATAATGCCTAAACAACGTTGCCATTTAAATGGAGTAATCTATAAACTCCACGTGTTTCTAAGTACTTACAAAATCAATGTTCTTAAAAGGCAGGCACAATTCTTCGGCTCCGAATTTATTGACATTACTGTTTTACCTTAAAAGGTTTTCACTCAAAATCAATCGAGCGAAAATTTAATGACTGCTTTCAGATTCCTATTAATTCACCTTTACGTACGAATGTTCAGCGAAGTGGTGGAGCATAAAACGCGGTGTTTTCTCGCGAAACAATTAAATTCCTCATACATCGATGGGATTAGGAGGCGAGTTTGGTCGGATCTGGAGTTCGGCATTAAGCCAGCGCGCACTCGAGCAGATCTTAAGTTCGCTCGGTTGAGTCAAGTATTCGGGTTGGTGTCGAACAGTACTCGATCGCGCCGATCGATATATCGGAGGGCGCGCCTACCTAGCCGGGGCTAAATACAATTTACCTTTGTTATTTTTCGTGTCATTAAACTGCGTCGCGATCTCGAACGCTCGATCGGGATTGCGAACTCCGATGCGAATTGTTTGTGAGCTTTTGTTTCACTCCGCTCGCCAGCGACGCGACATCAATTAACGTCGAATCCCCGCCGACTGAATTTTCTTCATGGCCCTCCGTATTATTTGTAGGTAGGTTTAAAACGGAATCATTTACCACCGCCGAACAATGCTTAGAACAGATTTTGTTTTCGAATTTCCAGTGAAATTCCCCGTTCGAGCGAGATAGGAGCGGGGAGTTTTAACAAATTTCGGTGTCGCACTATCTTAGTTTAAAAACAGGCGGGCATTTATTCTGTCCCCTCGGTTGCGTGTTGCCGAACAAATGGAGGGTGCCCACGGCACTCCGGCCGACGCTGGCGTACGCGCCGGTTCATTTGTAAAGCTTTATCGGACCTGACAAATGGCGACACTCACTATTTTTATATCGCGGACGATCGAAGAATACCGTCCATGCTACAGTCCGATTTAACTTCGATTCGTTCCAGGCAAGTTTTATACTATCCAACTTTTTGGCTCACGAGTCAGTTTACAATTTACTGTAGCAGTGTTTCGTATTTATATACCTACATAAAAAAAAACAAGCAACCTTATAACTTGCGGAGAGACATAATCCTCCAACTTATTCTACATGTTGATTATTCAGTCTTATCTAGACATAAAACTTGGTAGAAAGACACTCAACGCGGTAAAGCCCCGCGCGCTCACTTCCCCACGTTAATGCAAAAGCACGTAGTTCCATGTCGGCGCAGAAAGTTGTGCAAAGTGCACAAAGTGCGCGAACGCCGTGGCAAAGCCTTCATTTGTCGGCTCGTGACGGCCGCGTGACAAATGTGGACGCGACTTTATGTGCCGGGGAGGACATGCTGCGATTATACACCGCTATGAAAAATGTCGCCGGGAACTTCACGTCTATCTAGAGAGTAATTTTAATGCACTTTCTGACTCGTCATTAACTCGCTCCGCATTATTAAGAAACGCTCGAACCCTGAAACGAGACGGGAGAGGAAATTTAAAGCGATCTATCCACTGACTTTAATTTAAGCCTACGTACTTTTCTGTAACGATGCTACTTGGTAGCGAAAATCCTATTGCTAGAGGTTTGGGTTAGCGTAGATTGGGTAATTTATACTTGCCTCCTGCCCTCCCTCGGCTCGGGGAGATATAGGTACAAGTAGCAAACGCAGCCACACTCTTCGGTAAAATTACTTAATGGATCGATTAATGGCGGGGTTTTAATTATGTACCAAATCAATCTCACGTTTTACGCATCCATCAGACACGCTGTATATATATTTACATTCTTTATTAATACCTCGTATTTATAAATTACTGAAGACTAAAGTTGGGTTATAAAACGTATAAAATAGCGTCATTTATATAAGTCGTGATGCGGCATTATGTCTGTAATAATTACTTGGCTGCTCGTAAAATTTGTCCTGCTGTATAATAAATATTTAATGATAAGCTCCTTGACTTGGTTAAGCAAATTAAAATTCAATTTGTGTCTCGAACCGTGAAGCATAACGGATTGTCAACCGATTTCGTCACCCCCTTTCTTCCATAATTTCTTGAGTCACTCAATCTCGAGTAGGCACGAGTATTTGTTCAATTCCAGAGACTTTATTACAATTTTCGAGGATCGCGCAACATGATGTTCAGATTCGTACTACAATTATGTTATAAAGAACGCGAATGGATTTCCTGACAGGAGATCAACAATATAATTAGAATAAATGGTCAATAACCTCTGTATTGTTCCAGGTGGAATGTAAAAAAGCACAGCCTAAAGAAGTCATGCTCCCTGCAAACTTGGCCAAGACGAGAGCCGCTGGTCGCGGCGCGTACGGTGAGTTCCTAGGTACCGCCGTAGCGGCAGGCGCCGGCAGCGTCAGATACGCCCCATACCCTGTCCCAGCGCCTGCTCAACTGTTGGTGGCGGGCGCGGGCGCCGGCGGGGGCAGTGCGGCGCATGCGTACCGCCGAGCCCTGGCGGCGCTCCGCCCGGCGCCGCGGCCCCCGCGACCGACGCTCGCGCCTCTTGCCATCCCTCCTCTCGCCTATTCCGTCTCCGAACTCCTCGGCGCACACGCACTCGACATCCCGGCTCTGTACTCTCCCCTCACCCACACCACTCTTCCTACCCCTTTGCCCCTCTGATCCGCGATCCTCTTCCAGCAACATCCACACCACCCTTTCTGAACCCTTCAGCCCTCCAAGGCTTTCTCTAAAACATTGATCTTTAATGCATTCCTCTTTATGCTATAATTCAGTTTTGCTACCTGTCCTCCTTCATTCCTCTTACATTCCTATTTTTCCTTCCTTACCAGCCGAAATGACAATACTAGAACGTACGTTAAGGAAACTGATAATATCCAAAGTGTCTTATTTTTAGTAATTGCCATTAGCGTCAGTTAGCTAGCAGATTTTCAAAATGTAAGAAAATATATTAGAGAAGTCATAGAACCAGTTCTTTTGAGATGATTTATATAACTATCATAATATTGTAAATGAACAGTAGAAACAAAAACTGGAACAATTTTAAGTAGGGTTTATAGAGACAAATATTTTTCTACCAGGTAGTAGGTGCTTAATTCGATTTGATTTTCAAATAGATAGAGGTCATAGCGCTGCGCCTGGTGTTGTTATGATTTCAAGTAGCCTTAATGAAACGTTGGAACGAGGACGTGGGAGTCCTGCTAATTCTTGCCAGTTTGCTACATATCCATCCATATAATAAACTGAACTGCTTAGAGATCAGAGTCTAGTCTACTGTCATTACTTGCAGACGATGATCAAATTTTCCCGAAACTATTTTCATATCTGAATTTTATTATATTCTTTAGCTTTTTACCTTGAATAGTTTTACAGTCTGAAGTCGGCTTTTCAAAAAATGTTATCAGTGGATGAAAAGAGGTACCTATTATCTTTGGATGTTATTTTTATGAGTTTTGTGAGATCCTTAGACAATGTTACTTAATTTTTAATTTATTGTAAAAGTATTGTAAGAAAATTGAATCTAGTCTAGGTACTTAATTAAATACGTTGATATGTGTGTTCTTAGTCAATTTAAATATAAGTTAATTTATTTTATTTGAAACCCTACTCTTTGCATATTATTTATTTATATTATGCATTGCCAAATTAGGACCAAATATCTTATGTTCACTATTAGTTTTATTTAGTTGTATAATATATACCGATACTTCATTATTAACTTGTACTGTTGTTTTAACAGTGAGGTTATATCATCACACACTCAAGTTGTTATAAAAACGTAGCTCTCGTAAACTAATAGAATTAATTGTATTAACTTATTAAGTAGGATTTTTTCGGTAGAAATTAGATTAATAAATATCATTTCTAAAATATTTAAAAACGTCTGTTTGTTTAACATGTTTAGCTTTAGACTAACAAGTTGTAGAATAGATTAACATTAAAAGTATATTGGCGCGCCATCGCTTCTGGTGAGCGTCCGCACTAACATACCCCATATGTAAAACCACTAGAAATGTTTGGTGTTAGATACGACTAGATAATATTGAATGCTCTTTATATAAACGTAACTATGTATTATATTCACATATTCAGTGTTTGTGTAATAAGATATTATTCTATCGCCAAGCAAAATAGTGTCTCATGGCACATTTCGAGTATTAATGTTAAAGACACACATATTTAAATGTAAGGTTTAAGGATCGATCGATTTATGTAAATGTTTTTACATTTCTAGATTTCATGTGGTCATTGGGTGCTCTTCCTGACGGTAAGTTGATTCACGTTTTTTTTTAAAAGTCACTTCATTTTCTGCTGCTCTTGCATTATCAGATCATGTTATCACGTTCTGGCACCGAAATGTAAACGTTTTTTGTGCGATATGGTAACTGGGGTATTCGGATCAAGGCGTTGACTACAGCTCGCTAATCCTCAATGTTGCTAGACGTCGATACATTTAATTAACGGTATACTTATGTGTCGCGAACACCCATCAGCGTGATGGATCACGTGGCAGGCGCAGTGGTGACAGATACACTATTTTGATTGGCAATAATATGATAAACGATCCGCTATAGTAATCATATCAGCCGATATTGACGTCCGACGATCATTCATTTTACATTTTATTACGGACTTCATGTTGTTATCGAAACCGGCGGTACTAATTACTTTTTAAATTAATCATTTTAAAAAGTATCGGTGCTGCTTGTTTCGCTGAGTGCTAATTCCATGTTTGATATAGAGTAGCGTTGATTTGTTTGGTATTTAACTAAGTTGTATTTCTATGCGGTAGGTATCTCTTATAGAAAATAAAGTCCACTTATAGTGTCGTACTGTAATAGATTAATTGGTGTCAACAAATTATTAAGCGCTGGAGATTATCCAACATAATGTAGCTCCGATAGTGTGTTATATTTGCTTACCATGTAAGTGACGTCATTATTGGAATCGGGTCATCGATACAGTTATATGCCTAGCAAAAGTTCAAATATAACAATAAACCGACTGGAACACTTCAACCGATATAGCATGTTGTCTTTACTAACCTTGCCGTTTCATTACAGCTGATCACTGTTATATGTGTATAATTTGTGTTTGTTTGTTGCGCAGGTTTTCCCGCAGCGTACGCCGCCTATGCGGCAGGACGTAGTTATTCGGGCTATCCTAGCTTCGGGCTGCCGTATCCTGCAGGTAATCCCCTGGCGAGCTTGCACCACCAACTGTCCGGCAATCACTACCACCACCTGGCGACACTCTTGCCATACCACCCGCTGGAGCTCAGCGGGGTTTACAATGTACACGCCATGCATCTGTGAACTCGAGCCGCGGCAATGCATTCCACTAACCGCTAACCTTCTACTGACACCGATCGCTTACCTACTGACATATCATTCATACAAACTGTCGCACACTATCCTCTACTGTGGTCACTGTCTAACTCTCTGTTCAACTAACTCCCATCACAAAAGTTCGTGTGAACTCACTAACAACTTTACTAACAAGTTAAAATCCAACGATGACTGAACCATCTAGATAAATGCCACGCCGTCAATTACAAAACGTCCATGTTTGAGGATTGCTACTTATTGTTTATCTCGAGAATTTTGTCAAGACAATCCGGCCAATTTCGAGCGCCTCGCTGTGTGTTTGCCGACAATTCGCCCTAACGATTCTCAAATGTTACGCGTCAAGCAAACACTCGAGCGCAAATACCGCGTTTGCTCGCCCCCCTCCTCGGCCCACTAGTATCGCGCCATCACCCACTCCTCATTAACAGAGAAAGCTTTTAAAAGAGATTTAAACAGATTCAAACAAAAGTACAGAAAAAGAGACGTCCTTTTTGTGGTGACTTCTATGTAAATCTCGGGGCGGACGGAAAAGAATTTTCACTAATTAAAAGTAGTCCACCGAAGGCTTCGGGCCCATCCCGTCGAATGAGACTAGAATGTTAATTTTTGAGAAGCCTTTATTATTCTATCGGGGTTAGTTTGTTTCGTTCTCCCGTGAAAAACTAACCTTAGGCCGGGAGGCTGGAGGCAGGAGGCAGGAGGGCGAGCGAGCGGCGGCCGCAGCTGCGTAAATACTCTTCTCGTTATTTGTCCACACTCCGTGTTTGAGCCACGGCTCCACCATAATTACGCCACTAAGCTTTGGCTTTCCACATTTTTTGTGGTCAGACCGAACGCCGCACAATTTTTTCGGTCAGACATGTATGGCGGAACAAACCAAATTCTTAATTGAGCACTCGAGATGTAAATCGTACTCGTCTTTTTCGTAATCGAACACGATTGATGGTATCGTAGCAGAGCCGGTGACCACGTTCGGTCAAGTTTTATTTTGTATTAGTCGTACAAATCGTTCCGCGTTAATTACTTTTAGCGGGCGTTCTGCGACACGCGAGTCAGACGTTTCTAACGTTCACAAAAAACGTCGCCGATTGTGTGCGCTCGTTCGATTGTAAATATAATTGTACAATGGACCGAGCCAGTAATTACACAGGTGTTCGAACGGGCCGTTTGAATTAATGGCGTTATCGAACGCAAGTCCGCCGTTCCCGTGTACCGGCCGCCCTCCGCAAGGAATAGTAGTTTAAATTGAAAGATAGCACGCGTCTTCGATACATTACGCCACCTAACGAACCTTGGAGCGGTGCTGTTATTTCCTATAGCAAAATACCGCCGCACATTTAAAATTTTCCGCCTTAGCGGAGGCAGGTACTGAGCCTCTACATTATAACTCGCATAAACTCATAAAGCTTGTCGTTTACCTTTTATCCTGCCACGTCGGGACTCCGTCAACTCGGCTTTAAACGTGAATTTCCAACGAAAATCCGTTTCCTTGCCGGCGGTTAGCTATAGGACCGCAACGTGCGTACGTCCGTGCGCCAGATGCCCGCCCACGATTAATGTGCGCCTATTTTGCCCATTAGCATTCCTCGGCCAGCGCCGCTACCAGCTTATTGGTAACATCATCTACGATACCAATATCTAATCTGCCATAAATTGTAACATAATATGTCCGGTCGGAACCGGTTAATTAAATTTCACGACGTGAATATTAATAAGGTCTATGGAAAGCGAGACATTCTGCGCTTTTAATTTCATTTTATTGCGGAGGAGAGCGTGGCGTCGTCCTTTGAAGCGGCAGATGCCGCGACAGAGTGCATCGCAGCGAGCCACAACTTCGAGCCTTTAATATGGAGTAGTCTCTGTGAACTTGGGAAACGACTGCGCGTTCTGTCCGACGAAGACAGTTTTCGAACGTATATAAACAACTTTGTTAGTTTCTAATGGAACGGAATTAATGTTAAATAATACGCGAGTCGACGCTTTCTGGGCGCCTCGCTGCCTTTTTATTGCGGTGTTTCCTCAAGAAAATTCGGAAGCGTTTGAGCGAGAGCTGAGGGAGCCTGCCAGGGCGCAGTTTACACATAGTTTGCGGCGTGCCTGCGAATAAGTTTAGAAAAATGTTCTGCCTAACTATTACTCGGCAAGCGGCGATAACTTGGCTTATGTATACCAACGGATGGCGATAAATATCACAACCACACTTCGTGGCCAGATCACTAGGTCTGACACTATAATCTAGAGTAGACCGACATTTAGACGCTCTTATAGCATAATCTTAGGCTATTTATTATTAGGGACTTTTCACTTTTTCCTCTCTATTTAGATATTAATTACATTAATCGTCGTTTAGGTGTAGTGTTTTGTAGTTTCAGAATAACGATTTTAGAATTCTCCTACATAGCATGCTAGACTAGGTTTAGCGTTTGGGATTTCTTAGGAATAGGTTCGGCTGAACGCAACGCCTGACAGTAGTGACTACGAATAATTTATTTTAACTGTAAAACAAACTACTGCATCCATGAACATCAGAGGTTAACTGGAACAAATAGAATTTCAAACTTTTTCATATAAATTTAGGAAAAGCAATTACTTCGATGCTACCGTCTGATGAACAGTCTAAGAATTAAATCTATTTACTTGTAAAGTTTTCTTAGAGGATGCCGTGAGCGTTGAAACAAAACTGTTATTAAAACATTGTGCAGAAACTAAAATTAATACTAGCAATTTGTACTTGTCTCCCTTCCATTATTCCATGCTCACAAGAAAATAAAACGGGAGTATAAATAAATTAAAGCTTTTTCCACGTGTCACCTGAAATGACGCGTTTCCCTTCAAGTAATGTATTGTTAAATAATTCATAATGTTAGGTGTATTCGTACTTGTCGCTTTGGTGGCAGCGTAGCCTTTAAACCAGAAAGATGAGCATTTTAGTCAAGCTTTGTAGGAATAAGCCATTAGCAGAATTTTTAAAACGTAATTTTTCCTTATCGCTAGATCTGTGGAGCGTTGTGTTTGGCCTATATTTAGAAACATTTGATATTTAAGGGTGTATTAATATTAATGAATATGATATAGCAAATATCTGTTAGACGTATAGAAATTAATTTGGAATTACTAAGTTTAGAGGATGAGAACTAACAAAAATATTAGATTTTTATTTGCGTAGCTAATCATAATCTTTAGAATTAGTTTAGATTGTTGTTTTATTTAAATTCATTGTAAAAATGAAGTCGAACACTACACATCGAGCTTGAAAAGTATTATTTTAATATCTAATTAAATTAAATATTCGCTATAATTGTAATATATTTAATTTTTAATTTCGATGTTGTTTGTCTATTATATTTTATATTTACACTGCTTAAATGATAATGTTATGATATATTTATCGTTGTTGTTATATATTTTTGGATGCAACTATTTTAAGCTACCTTCCTCGTGTTACTGTGAAGTAAGAGGGTTCAGTAATGCGTATCGGTACTAAACGAGAGTAACCACTCTCAAGTTTTACTGAGCGTTTGTCGGCATTCATTGCAATAAATTCATTGCTTTGTCACAACACCTCGCAATAAATTATTTGACAAAATTAAGGTATTTTAACAAAATTATTACGTAAATAAGTTAATCATTCGAAGGTTTATCGCTATCTATGCGACCGTCCTTGCCGCCATCCTCTAAACTAGTCATACAAGTAAGCTTGGATTATTGTATCGCGTAATGTAAGAACGTTACCTTACGTTAAGTGGCGACCGATTTCATTCAAATCACCCTCGGTAAAACTATACGTCATTAAGCAATATTATACCCTGTAGGATTCGTAATTGGTGATCAAAACTTAAGGTCGAGCAGTCAAATTGACTTTTCCCCTATTACGTGGTCCATTGCGTGCCCAGATATACTAATACCAAATGAATTATTCAGTAAATAACACCATACTCTTGATACAATTTTGATGATCGAATCGATAGAATAGCACGAATGACCCCGCACCCTGCATCGTGCCTGTGCGTGATACTCACCCAACTGGGATCTACGAAAACATAGTAAAATCCATGCCATCATTCCGTATCTATGCGTGCAAACAATTTTAAATAGCCCGAAAACAGTAAACAGGAAACTATCAATTCCAAGTTTCCCCATAAAGATTCGACGAGTGGAACTCCGGGCGATTCTCCCTTTTTTCAGTATTCCTTTGCGTAATGCTTTGTTTTGTTTTTTTTCCCAATGTTAATTTGTTGTAATTAGTTCGGAAGGGATTCGGGGGTTCTCAGTCCGTCAGTGGGACGGAGAGCTGCGCTGCCGGCCTTGTAGCTTTTTTATTTTGTTGCCGCAGGTGTAGTGGGAGTAATCCCACCAGAAAGTCGCATCTTGGTCGGCGCGGAGTACGTAGGACCGGGTACGCTGCGGCCGAACTCGTAAGCTGCCGCCGCAGCCGCGCCTACGCCCGCGCCACCGCTATACCACTCTTTCCCGGACACACCCATTAACGGCTCCCGGAATTTCTTACGAACACAAATAAATCTTTTAAAGCGAATAGCTCTTTGGTATTACGACCCCTTCCGCTCACCCTCGATCCACACAAGGAATGCAATGTCGCAAAGTCAGTTTCCATTATGCTCGAATTCGCAGATGCGTGAATGCGGTTCGCCCGACTAGGTTCGCCCATATAGCCCGATACGAAATTACTTGAATGTAACCAAATTAGTATTGATTCATGATTAAATTGCGGTATCCCTCAGGAAGTTATTCCAATAACATTAGATAACGTAATTTAGGTATCGTTCGTATTGCACAGATCGCTTTATGAACTACTTACTATGTAACCCATGTGTCAAATTTTTAATGTATTTTTAAGTCTACTCTGTATTCATAAGTCAATAGCATTGTTCTTATCACTGTTCTGACATATCGTCTTATATCATTAATCGTAAGTTTATGATATTGTGAAGCCGCTATATTTTAAAATAAAGGAAATTGCCGTTGTATAAGCAAAACGTTTTATCGTTTATTGTCCAATCACAAATCGAGGTCGATCAGTGCCTTATTTACCGTTCGTTCGCATATCGATTGCGACGAAAATAAACTGGAAGAGATAGTGTGTTAGCGCGGAGTTGGCTAGCGTGCTTAAAGTTTCTTGATCGCGGCTCCATTGTGTTTAACGTTGGTTTTTCGTTTCTCTGACTCATCCAACGCGGCACACGCAGCGTGGTGCCCGCGACGCGCGCCTCCGCAGACAGCCGGTAAGCCGCGCATGCTTGCGAGCATGCTCTCGCGGGCCCGGGGAGGCACAAGCGACCGCGGCCCGCCCGCCGCCGCATGGCCCGCATTCCGCAAATTCAACACGCTTGCCCTCAGAATGCAGCCCGCGAACCAGACATTCACGCAACTATTTTGCATAGTTCTCTGCTCACTTGCACTCTTGAACCGAACATTTCGCTGCAAAAATCCAAATAACCCGCGCAAATCCGAGAATCACCAGTTTATACTCAAGTAAAAAGACTACGGTACAAATTAGGGCCTTGAAACAAAATTCCTTAAAGAGTCACACTGCTGTCGTCGGTTTGAATCCAAATAATTAGCTGGCAAGGCGGCGAGTGGCCGCGTGTTGCGACCGGTGCCAACTCCATTTGTAATTTAAGATATTTGACCGTTAATTGTGTTAGTAACTGTTACGTTTAGTGCTTGTTGCTTAGGTCGAAGCTCGGACGAACTCGTTCCGCCTTAACCTCCGCAGCACTTCCTAGATTCTCATAAAACAATAGTTAATAGCCCATAGCGATCGGTGGCTCGCCACCGACTTAGATTCGAGTGCTGTGTTTGGATGGGTCAGATGTTTTATTTCTTTTTGTTGATTTTAGATTTAGTTCCTTTTTCTGGATGTTATAGTTTTTGGTTATACTTCGCTAGTCTAGCGAGCTCCATCGCCCATAATTACAGTAGATTTTTTGGCATATTTGAGTGCCCACAAGACTATTGGGCATTAGCATACTGATCTCTTCTAGTTAGTGTTAAACCCTACGCAGAACCTAAAAATGCGAGAAGTAAGTCCTTTCTCCCTGCATAGACGTCCGTGGTAGACCATGGTCACGGTCTTAGTAATGGTCACTTTGTTTGTACTCACCCGATTAAACCCGTCACTTCCCGCATCGCTCCGATCGGGGAAAAGGGATTCACCTACCGACATATATCGTACATACCGATGATTCACGTGTTTCACAAAAGTATGTGATACCAAGAGAGACCGCAGTCTGGCGAGAGTATGGAGGACGCCGTCCGGTGCTGGAATTAGGGCGAGTAATTTCTCTTTTGAACATTGTAAAGTTGTATCAGTAAATATCGAAAACTAGAATAGAGTACTCATGTGTGTTAAACTGTTGGAAATATTGAACAAGTAAAAAGCGACCGAGTAGCGTGTTAATAGCGTCCAAATTAAAAAAAAAAGTAAATTAGACTTTTAGCATTAGAATAGTCTAAGGTTTATAGAAAATTGGAAGAAAACGTGTAGTATCTAATCGTTAAGAAAAAGTCAATTAGAAAAATTTGGAATAGTCTATATCTAGAACTAGACAAAAGAGTTTCGGGCGATTTAATTGTTATCGTACTTTAGTCGAGCTTCGAGATTAGATGTAAGTTGGAAAAGCGTCAAAGTGAAGATTTGGACAATGCTTTGTTTTTGAAATTGTAGGTAGAAAAGTAAGCGAATAGAATAGGTGGTAAACAATACATTTGTGATTGGTGGTGCAAACTCTTTTCTAGCTGTATTTAATACTTGTTTAGTTCTAAGATTTTTCTAGAATAGAATTTTATTGTAACTAATTGATTTTGTGCCTTAGAAAAGAAGTAACTACAATAGAATCGTTTTCAAATGTATAAACAACGAAATAGAATAGTTACATTTAAAGTTTTCCATAGAATAGTATTATTGTAATGGTTTTAAACAGTAGAAAACTAATGTAGAACTAAGCGGATTATTCCGCAGATATAATTTGACTACAAGGGTAGCGATTTTTTATTCAAAATTTAGTTTAAACGTAGAGAGTTTTGAATTTTTCCCATTTAATAATTGTGTGTTGTTAACGACGATTCATATTTGGAGTTTCGTTTCGCTTTTATTTACTGTGGCTTTACATGTTTCTGATGTATTTTCTTATCTATGGCTGAACCATGTTTCCGCGTATGCCTTTATAGATTGATGACCATGTGTGTAGAACAAGACCTGCAGCCAACGGCGTACTCAAGGAAGCTGAAGGCTTAAGGACACGATTCCGTTGAATCGGAAGTGGCGTGCGTTCGACCGACAGCATAGAAACTCGATTAATTTGCAATGGAGATAAGACCAAGTTGAGCGCTCGAACTGGCAAAATCTTCACGTGTTATTGATGGAACCTATTAAATATACGTTTCGGGTGTGAGACGCGTACGCGGAGTATCCAGTAAACGTTCAAATAAAACATTTCAATCGCGCAGAGTGGGAACTGAAGTATAGCGAGGGCGGCGGTGAAGGATAGCGAGCGGCACCGATGCCCTGAAACTTTGCTAATGTCTGCTCGTAACCTGCCTTACGACACGCGTTTTTTACTCGTGTTCGACTTTGTATATTTTATGACCAGAACTAGCTTTAAACGTGACTTTGTGCTTGATACTTTTTGTTTTAACAGCCTTTGTTTCCCTTTATACACTTTTAAGGACATGGTTGATGTACAATTTGTATTTATTTTCAAAATAAGGAATAGGTATATTCTAAATTTCATACCCACTATAACATTATAGTACCCTTGTTCATAAATTGAACTTACACTTTTACTCTTTGAACTGTGTCGTAAAACATAAAATTTTATTATACCCACAATCAACTTGATCTCCAAACTTTTTTCAAACTCGCCGCGAGGCCCTTGTCAGGTCTACGTCCTCATTTCTCCAAACACCAACTTTTCACGTTTTATTCCCGTAACTGCCGACAAATTTCGTTCCAACTCCTATTTCTCATGTAGCACTAAAACACCCGCACATACCTTGCGAAAAATTCCGAGACCCGATTTTCGAAGTGGGAGAAGAACATTGTTATATATAAAAAGGCCCTCGTAATATACTAGGTGGAAGGGCGAGAGTACGCTCCTTGAATATTTCGTTAGACCGTCATCCCACTTCAGAAGAAGAATTATTAAGTTTGGCAAACTTCGCAATTATGAAAGTTCGAATAGCTCTCATAAGACGGCCTCTGAATTTATAGATGAATATGTGCTTGCCATAAAGGTGTGACATACTTTGCGAATTACCTTCTTGCAACTATTCCGCTAAGAAGGGTTGATATCGACATATATCGGGTGGAATGACTTTTCTGCCAAATTAACTTTTGCAAGACTGTATTGGCAACATATTTACGACCAATTTTTATTTGAGAATATTTCGTTTGACATGTCGTGCACAAAATAGCGATGTCACATACAAAAACTTTATTGGTTCTAACGGTATTAGTTCTTTAAGTTGTGGCTGCAGGGACATGCATAAGTTACATATATTTTAAAGGCGCGCAGCCTAGTGCACGCGGCCATTTTTTGCTAAGGTGACTTAATTTTCTGGCTCCTTTCGTTCACAAGGCTTCGAGCAACTTCAATTATACGCACAAATTACATTTGAAACACACGCCGTAAGCTACTGCCGTTAATGTCTCGAGCAGATATAGTCGGTGAAGATAGCGTTCGCTGCTAACTCGATTGAAGTCGTAAATTATTTGAGGTCAGGAACACGCCTCACGCAAGTTACGCTCTTTGTGACTTTGTTTGCCGTAAACCGAGCCAAATATCAATGATTGAAATGTTTATGCCCATTTTCAACTGTTGGAAACACTATTCAATTATTCCTTCTCATCCGTAACCCGATAAATAGTTTTGACTAACAAACACATAAATCGAATACACATTTACAAAATCACCCGAATCATTAAATACTGTTAGCGCAAATAATTATATGCCAGCAATATCATCACATAATGTTAAATAGTAAATACTGCTTACTCGGTTTATTGATAGATAATGACCGCGCGGTAATGGGGAAAGAATGAAGCACACTAACGGTGGAGAGATGCGTCCATATCGCTTAAATTCTTATTTATTACACAAGGGCCCTCAAATAAATAGGCTCTCATATCGAAAATAATGTTATTAAAATGTGTCAGCATTTTAGCGTTCGCAAGCGCGGCAGCGGGCGCGGGCGCGAGCGTGCGAGCGGGCGTGCGAGCGGGCGTGCGAGCGGGCGTGCGAGCGAGATAGCCGCCAACGCCATCTATCATTCGTCCTCCATTACTTATATTGTACTTTTTTGCAAAGTCACTCGCAGGCCGGTAATCACCTGGTGCTACCGCGGTCCATTTTTCACACTAAGTCATAACTCGCGCATCTGACAAAAATAAAATTTGTCGTACAAGCCAATAGGGGTAATGGTGACAGTATGAGCAAGCAGAAAAGTGAATATTAATCTGAATATTGTTAGGGCGGGGACTCTTATAGAACACGAATCACAATTGTAGCTGTGGAAATTGAATTTAGTAGACTCATCCTTGCTCTAAAATTCTTCTTTATGTGATAAATATGGTTATTTATTCAACGTACGACCCACTCGATCTATTAATTGGAATAAATTATAAACTTCACACTATTAAATTTAATATCCTCAACTTTAATAATTCAAGATGGCCGGATTTCTACACTTATTTAGAGTGGTACATTTAAAAAACATGCACATTCGAACACCTTTCACCACTAAACTCAATTTGTTTGACGGACAGGTGTCGCCTTAAACCGTTTCAACATAAAGGTGCTTCTCAACTCAATAACAGCAGTATAGCGAAGGTACCGAAAGCGTGAAGAAGTGCGTACGTAATGCCGTCGCGTCGGGAGCGGGATGTGGCGCAAAGCCTAGTGTCGTGGCAGCGTCAAGATCTCGACGTGCCCCGTATGCTAATGCCCTCCCCTATTCAATAAGCAGACCGCCTCGTACCAGAGAGAACTCACGTCTGATAATTTACTGGATATTTTGTAAAAGTTTTTTCGCCCTCTGTGATTTATACCCGCGAAACTTCCAGCTCTCTTTTTCATTTGAATGCACGTGACATGCGTGATATTTTTTTTGTTCCGACATAATCTCGACGAGTATTCGCTGGCCTCATCCGTCAAAAAACATCTGTCTCCAACGGGTAAATTATTCATGCATTTACGCGGTTCAACTTTATCTCCAAGTTTAAGAAGCTACATCGACAATCGCTTTGGATGCTAAGTGTAGGAAAGATCCAACTCCTCATTAATAGTCAATTGCGTTCAGAATAAACGAACTATCGTGAACATATTTTTGAACTTCGAACGATTTTACTACTTGGCTTTATACGTATTACCTATAAATAGGTTTTCCCGACAGTTTTACTCATAAAGAGTTTGATTGAAAAAAGTGTTATAAGTAAAGTATAATATTTTCACGCTTTTAATTTGTTATCACTGGTGTATTTCAGCTTGTTGCGTCATTAGGTGGATATCATAGACAAAACAAACTTTTTTTCCACACTAAGCTGTCACATTCAAACACGTTTGATGGTTCAGTCATGGATGTATGTTTGTCACTAACGAGTGTGAGTGTCACTCGTGTCTGTGGAGCGAATGCGATCCGTGTGTATGTTTGCAGTTGACCTGACCAACGGCCAACTCACTCCGAACAACAACACGCCGCTGCTCGCGCAGGCGCTCTCAGGTGAGGCGTCCATTACTGTTCGAACCTCCCATACAAAAGCCATCACACGATAACAAGCGGTTTGGCAATATCTGTCGCTTATGTGCTGTTTACTTTCATGGTGTCTACTTTTCTTACATGAGTCATTCATATATATACATGAATACTACATTGTTACATGAACTGCTCATAACAAATACACGTTTTTATTTTGTATTTTATATAAATAAATCAGGGTTTCCTAGCTATTGGCTAACTATTTTATAACATGTAAAAACTATTTAAATATTTTAAGCTTCCAAATATGACCGCATAGTAATTCATTACAAAATATAAGAAACCTTTAACTTCTGATGTGCAATTTATTTTTCGATTCAAGATTTTTCTGGCACTCGCGGTCGCTTTACCATTGGTTAATACTGATGCAATCTTCAAGATAATCATCAAACGATGCATAGGAAGCCCTGATCGGTAGATAACACGCACACCACACATAACACACCGTATGTCCACAGTGATGAACAACTACCAGGCAGCAGCTGCCGGTTTTGGTCCACCGGCGTCGCCGCACGCTGCCGGAGGCCGGGCCGGATTCCCTGCTGCGAGCTCGCCGGGACCGGCGCTGGATGTGTACGGCTCGGCGGCTGATAGCGTTGGATACGTGCAGGCGGCCAGCCCCCAGCCCTCTGGATTCCCCGCGATTGCTGTCAGCCGCGCGCCCCTCAATTACACCCCAGTGAGTTTACACCTTTACCTGTATGTTGATCGTTTCCGTGATATATTGTATAGAGCCCATTCATATTGTGAGGTTGTTTTTAATTAAGGGATAAAACTATTTTTCAATCCTATGCTTTGTTTAATTATATCTTCATCTGGATTAACTTAATTCAATTTTCTATTGAACAATTTCTTTCCAACTAGAGTTTTAGTTAAAAATATTATTCTTTTGCTGATCAAAAACAATATGCAGTCAAAATGTATGAATAAAAATCGCATTCGCAATATGAATTTAACAAAAGTTTTATGCTTATTTTATTTCGTGATGAATGGGATAAAGTTATTAACTTTTGATTCGAACTTTTTTCATTTATTACGTCATGTTCAAAATGTCTATTCCAGTAAGGCCCAAATGAAGGCAATTCCCAAAATTGTCCTTGTTCGAAAAGTTTCAACTGTCACAGAATTCAAATTAATGTTTGTTCTGTTTTGTTTTTCTTCGGGCCTTTTGATTCGCGATTCAAGATGCTAGAAATGTATTTTTGCATTCGCACCGTGGTCATAGCCAGATACATTAAACAAAAAAAAAATGTGGTTCTCAAACCTTTTCACTACAATTCCGTAAAAAAAGAACTTTTAAATCCCATATTCCAAACGACGTTCCCTTACTTAATAGGTCAAACGTTTTAGTTCGGTCTAGTGCATGTAATATCATACGGCAGCGTGCAGACGCAATTAGCACTCTACGGCACTAAAATTTTAGAGACTCGGTCCAACCTCATTACCGCGCCGATCTTCCTTGTCGCTTTAAGGCATAATCAGCATAAGTTAGCGGGGGAGTGAAGCGTGAGAGTTGCGATTATAAAGTGTACCGAAATATGGGAGCCGGCGAGCAATCTACGCGGTGCACCGCATGTAATGGCTTTTTAAAACTGCGACCGAGCCATAACTGCTTCCTTAGACGCCATCAGTCTTCATTGCTTGTCGCCGCCCGCCGCCAGCCACGAGATCTTAACTCCGCACGTCCTTGTATTTCAAACACATTTTTCATAGTGCGCTCGAAAGCTTCTTTAATTTTTATAGCGGTCGTCGCTTTCGGTGTTGCTGCTTTAAACCTCTTGACACGACTTTAGCGGGTCACAGGATCGAAACATAGACAATCTGCTATTTGTACTAAATATTTTTATCTTTTTAGATCATTTAATTTAGTTTCGTTTATCGATCGGTCAACGAAAAGGGGACTTTAATATCGATGGTTCCATGTATAATACAAAAGTACCTGCATTTTGAAGATGTTACTGTAGTTTTCTTAATAAATTAATTTAGTCAAATTTTATTGAGTATTCTTATCTGTTGCATTAAAGGTCGTGCGTTCGTTCCCACCTAAAACAAATATCATGAATATATATAATATTTTGTTCTGTGTCTAGGTGTTAAATACGTATTTAAGTATTTTTAGTGATTCCCCGTTGTCTGCTCTAACAACTTATCTCGGAGTAAGATGTTTTGTAAATTATTTATTTATGTATTTTTAAAATGTGTGTTTTGTAGATAGGTACAAAACGAAGATGCCTGTAACCTTTGCCGGGGACAAATTTTCACTCAAAGCTCTCCGTCTAAATCCGGATTTATAACCGAGCTTACACATTAACATCGGCACCGGACCAATTGTTTCGCAGAGCGTGAACCGAGTGGTTTTCGCGGCGAAGCACTAAGCCACCCTTCCGTTTCAGTCTTGTCATATATCAAACGGGATATTAACTCAATCGCCCGTAATCGCCGGGGCAAAACAAATACGTCGCTAATGAGAAAATGAACGGGCGTCGGCGGCTGGACGGCGCATATGGTTCCTGGGTGTAAAACGGTCTTATTAGGTAACGTGTATGCCCCCACGGGCAATAACCGTAAATCAAGGAGAACAAGCGCTGTAATTACCGTTGCCGAGCGGTCGCGCGTTGCTCTAACTCATCCACTCGCTGTTTTTATTTTGCTCGCCACAGCCCGCTACCGCTCTATCGACTGCGAACCAAACTTACTACCTTTAAATCTGCCCCAGGAGAGGTTAATGTTCAACTGAACGCTTTATACCCACCATTCAATTATGCCGCAACCCGATTAACCTATTCAATTTTATTCACAATTTGTTTGCTAAGTCGGACGATCGCACTTTGCTTTATATGGTATCCGATAAATGATATCCCTTAATTCGACTCTCTCTCTTTTCCAGGGGCCCCTGATTCCTGCGGCTTTTACCAACGGTTATCATTGAAAGTGTTATAGCACAAATATTTTACGTGAGTATAATTTTTATGTGCACTTTCGTCCCACTCTATTAAAATGTCGTTACGGTGAACATAGCGCAATAAAAATGCCGGCGTGTGTAATCGTTGCCGCCACAGGAATGAACACTGAAAATTAACACAAATGTTTTTTTAAATGTCCTCATAAGAATTACACAGGGCAACTAAAAGTAATGGTTAAATAGCAAGCGCTAAGTAATAGTTAATGCACTACCTCTTGTTATAATTACTTGGAATTAATGTGTGGCCAAGGACCGTGCCGCGATGTTTTGAGCGGTAGACAATCGGTATATTTTAACGTTTATTTAGGTGGCGAGCGGTGTGGTGGCGCGTAGCGTCCCCCGAGCGCAGCCGGCCGCCGCAAGACCCCCCCTACCCCCTCCAGCCTGCCACCCGCCCGCGCCGCCGCTCAAGCCTGTGCGCCCGCGCAATCGCCGCACTCTGCGACTCAGCACCGGCGCACTCAACACCCTCAGCGCCCGTGCCCCGCACCCGCGCACTCGACATTCTTGCGACCCGGCGCCCGCGCCTTCGACACTCATGGGCTGCGGCACCCGCGCACTTGTTGCACTCTTCGCATCGAAGTTCGCGCCGTGCCGCGCCTCGCGCACCCAACGACCGCGGCGTCTCAATCTCATACCAACCTTCTAGATACTTCTAGGCGTACCCACACTTGGGCTACCACCCCTCCACACCATTCCTCTCATTTACTCCCCTCCCCCCTCCCAACATCCCACCGACCCGTCACGAGGCGACCTCGTCTATTGTAAATAACGATAATCTACTTTTTGTCGTGTGAACGAGAGATAGTCTTTGATTGAACAGGTATTTTTTCAAACTTTTCTCGCTTTCGACTGTACCGTAGATGTGTTGTCAGAATAAATAACGATTTAAACTACAAAAAAAATACATTTCATAATTAAATAATGTTGCATCTAGACATTTTATTGCAGGGAAGTACATACATATATCTTAACTATTTTATTATTCATAGTTAAATTACAGTTTAAGGTAATAAATAACGAGTCCTCGTCGCGCGCGGGACCTTCGTTTCAGTAGATATTGATGAATTTCCTTTGTAATCCCCACCGAGCGCGTGTTGCATTCGATGTTAAATCGCAAGCTTTTAAGAGTATGGTAGTTGGAAGTGATTAGAGACCCACGTGGTCGTTCGCAGCAGCTTGCCCCCGTGCCCGTGTGTACAGAGTTGAGTGCCGGCGGTAGGCCGCGTGGTCGCAGCGGCAAGCGACCGCGCCACGCCGCGCCGGAGTCGGCGACAAGCGTCAGGCGCCAGGCGACAGAGGTGGTGACAGGCGATGGCTGGAGACCGGAGACAATAACGGTGCGCGACACTTGATCCGCGCGCCTCTTCGCTCGTCCACCAACACATATTTAATTCTATCTATTTTTAATATTAATGTCAAATATTAACATAATTATTATACTATTATATATTACGCATATTTTACCTATGAATGTAATTATTTTCGCCTAATTCGAATTGTATAAAATCACCTCTTTGAACAGCGGTTCTGTTTCAGTAGCAAACAAGTTTCTCGATTACTTCCGTATAAGACTATGTTAGTTACAAGTATACATACTTCTAATATTATGTATTATTATATAAAATTTTATCCTAAGGATAATATGATCATATTACGATTCATAAGGACGTTTGGAAAGCTAAGTCGGAACATTTCAGAATATCTCTCATCGCGTTAAGATAATAATTCGTTTCTATCTTGTACCTTTGAAGTAGGTATTGTAATTATAATAAATAACAATTTTGTGCATTACGTAATAATATTTCATTGTTTCTTACGATTGTATTTACCGTAATGTAAGACCACTGTTAAAACATTATAACACTCCTCTTAATACGCGGAGTCACATCGTACTTAGTTGTATTAAAAATTTTAATCAAAATAATAATTCAAACAGTAAAATTTTCGTACAGACAGTGCTAGATACACGACACAAATATTTCAATAAAATAAAGACAGGGATAAATAAAAACACAGCCAAAGGCTCAGGTTTGAGGTAATAGAATAAAATATGAAGTCAATTCATTAATCATATTCGTTAGGTACTGGTGACATTTTTATCGACCACTGTCTAGTTTGCAGTTAGAAAGAGCCGCGGAGCGCGCGTAGACCTCGTAGCGCGTAGGTCGGCTATGGTACTACGCCGTAGCAGGCTGAACCGCTTGAAGCTACGCGTGCGAGCCGCGCACGCGCTCGCCGCCGCTCGCTACACACATGCACTCGGTTGCATTCATTCGTAATTTACTATTATTATTACTCATTACCTACATCAATTAAACATTAATATTATAAATCTAGGTATTAAATTTTAGGTAATAATAATAAACAATCTTTTAAATGCTATTATTATATAAATACGTTATAAATATAAATGTTTCCTGTTACAAAAAAAAAATATTGAAAATGATACGAAGTAAATCAATATTCTTTTTAAAGGTAATTTATTACTTATGAGTATGTAGTTAATTGAATAATGGAGTGTTAGATGGAGTGCGCTCGTCGCCGGGCGGCGCGCTCGCTTCGCGTTTTTTGTTCGTTCGTGCCGAGTTCGTTCGCTATGATGACGTCACGTGCGGCAGGCAACGCTCGAGCGCCGAGCGCGCACCGAGCGCGCACCGAGTGCGCACCGAGCGCGCACCGAGCGCGCACCGAGCTCGCACCGAGGGCGCACCGAGAACGCACCGAGCGTGCACCGAGCGCGTACACAAGCGCGCGCTAAGCGCCGAGCGCCGCGCCGCGCACACTGCAAGAGACGCGACCGCGATTAAGTTGTTAAATGTTAGCTAGGAAATTGATAATGAAATCGAAAGGTGTGAAGTCTATAGGACGGTCGGAGTATCGATATCATACCTAACAAATTAACGTAATTATTTGTTTTATATTTACGGTGTTATAGGTATTTAAGACATTTTTTCTTAGAATATTTAATTATTACGATGAGATGTTATAATTGTTAGGCCCGGGCCGGCGGCGGAGTGGCCCGCGTCTCGTTGCCGTCGGCCGTCTCATTCACTCTCACATCCTCACTATAATTATATTTTCTTACCGACCTTTTTAATGTAGGAGAAGCACACACGGCCGCGTGTCCCCGTGCGAGTACGAGTACAAACTTACTAACAAACATATAGTTAGAGGCGTACGTTTCGCCGCGTTCGTGAGAAGCCATCGGTTCGCCGCGATTGCATCGAGACGATACAGTGACGATATTGTAAATAAATAGTTAGCCGCATATGTAAGACGAGTAGGAGCGCCAGTCAGACGCATGCGCGACCGATACACCGTCCGTCTGCTAACCGTCAATTATGCTGAAGATCACCCAAAACAGCGACATTGTATACGCATGCTTTTATGAAGACCGGCTACCTGATAGACAACACCAAAGTAAATTATGTGTAACCAAAAAGCAGCGATGATTAATGGATAATATCTAGTACAATTCAATACGTATCGATAAAATAATCGATAATCAATCTCGACCGACCAAGGTCAATTTAAAAGGCAATGTGTACTCGGTCATAGTTTGGCGCGGCTTCGATACCATCTGATCGATATTAGACTCATTCGAGCTGAAATCAGGATTAGCTTGACGATATTAGTTTCATTGATGTAATTTTAATTTGTTTTTTACGGTTTTGTGAGGTTGTATTTTTTTAGTATCACCCTTAAGCTTGTTATCACGGACTATAATTTGTATGATAAACTCGTACGATATCAATTAGATTACTTGAGCGTAACTGCCCTTTAGGTTAGAATTCAAATTTCAATTAATATTAGATACATAATGTCTTATTTTTATTAATGAAAGGGCCTATATAGACAATGCTCCTAAATTATTATAAGTTGTAAATTTTGACCAATTACAGCATTTATAGTCCGTGAGATAGAAGCTTGCCCCACCCTGGCGTGTCAGTTACGAGGACTGCGTAATTTTAGCAGCTGTGTAAGCGACTCTGGATTATCGTGCGGTTACCATGCGGTTACTGAGTGGTTACCGTGCTGACGTTGAAAACCGTACAGTGACCGCACTGTCACTGCGAGAATTTCTCAAGCATGTAGCAGTCCCCGCAACCACACGCTGCTCTCTCTCGCTTTTTCGTATACGCGTTAGTTTACTTCAGTCACCATTTAGAGATGTGTTCTATATCAGAATAAAGACTACGTAATGATAAGCGAGATCTCAAATTTATTTTAAAAGTTCGTTAATTGTGATCCTAATATTGCGACTTATCGTATATATATATGTATGTAATAAAATTAAAAAGATAATTTATTATATTTTGTATAATGACATTCTACGTTATTTTACACTCGATCTACTTTATATTGTTATTAAAGATAATAATTAATTTTAATCTAATAACGTGACAGACTGGTAAAGTTCGTAGAGTCGCTGTGGCGGCCATAGA
Source organism: Heortia vitessoides (assembly GCA_020976665.1). Taxonomy (NCBI): domain Eukaryota; kingdom Metazoa; phylum Arthropoda; class Insecta; order Lepidoptera; family Crambidae; genus Heortia; species Heortia vitessoides. The sequence goes on along the minus strand of JACJUM010003085.1, from coordinate 6,764,626 downwards.
TCAGTAGCTTTGCATATTCGGCGATGGCCAACTTAATGTTTCAAGGACCAAAGGTATACTTATTCGCGTAGAACCGGACGCGCATTGGCTCCGCACGAACCGACCCCAACCGATCGGTTGTATCACTGCAGCATCTGAGCGTGTCTATGAGTATAGCTATGAGAATTCGCAAACGGGCATGGCGGCCGCGGCGTCCCGTGCCTCGGTACAAGGTGGCTCGCTCGGGGCTCGGCTCGGCGAGCGCTCGGCTGCACACGCCGCCGCCGCCGGCGCTCGCGCATCCCGGCCCCCGCCACCCGCCAGCACCCCGCACCCCGCAACTCCAACCCCCGCACCTTGCGTCCTGCAACCCGCTCCCTACACCCGCGCAACGCCGCCCGCTTGGTTTCGTTCTCGCGGTTACTTCTCGATTGCGTGCTTCGCGTGCTGACTGATTTTCTATAGCAATAAAAAATCAATTACCTAAGATTTTACATTAAAATAAATTTGGATTTATATACGTTCGAATTTGGTGTCATGTACATTTAAAATATTAGAGAAAGGAGATACGATAGGCGAACGGACCGCGACTCGTAGTCGCGGCTTCGGCGCATTATTTTCGTCATTTCTTCGTGTATAATATGTTACATGAATCTGTATACAATATGGATATAAATCGTAATAATGAATAAATTAGTTTTTACGGCATCTCTTTATTATAATAATGATAATATCAACGTTTTGTAAAAAGCGGTGGGTTTGTCCGCCGCCCCGATACGTGCACCCGTGCACTTTCTTATTGGAATATTACATTATATAACGTACATAATACTATGAGATATATAATCATACAGCCTTTCGGGGCGCGCGTGTATGGCGATGTATGTATACACATTGTGCAATGTACATATACCTATTATAATACAATGATTTAAGACAAGGTTCACATCGTGCCGTGTGTATGTGGTAATAAATATAATATGGACATTGTTCAAACAATAACCAGTTGTTTCATTTATAGTATATATACCCCATTCTATATCCCTTTAGTATTAAGAATACGATTTTTGGCAATTAAAAAATCCTTTTTTTAAATAACTATTGAGTAACACAAACACAAAGGTTACATGTATTTTAAATAAGACTTCTTAAATATATTAATTCTTTTCTAAACTATTGAACTTTTCTATTGAATTTAGAACAATATTACTCATAAATATTTGGAACAATATAATTGAATAATGATAAGTTCTTCATCTTTTAATTATTATTATCGTAACAAAAAATAAGGTTTTAGTTATAATACTTCATACACTTAAATGATCTAATGGAATTCAAGTTATAATTTTGATGAACTGATTTCACAAGCCTATTTATGAAACATAAAAAACAGAAAACACAATTTTAATTTCTAGCTCGAGCCTGCGTAGACAAAAGGAGAATAAAAGAGGAGTAATTATTTGTAAGTATGAGAAATTGTTGAAACAAAAATTACTCAGAAAACTTGTGAGCAACGACACAATTTCATTCAGCAACTCAAACTCTACATCATCCAGGAAATAAATAAATATTGTAAATAGAATAACCGTAGAGGGACATTTTCTATTCAAAATTTCACCAAAAACATACTAGGTGGAATAATTAAAGTCAGCATGGCTACAGTTTTCAATCTATCTTGATATGCACCGGGACACTGCGACCTATTTCGATATTGGCTTTCCAATTCTACAATAAGTAACGTGGGTTAAAATTAGAGTTAGTAATTACTGACTGAAATATAACTTCATAACGTCATGTTTACGTGTAAGGAGACAGGTAAAAATTACAGGCTATGAAGTTAAGATTAATAATAGCATATACAAAAGTCGAAATTTAAGTTAGTAGGGAGTATTTAATAAGGAAACAAGTTAGAGCACCTTCAAATTCATAGTTGACTCAGGGTAATTTTATAATAGCCGTAGGACCTCAACTGCAAGACATAGGCCTCCTTAGCAAGGAAAGAAGTGCATAAAAATTTATTTACTACATCTCGTACATTTATACAAATTCCAGATCAGTGACGGACATCCTAGATTATATAAAAATCAGAAATATAAATCTTAAATAGATATATTTAACACCCAGATACAAAACAAACATGTTCATCACACAAATGTCTGTCCTAGATGTGACTCGAGCTCACGATCTTTGGCCCACAAGATAGAAATAGTACCGAATGTGCCATCAGACATTTTGCATGTTGGTAATTTTATAGTATATAAATACATAAAAACTTGCACAGCCTATGCATGACTGTCAATTTTCTATAGAGTTTACACGTCGCCAAACCAAAAATTAAACGTCAACTATACTCAAACCCTCTTGTTAATTAACGAGGCTTGATAAAGATAGGTCGATATTTAGTTTTCATAATTGTGTCAGCCCATGATAGTATAATTAGAAATCCAATCAAAAGGCGCACACTTGCTCTATCAAACCGGATCACTCCGGATCGCAGTAAATTGCTAGAAAGAGCCGCCTTTCAACGGAATAGAGTCACGTAGCGAATAAGGAGAGCCTGTATTTATTAAACGGGTTTTCTTTGCCAGTAAACTGAATGGTGCAGTGGAATTGCCTGAAGGGTCTATTGGCCGACTTTATCAAAAGCTCTTCAATGGAATTTCGATGTAGATAAAATAATACCTGTGTATTATTCCTAAGGACATTCAATTGTTTTTTTTAACACGTAAATATATACAACTATTATATATAATATATGAATTTGAAACTTGAAAGTAATAATCATCACAGAATAAGTTCAATGAGTGAACATTACCTCTGACACTATCAAGAACTATGTCAGGTAATCGAATAAAATACATCGGTAATAAATTTAAATATGAAATAAAAAGAGTTTTAAGGCCGTTTAAAACTGGTATTAATATTATTATTAATGTTTTATATTTTTTATTTATATACTTACACATTTTTTTGATATATGGAATAACAAACAAATAATACTAGTAAATGTATATGGACCTGTACAGTTGCGGAAAGGTCATACGCATAAGGTTATAGAGTCGATATCGCTACATATCCACCAATTAGCAACTATGATGTTCAGATTTTATGAACAACGCATAAACACTGGCAACATTATACAATAAAATTTATTTATAAACATATATCAAGATTAGAAGTGAAGAAAGGATGGATAAAAGTAAAATTACTGCAGAAATATATAGAGCGGAAGTGATTGGAAAAGTTGGAATAGGACGATCTAGGTAAACATACCTTAACTACGTAGAAAATTAAAGAAGGGTAGTTCAGAGGTATCAAGAATATACAAGCGTGCATGAAAGGACTAATGTAAAAGATGTATGCTTAGATCGTTGCAAGTAGAGATGCATAGTTTCTGTCTACTCCGATAGGACACAGGCGTTTTGTATGTATTTCTATGTATTTAAAGCTCATTATACTTATCAATATAATTTAAATAACTCAAAAAATACATGGATAACAAAATTCTAACCGGAAAATAAAGTGGGAGCGTCGCCATAGCGTTTAAACTCACAGGCGGAAGCAGAATTTGGTTTAGGGATAGCTGGGCTGATCAGGGAAATGACAAAACTATTAATCTCAGAATGAGAACTGATTAAAAGTTGGATACCACTTTCGAATTTATTATTAACAACTAAGTTTATTTTTAATGATTTATTTAAAGGTTTATTTTACTGTTTAAGATTGGCAAAGATGTTAAAAATAACTGCCACAAGGCTAGGTTTAAAAAAAATGTAAAAAGTAAAATAAACCGCATTTAAAAGTCAGTTTCAAATCTTAACTTGTTTTTTTTTTTAATCGAACAACAATTAATAGTGACAAATATTGACATAGGTTTGGCCTATACACTAACCTGTATCTAGAATTAAAAATAACACTAAAAAATCAAAGACATGGTTACGTCAGTATGACACCTGACATTTTTATCAACAACGACGAATAATATTGTCTAATATTAAGCAAGGTCAGGCATTTACATTTACTAACTCACACCTATAATTATGATGAAGGTATATATGTAGGTTCTAATTAATGCGAAGGCAATACTTCTCCCTGCTTATATATAATTTGACATAGTTTCTAGCTACATGAACCATAAGATTGGATTGAAAAAAAAACATGTTTTATCTACGACTGCGACGACTTTTAGCGACGACTAGACGGATGAGGTACTCTAGGTACAATCATTTATTTCAAATACCGAAGTCTTCTGTTTGAGAACTTCGCTGGCATTGTTTAGCATCAGTTTGAAGAATAAACGAGACAGAGAAACGACCGGGTAGTAGACGGTTTTCAGACAAGAACTACTGCTTCTAACAAAACCGAAAATATAAAATAATACATTACTTAAAATAAAAATGCCTAATACTCTCAGAATTTACCTTAACAAATTAAAAAATACACCTAAGAACAAAAATGTGTAAAGAGCAAGGAGACCAATGGCCATAAAAGACGACAATAAACAAAGTCTGGTATGAAAGTACAAGTATAAGTGCATGAACTGATAAGAAACTTACAAAAGGAGTGGAATTAATGTGGAATACCATGAGAAAATCTAATCTAATCTATACTAATGTTATAAAGCGAAAGAGTTTGTTTGTTTGTTTAAACGCGCTAATCTCAGGATCTACTGAGTCAGTGAGAAATGTTGCAAAAACAGGGAAACGGCTACTATATCCCCCAAAGTCACTATTCTACGCGGACGAAGTCTCGGGCACTGCTAGTATAGTATAAAGTCTCTGCCCTACCATAAAGGGAATTAGAATAAAACAAAAATCCTCAGCGATATCCTTGCGATAACATAAGCGACTTTAGACTGCAGTGATGCACTTCATCAGTTGAACCTTGTTTACTATCTTGTAAAAAAAGGCTTCTTGTCAAGCACATGATTTACCTTCATATAACAACAGAGACGAAAATCATGTTCCAACACAAAATATTTCATTATCATTATGAACATATCATCTATAGGATATCCACTGCTATATATATATCACCAGATACCATAAGTTATTTATAAAAAAATAACTTACTAAAAATAAAAATTCTAAATTAGTTGAGAACACTAAGTCTTTGTTAATGAGATCAAAATTGTTTATTGCTGATACAATAGATACTGATGGATTGGCGTTATATAATGGCGAATACGTTAATCATTATTCCAGTGTGTAATTTATACGTTCTGTTAGTTCTCTAACATATTCAAAATCCGTTAAAAATCTGAATATTATTTGTACAAATTTTAAAACCCCTAACCAGCACCGTTTCAGTTTCCTGAAGATCAGTGCTCGCTGGGAAATATAAGCGACATTTATAGCCGGTAAATTTTTCTGACTACCACTTCAAGTATTCGAAGCCAAAGAAAATGGAATATTGTGTGGCTAAAATATCTATTTAACATACTATTACCTTTACGTACCCATTGAAATACGAACGAATTGCGCCATTTTCACCGCAGACGATTTTATCAATTTCAATACATGATCTGTTCGTATTCAATAAAGTAATCTGATTTCGCGGATCGCATTGTCGGCCCATGCGCTAGCCTCTAGGGATGTGCTCCGTTGACGATAATTAGTTTACCACACGTTGTGAACTACTAAACATACTTTATGATGAGGTAGAGATGTTGCTACCGCCAAATAGCAATGTTTGTATTGCTGTGTTCCGGTTTGAAGGAAAAGAGAGGCAGTGAGATTGCTGAGTAATATGTCTTAATATCTTAGACAAAAAAGAGAAATATAATATGAATGTATATATTATGGATAAATAATCTGAAAACGTTGCAGCGCCATCTACCAGGCTGATTTGTGAATCTAAATCATCCAGGCTCCAACTTGAATGCGTTCAAGACTACCTTCATGACGCATGATTCAATCGCACGAAGAGACTTCGAGCATTGCCCTCTTAATAGCTCCTTGAGCTATTTAAAATTGTTTTATAAAACATTTCTTTATAACGCCTTTTTTATGTTATGAAATTAATAAACTAGCACACAGTCCGCTTGATGGTAAACGTGCCAGCAGCCTACAGATGTTACAGATGTTAGATAGAGCCATCACAAGGATATACACTGAAGATACCATGTCATATTTACCCGGTAGTTTTACTGCTTTTCCCACCCTTCAAACCGGAACACAGCAATGTGTTTGTATTTGCTACTGTTTGGTGGTAAAAATAGGTGTGAGTTAGGTACCAATGCAGACAACTTTGGTAAGAGGTCTACCTCATCTTTAAAAAAAAAGGAAATTACAATCGCCAATACTTGAGTGCAGCCCTAAAACAACGTATATTAAGCGAACACTGTGCATTTGGCAGGCGAAATAATCTTTACAGGCGAATGAGCGAGCCGGATAATTATAGCGATTGGCTCGGCGACATAAGTTGGCAATTACTAGAGCTCCACCATAAATGCGTTATCTACGGATACCTTTTTTTGTAATGCTTGTAATCTTGTATAGCAAAATTTTCATTAACTTAACTACCAACTTGCTGCCAAGCGTAAATTCGCATGGCAAAAAATTTTTCATTTCCGAACTATAGCGACACTTATAAATATTGATGATAATGTAACTCTCCATTAGTGAAATCATTTTTGATATCAGCCAAATAGGTTTTGAGTTTATTTGTTCCAGACTTACAATAATGCGTTTATTTATACAAATATGTATGCCACGTTTATTTATTTTGTATATATATATTGCCTGCACCACTATATATATATATATATTTTTCAGTTTTGTGTAATGGTTGACTGGGAGATAATGCAATCTGGCATTAAGTCCGCCATTTGTACATTTTGTAACATTTTGTGCAATAAAGTTAAATAAATAAATAAATAAGATGAATTTGGCGTCATAACATTGGATTTTAGGTGATTTTATGTAAAAACAATAAAGTCTATTTTACTTGATAAAGACAAAATTGTCTAATGGTGAAACAATTATTTAAATTGGTCGAGTACATTTTGAGTATAATTGTACCAAACAAACAATCAAATATTTTCTCTTTTTAATATAGGTAAAGACCCATGTAATAAAAATTGGTATAATAATTGTCAAATAAAGATTATGACTCCCATCAATGCATTTATGCGATGCGAAATAGGCGTTTTTTACGATATATGCGCGCTTGATAAAATAGTCCTTCATCGCAATACTAATAAATACAATGTTATCTAATGTAAGTTACATTGGGTAAGGTGAGGTTACATTACAAAAGTTGATATGGTCATCATCTTTTCTAATAATTCGTACAACTTTTTTGTTTGATATGAAAATAAAATATTTGATTAAAAACAGAAAGCCATCCACGTGTGATGCCGTGACTAAAGTAAATAGAGATTATTTTTTATAATACCGTCAACATACGTCAACGACATTATATGCGATCAAGTTTAAGAATTATCATCACTGTCATATCACAAGTCTATTTATCATATTGAAAGTCCTCTACTGGACATATAATAAATAGTGATTATAGTAATTATTGTAAACTTCTAAGATCACATGTCACATAACACAGTCTTTGTAATTCTTAAAAACGGTTCCCGCAACGTAGCTGTCGAACAAAAAATATAAAAGTTGATAAATACACCACGTTGTAAGGATTTTAAAGAATAATTTTATACATAATATTAATGGAAAACGTTTAAAATAATATAATTGAAATATTTTAGTCAGCCCATTTAAGGATAACTTGTTAGGTTATGTATGCTTTCTTTACAAAAAATCACATTATTAATTACACAAAATTCATTGAGTCTATTTAAAATATAACCTTGCTATGTTGACTGCTTACTTATATCTCATCAATGAGGAACTCTTGTTATCCCGAGAATTCTATCGGTCTCTAACAGATAAAATGTCCAAAAAATCGAGCCAGGAAAAAACAACAAGTTCTAAGGGCACAAGAACGTTTTCGAGATAAAGGAAAACTATGAGATTTTCCAGGCTATCAATAATTTTTGAGTCAAATTTCATACACACCTCTTTCTGATATCTGTTACTGTTTCAGTAACATTAAGCTATTGTGTTAATAATCATCTTCATAGCGGCCGTAAAACGTCCACAGCAGGTATGGCTTTCCTAAGAAAGGGGGAATTTGCGCATAATTTTCGCACGGGGCAAGCGCGGTTGTTGCAATCACGAGCTTTGCGACGGGAATCTAGCTGCTCATTTTCGCCGTGTTGTATTGTACCTCAGAGGCGACTCTTACGACACCCGATTCAGGGGGAGGATAATCTACTCTGTCGGTACCACACAACCAAACTTATAATGTTATAACTAATTTATCAAACTTAAAATTTAATAAAATAGGTTACTATAATTCAACATACAATTCTTAGTCTAGCGCTTGCAGAATCCTACCTATACTTATGACCAGAACAAGAAACCAATATATGAGGACCGTCAGTAAAAAAATGGTTTGACACAGTCTCTTAAATTTAACTAGTAATTTTAAAGTAATCATAGAATAATTTCGTTGTCGCTTATTAATGAGCGGCACTATACTACGCAGATCCCACAACTGAGGGAAGTCGCAGCTCGCTAAGTTACTTTTTTAGACCCATTCTACAAACAAGTACCGCAGCCTAAATACGACTGTATTATCACTAGCGCAATACCAACCTTGTAACTTGGAGATGTTATGTGGTGACCCAGTAATTTCACTGCGTATGCGAACACTACTGTTTGGCACTAGAAATAGGTAAGAGGAGAAGATATCAACGACGATAACTCATTGAGTGAATGTTGTTTGAGCAGACTGCAAATCGGAGGAAGTATTGCGCTCCTGGCGGGGGGGGAGTATCCCGTACTCGCCGACGACTGCGGTGTGCTCCAGCTAGTGTGTGCAGATTATGGTATGTTTGAGATAAATAAGCCGTAATGACATCAAGAGCTGGAATTTACTTGCTGTAAATGACGCACCGATTGCCTAAGGTCTCTCTTTAGGCAATCGCTGCACGTCGACGTTGCTACAGGGTGGGGAACCTTGTTTGAACCGCGCTATCAGTTCCGGTGCCTCAGTCGCGTGTTACGACACCTGATATGGCGGGAAGGTTCTGCTCCGCCTACTGTTCTACTACGCCGGTACTTACCGACACGTTTGCCAACCGTACAAGCAGACGGTATTATATAATCGTTGTGTTTGGTAAGCGAAATAATCTTTACGGATGACTGGATGTGGCGGATAACATAAGTTAGCAATTACCGGTAAATTATAGTTAGCATTCCAACTTATGCTGGATCGGTATTTATAACTATTAAGCCCGCAGCATAGCATAGATGTGTCATTGTGGAGCTTTTTTTCTTGAGATACAAGCCCCGGAGATCCTTATTTGCAGTTCAAACCAAAGGATAAAACCATATTTTTAGATTGTTGGTAAAGATTTCGAAACCTTCAGAATTAAGTAATAATATATACCTAATAAATAAAATTACTGACATATCGATGGTCGTAAATTCAATTGGCGTAAGGGATAATGTGGTGGGTTACAGGAAGAAAAAAATAGAAAATTAAAACAAATAATTATAACTTTATTTTTCATAACCTTATTTTTAATTTTGTCTTAGCTGTTTTTAACAAAAAAAAATTATTCACTTTCACTAGGAACCATTAACAAAAGTAAAAAAACTGACATTATGTCTTTTGATTGAATTCCTGACCGCCGATTATATCATCATAAATCTACTAAAATAAACTAGTTTTACAAAACAAATCCTATAAGTTTTTTTTACATATTCGGCAGGTACTGTGAAAGTTATAATCGTATCTTCCCGTTCGGGTTTTAGCTTACACTATACTACAATTGCACTATACTTGTGAGAATCACAAACATAGTATTAACAAATCAATAGAAAATGTACATATTAAAACATTTAAGTTGTTGTGTGCGATGCCCGGCCCCGACATTTTCCCTTATGAATTGTGTGTCCGACCGGCTCATAGTATAATGCGGGGCAATTAATGGTCTATATTGATTTGCAGTTATTATTAGAACAAATACCTGGTTTACTGCCAGCTGAATAAAAATTATTCCAATATGAATAAAATGTATTCCCTAACAATCTCTTAGAATATGTATGATAACAGAAACAAGATCTTTCTAATATTGCTCATCGCGGCAAATATAAATACCAGCCATTGAAAGTCCAAAGACAAAGGCCTGTCCAAGAAAGGTTTTTTGCCCATAATTGCCACGCTACGAAAGCGTGTTAGCAATCGCAGAGCGCAGCGTTCGCGACGAGGATGCTACTGCCCATCCCTTACCTGTGCATTTGAGCTGCACTGTTTCAGATGGATATAGCGCCATCTATCGGTTCTGGTACCCTAGTCGCCTCTTCCGACACCTGGTGCAGTAGGAGGTACTATTCAACTCCGCCGGTACCTCACAGCATAAATTTCGTCTATCTATTTCATATTCTTTGGGAGGTCTATATCCAGTAATGGATGTCCTACGGCTTATATAACAATGACGATGAATATAATGAAATATACATGCAAACATAACGCCTGTGTCCCATCGGGTTAGCAGTCGCTATGCATCTCTACTGACTACGATCTTAGCATACCTGGCGAATATACATACATAGGTACTCGCTTCCTATAAATAGTGTCAATGTAACCTTACATGCTTTTAAGGGCGGCCAAAATGTGTCAAAATGGGCATGACTGGCTGTTCATAGAGGTTTGTTGGCTCCAACACTGAAATACGGTATTGAATGTTGGGTATGGCAGAAGAAGCACGCAAATAAAATAAATGCTATTGAAATGAGAGCACTTCGAAGTATGTATGTTGTGATTTTAAGAGATAGATTAAAAAATAGTGTTACAAGAGATCGTTGATGTTGTGACAACAATAGAGAAAGGAATGTTAAGATGGTTTGGACATGTAGAATGACTGCACAAATACACAGAGTGGAAGTGAATGGAAGGGTTGGTATAGGACAACCGAGTCGAACATGTCTTAACCAGGTAGAAGAGGTATTAGAGAAGGGTCAAGTCAGAAGTACCAAGAATAAACAAACGTGTATGAAAGGACTAATGCGAGTAAGGGAAGCATGGGAGGTATGCCAAGATCGTAACAAGTGGAGGTCCATAGCCTCTGCCTACCCCGATGTGACACAGGCGTGATGTAGAAATTTGTTTATTATTATTCTACTTTTACTTGGTTAAGATATAGGACCACCTGCGTCAAGGTGGTCCTATACCAACAATACAAAACTAACCGAACGGTTGTTTGCATTAACGTAAAGACAAGAGCAGTTTAAACAACTCACACTTCCAATTATCATTATAAATATCATATACCATTATAAAAAGAACTTTCCAATTTATTAAAAGAATCTATAACTATATCTCTACACCTTTGCTTTAAAAAGTCTAATATGTCTAGCTTTTGCAATATAGAAGAACTCAGAACTAATCTTCCTTCTCGTCCTATTTACTTTCTGATTCATTCCGTAGCGGATTCCAAGACAGATTTAATGTTCGTCGGATCTGGACTTCATTGTCTATAGATCCTCTCTCGTATACCTCTGTTTCTACAGCCTTTTGTAGTCTTTCTATAAACAAATAACTGTGAATACAGGTAAGTGAATACTTACATTAATAAGAAATAAAATATGTTTTATTCTTTCCGTTCGATTGATATTACGAATTAAGAAATGTACATTGAGTAGCATCCCCGTCGCAAAAGCTACGCTCTGCGATTACCAATACGCTTGCCCAACGCGGCAATTATAAGCCCTTTTTGGGGAAGCCTATTGTCAGCAGTGGATTTACATTGGCTGGTATGATAATGACATTGAGTAAACAGGTTATAAATTCCTATAAGCTTTTAGAAATTACAATTACACAAATGGTGAAATTTGTGTAATTTCTAAAATGTTATCAAACGATCAAATTCTGTTAACCCCATTATATCCATGCAAATATGAAAGAGTTTAAGTCCAAGTTTACGTAATGATAACGTTTATAATACGTTAAACACGTTACAATTACATAATACATACGATAAGCTGAAGTTCGGTATATTACAATTCCTTATCATGGTTTAAAAATCTTGTAAACAATAGTTTTGTTATAACAACGTTTATAAAGATGCTGATTTATATACTTAACAAAATATCATCATTATCATGATCATGACAGTCATTAAAAGTCCACTGCTGAACAAAGGCCTCTCTAAAGAAGTGGAAATTTTGTCCATTATTGCCACGTTGGGCAAGGGTGTTGGCAATCAAAGAGAGCAGCCTTCGCAACTAGTTGCTGCTGCTCATCCCCAACCTTTGCATCTAAGCTACACCGTCTCGGATGGATATACCGCCATCTATCGGTTCTGGTACCGTAGTCGCCTCTTACGACACCTGGCACAGAGGGAGGTACTATTCTACGGTACCCCACGTAATATATAGTAATGTAAATTATTTTTACAGTATAGTGTTTCCAATTATGTGTGTATATTACTATATCTAAAGAGAGGCTTATTTGCACATCATCTCGCAAAAGAACTAGAAGGTATTACAGAGTATTTATTATATTAGTTAGCTTTAACTGTCTGTTTTGGACTCTTTTGTTCCAAATATATCTTCATTAAATACGAAAAGCTCCAATAGTGGCCAGTAGGACTAATTTGGAACACATGGCACACCAATCCAAAACAAACCGGCTAAGTACACACTGCAGATGTGGGATTTAAATCAATAATGCTTTTATCTATCGGGCAGCGAAATTGTACCGCCAACTAAATCCAAGATAATCTCCTTTTCTGCCCGTGTATTGTCGAGACCGGTATTATCTGGTTCAAACAAGTTATTGCAGTAATAACTGAACTTGTACCTGGATTATTACATGGTCTCAGGAATTATAAAGAGCACATTTTGTGTTTGAAATTGACTATGTAAGGTAAATTTTTGAAATTGTGAATTGGCTTCTTTGGTGGATAGACAGAGAAGACGAGCAAGATCCTGACTCCTATTCTCGGTTTCTCTCCTGTTTATGACTAATACGAATAGAAAATATTAAACTACATACATTACTTTTGAACCCTTTATTTAATAGATTTTAAATAATATATATTTGCGTTCGCTTGTGCTATCATATTGAAGTACCTGCTAATTATTGTGACTATTGAATAAGACAGGCGACAGTCTTTTTTCTACGATTACATTAATTAAAGATTTTATTACATTACACGTATCAAATGGTACATTGAAAAGTTTAAAATGTAAATAAGGCTTCTCAATTATTTTTATTTTAATTAAAATTATCTCACGACCTACCATAAAATAATATTAACACTAATGCTCGAAAAAAACATAAAACATTATTTAAACAATTTTTTCGGTCGATCACAAAAACAGTTCTCATTCTTTTATTGTTATTCAAGAAATTAAAATATAAAATTGTTTGTACATTAGACCACTATTACGAATGTATGTGTGATTACTGCTTTTTTTAAATTTTTTGTATATATTGTTTATATTTACACTATCTCTCAGCATATCACGTAAATAATAGTAACACACAGCAAAACGAATTATTTAAACAAGGCCATATTCTTTTTGATAAACATTATATTCGAGCATTTTTGCAAAGTATAACAATTATATTTAACTAACCATTTTACTCCTTAAAATAAGAATAATGTAACGAACAAATATCAAAACACTTTTTACGCGTCGACTTTATGTCTAAAATAGCTACGTGATAATTAATTATCTAACGAGCATTATTTTTAATTCAAACTAGAGATAATTTCCAAGTGTCAGTAATTACAAGAAAAATCTTATTACATTTCTCGTCCTAATCGCAATTAACTTACCGCTTTCAAACAATTTAATGAGCTTAATTAACGAAAGAATATATTTAAACAAAAGAAACAGTCAATTGTTACGGCAAAATTAATTAACGTGTAATGATAACACAGTTAATATAAAGCGGCGAGTGCGTAAGAACACATGAGTTATGTTGGCGGTCCTAAACCAACACGATCCTTCGCCTTTCTCACCTGCGGTGCATGGAACAAGTCAAAAAGCCGTGTTTGGACCTTTGGGGACTGCACTGGCCACATATGTTTTTCATTTAGTCTTTTCCTAATGCCTAATTTGAACATTAGAACAAGATAATAAGAAATTAATACAATATTTAACGTATAAATAAAAGCGAGGTGGTTTTTCAGTACTACGTTTATCTCAATAACCAATTTACACAAATAAATTGGCTGGAGTTTAGTGAAGTTTAACCGATTCCTTATTTGAATGACGTACCCGACAGTGCAACACTGGTATGCCTATATCTGAGTGTTGTATGTATTATAATCAGGTATTTATTATATTTTTGACATTTTTGTCTGATTTCCGTAACACAAATGCTTTAAATACTTAAACTTTTCGAAAAGTAAGAGTTTATTAGCAAATAGGTAATAATTAATGTAGGCAATTTATTTTGAGAAATTTAAAAAAGAAACATCCATCTGAATGTCTTGTTTTCTTTGTATCAAATGCTACTCCATAGCATTCGGGTAAAACAATGCAATTTCATGGGAATCTTGTAGTTGTTTTAGATAAAACGTAGCATATGAAGTTTTTTAGACTAAAACCTATCTACAAATCATCCAGATAGTGATCATCCAGACCTGACCTGATTCCATTGTTGTTTTACGGACATCATACAACAGAGGAATCACAAATATGTGTAATATTTTGGATTTAAATACAATTTTAATACCCAGACACAGAACAAACATAAATATCATCATATAAATATTTTCCTGGGTGGGGATCGAACCCGCGACTTGGCACATAAGATTGGATTACTTTCATCTGCGTCATCGGGCTTGTCAGATTTAATGAATCCAGCTCGTCAATATGTGGAATGGATATACCGCAATCTGTCGGTTCCACTACGCCAAACACCATTACTATTTTACGATGCATTAAGGTTCTATTAAGAAATTAGTATTTACATTGGTACATAAATATTTCAAAGTACAAAAATATAGAGCGGCCAAAATAAACAGTCGATTTGTACAATCATAAATCAAAGAGGTGAAAAATAGCAACCCAATGTTAAATGTAAAACGAGCATTCCTACCTCCAGCTGTATTGAAAGCAAAATAGTGAATAACTATTACAATAGCACTGAAACGCCGTATTATATACAAACAATAAATATTTATAGCGATAAATCACAAATACAATAATAGTAGGGGGGCTGGGAGATAGTTTTGACTTAGTATTTGGGCACCGCAGAAACTTATTCAACAGTTTATTAGTCACATCTAGCTAATACTAACTACCTATTTACCCATGATTCCGTTTGCGTCCTGTCCTTCTATGGCCTCTAGACTACCATACCATACTATACTGTCCCAAAATGTGTCAATCTCTTTAAAGTAAAAACATATCTATTCCACAGAATACGTAAGATTTTCCGAGATAAAATGTTGACTATATGCTCTAACAGAGTATACTTTGATCTTTCCCAATTTTCAATGAAAATCTTTTAATATTTCTTGCGTGCACTAAAAATATGATATTACCACCTGGTCCCGATAGCACAGATAATAATGATTGTATCTTGTGCGCCAAAAGTTGTGGGTTCAATACAGACAGAGATTAAATATAGACTTAATTAAAGTGCATTCTTTCAACTGATATTAAAACTACTTTTTAACGGCTTTAAAATACAGTTTATTAAACTTAACTACGTCTTCTAACTAAAACCAGCCTTTTTTTGCGAAAAAAATAATAGTAACGTAAAGTTACTTATAAACTCTAACATAATAATCTGAAAACTTTTTACAACTAGAGATAAATGCCAAAATATATTATTGCCACTTCATCTTAAAAAATATGAGATCATCATACCAGCAATTGAAAGTACATTGCTGGACATAGACGTCTCCAAGAAAGGAAGTTATTTGCCCATAATTGCCGTGGTGGGCAAGTGTATTAGCAATCGCAGAGCGCAGCTTTCGCGACGGGGATTCTGCTACCCATACCCGCTGTGCATTTGAGCTGCACTATTCCGGATGGATATACCGACATCTGTCGGTTCGTGACTTATGACACCGGTTGCAGTGGGAGGTACTATTCTACTCTGCCGGTACCTCACGTACAATATAAAATATTTGTATAAAAACATAAGAGTATACACGGCTCGTATAATAGTCGTACCATCTCAAAATTGACTACCAACTCTCAGACTATAACCTGACCCAAACAAGAAATTACTAGCAATTAATTACAATTTATAACCTAAACTAAATAGCAAGATCGCGACACACTGACTCCATTCAAATTATAACACAAAAGGAATCTACTCAAATCTGGCCAGGTATTTTAATTTCAATAGGTGTCTTTGATTTACGAGGTCTATATGAAAGAGCTGTGCGTATAACCAGTTTACGTTGAGCCATGCTAGTACCCGGCTTGACCCTTCGGCTTGTAAGGAATAATGAAATGAGGGAAAGATGGGAGGGTCACTTGTTTCTGGTGCCATAACTGCCATCGGAGTTCTGTCGCCTAAGTTATATTAGTTTGACTATTCATTACGGGATGCGAGAGTGCGTTATCTGCGTACTTTTACTGTACGTAACAAATAATATGGTTGTATAAATCATTCTGTGTAACAGGAAAGCCATTAAACGCTCCGCGTACTCCCAGTCGACTTTACAAAGTTCACCGATTGCGAATGCTATTTCAAAATTGTAAATTCCTCATACGTTGGTAACTTGGACGTTGTTTTGAGGGTAACTTTTATGTAAATATAAACACATCGGTAGATTGGACGGTTTGCTTTTACGTTGCTGGCTATGGGTGAAACTACACCTTTGCACTTGTAAAATCAAAAATAGAAATACACAGTTATTAATGTTTGCCATATATAGTCCAAATAGTAAAGCGCTACTAGTGAGAGGTGGATTCAAGGAGGAGACATTGCTACCATTGGAACCATCAGATATATCTATACCAAAAAGCGTACCTAAGATGCAACAAGGTAAAGATGGGCAGCAATGAAGATTGTGATGACAAACAAATTATAACTGATAATAACATAAACCTAGCTAACATATCTAAGTAAAATAGTTTGGACAATAAACGCATTCAAAATAAATTACTTATTTTTAATTATGCATGACTTCAAACACTCAAAAATTATATTATATATATATATACTCAAAAAGTATATTTTTTAATCTACATTTAATAGCAGATTATGTTTGACATCGTATTCCTAAAATATAATAAATCGACGGGCCCGATGGCGCAGATGGTAGTGATCCTGTCTTGTGCACCAGGGGTCGTGGATTCGATTCCCACCCAGAGCAAATATTTATATGATGATATTTGTGTTTGCTCTGTGTATGGGTGTAAAATATATGTATTTAAGTAGTATATTTGTGATTCCTCTGTTGTCTGGCATTCGTAACACAAGTGCTTTAAGCGACTTACCACGGAGTCAGGTCAATGTATGAGATGTTGTGGGAATTTATTATTATTATAATTATATGTCAGATACTTGACCACTAAAGTTTTTTAATTGAATTTTAACCTGTAACAATTTACAGGTATAGACAATTTTAAGAAGTTTAGATTACTAAAATTTACTCGTATCTTCATTGATATTATCGTACGGTAGCGACGATTGATGGATTAACCATTTACACCATATTCCGAACTGAATAAATAAACAAAGCTCTATTTCTTTAGCAAACAATCTTGATGGAAATAAAAGCTTACATTGCGTTTGTTTTTATTTCCAGAATAACAAAGTAGATTTCACTACTCAAGCAATTACGTTGTTAGTAAGTTTCAAATTTGACAGCAAAATTGTTGGTCTCATTAATAGGCACGGCTCCCTCGCAAAGGCCGAGTGCTTCGCTGTCGTACTTTTTAATGGGCCGATGAGTATAATAGATTTCTATTTTCGCACTATGTAATTAAAATGGCCGCAAGATTGATATAAAACGCTCGCCATTAGTGTAAAATGAAATAATTACAGTCATCAAAGGCCCGTGTAATGCTCGTCACGGGATGGCAAAACGTTTCAGTTGCACAAGAATTGTTATGTCACTTGTAACAGGCAATTATGCAGTAATTTAGGCTTTTGTAGACATTCTTTATTTTCATTTAGGGCGATGAACTTTTTGGTGTTTGAACATATTTATTTCAATAGAAATGAACATCGTCATAATTATTACGACAATGTTACACCTATGTGTTGGATGTGATTACAGCAATGGACAGACGTGGTGGCGACTGTGCTACTGCCCATCCCTGCCCAGATTTTCATTTGAACAATGCTTTTTTTAATAATTTCTGACATTCACCTATTCATTATTCGAGGTATTTACAATCAAGGATGTACGAATTAAAAAAATAAATAAATGTATTACTGGCAACCCAGCATGACGCTTGATGATTAAGTACAGCGTGAATGTCGTGGATTGTGGTCACGAAATAATCTTACTTTTCACAGGGAAAAACCAAAGTTTAAGGCAATTTAGTATTCCAGTCATTATTCAATTACATGTCCATCTCGCGAGCCAAGTGTAATCAAAGGAGAGATACAAAAGAGAATAACTTATTCGATTTATCCGTTAATAGAGCTACGAATAAACAACAAGATTACGGGTAAGCCGCCTTTATAAAGTGGAGGTTTCCTTAATTATTGCGAGCGATGGAAAAATTAGTGTCTACTAATTCTGTGGAAGTGGATTTGTAGACAGCTAGCTTTCCACTCGTGGCTTTCTTCGCATTTACCTTAGGAATTCTTGTTATCCAGGATTCCAAGTAGTATATGTTCTCCTATTCATTTACGCTGTATATATCCCCAAATTTATTCAGACGTGTTCAGCTGCTGTCGTGAAAACACTTTCACTTGTTTAAAGTTATGTGTACTTACTTACATTGTAGCTTAATAAAGGTGAATATTTTAATTGGTTTATTTTTATTTCTATTTGTTATTCTTTTAATTTTGAATCCATTGTAATCCATAGTAAATTACTTTTCAACTTAATTAATTACGTCTATTAATATGCACAGATTAATTGTTTATTAATTTTACAGTGATTAAAGTATAAAATTATATACGTATTGCAATTGAAAGTAAAACAAAAACTCAATAAAATAATTAAATCTTTGGTCTGTATTATATTAGTTAAATATAGAAATGAAACTGGAGTATACTTTTAAATTATTTATCAATTTTATACTACAAAACAAGGTAAAAGCTGTTTTTGAATTTAGCATCAAGAATCTTACCCGAAAGGTGTAATTACATTCAGCCCGCTGATTGGTTATTTTATTACTTACTATTTTATTACAAGCAAGCTTGTATATGGCCGGCCCAATGGTGCAGATAGTAGTGATTATATCACGTGCGCCAAAGGTCGTGGATTCGAACCCCACCCAGAAAAAATATTTAGATGATGATATTTGTGTTAATCCTGTATATGGCTGTTAAAATATGTATTTAAATATTATATTTGTGATTCCTCTGTTATCTGAAGTCCGTAATAAAGGTACTTTAAGCGACTTACCTCGGAGAAAGGTCAATCCTAGACTTGTTGTTGTAATATTATTCTTAAAAATATGACTACTTGCTTCATGTAGGCTTGTAAAAAATAACAGGTTAATTTACACAACAACTCCCGGCAACGAATCCATCAAAACGCTACCACTTTCTTCTGGCGGCATGGCTAGCAACATGTTATGAGTTTTGAGATAGCATTAAGATAAGGCCAACCTTAATAGGCTTTTAATTAATTAAATCGTGTACCCCGTAGAATCATATGGATATAACAGAAAAATAAATACAAATTTGATATAATCCTTGTCATTCAAGTTAGTCAAAGGTGTTTTTTTTTTCTTTTCTATAGGTTCCACACTTTATACCCAAGTATGAATATAATAGTGTTTGTCTAAACGAGAACAAACTATGTATTTCTGCTTGAACCAACAGATATTTGAAACTAGAGTAAGCATTTCAATTTCTGACAAGAGACACCGAGGTATCTATAATATTTTTTAGCTGAATACTCTAAAACAATTGAGTTTGTCTAAAATCATCATTGAGATAAGCGAACAATACTTGAAATACAATTCGTTGTTCACTGAAATATCTATCTTTAATAGGCATTCTAAATTAATATACCAAACCTTGACGGGCATGATGGCGCATCGGGCTCCAACCCAACCCAAGACATTTATGCGATGAACATTTTTATTTATATAGCATTTAAATATCATATTTTCAATTCCACTGTTCTCTAATATCCTTTCCCTGATTCTTACCGAAAAATTAAATTAACCGAGTGAACAATGAACTCTGGCTACTTATAGCACATAACAAAGATGAAAACCACTTAAACTTTTCAATTCCGAACTAGATTGATGATTCACTTCATTACTTGAAATCTTTGAACTAATACGAATTGATTCAATAAGATTTTGAAACAATTATTAAATTTTACTATGTATTTTATCGCATACATTTTCGATTAAGGTTGCAATATCGGCATATATATTTCGTGTAATGATCATCAAGGTATCAAGTAGTATATTAAGACTACACTTGTACTCTATTCAAATATCTCATACACTATATTCCCAACCAACGCGCGCGAACCCGTTAGCAAATCATATTACGTTCCACGCAGTGTCATATCAGTTTTAATTGCATGAAAATTTCGAAATCTATTACTGCAACCACTAATTTTACCAGCGCCCGGGTACCGTAAGCCCTTAAGGTCTGTGTACATCATGCGAGAGGCGCCGTGACACGCGGCTTTGCAATATGATGAAGCACCTGTTCACATATTTTATATTACCCACATCCAGCTGTAGAACGAAACACGGACAATTCGGACAATTTATGCGATTATAAAATCCACAGTGGCTCCATCTTCAGATAAATATGGTACTACATTTTGACTTTTGCAAGTTCCTGCTTGATATACTCTATAATAAATTATATATCACTAAGCTTATATATTTTTAGAAGAAATATAACTAATGGGGTTTCGTGGAAGACGTTTGTATATTAATAAAAAAACATTAACAAACTATAAGCATCGTATAACGACATTTTAAACTTAATACCTCTATCACGTGACGCAAGATCTTTCTAGGACCCTTTTTAATGTAATCGCACAAACGGGTGAACGTGTATTAAACACAGTTGATGTTAATACATCAAACAGAAATACATCAAACTAATTTGTGAAATCACGAATACTACTGTTTGAATGAATGACTGAAGTAAACATAAATTGTCTATAGGCTTTAGTACTATATTTTCTTTCACCTTATATAAACTGAAATAAAGATCATCATTATTCCAGCCATTCATATAAAAGTCCACTGCTGGACATAAGGCTCCCAAAAAAAGGGGTAATATTGCCCATAATTTCCGCGCTAGACAAGCGTGTTGACGGGAATGCTGTTGCCCATCCCCACCCTATGCATTAGAGCTGCACTGTTTCGGATGAGTATGCCGCCGTCTATCGGTTCCGTTACCTCAGTTGCCTTTTACGAAACCTGGTACAATTCAATTCTGCCGGTATCCCACGGCGACAATAAAGATAGAACTTAATAATTTCGTTAATTATGTTTGATCATTATTTATACTTCGTTTGGAGTTAAATTTAGTTTAATTTAGAGCTTTAGATTTAGTTTGGAGCTGGCCATATTCAAAAAATTCAATTCATTCATTCATTCATTCATCATCACAAACACTGTCTCAATATCTTCATAGTGCGCCATGAACTCTAATAACAGGACGAAACAATATATCATGATTATGTCTGTTCATCATTCAATCTGAAATGATCATTAGTCCAAGTTTAACAAGCACTTGAATGGACCCCGCTATTTATATTTTGAGATTAATACCATAATTCTCAAACATTTAATATTCCAACAAAATAATTAGTGGATAATTCAATACTTCACAATTCCAGCTGAATTGGGGTATTTGATATATGGTAATTATAAATCTAGTTTTCAACTAGTTTTGTTCACAGTGCAACTCGAGCTGAGGTCATTGGTCTAATTTGTAAGCTGTGTGTGCTCCTATTTTGATATTTTGTACAAAATACATTAGCACCTGTACGCTAAAATATCCTATTTTGGACTGCGCCGTTGAGATAAACTTAGACCTGCTTTTAGGTCACATTGGTTCTGTATTCACTTATTTCCCGAAATAACCGCTGCCCGAGCGAGTTAGAACTGTATTCTAAATTTGAAGACTTATATAATAACAAAGTCTACTTCATTATTTTACAGTTAAATATGTTCGTTAATTAATTTAAAACACAATAAAATACAGAAGTAAATTACAAATAAGATAAAAATAGACCTAGAGAAAACTAAGTTGGGGTCATCTGCAACCAACAGATGGCGGTATATCCATCCGAAACAGTGCTGTTTTAATACTAGAGAGAAGGGATGGGCAGCAGCATTCTCGTCGCGAAGTTGCGCTCCACGATTGCCACCACAACTGTCCAGGGCGACAATTATGTACAAAAAACCCTTTCTCTTGGGGAGGCCTATGTCTTATAGAAGACCTAGATAGCTGATACTATGATGATCATGTTACTCGTCTACACCCACCTCTTATATATTTAAGTAATGATTTAATACCTCAGTATACATACAATCTACGTGTCTTCGCTGACAGCATTAAAAATTTAATAAACTCTGATACCACACAGAAAAGAAGACACGAATAATAGCAACATGTGCACAAGCACAAATCGAATCCATAAAATAAAAAAGACAAGACAAAATAGTCTTTATCAACCCTATCACAAATCGAGTGCTCGTTCCTAACAGGAACACCCTCGAACGTTCTCCAAAACTCATGAATTTGCAATCGAACTTTGGAAACTAATAGAGAAAAACTTGGATATCTCCGCCATTGTTACGAAGTTAGCTATATTAAGCAGATTGTGAGTCCCCAAAGATTGCAGTCACCGTATTATTTCATACGGGTTCTAGAACATCGTCAAATGTCGCGTGTGAACTTAAAATGTCAATATACTACATAATAAACTTACCAGTAAGAGAGCAATATCGTTCGGATACGTAGGCGAATGCGTCCTATGCTGTAACAAGTACGATAGCGTCACTGCTTAAAGAATTTACAATAATATCGTCGTCACAGAAGCCGCAGGACGTTCAACGCAGGAAATTTTTGCCCGTAAAGCAACGCTGGGCAGGCGTGGTGGCAATCCCTAAGAATATTCTCGCGACGGGAATTTATATACGAATGTCCATTCGGATATAAACGGACAGAATATAGGCACCCCCCGCCCTCCCCCCTCCTCGTAAATTTATATACTGCGTACTATATAATAGATATTATTTTATATGTGATAATATATATTTATATTCAAGAAAAAGAAATTCCTTGTGTATTAGTTAGATATCACATTTAAAAAGCGCTGTAGAAATTTATTACTTAGTCTATCGTCATTTTATGATTTTAACAGTTCAATAGAACAGAGTAATAAAATTACTTCTTGGTAGCCTTAGAACGTGGTCTTTGAGCTGACAAAAACTATTTTTTTCTAAGTAGTGAACGTATACATATCTATCTATATATATGTATATCAATTTCCCATGGTCACGCTATCATGCGTGAACGGCTGGACCGATTTCATTATTTTGTTTTTGTTATTATCATCATTATACGGGTTATCCCAATTACACAATTATGAATGAATTCAAAAATTTCAAAAATTAAAAAAATTGTGCGGTGAATTATAAAATTTAAGAACACTTTTTTATATATATATATAATTGAATCTCTATTTTCCTTGGCCACGCCATTATGATAATAATTGTACCAATTCGAGTTAAATAGTCACCGTTCAGACAAGACAACGTCTGTCGGGTCAGCTAGTATATATAACTAGACAGAACACCCAACAGTTTGGCATTGTAAAAATCTACGGCGACGTCTCCAAGGCACTCCGGTGCGGGGTGCCCTTAAAGTTAGACGACTGATACGAAAATACGCCGGCTGCAAAATAGGCCAACGTAGCTCGAATCTCGCCCACCTCTTTGAGACAGTAGCTAATGTAGATGGGCACGGTTGCTAAACACAGCCATTATGCGTTACTCTTTCCAATGTTAATGTAATTCACGTAGATAGTGGAACTAGTAAGGGAGAAATAGATTGAAAGGTTTTCTTAATTTCTTAATATCTAGAGACCGCATGCAAGTCCTATAAAATATGTACGTCTGCATAGAAGCCTCACTCTCACCTATTTCTACAACCCAACGGGAATTTTCGCATTGCTGTGTTCCGGTTACAAAGGCGACAGAGGCAGTGATATTACTGGGTTATGTGACATTATATTTTAAAATCACAAAACTGTGAACGCGCTAGTGATATCCTTATGATACGAGCGCAAATAGGCTGCGGTGACGGTTAGAATCACACGGACTTCAAAAATGTTTGTCAAATTAGTCTAATAAAAAACATAAAATGTGAAATTAATTGCTACTTTTAATCTAAGGCGGACCGCAGGGTGACAATTGCATAAGCGTTTGAGATTGAAGTATTAATGACTGTATAAGCAGACATCATAATGATACTTCGACATCACATGCCTCCAAACAAACGTGATAAGTTGAAATATGATAGCACACCTTTAGATGAAGACTGCATTATATCCCACAATTCTAGAAACATTGCAAATTATTCAAAAATTTAAACAAAGTGTTAAATTCCTTTAGGTAGATTTACCGTGACAACATATTCTGAAAATTTTCTTTACGAATAAGTTTGTGATAATTGACGTCGATTTCGAAATACGCAAAACAAACTAAAATATTAATATGTGTTGTTGTTACAAATAAATGTTATTGAACTGAAAGCATGTCGAAATTTACGAGAACACATAAATTTATAATTACAAACCCGGTTTAATTAGTTTTAATGATAAATTTGTTTATTCTAAACCAACAAGCTGAAACCATTTGTTTTAGCAAATCATTCAAATAGCATTTGACAAAATAATTTCTATTAGCTGAAATCTGCGTTGTGATATTTTAGATTATTTCGTTTATATTTTTTTTCTTTTATCGTAATATGTTGGTTTATTGTTATCTCATGAAGAAATTCTAGTCAAAGAACTTATATTAAGTCAATTCGGTATATCCTCAATGTTACATTAGACCCTGTTGATACAACTGGTGCGCCATTAAACGCAATCACATTATTAATAACAACATGTATCAACGGTACCGCATACCTTTCCAATCCCCTCAACTATTAAACAACTTCAATAAGCAATCAACATCGCACCGCGCACCGACGAGTAATGAATAGCTCCGGACTAATTCTACGTTACCATCCTGAAAAGGCGGCATAGTCGTCGCCACTTTCACCTGACCTACCCTGCCCCCCTTACCTGCAGCTCACTGGGGACTGCGGGGGGGCTTCGTGTATTAAGTAACAGGTCGCAACTGACGGGCTCGCACCCTGTGCGTTCGCTCTTTCATATGGACATCGTAAATCAGTGGCGCCTGCCGAAATTAAAACCAGGGTACCATAGGCGTGCGGGTATTAATTTGCAGCGGTGCAACGGTGTCGCCAGTCGGCAACGACAGGGACAGATTCTGTGGTATTGTAAAGGCTCGGAATTGAGACGCAGGTGGAGCCACCTGGAGCCTTGCGCCAACTTTGTGCCTAGAAATAGATTGAGGTGCCGCCTAAGCGCATTTATAAATGCATTTTCTGTAAATGTTTGAATTTGAGATTTGTTTTTATCACTCAAATACGCAACATTTTACGTATACTATTTATGGGAATAACTATAATCTTTGTGCTTACATTGATAGTCTGAAATATTTGTCTAGATTGAGAGTATGCAATGTTTAATAAAAACTGTATCAAATCTTATCTTTTTTACGTGTAAATATATCAATACAATGTTTGATTTGTAGTATTTTGTGAATCCAATCTATGACTAGCATTTAGAGAATGATTTTTAAGGACAAGAAAATATATCCTGCGATCAATTTCCCGTATCTAGTTAGCGATTCGATTTTTGGCGATGGAGCAGATCTCGGGTTAGGTTCCCACGCAGGACAAATATTATTATGTATTTAAGCACGATATTTGTAATTCTTCTGCTCATGTTAATTGCTAACTAAATATATATATAAAAGCTATCAATTTCGAAGTCAGGTCATTTTATAAGATGTTCTGTGAATATATATTTAAAAAATTCAATTTATTTTATTTTTTATAACTTCATTAATTATGAAATTAGAGGTTCTCTATAAAGTATAATTCACTATAAAAATGTTTCTTAACATTGTTCTTAATAAGGTCATTAAATGTATCCATCCTATTTGTTTAGGATTATCAGTTCATATTAAAAATAATAAATAAATTCCCTAATTCATCATCTCATACTGTGATACGTGATGATCTAATCAAATAAATATATGTCCTGGATGGGGATCAAACCTGCGACCTTTGGCGCAAAAGAGAGGTCCACTACCATCTGCGCCATCGGACTCGTCAAAGTTCATATTATACCTTATTATATAAACAATAAAGGTTATTGTTATCATTTAAAACCCGTCAAACTGTAATCACATAATGCTAACTTCTTAACCGAACCTTTATAAATGCAATTTAATTTAAACAAAATTATTTACCGTGTGGTTGCCAGCAAAATAGAATAGTACCCTGTACCAGGTATCTTTGGACACCTGGTACACGCAAAATAGCATAGATCAAATGCAACAGCTCAGGGATGGGCAGCAGTATTTTCTACGCCTGTCCAAAGCGGCAATTATAGGTCAAATTTCCCGTTTCTGAAGGGAAACCTGCGCCCAGTGAAATATAAAGTACCAATACGCCTAAGTGGCAAAATGACGTCAATACTTTAGCTGCATTTCAGGTTAATAAAATGATAATTACAATGATTTATAAATGGTTCCGAAATGAAAATGTACGTAGTCAGCTATCTCATTTAGATAAAAGTTGAAATTACTGTATACAACGATTCGACAAACATGATCATTTATCTCGATTGTTGTTATTTGATATTAACGCTTATTTCACTCACATTTGGATGATTCCAAAACAAGAGGTAGCTTCGCTCATTTGTTCGGAGAACTTATTAATATACCGCACGGTATTTTAAAATCATTATATCTGTACATTGTTTAATAACAATAATGATTAAATAAATTCACATGTTTGTGTGATCATAATCGCATACATTGACCTGACTCTGACATAAGTCGTTTAAATCACTAATGTTACAGACGCCAGACTGAGATAGAGGAATCGCAAATATACTACTTAAATATATATATTTAACACCCGGATACAGAAAAAAGATAAATATCATTTTTTAAATATTTGTCCTGGGTTGGAATCAAACTCACGACCATCTCATATAGTACTTATGATATGTCCTTCTATTTTTATTAATAAAAAAAATCACTTCGAACAATTAGATTTTTTTTATTTATAATTTTTAGACCAGGTCAACAAACAAGCATACAGTCCGCGTGATAGTAAACCGCACCTATAGAAGCTCGTCATATCACACGAATATCACTAGTGCGTTGCCAACCTTGTGACATAAAGATATTACGTCACATTAGTAAAGTAATTTCACCGTCTCTCTTACCGGAACACAACAATGCGAACATTGCTATTTGGCGATAGAAATAAGTGAGTGAGGTACTTTGGTACCTCACTCACTTATTTCTATCGCAGTCTGGATTGTTTGAGGTCTACCTCACGTATGTAGACTTTGGCAAACAATTTAAGATATGTTAGTCCAGGATAATTTTAATAAATATACATCTAACATCAATCAAATCAATTTGAAAGTAATCAAGGCTTATTATTTTCGATATTCAAATATCAAAAAATATTTTATCGAATATAGTTAAGACATTTTTCCTTACTTTTTTTTGATAATCGATATTTTTTTAGGATATTTGCTTTTCAATGGCATTGTCGAATGAATGAAACAATACTTATAAAAACCTTTACTGAGTTAACATTGATTTAAATGAACTTAACATTGGTGTTTTCTCAAGGGTCTCTTATTATTGGTGTTAATTAAATTTATTAGCCAACGCGCATGACTTTGGTACTGCAAGCGTCATAGGCCAATTAAACCAAGCGGTTATCGGTTGAGACAGTTGCAACCTCCAAGAATAACAATTAATTGATAGCCGACTGCTTTCTGCATTTTCTAAGTCAGAGATAGCAATTTAAAATCGCATCCTTTGCAATCTTTCTGGAAATCCAGATGTTTCTGAAACAATTCGGAAGAGGTCCCATGCAGCACCCCCTCTCTCTGCCCCCTTTTCTTATTCAATAAAGCGAACGGAACCACACGCGTTAAGGTATGTCTTAGCTCCGACTCGAAATAAATACACGAACAGAGTCGCTTATCGCAGAATTCCCATTCGTCAAATGGACGGCTTTATTCAGGAGTCCACAGGTGCCTGATAAGGAGGAGATCGACTCAAGGCCATTCCGCTGTTGATGGAATTGCCGTCTTGGTTTCGCTTGCATAATGCTCTCCACGGTGACGACGCTGCGTTTCTCTGATACATTTGGACAGTTTATAGGCTTATATTTTGTTTATATGCTTTTATAATGGATAAAAATTGTATAATTTGGTGCATATTATTGATAGAAATGATTTCAGTACTAAAACAACTGAAAGTGAATCGTTTCATTTGCCAATCGCAATTCCAAAGTTTAATGTCCAAATATTCATTAAAAAGATATGTGATGATTTAAAATATATGTGATAAGATATGTGCTATATGATAAGAGATCAATATATATAAGATGATGAAATACAAGATGATTTTGTGACAAAAATACAGAAAGTAATATTACGATGATTTAAACATGTTAAGAAAATTGATGAAAGTAGATTGACTGCACCAATTCATAAGTGGAAGTGAACGGAAGAGTTCATATGGGACGACCTAGGCCCGGATAGAAGTACGTAAATTAAACGAACGCGTATAAATGGACTAATGCGAGTAAGGGAAGCGAGAGAGGTGAGCCAAGATCGTAGCAATTGGGGATCCACCGTCTCTACCTACCCCGTAACACAGGCGTGATGTATGTATTCATTCAGAAAAAACAAGGTGTCTTTACAATTTTCAATATCTGTACATAAACAATTTTTGTCACTTTGTTTATCCGGGATTAACGTCTAAGTTAAATGGGACAGAGTCTATCAGACTGGTTCGTTTTTTATTATACTCAAAATAAATTAAATTAAATAAGTATTATATATATAATATAAAAGTATATATAATTAAATAAAATTACTTTTTAACGGGTTTTTAAATGCCATATATTACTCTTTTATACCTCTCGTTCCCGAATGGCAAAGATGTTATGTCGGACTGATGGATGTATATAACTACTT
This sequence comes from Heortia vitessoides, assembly GCA_020976665.1. Lineage (NCBI taxonomy): Eukaryota > Metazoa > Arthropoda > Insecta > Lepidoptera > Crambidae > Heortia > Heortia vitessoides. The sequence goes on along the minus strand of JACJUM010003085.1, from coordinate 6,735,150 downwards.
AACGGTATCAGACAACAGAGATGCTACAAAATTTAAATTTAAATATATACCAAGTGTCACACTTAGGTATATATTTAAATTAAAAATTTATTTACTTGTAATTTCATTAATAAATGTGCTAATTGTGTTTTGCAGTCTGGCAGTGACACGAACCTTTTTCAACGCCCAGACATAGAACAAATGCAAATATCTTCATAGAAATATTTGTCCTGGATCACTGGTCATCTGCGCCATCGAACCCATCCAAAATGTTACAAGGTAGGTCTTAGTTAATTTTGATCTCCTCTTGAAGCGAAATAAGAAAATAAAACATATATTTCTGGTCTTGGTATTTAAAAAACTTCCCCTATTTAGAACCTTTAAGCTTGTAATTAAATAAATTCATACGTTGACCTCACTCCTATATAATTAACTTTAAAGCACTTATGTGTCAGATAATAGAGGAATTACAAATGTAATACTTTAATACGTTTAAATTACACCTAGAACAAATACAAATATACATATTTGAATGCATACACTGGGTGAATACATTTAAGACAGATGTTGAGAACATTTAATATTTACTTCCTTATTTACTTGACTGGCTGAACAATAAATGTAAGTACATTTTCTTATTTAAATAAATAATGCAGAGCTTTGCAGCATCCTTCAGTTGAAGTCGATTGTTATCGCTCTAAATGCCAGCATTGAGTTTTCAAACGGTTGAAACACGGCTTCACAGTTTACACTCGACGAAAAACAAATAATTCTGTAACTCCATTATAATTTCATAGAATGAAAATGTTCACTATCCGAATCTTGTTTATTTAACTTATTTGATTAGTATCTTTAATGATTTTTAATATTGAATAGACTAAATATATTGTGTTCTTTTCCTTTAGTTACTTAACGCAAATGGTCTGGGTGTTGTTGGATAGGTCGTCCAAATTTATTGTGAACTTTTAAAATCATTTTTCGATGAAAGTGTGGACGGTAAAATGTTATGCTTCAAAGTGTAAATTTTTGCTAGTCAAGTGAACAGGCACTTCGCAGCTTTTTCGGGACAATTAATTAAAGGTAAAAAATATATATATTTCGTAAAATATATAATGAAGTAAAAATTATCAAAACACTACTTAGAATTCTTAATTTAGCGCAGTTGGTAGTGAACCTATCTAGTGCGCCAAGAGTCGTGGGTAGTCCCCACCTAGGATTAATGTTAGTGTTTGTTTTGTGTCTGAGTGTTAATTATTATATTTAGGATTCCTCTGTTATATGATGTAACATAAGTGGTTTATGAGATATATCTCAGTGTTAGGTCAATGTATGAGATGTCGTGTTATGTATTAATAAATATATTGTAAAAGGAATAAGTAAATGATATTTCGCGTCATAAAACTGACATCATACTCTTGATTAACAGTACATAAATGTAAAACTTAGTGTACACGGCCAGTTTACAACGCACCCTCTTGAGAAGTTTTAATAAAGCCCCTCGGAGCGCTGACAGCAACAATCACGCAAGTAAAACGTCATTATGTGGACCGATACGCGCCGGATGAGGGGCCATCATTACGTGTTGCTACCCTAGTATGTAGGTGACCTAGACATGGCGATTACATGGCAATACAATCAGGAGTTTAATGGTGAATGTGAATAGAGAAGTAAAGTACTTAATACTTATTATTAAACAAATAATTGATATTTCCAGCGGTGTTGTTCTACGATCAATGATTTTAATAATTTGCGTCATAATAAAATAAACTGATAGAGTAGGTTAATTTAAAATTAATTTATTTGATACTTTGATTAAGATTTTAACATAATCAGACAACAGGACAACATGTTTTGCTTAAATATATAATACATTAAAAATGGTAATTTTAGCTTATTTATTAGTAGGTGCAAAAATATAATAGATTCGAAATTGGTCTAGATTATTTATGCAAGCTAGTCAATCAAAATTAGCATAAGGAAAAAAGTATAACACCTGTCAAGGTCTAGTTAAATTTATATATAATAGTAATAATTACCAAAAAAATCCTTATGTTCATAATATTTATTTACCATTAATCCCTCGTTTCTTTATTGACTAGTAAAGTTGTATTAGACAAACAAATCTAGTTTTCAGTAACAAATACATTAATAATATTTTACGGACAAAAGCTTGATTTAGATTTTAAAGTCATAAGTTGAGTTGAGTTACGAAAAAGCGTCAGAAACTTATTAATCAATACATTAACTGACTTGATATTTCATCCAGTACTAACGCAAAGACGATATTTGCTTTTTACCAACGAGTTACCAATTTTTTGCACATAAGTTATACATAAATAGTAAAGACATGTGCCTCACAGTATTTCCCTCTTATATTGAGCACAAAAACTCTATCACTGATGTCTATAATAATATTTTTTATAATTTAAAAACCAGCAATTGCTAAGATAAACGTGTTTCACCGAACAAACTCTTCCGCTTTATAATATAAGTATAGATAACGCCACAACAAATGCCTTTGAATTTCTATCGGTCACCCTGACACGTAATGGCCCGAGAGGCTATGATTAATACCGGTCGAGCGGGTGACTCGTGCTCAATCGCCATCTGCCCTTATTAATTGCCTTGTCAGCTGTAATCGTGTGTCCTCCGCTTTACTGTCCTTACTACGTAACACACGCAATCTGATAAAAGTATTCGTTTATTGTCATAGACGTGTATGGTTTCCAATACGTTACCTTGTTACGTAATTGAGAATTTGCTCCCCGATTTTGGGGGATGAAGACTTTTATATGTGTATTGTATATAAATATCGAGATTGTTTCCCGTTAAAAGCGTTGTGATGTATGATTCTTTTTTAATGGATTTTTAAGTCAATACTCAATATTTTCTGTTATCGGTTTTATTGTTTTTTTTTTATCTTCGAAAGCTATCGCTAACGCTTGTATTTTTAACAAAGTGGTTGTAATAAACTTCGAATTGCTGCCTTCTAACTTAATTTGTCAAGATTGTCAACTCTAGCGGTCATTCCTACTTTTACTCCGTTCGCGCCTTCTTGATTTCTCTCTGTGAAAGTTTGTGTAAAATAAAAGCATTGTTACCAGTAAACTTCGTTTAAATTATAAGAAAAGTAAACCTCTTATTGTAATTATATTGTGGACAAAGTTCATCAATTTATTGAACTTTTAATGCCTAATATGTAAATTCATTTATATGTTGTCTGATGTCCATAACACAAGTGTTTTAAGCGACTTATCACCGGGTAAGGTCAATGTACGTGATGTTAGGTGTAATAAAATTACCGCTACGATTCCCACGTAATAACCAACACGATTGAAACCAGCGCCATCTATCTGCGGTCTTCAATTTGCAACCAGCAATGCATGTAGCGTAAACACTTAAATTACAACGACGCAATATTGAATTATTTAGCTCATATAGTCAATTGCCTATTAATTTGGAGAATTAATCACGGGCAAGATCACAAACTTGACTTATAACCGGCTAATTATACTAATTACAGTAAGCTGTGACATAGTTCGTTTTGAGTAATGACACCGTCCAATCAATGGTTGTCGAGCTATCAGTCCAATTAATCGAAGTTATCAACCTGGAGATATTAGGATTTACGCTCGAATCGTTTCTATCTTCGATACCTATGTTATGATATAAGTAACAAAACAAATATTGTTTTTTTCTCTTAATAAACAAATAACTTATCGAACTATAGACAAAACATCAGCTCGGTGCTTTGCCTGATTGAATCAGAAATGAGGAGAACCCGAAAGAGAGAGAGAGAGAGAAAATGCAAACATTACTAAAGCCAAATGAGCCAAAGACCGTGGGTCATATTCCCACCCACAACAAACATTTATGTGATGAACTTTTGTATTTGTTCTGTGGCTGGGTGTTATATGTGTAGTATTTTACTTGTTGTCGGTACAGGCAAAGTAGAATAGTGCCTTTCTTAAGTAATTGTAGCGTAAGTGTAAGTTGTTTGTGGATTTGTTTTGTTTATATCATTGTGAAACCAAAGTATATCTAATTTTAATACAGACTGATTGTTAGATATTTTTAATGTTTATTGCCGTACAGATATTTTTAATGTTTATTGTTAAGATAATTCATAAATATATATACATAACATGACCGCAGCCTATAGATACTTGTGTCATTACAAAGACATCACTATTGTGTCGCCAACCTTGTGAACTGAAGATACAATATCACATTACCCAGTGATTTCACTGCCTCTTTTACCTTTCAAACCGGAGCACAACAGTGCTAACACTGTTATATTGTGGTAGAAATAGGTGAGAGTGAATTACCAATGCAAACGCCCTTTTGTAAGAGGTCTTTGGTGTCAGAGGTTACCTCTAGTCTTATTGTTCGTAACTGTACATCATAATACACTTCCTGACTAAAATTAAAAACGCGAACGTTTGTAAGTATGAATTTATGTTTGTATGTATGATTATTTTACGCAAAATCTGCTTTACAGAGTTTAATGAAACTTTATAAAAAAAATATAAAGCCTCTACTTCGGGTCTTTTTACAATTAAATTCAAATAAATCCTATTGATGTGAAACATATCACAAATACTTATTATTTATATTTTTCCTTATAATGTCACAAACGCAGTCGTAAGAGCTAGTTAGTGGCCCTGTCAATAAAACGACAAAGACAAACTTAAGAACAATTATCGTAAATCAAAGAAGTTTTCTTTTCAAATATATTGTTATAAATATTATATTATTATAAAGATCATACATTAGTGTAATACATAGGCTATATAAATTAGTACAAAACATAGATATTGTTTACGCCTCAAACGCCTGCCAAGTTCCATCCGCAAATCTGCTTATCATAGTGTTGTGTTCGAGATGCAGACAGGAACGAACATTTTCCTTTATATAAAATCACTTCGTTAGTAGAATCTCACCCTATAACACCAAATTAGTAAAACTTGGAAATTTACTATAACAGTTTGTGATAAGCTTCTCCACTGTGTGACGCCGTCACGACGAAACCGCAAAACCAATTATAATAAATTTTAGTATGTATGAAGATATATAGAGAAGGAGAAGAAAATAGGGTACTTGAAGTACTAAACATGTGCAGGCGAAATCGTGGGCATCAGCTAGTAGGCTATATCTGAATAGCATCCACCTCCGAGGTCGTCAAACGAACCTGCTAATAATATGAAACTAAAAATGTGTATGAATGTATGGGTATTTGTTGTTCTTTCATGCTAGCTAAACAGATATTGATGAAACTTGGCACAGAGATTATATATAGTCGAGTGTAACACAAAGGATATTTTTTTATCGCGAAAACATATTCCCGTGGGTTTGATCTACCATTTTTTTTCTGTTAAGCTGTCAGATAGCGACATATACTTATCCTAGATAACTAACCTCACGGATGAGATATATCGTAAATATTTGACAAGCCTGATGGCGCAGAGTATTCCTATCCCATCACAGGACAGGATTTGCTTTAGGGAGAAATACGACCTGTGGTGTACAGACACCACAGATCGTGTTTCTTCCTAAAGTAAATATTTACTTGATGGATATTCTGTATTTGTTCTGTGCGTATGTGTAATTTATATATATTAAGGTATTATATTAGCTAGAATACCTTAACATATATATATATAAACGCGCCAAAAACTGCATGCCGATATACAGTAGGCTCAAATTTTTGTAGATATGTACGCTATCGAAGATACAGGAGACCACTAGATAGTTTGCTAGTTACCTATATAAACATACAGTATGTATTAATGACGAACAATAACAACATCTACGTTTAATTATTAATTGACGTTAATAGCTACAATCGGCCATTAATTTGCGCTCCGTAATTATCACTGTTATTAATCACTGACGCCGCTCACTTCAAGCCTCGAGCACAATAACTATTCCTAGGAAGCTAGATATCTAAGAGGTTCTAGGCGTTTGGTCTAGTCATACTAAGTATACTAATTTGTTAGATAATTGTATAGGACTACGTAGGGGTTCTTCAGAAAGGAAGTAAAGATTTTTAAAGGGTTGGCAACGCGTGAATGATGCTTTGATATTGAAAACATCCATTGCCTGCGCCAAACAGCTTCAATCAAGCAAGCCGCAAGCTTATTTGTCATCTTTGTGCTATAAACCAAACTATATTATAGTGTTAAGAATATTTGCCTACCTTTATAGACGGAGATCTTTATTCTAAATAGTACAGCTTTTTTAAATCAATGTAGTAAAAAGCTGTTAGGTACCGGCAGGGTAGTAAAGCATCTCCCCCTTTACCAGATGTATCAAGTGGCGACTAAGGTATAAGAACCGACATAATATCTATCTGTAACTGAGTGCAGTGTAACTCTTAGTTACAGAGCGGGGATGGGCAGGAACAGCATCCACATAGCAAAAACTGCGCTCTGAAATTGCGAACGCGCTTGTCCAGCGCGGTCATTGTGCGCGAATTTCTTTCTTTCTTGGAGAGGTATGTCCAGCATTCGACTCCCAATGGGTGTAATGATGATGGTGATTATGTTTGCTTGGTATAGATGAGTAAAGAATTTTTATAATCAAACATTTTTGGAATAAACTTGAAATAAGTTCAAAAACCCAAAATAAAATTCTCAATCAGCCTATATACTGTATGTTAAGGGAATTCATCGACCTTTTGCTACTATTTAGTAAAGCAATCAAAAAAACCAAGAATCAAAATAAACAGAAGATATTTATATTATACAAATTAATAAGTACATTTCATATATTTATATTAACTTTTTTATATATTAATTCATAAAATGATCAGAAATATCAAGAAGAAGAAGGTCACGGTACTCCAGTTTTTATACTTTTAATTTTTTTCAAAATTAGGCACATAATGTTTGATTTTTTTATTTACTACAAAGATGCTGAAAGTAAATATAACAACCCACACTTCCACTTGACTTCGAATAGCTTAAAGCATATAATATCACATATTCTTAAATAAATGTTTGACACCCAGAAAAATCACAAATATTCATTATTACGTGTCAGCCATCAGTATTTATGTGTGCACAATTAGATGGGTGAGAGATAAAGAACTTTATTACTACTAGTTTTTTCTTATTTCTGATTACACGCGAAACGAACCTATAAGATTAATTTAAGACCTGACTGGTGCTAGCAGACTAATTGTAAAGTAGACCACTATTTGTTCAAATGCCTCTTAAAACTCTATAAGGCCATCAGGGTAGTAATAAAAATGTATAATGAAAGTCGTAAATCTATATTTATTGAAGAATTATTATTTGTTTTAACAATGTAAAAGTGCTGTGTTCATAAAGGTATTTATGATTTTGACTTGACATGATATGAAATCATTGAGTAATATGATTTTATTTTTTATAGGTCATAAAGATGGCGACAAACTAGCATTCCTGTTCTTTCACACAACATTTCATACAGAGGAACATTTCAGCAGAGGAATCACTAATACTTTAATACATATATTTGACACCCAGATACTACACGAGCCCTCGGGGTACAAGATAGGATCACTACCATTATCACCATCGGGTCCGTCATTAATATTTTCGTGTGCGCGATAACACGATCGTACATGTTATGATTCCGCGCAGTAGCATGCACTGCATGTTGTGCAGTTCAATTACTACAAGGCGAAACTGGGCAGCAGCATCCTCGTCGCGAAATTGCACTCTGTTAATGCCGCCACACCTGCCCAGCACCTTGGGGAAGCCTATGCCCAGCAGTGGACTTTAAATATCTGATATGATGATCCTAAATACCTCATAACTCATCATGTCAATATATTCATATTCTGCAATATCCTATAACTGGGGCACTAGCTCGTCTGCACACCAACCTAATAAGGTGGATTTACCACCCCAACACTTTGAATTCATCACGTCACGCCGCATTAATATGCGAGATTATCATTTTATCCAAAACACCACTGACATAAACAACTATCTGGCACAATTATCATCCATTGCTTCAAACAACCGAACACGATACGACCCTCCTCGTTTATAATAAGCGAATAGTTTATCGCAAATGTTAAGCCTAAAGCTGTTAATGCCACAGAATTGTTACAAACACTATGCGATATTTGGCATCGGGATTGATGAATTGAATCAGGCAGATATTCCAAAACAGCAAGAGTCATGTTTAGGCTGTATTGGCTCAGTCCAAATAGATTTTATCCGAAGAGAGTATTTATAGGATTAAACCGGCAGCAGAACGTATACCGCCAAATGAAAACAGACGTGGTATATACTATTGAAGGTCTATTCTAAGGTCATCAATTATTCCAAATACCAGTGCTTACAAGCGACTACCATCTAGTAGGTATATGTCATGGCAATTTTGGTCGTGCCAAGAGTCATTTCCTGTAACCCTTCTGCCATTTGTATAATCTACAAAATCCCCTTAATGTCCCGAATGTTAACATTCACAGCGTCTTAAGCCACACGGTTTTAAGCTTCGAACCATTACTTCAAAACTTACAACCAAGTGTGTTGGATGCAAATCCTTAAAACGAAAGTCAACGTTACTATCGCGCATAACAGCCAACTTCTGAGCCCTGAACGGCGCCAACGAACTGTTACTTATCCAGACTTATATTTTAAAACACGTACAATCTGCGATTCAAATCAACTTTATCATCCGAGAAGGCAACAAAGTATGTACGGGACTAACAAGTTTGCCGGGGTTGAGACACACCTGCTCCTCTCCCACAAATTGTAACCGGTCTCAAGTCGCCGGCAAGTTGGCCTTATTCACTTCATAATTAATTCTTCATTCGAAACAACTTGGACTTGGACAGGGACTGCCTCGTGAGCACTTAAATTGTCCAAATTGCGCAGAAGACGCGCCCATTTTTAATTAGTTGGAATAGGCCTTTTAATTGTTAATGATATCGAGCGTCTGATTAAGTTGATGTGTTATATAGTCCCACCTCTGTCGGCTTGTTACTCATTGAAGGCTTTATGACAAAAAATATAGTGTTAACTTATATTTTTTTAAATATAGCTAGTTTTACTAACATTCTTACTTAACATTTACAAGCTGTTTTATTAGTGAAACATGAGCTTCTTTTATTGTAATAATTTTCATTTCAATACGTTTCATTCAAACAAACGATTCATATATTTTAAAAATGTTTACAGTTTCACACAGACATGCTTACCTGCACCAAAAAATATACAAACAAATGTTATTGAACACTACAGTACAAATGTATAATGCCGAATAAAAAAAATACAATTTATGAAGTTTTTGTGGAGATCATTATAGAGGAGTGGGGAGTATTAGCAGTGATTTTTTTTACTGTTTTATTGTCCGTTGCCTTTAATTCTTATTATAATATCAGCGAATGCTCAAATGTAACTATGAGCTTGTTTGATTAATGAAAATAATAACATTTGAAACGTTGATATGTTCCTAAATGTAAATAAGGAGGTGTGGGCCAGAATTATGAATTATAAAAGGCGAAGTTTTGGATGGTGTTAATCTAGGCGGCTGAAGTCAAAAATAACGGCATTGAGGCATCATAGCCTAAGACACAAATTGGTTATTGTGTTACTTTTTAGTGCCTATTCAGGGAAGCCTTCTCGTTTATAATGGAATCCTTCTTGAAGAAAATATGTTCTATATGCTTATGGACTCTAATTGAACTTTAGTTACTTATTTCAGGCTTCACATGAGATATTCTAGTATTTTTTGGTCTTTAATTTTAATTTCTGCATTTATCAAAGCATTATATCTCTAAAATAATGGTATATTCCATTATTTTTCGTGTGGACGACTCGAAATGCACTTTCAGTGTTAGGCCTATTTATCGAGGAAAATTATAGAATAAATGGGCCCACCTACCTACTATCACGGTATAACTAATGAGAGTAGAGTATCTACAAATAATACAGCAGAAAATTATTTCATTAGGTCCTTAAACTTAGACTTTACAATATTTTCAACTAAGCGAATCAAGTTACTAGCAAAAGCTAGTTATCTTTAAACAAATCAATCATTTCACCCAGACTTATATAGAATAGATGAAAATGCTGATATCTATAAAAGCAAACAGCTACTCCGATAACGATTTGTCAGCGCCAAACGTATCGGCCGCTCCATATCTGTCAGAATCAGTCAATCAATTTTACATTTAAAGCTCATGGCTCGTATGATGTTATTACGTCGAATAATAAAAATAGCTTTAGTTTATATCTATTATTTAAAAAAGATGCATCGTTATTCATCTCATAAATTTCAAAACACTTAATTAAAATATAATTATTAATATAACACTTTATTAGTAAAAAGCTTCTCAATATTGATGCATAATAAGTGGATTAATACATTTTTGTTAGCGGGAATATGTATTTTTTCCAGACGCAGACCATACACAAATATTTGTCTTAGGTGGGGATCGAACCCATGACCTTTGGAGTATAAGATAAGGACAATGCTGGATGAATAATCGGATCCGTCAATTGAAGTATTTTTAACAATAACAGTCATGACTCGAATTATGATTTAAACACAAATTCTTTATGAAATATCTAATAAATATTATCTATAATATCTTGCTTATTATTATGATTATACATTTATACGCATACTTATAGTGGGCAGCTGTACCACAGTTTATAGTACGGCTGCCGTCGTTTAAGCCTAACAGTGTAATCTATTGTAGTTTTTCTTATGTTTTTATTTGTGTAATTCGGTATAAAATATGAATGAATAAATATTTCAAAATATAATACATAATAAATAATTAGAGCGGAGTATCTACAAACAACGCAAGAGAAATTATTTCATCAGATCTTTTATGAACTTAGACAAATACATTCAACTAAGCGAATCAAGTTACTAGCAAAAGCTAGATATTTTTAAGCAAATCAATCATTTCACCCAGACTTATATAGAATGGATGAAAATGCTGAGATCTATATATGTATTGGAATGTATATGTATTATATGTTTATATGTATGTTTATGTATGTACTAAATGCACCTCAAACTTCCACCAGCTTTAACATTATTTCTATCCAAAGGTTGCCTGTAAGAAATTGCATTAAGCGATAAGGCCGCCTCTTGTACCTACTATTCCAAGTTTTTGTGATGTTCTTGTGTATTGTTTTCATTGGTGTACAATAAAGAGTACATTATTATTACATTTATTCATAAAGGATTTTAAATTCAACTGTATTTTTTACGTTTGTTACCCCGTATGTTTTGACTGGGTGAACCGATTTCGGCGATTCTTTTTTATTTGAAAGCTGATGCTTTTAGTGTGGTACCATTTTAGTTTGTTTAAGTTTTGACAGTTGCCAATCCTGATATGAATCGATAGAATCAAAATTTACATTAAGTCTTTGCGCGATAAAATGACTAATAAGTAAATACTCTACCAAACGATTTTGATGATTCTTATTCTATTGGAAATTTAACTTCAAGATAGTTTTATGAGAGTTTGGTTTGATACTGATTTTAGAATCCTTAACAAAGTAACTCTTCAATACTTAGGATAAAGTTAAAAATACTCTGCCGAAACTTTTATAGGCAAATCGAATTTGAATTACCTACCGTAATATCATGCTCAAATAATTGTTGGCCGTGTGCTATCGGCAGGGTAGTATAGTATCTCCACCTGTACATGGAGTCGGAAGCAGTGACAGAGGTACCGGAACTGATAGACTGCGGTATATCCATGCGAAGCAGAGTTGATTTGAGCTACACGCTCAAATGCAACAGGGCGAGAAGGGACAACAGCTTTCCTCTTGCGAAGTTAGGCTTTAAATATCCACAACGTTAATGCAGCCCGGCCATATTGGCCAAATTGACCCTTTATCTGGGATGCCCATGACCAGCAATGGACATTTTACGGCTTCTATGATAATGATGAATTGTTGCAGTCAATCATGATGACCACCAAGTTCACTCAGCCCGGGAATATTGGGCAAATTTTCCCTTTTTTCGGAGGCCTATGTCCAGCAGTGGACGTTTTAAGGCTTCTAAGATGATGATGATGATGAATTGTTGTAGTCGAACATGATGACTAATGGAACTCCTTAACGACTTAAAGCAAGGGTGCATGCAGAGTTTCCCACTGTCTGTAATCAAATTGCAATGCTCTTACGTTCGTTGCTGCATTGCAACATGACGCAAGCGTTCTGATTGCATTACTTTAGGTATATTATGTCACCTTCATTATTGAAAGACAGATTTCGTAGTCTTGATTTTACCTACAACGATCTATGGTCGTGTCTATTTAATATTTTATTGGCGTCCAAATCTACATAATAAATGCTCTAAACTTTTGACACATTTTAATGCAATATTTCAGACTACTTCAACAATTGTTACTACATCATATGTTAGTTCATTATTATTACAATAGTTATAATTAAACTGACTTTTAAAGTTGCCTAATATTTTGCCGTGAGGTATCAGCAGAGTAGAATAGTACCTCCCACTGCACCAGGTATCATAAGAGACGATTTAGGTACGAAAGCCGACAAATAGCGGTCGGTACCATACATTCGAAACAGTGCGGCTCAAATGTACCGTACGGGGATGGGCAGCAGCATCCCTGTCGCAAAAGCTGCGCTCTGCGATTATCAAAACGTTTGCCCAGCGCGGCAATTATGGGTAAAAAGCCTCCTTTCTTGGAGAGTCCTATGTCCAGCAGTAGATTCCTTATGACTGGTATAATGATGATATAGATGTGATGATTGTTGACAATATAGATGTGTTCAGTTGAATTGTAAGTGGGTAAATACCTACTTACTTTCGTACTTAAATCGCCTTACTTACTAATATGTAGTTACACAGAAGTAGTTGCTTATTAAGTTGTAGAAGAATACGCAGAATATTTATACGCTTTTGTGCATTTAAATTTGTTTTAAATATTTTTAAAACGGGTTTAAGTTACAATATTCACTTTTTATAATTAAATGAATGAATGTGTTTTAACGCTGTAAATATAGTACTATTAATAAGAATAGTACTATTAATTAGAACTAAATCTTTTTTCGAGAGCAAAATAAGTGTTAAAGGGTTTCTGGGCGCTCGAGTCTCATTAGGTAACTAGATTTGACCCTCATACCCTAGATTCGAAAACAGATAAAAAGATTAAGTGTTGACTCTTATAAACCTATTGCGATGGAAATTGACCCTTTAACTATATCTATCAGGCCCTGCTGGAGTATAAAAAGCCTATCTACATCTAATTCAGTCTCGATCCTAACTATTAGAATCCAACATTAGTATCAACCCTCTCATCTGAAAGACAAATAACCAAACCATTTAGTGGCCACAAAAATCGCGTTGTGACGCAAAATATTAATGTCCAATCTTGATTTAATCAATCTAAGTATTTGATGTAACAATTCACGCTAAACAAAGCTCAAGCACCATTCATTCATTATACATAGAATGTTCACTGCTGGACATAGGCCTCCCGAAGGAAGAGAGTATTTTGCCCGTAATTGCCGCGCTGAGCAGGCGTAGCGACAAACGTAGAGCGTAGCTTTGCGACAAGAATGCTGCCTATAGTCTCACTATTGCAGACAGATTATCTCGGATATCCCACCATCTGTCGGTTCCGGTATCTCAGTCACCTCTTACGACGTCTACTACAGATGAGGTACTATTCTACTCTGCCAGTGCTGGGCTAATCCATTTATTCAATACACGAATACTCGAATATTTCAACAAATGTGCAATTTATAGGCGCTACAATACCCTCGAGACAAACGCTAGTGTCCGTTAAAAACCATTGCAACTCATAACAAACGAGGTAACATAAACGGTACACCATTGCCATGAACAATGGGTTATCCATCTGTCATCCGGGCATAACGAACATAAACTGCGCCTCTGGAACAATGAAACACGTCCACGCCAGGCGCGGCAAACATTCCGATTGATTTGTCAAACGCATTTCTATACTTCGACTGCCCACGTTGTAACGACAGGGCGCGTTAATTCTGTAATTAAATCATTATACGATTCAAAAATTATCATTACAATTTCATATTACAACACTAGATGCTCCATTTAATTTAATCATTTTATTAAATACAAATCATCTGAAAGATTCACTTCTGAAAGACTCACATCTGTAGTCCGTGAGGTACCAACAGAGTAGAATAGTACCTCCCACTGCAACAGGTGTCGTAAAAGGCGATTAAGGTATCAAACCGACGGATGGCGGTATATCCATCCAAAACGGCTCAAATACACAGGGGATGGGCAGCAGCACCCGCTTTCCCGGGGAGGCAACTAAGGGCAAAAAACCTCCTCTCTTGAAGAGGCCTATGTTCTGCAGTGGATTTTTAATGGCTAATATAATATTATACATATAACATTTGTAATACAAATAAACAATTCACTTAGTGACCACAAGAATCGCTTTGAGACGCGACATAACAATACCCTATCATAATTTAACCCATCTAGGTATTTGATGTAATAACGCACGCTAAATAAAGCTCGAGCCTTAATTAATTCATCATGATAGCTTTGGACTCTTAATGGACTCGAAGGAACGCTGCTGCTCATACTCGCCATATTGTATTTCAGTACCGCAGTCGCCTGTTAAGACACCTGGTACAAGGGGAGGTACTCTGAAGGTAGCCCACGGCCAAATAATAAACAACTGACTGCTGTAATATATAGACCCGTGAAGTACGGGTAGAGTAGGCGACTAAGATACCAGAACCGGGAACCCATCCGAAACAATGCAGCATAAATTAACAGGGTGGGGAAGGGCAGCAGCAACCTTGTCGCGAAAGCTGCGCCCTGCGATGGCCTACACACTTGACCAGACCAGACACAGAGACCTATCTGGTCATAGGTAGTAGTATTAGACTTTAAATGGCTGGCATGATAATAAATAGCTATAAAAGAGATTCAAGATTATTTTGTACTTCAATTAATGAGAAGGAAGGAAGTAGCAACATTGACTGAATAATGAAAGTTAATTTAAAATGGATTTATTCTAAGAAGCCTACCAGAACCCGGCACACAGATTGGGCATTTCGCATATTAATCAGCCGATTGAATGGCTCTAATCAGGTCTGACACTGACGGAGTTCTACTTAGTCATCAGAATTAATATGACTTAACCAGCGAAGTGTAACTCAATTGCTTAAAACAGCTATTTGGTTTTAAAGCTAAAAAGAAGTCTGAAAAGAACTACAAAAGTCAATTATATGGTTATTATTGACTTTTGTAGACCTGGAAGTGCAACGCAGACAGTGTGCGATATATTGTCTTGGGGTTCCCTGTTGGATTATATGTGCAAATAATTATAAAAGGTCTGCTAAACGGGCGATAACGAGAGCGACTTGTCAGGATAAAGCAGGTGACACAATGAGTGGGGCGCAAACACCGCTCATTCGCCTGTCTCTCTCAGACCCAATTAGTACGCTATTCAGATTGCCCTATTAATATGCTGATAGTTCAGTTACCTTCACCTGTCACTCTACTCACAGGTGAGAACTTCTACGTGCATTGAGAATTGTTAGCCGGATGCTTCATCATAACAGCATCGGTTTTAGAACCGGTTGTAAGAAATAATAAATAAATTTCCACAACATTTCATACATTGACCTGACTCCGTGGTAAGCACTTTTGTTACGGACGTAAGATAACAGAGAAATCACAAATGTACTACTTAAATATATACATTTAATACCTACACGCAGAAAAAACACAAATATCATCATTTTAATATTTGTTCTGGGTGGGTATCGAATCCTGATCGAATCGTCAAAGGTCTGATACAATTAGTTTTTGCCAGACCAAGGCACCTAGTGCAGAGCCCAGGTTTTGTTTTTATTTGCATTTGAGCTATTTGGTCTAGATTACATTGCCATCTGTCGTCTTCGGTATTACAGCAGCAGCTTTCTACATATAGCACATAGGGATGTACTATTATTACTCGCTATACTTAAGTAAGCCGGCAGAGCTACCTACTTAAGTAAAAGTTTTAACATGTCACAACACTATTGTTATTTTTTCTTATTGAATTACAAATTTGCATGCTTGAATTTGAGCGAAACATGATGTGTCTATTGTCTAATTGTGTTAACATCTTAATTGCCGTGTTTGTGGCTACTAAATGAATTTCATTTGAGTCCTATTTAGTACTTACTAAAACATCCTTTACTTGCTTGACCCCCTTGGACTTATCAAGAAAGCCATTTTTATTATTAGCAGAGAGTTTTAATACACTGTATGAAATATTTTATCAAGTCACTACTATATTTTAAGTGTTTACCTATATTTTTGTTGAAATCATTTAGTTTTTCTTCGTCGTACTCTATTGTTTAGCAAATCAAACAAAAGCAGGTAGCATAAAGGTAAATACATAGCCAAACATCATGAAAATTAGTGTAGAGCCAAAACATTTACTAGGTGATAGATATTCTTCATAGGCAAATATCTAATTGTCACGATGTTGAAGAAGATCTATGATTGACTTTTATCTTATTCAGAAGCATTGTATCAAATTGGAACCTTATTCTAACTGATAGCGATACACTTACTTAATCTGCTAAGTTACTTTAAGAAGTTACTTATATTCATCAACAGTGAGTTGTAATAAAAGAACAATAGCGCAATGAGCACGAAGCAATGAGTAAGCCGCAAAAACACTATTACCATGCCTGTTTCTTATTGATCTAACAAAAGTATCCATCAAGTATATCATTGACCTTACCGCACTTCAGTTAAAATTCCCGGTGGGCATCTTTATATTTCAGCTAATACATAAACTTGATCAACTTTATTATCGTACGCAAAATCGTTTAGTGGTTTTGTGGTTTATTACAAACGAACATTGACCTATAATCCTTGAGAATTCTTTTCGGAAATCAATACTACGTACTCCAATGAACCGCAACTGTGCTCTATGTTTGCCTAACTTAGATGCACCTAAGGCTAAAGCTCGCAACTAAGTTGCCAGTGACCAGGTGAATTTAAAAACTCGGCCAAACAGTCAATAACAGTGAGTTGCGGCGACAAAGCGGCGACACAATGAGCACGAGACAATGAGTGCGGTGCACAAACACAGCTCACTCGCTGTCACCGTCAGAACTAATTAGTGCGCCATTCAGATTGTCTGATTAATATGCGCATTGTTTCCTTCCATGACGGTCTGTTTTACTCAAAATGATTGACTGTTTCGCACAAACCTGCCACTATTCCTTTACATTGGAAACACGAATGGTCTATTTGGCTTAAACTCGCATTAAGACGATGCTTATAAAATAAAAAAAATAAATGTTTACATATATATATATAATGTTAGAGAACCATAAAGAATTTTTTATAGATATAAGAAAAAATATTTGCGCTTCCGAACTGTTTTTTTTCAATTAAGCACTAAAATATATGTAACGTATACGAAATAAAAAAAATAGCATCTAATATTAGAAGTGGACGATTATTTTGTTGTCTACGAAATAATTTTTTCTACTTTAAAACAATAAGCAACCCTTAATATTAATTAGTCTCAGTATCATATGATTAACACGTATGTTACCAATTCTTTTGACTTATACATTTACAAATACCTATATTGCTCCTTTTATGTCTGTCAATGTATTCATCATCCGTATAGCTATAGAACGTCCACTACTGGACGTAGGCCTCCTCAAATAGGGGGAAATTGCTCATAATTGGCGGCGATCGCAGAGCGTAGCTTTGCGACGGGAATGCAGCCGCCTTGTTGTATTTGAGCTACACGGTTTCAGATGTATATGCCGGTTTTGGTACCTTAGTCGCCTCTTACGTCACCTGGTAAAGGGGGAGGTACTATTCTGCTCTGCCGGTACCACACGGCCAATATATAAGTATAATTAAATTTAAAAATAGAGGATCAACAACTTTACAAGTTATCATTTAGATGCGTAGTGTGCGCTTTAGACCAAAATTCATAATAATTATATTCTTTATTGCACACATACATTTACAATGGACATTGTATTTAAAATAGTATAATTAGCAAAACAACATTCATACATACAAAGTAATTAAAAAAAATTGTGCAAAATTATTAACATTTTTAATTGTAACTGTCTAATCAAAGTTTGTAAAAAAAATTAAATTCTCTTAAAAGTAACATAAGACTGTTTATAAAAGCCAACCCCCACAATCTCCGAACCAAAAAAAAAGTATAATTGGGGGAGTACAGCTATTCAAAAAGCTACACCATACACGAGTGTGAAAATATAAATC
Organism: Heortia vitessoides; assembly: GCA_020976665.1. NCBI lineage: Eukaryota > Metazoa > Arthropoda > Insecta > Lepidoptera > Crambidae > Heortia > Heortia vitessoides. The sequence goes on along the minus strand of JACJUM010003085.1, from coordinate 6,716,910 downwards.
TATTTAGAACTTAGTTAATATTGTATTTAGAGTCGAGTACCAGCTAATTATATATTTTTTATTTCAAGTATGATAATATTTTATTTTAAATGAAATGATATTTCTTATGAGAATAAAGGTCTTGAAACATATTCAAAGTAAACTGCAGCTATTTTCTGATAGTAGTCCAAGGACCTACTGCTATTTCCAATCACCGATAGTAACTATAATTTGAATTTGGACAAGCAAATTGTTCCGTTCCAGCCAGCGCGACGGTTAATCCATTCCCAAAGTGCACGTCTAAGCATTATAACGACACAGTAAAACACAATTAAGAAACAACGACAAACACAGATCAAGTGCTCCCTCACATAATTTCCGTGAAAGTTTCAAAGCAAGCGCATTACAGGCGTCATAACTGACATAACAAGAAATACGTTCGACGTAATTACCACTTTTTGCTTGATAAATGGTCCGGAGCCACACAGGCTGCTGTTTATGCGACCATTAAACTAAGTACTCACTCAATAATGAGTAATCTGTTACAATTACAAATACGGAGTGTACACGTGTTGTGAGATACGTGAGGCTGCGCCGCGAATTAGTGAGATCTCTTGTATAAATCTTCAGGTGAACAACGAGTGGGAGTAACTCGAATCGAATGTTTTACTGTAACTTTGCAGGTTAAAGGCGTTCTTCTCCCTGCGCTCCCCCTTTAAGAGCTGTTGTTCAATGCTGCGAAATAAGGACGAATGTTGATCTGTTCTTTATAATTGTACAGTTTTTACCATATCTTTGACACATGAGAAAGAAAGCATTCTGATGATATTAAAGTCGTCATTAAAGACTCAGACGTCAGAAAATCACTTTGTAATGCTACTTAATATTTTAACGACAACATAATTGGATCCACTTATTTTTATCCACAACTTTCCTCCCACACTAAATATTATAACGAATTAATTAGTAATACAAATGAAACTATCTTAGTTTGAGCCAAATTTTATCAAAATTGGTTTACTAATCACTAATCAAGTCGTTTAAAACTAAAATATAAATAAATATTTACTTCTAATATTGTATAGAATCACTAGACGCATCAGCCAGTATTGATGCTTTTTTATAACAATCCATAAGGATATTAGTTACTAGAAAATAATCTTGTCTCAGGCTTCAGAAGGAAATTACTATAACTATAATAATTACCTTGCCAAGGGAATGCACAACAGTTGTGCTAACCGAGACCGAAACCGAAAAAGAAAAATTAAAATAAGGGCGCTGATTTTTCAGCCCATAAAATATACCAGGTTATCCCGGCGATGTAAAGCCGTAATCAAAAAAAAGTCCGAATCGCGTCATCAGCATCTTTGAATGAGTAAAAACTCTAAAGTAACCTTATATTTTATCATGCTTATATTTTGATTCAAATACAATTTGGTTTTCTATTAAGAATTAATCGAATTAAGACCAAATTCTTTTTTCGTTTTCATTTTCTGGCTATCCATAATCAAAATAATTAAAATTTAAGAAAAATTCTAACTTGAAAACAGGTAAATCAGAAATATAACAACAAATACGAATGGCAGTTCACAAACTAAAACAACAAACAGGGAATTAAACTTTATTTTTCAAACTAATTACTACACAATCAAGCAACCATACTTAATCCAAACAATATCACGTTGTATTTTCTTATGTCTACAATTACTTAGAAATAACAGAATCAATCATTTTGCATGTTTGCTGTCGTGATTTAGTGTTATTGTTCTCCCAAATATAAATCTAAGAACCCATTGCGTATTGATAGCAAATAAATGGTACTAACTCGGAAAGTTTTCACGTTTATTTATAATAATTACTTGAAGGTATTCGTCTTTAGTGTGGGGAGTTGTACAAAATTCTACTTGGCTATTTCTACTTTCACTACAAAACAAATTCGATTTTATTACTAGGCAAATAAGGTTGTAAATAGGTAATCTGACATAAATTAGGGTGATGTACTGCCGTCTGTGCACATCCATTAATTACTGGGGTGATATTTGGATCGAAGTATTTCCTTGGCCTGTAAACTAAATTGATAATAAGTTTTACTGATATAAAGCAATCATGTTTGTTCTTTCTTTTGAATCAAACTATTTTATAATAGAATTTAACTTTTAAAAAAGATACATTTTAATAATTATACATAATGTATCGGTTAGGTAACGGTAGAGAATAGTACCCCCTCTGTACCTGGTATCGTAAGAGGTGACTAAGGTACCAGAACCGACAGATGGCGGTATATCTATATGTAATAGTGTAGCTCTAATGCACAGGGTGGGGATGGGCAGCAGCAACGCCGTCGCGAAAATTTATTATATTAGCATATTAATTACAAAGAAGTGGATTACAGAATTCCCTCTTTCTTGGGGTGGCCTATTTCCAGCAGTGGACTGATATGATGATAATGTATCATTAAAGTGTTGAGTTCAATAATGTAAAAATGATAATTGAACTTATTATTCCATCAAATGATATGAACTGTATAGCACATTTGTCTTCTTTATTGTTCACTATCTTTCCACCTGTGACTTTGTCTGCATAATTTTTACTTAATATCTCATCCCTGAGGATCTATAGTTTTTTCGGGAAGACTCTACGTCGCTACGACGTTAATCGTTAGTTACTCCAGGCTATCAATAATCTTTGTGCCAAATTTCATTTAGAGCTATTCAGTGGTTCCGGTGTGAAAGAGTAATAAACATACACCCATACATCCTCTACTCTACCATCTGGGTAGTGATTCTGTCTTGTGCGCTAAAGGTCGTGGGTTCGATCCCCACCCAGGACAAATATTTAGATGATGATATTTGTGTTTGTTATGTGTCTGGGTGTTCAGAATATATATTTAAGTATTACATTTGTAACTTCCTCTGTTGTCTGATGTCCGTTACACAAGTGTTTTATACAACTAATCACGAAGTCATATTAATGTATGAGATGTAGGAATTTACTTTATTTAACATACAAATTGCATAACTAATTACAGAGATCTATGTAACAGGAGACAAATAGGGTACCTGACCCGTATTTATTCGTTACGCAAATGTTACTACGCTTTACGACTGGCATCACCTAGCGTGTCAGTTCTCGGCAAAACATATCCTAAATCAACAGTGAACTACGTGCGACTGATATGATTAACAAACTAAAATAACAAAACAATCGTTCACCGTTCTTTTCTATCGGTTTTCTACCGATTACTATCAGTTCGTCAAGGTAATTGAAATGTCGAAAAAGCTATTTTTAACGGATTCTAAAATAGCTTTATTATAAGTACTAAACGCGTAAATGTTAGAAAATATGATAGATACAAAACCTATAGAATTTGTATAAAATTCAATAATCTCCTCCTCAAAGTAAACTCAATAATGTCAAAACAGAGCACAAATTCAAAGAGTAGAAACCTATAAAACGCGCCAGGAAATAGACAATTTATTTCATAACTTATTGTACATTTTCACAGAGAAAAATCACAATAAACCTTATAGAATTTAATCAAGCGCCCGTTGTGCAAGATATCAAAATCCCCCCCCCCCCCTGCTCGGTGTAAGTATTCAGTTAAGGCAATGGTAGGTGCATCATAATCGGATTGCGGCTGGCAGGGGACATATAGGACGTGCGGACATTGCACAGTGGGCACGCACTAACGACTGCAGAAGCAGGTACGGACAAACAGAAATTTATTTTACATATCGCTATGTTAAACTATATCACAATTAAATTGGTGATGATGGTAGTGATCCTATCTTGTGGGTTCGACCCCCACTCAGGACTAATATTCGTATGATGATATTTATATTTGATTTGTGTCTGGGTGTAAAATAATTAAGTAGTATATTTGTGATTCCTTTGTTGTCTGATATCCGTAACACAAGTGCTTTAAGAGACTTATCACGGAGTCAGGTCAATATATAAGATAGTATGGATTATTAAAAATAAATAATAAAAATGCAACACTAACCGACTTTTGGTTAATAATAATAGCTAATGAAGCTCAAGAATTGAAACAGGAAAAATACAATTTGTTATTAATGGAATTTCCAAAAAACTATATAATACCTTATTACGTATATAAATACATAATACTGTTGCTAAAAATGCTAAAGTATGCATTAATATATTGAAGTACAGCTTAATACAGTAAAGTGCACTTTTATATACTAAATTACAGTTTAATGCACTAAAATACAGCTAAATGCACCTTAAAATACACTTTAATATACTAAAATAAATGTACTTAATATGCACCAATAAAAGTTTTTTTTAACAGGTTTATTGAAACTACTGGAATATAGAGAAAACTAAAATAAAAACGTGGTTTATTGAATTTTAAAATGATTTGTACGATGTTTCTTTATAAGTCGATTTATCAATAATAATGAACGCAACAATGCATGTGTTGGCTTCTTTTATTTTAGTTTAACACCCACTTGCTATATTATACTAGCTTGTGAATAGTTCTTACTGCCAGCCATAAGCAATTACCGCGAAATAATCTCGGCCGAGACAAAGAGTGCTCGACAGGACACGTGTGCGCTATCGCCCGAGAGTGATCAACAACCTTAATTTATTAACCGACTTAAAAAAAGAGTAATTTATAATACTGAATACTTTTTTTTCTAGGATGTTCACTAATATTTCGTCAATTGTAGACCGATTTTTAAATTATTTTTTGTTATATATAACTTAAGATGAACAAATGTCTCCAAACACATGAGATTAGATTTTATTTTAATATAAATATATTTAAATCAATTATAAAATGACTTTTTTTCAAGTAATTAAAAAAATTAGTATTTAATTAATTATGGATGTAAAAGGTAATGTAATCAGAATATCTTAAGTGATTTCAATTTTTCAATCTGAACTAGCTTATATTATAAATGTTAAAGTGAGTTTGTTACCTCTTCATACATTACCCACCTAGCCAATAGGCGGGAAATTTCAATAGGAAAGATAGTACCTTTAATTCCTTTAAGAGTACTGTTACCATGGTATATTACCGCAAAAAATAAATAATATCCTGTAATAATTAATCGATTTATTAATTCCTCTGCCATAGACAAAATGTTCGGCTCCACTGAAGTAGAAGCCTCTTGCGACGTCCTCAGACTGCACGCGTGCTATTAACATGTAAATGAACATGCCCTGTCTGGCCCAACACTACACGCTCAGGCTGCCCCGGATTATCCATATAGGTCTGTATTCTGTTGGTAACACACTTATGCTGACATTTGTTATTACATTATACCATATGTGTTCTAAAAACCTTTAAAATTGTCGGCATGCATTATTTTCTTTGTACACAGTATTGTTTGTAACTCCATAATACACTATTCTGTTATTTACTCTAAATGAAAATCTATAAATACACTTTATTGAAGTACACATCTTTAAATACACTTCATACTGAATCCGAGCACTTCCGAGTACTTCCAAGTTCTCAAAGTAATGTAAATAAATAATTATAATGATATTTTCAAAATAGGTATTAACAGTTACTCATAATACTGATGACCCTGATGAATCTACGGGATCATGAGAAATTTTTCATAACATAAGTCTTAGAAAAGATATATTTCGATTGGTATTATAATAAAGACAATAATATTTTTTCATACAAATTTAGAGGTGATAAATAATAGGTATTTCAAATCAATTGACGAGCCAAAAAAAGTTCGTATTTTTAAAATAATTGGTATGTCTGCGATAAAAATTATTAACGATCTGTCTTTATTTCGAGATTTATATGAATTATACTCCATTCGAAAATAGATAATATACACTTATATAAAATATATACGTTTATATCATCAACTTGTTCATTAATTTATCTTTCTTTTATAACTATAAAATATGATAATCTCCTTCTCATTTTATTATTTTGTTGTAATGCTTACTTTCTTTGTTTTAGGACAGTATTAAAAAAACATAATTACTTAATTATATTTATTTTAAGTAAAATTGATTTCGTTAATTACACTAATAATTGACACTTGAAACGATACAGCAACGTATTTTAAAACAAATTTTATACAATTTCTGAGATTTAGTTATAATTTATTAAACGGCCTCATTAACTTACATTTAACCCATAGATTATTCAAAACATATAAGCAGTTTACATCTTGATTTGTCATTCATAAATTTATTATTTTAAAATAAACGATTCTCCATTAAAATAGTCTCAAATTTAAAATACTTGAAATTCCAATTAAACATGTCGTAACAATAAGTTACATACTATAACAAATGTATTACTTACAAGCACTTTGAAATAATCAATAGAAAAATACATACATTAGCCCACTCATAAAATACAGATAGAATATCATAAGGTGATTACCTCATGAATTGATTTAAGCCTATTTTAAATTAGACTGCCAGCACTGGATTAGTTATAAAACTAAGTTTATAGGATCAGAGCCGAGAGGTATCTGCAGAGTAAAGCAGTACCTCCCATTGTACTGGGTGTTGTAAGAGGAAACTAAGGTACCAGAACCTAAAGATGGCGGAAGTTCTATCCGAAAAATTGTAGCTAAAATGTACAGAGCAGAGATGGGCAGCTGCTTTCCCATCGCGAAAACTCCGGTTTGCGATTGCCAAGATGCTTGTCCTGCACGGCAGTTAAGGGCAAAAAATCCCCTTTATTAAGGGGGCTTATAAGCAGCAGTAGACTTTCAATGGCTGTTATATGATGATTAAAGCATCAGGTAAAACCACCAGAATTTAACTAGCAAATAACATGGCTGACTCTTTATACGAAATCACTTCTACCAAAGCAATTCAACATGTGTATTTTTTGTCACTTTGATAATGAGACAATTGAAATACCTGGTAACAAATCGTTGCAGACTATCACCAAACAAGTTCCGTCGTGACCCTAAAATTTTACAACCTCATTTTTTTCCATATTATTCCCCGGCAAAAACATAGAGAAAGTGGCCTAGAGTGAGATATCGTTGCGTACAAAATATGTTTGCTGCTAATAATTCACTTTTATTGTATCTTACACGCTCTTTGCCGTATTTATTGCTCACCTACGTATTGTGGGTACCAGGACTGTATAAAATATAATGTAGCAGGCTGCACTTAATAGCTAATATTTTCTTTGGACCAGCAGTCTACTTAAGCTTGTTTGCCTGAACAAATTTATTACTTGCTATTGCGATTTCAGATTAATCTAGCCGTAAATGTTTCAGACATGATAACTGGTATTACTCTAGTGTTATTTGATGCATTATATTGAATTGAATGAATATGAACTTTTAACCATTTAGTTTATTTTTAATTGCAATTGATTACTGATAGTGATTTATATTAAGATATATTTTTTAAGGTTTAGCTATGGAATTTTAATGATTAAATATTAATAAAACTTATCTTTACTTCACTTATATCCCTTTATTGTTAAGCAAAAAATATTTTAAAACATCCCTTGTAATACTACAAATAAGCTACTTGTATAATATTCAGGTCCTTGGTTACTGAATGATCTAACAAAGTTATGTCATTTCTATTAAGATATTGTCAACGAGTGGTAATTTTGGTAATCTGCATAACAGTTAGAGATTAGCAACACAATATTCACATAAAAATCGCAGAAACTGGATTGTGGTTTCCTATTAAGAGTCACTTTCTGTGTGGTCATAGTACCGTAGCCTAAAATTACAAGGCTTTCAGTTCTAGTGATCAGATGTACTTTTATATTCGTGACATTATGATATGAGTCTATATGCTAGGTTTAAAGATAAGGCTTCGTTGTATGATAAATGTTGGTCTTTATGCACTAAGGTACAAAATTATTTATTAGGTGATCTAGTTCTGTGTGATTACTATTTTCTCTTCAAAACATTTCAGTAAATTCTATTATAAACGCACAAGTACTAATACAATAAGTAGTTACTTGTAGGTTATTGTCGAAGCGTATTTTATACAATTTTCAAATTAAAAATATAGACACACCGAAAACATAGCAATAACTTTCACTTGAGACTTTACTATTTTCTTTTGATATGGCAGATTATTTTTTTTGATATTATTCTTTACCTTTCTATTTGAAAAGTTTATAGGGCTATTAGCTATTAATGTCGGACGTTGAACCGAATATGTCTTCCCCAACCACAATTCGGTTATAAGTAAATAAACAAAGTTGTAAAAGTGATGGCGCTTTAGCAATATCTCCCCACCCTCGTGCAACTGGCCCCGCTGCAAATCACATAATATGTAACATAAAAATGCCTCTCCTAATTTTTTACAACCGCTGCCATTTACGATGTCTGAAATCGATACGCAACCTAGTGGACACTACATTCATTTCGGGCACCTTACCATCTTATCTTTGCGTGTTATAATCCTTTGCGTCTATTAGTTTAGAGCACATTTTTGCCGAACTAAAGGTTTCCGCAATTTTGCTATTATACCAACTTACGGATGCGAGCAACTCTGACTTTATGCGTATGAAATAAGGTGCGTTATAGATTGTCTTTTCGGTTGTAGATGTAAAACATGTGGCGTATTTTGGGTGATCGGTCGGAAAGGGCACGTGCGTCTGACAGTAGGTCGATTAGCGTACGGAACACAGGCACACAGAGTAGGTGGAATCACTGACATCGAGAGGTTAGCTTCTATTTGCGATATTCAGGAATACTTTTACTAATGTCGGACCAAGTCTATTTCTAGAACACATTTAAGTATCACACCAATAAATTACCTTACATTTATTTTGTTTTTGGCCCATTAGTACGTGTAATATAACATTTTTATTAGAAAAACCCTTGTAGAATAACGTAAATATTGCAGGCAAAAGTTGAGTAATATATTTTAGCTATCTATCCAATATCATACCTGAGTGTAACGTATCTCGAACTACCTACCTGTTGAGCAAATAATCATAAAGTGAACGTTTTACGGACGCCATGTTGTCGGAGGTTTACGCGCCGTAACGGCTCGACCATCGCGGAGTGCAATTAAAACGCTGTCGAACGCGTAAAGTGTTGCAACCCCTTCAATTGGAGTCTTACATTGTGTCTAAGTGGTCGCTTGTTGGCTCCCGCAACGCTGCTCCCGAGTGGGAGAACAAAAGATGTACGTTGCAAGAATTACATTTTAGAGGTAATACCTACTCACCCGTTCTTCAAAAAGTATAATGTGGAATTTTAAAACGCGTCACAGAGATATTAAACACTGTCGAACTGTTTAAATTGTTGCAGCATTCAATTGTGACCTTACATTGTGTCAAAGTGGTCACTCGTTAGCTCCCGCACCGTTAAAAGCTAGAACAAAAGATGTACGCTGTAAGAATTACATTTTAGAGGTACTTTCCTATTCTTTAAAAGTATAATGTAGAATCATAAATTGCAACACAAAGACGCATAAGACACTGTCGAACGCTTAAAGTTTTGCAATCTTCATTCTAACTCCATCCCTAAGTAGTCACTTGTTGGTTCCAATGTTCTTCGGAGTAAGAGCTAAATATATGCGATGCAAGAATTAGATTTTGGATTAATTCCTATTATCAGAAAAATATTCTCAATATATTAAGCATTGGGCTTAATATATTGAGAATATTTTAGATAGATAGAGATAATATAATATAGATATAAAATCATAATTATCTTTATTATACTATTTTGTTTTTATTTACTTATTAAAGATTCAAATTCGTAATAGAATTTAATAATAATATTAAATTCCCCCAACATCTCATACTTCTTACAAAATCAAAATACAACAGAGAAGTCCCAAATATACTACTTAAATATATATACAGAACAAACACAAATATTATTATATAAATATTTGTTCTGGGCGGGGATCAAAACCACGACATTAGGGTACCATATAATTATCATGTATAATAAAGAAATAATGCATACACAAAATACCTTGCTCTAATGCAATTCTGAAATTGGACTTGTCACAATAATTCTAAGCTATCGCACACATAATTTGTTGCAATGAGGCAAAAGTTGCGCTGAAATAATAAGATTTAAAATATACCTCACTATTCTTTAAAAGTATAATGAAGAATCATAAATTGCATCGCTAAAATGCATAAAACACTGTCGAACGCGAAAGTTTTGCAACCTTGATTCTCACTTCACGTCTAAGTAGTCGCTTAATAGCCACCGCGACGAAAACAAAGAGTGTACGTTTTACAAATTACAATTCGGATGTGACCTATATTTCAAATTACATAAAACTATACAAGTCAATAGCTGTGGCGTAACGGTGTAGTCGAATAGTACCAAGTATCGTAAGAACTAGATTACCAGATATTACAGATGATGGTATATCCAACCGAGATAACGTAGCTTAAATACTACAGCATGAGGATGGGCAGCTTCCTCGTTGCAAAGTTACGCTCTGCGATTGCCACCACGCCTGCCCAGCACGGTAATCATGGGCAAAAGTCTTGACGAGGCCTATATCTAGCAGTGGACTTCCTATTGCTGATATGATGATAATGATACATGACGTAAAAAAATATCTCGTAAATCGTTTCACCTAATTTACAAAGACATTGTACACTGTCAAATGCCCGCAGTACCACAATACGTAATGTATAGTTACACAAAATGAAAACAGGAACAAAAAATGTTCGTCTTAAGTTTTGTTGTAAGCGAAATATACATAAAAGAAAGAGTGTACTATAAAAAATAATTTAGATTACTATATGCTGTATGACATAAGAAATTAATGCAATTACTTCCAATTTAAATTTTAATTTTAATTATAAAAAACAGTTAGTGTCCAGTTAAATTTCCTCTGTGATATTTTACCTTCTTACAATTAATATAAGATTACAAAGACAAACACAAACGTTTCTACCTCGTTTTTTAATGTTAAATATATAATTAGAAATGTATTTATGAGAATATTTAATTTTTTACTAATTTTACCCAAATCCAATTAGCCTTTCCAGCATGGTTGAGAAATAAATTTACAACTGAACATTCGCTTAAATGTTATTTAGATTTATATGAAAAAACGGGAAACGCTTAGATGTTGCAACCTTCAATAGAAGTCTTACATTGTGCCTAAGTGGTCGGTCGTTCGTTACCACAACGCTATTCCTGTTGATAATGGGAACAAAAGATGTACGTCGCAAGAATTACATTTTGTTCCTTTAGAAAGTATAACGTGGAATTATAAATCGCCCTACCAAAAGATATTAAACACTGTCAATTGCTTAAAATGTTTTAGCTTTCAATTTAAGTCCTACATTGTAACTTATTGGCCGCGTGTTAAAGCCCACGACGTTTTGAATAAAAACAAAAGATATACGCTGTAAATTAAATGAGGAATAGAAATATAGAACATTAGCTTTCTTTCCGCGACTATTATCGCATGCCTTTTAATTTATAATACGTCTTACGGAAACTTTTCCGTAAAAAGTTATAATTGGCCTTTGGATTAACACCACGTTAACCCTAGAGAAATTCATCAAAATCTGCTGTACCAGTCAAACGTTACAAACATACACACACCTTTACAATTTACCAGAAGGTAAATCTCACAGAAAGGTCGTCTACGTTGATACCTCACTCTCATCTTTTTCCTCAAATTTTCATTCAGAATTATATAGCTATATCTGAAATTAATAAATGCAACTCACAATATAAAAATGTAGACACGACCTTAAAAAATTAAATCCCTCGAAATGATATAGCAATTTTAAACAAAATTAATACTGCGATAAAAATAACAAAGAGAGTGTTGTCACACTGTCGCGAGAGCTTACTGTAATGGGTGCCACACTCGTGGAACGCAATAAAAGTCACTACACCCTGTATTTTCGATAATTTTTCACTGAACAGCAATTTTTAATAGCACAAGCAGTTGATGCGAATAAATGAGGTGCATTTTGCATCTGAATTTTAAAATAATTAAGTGAATGCCTATAAAAGCCTGCCGCATACTTCTTTACATTTTGTTGTTATTCATACGTAGAAATGTCGTAGGCCAGCTCAAAACTTTTGCTACAGTTCGTAGAAATGCTACGTAATTTTGTTCGTAGCACTGTTACGGGTGAGTAATATTTGCATTGTTTCTAGGAAAAAACTCATAGGAAGTATCATCAATCACCATACCCTGAATATTATTAATAGTTTGCACATTACAGTTATTCATTTCATCCTGGTACGGGCAATGTTTTTGTTTATTTCTTGAGGTGCAGTTGAGAGTACTCACCAGAGCTACCAGTATGCCCTCCCTGCAGGACTGGGTCTACTCGCACTTGCCGGCGTGTGTAACAATAGTAATAGTAAATAGCTCTAACGTTAGAAATGAGAGTGCGTAGTGTTTGTTACAGAGGAGTGATGAAAACATTTATCTATCTAATAGATATCGCTTAGAGGCGTCGAAGCTGCATCTGCAAATAGCTAAATCACTTAAAACATTTTCTAACATTAAAATCCGACACATCATCGATTACAATTTTAAAAACGATTGTCTTATAGTATCCAAAACATCGAACAGAAATGTATTTATCAAATAAATCACGTTTTAAAGCCGTTATCTGTACTTTTACTATCACTTACTCTGTGCGATCAAAGATACATTACTTCTTTAAATCCATTATAATAGTAATTAGGGCTATATTTTGTTAAAATATATAAACTTTCACCTTGACCTGATTCCGAGATAAGTAGCTCAAAGCACTCGTGTTACATATATCAAACAACGAAGGAATCACTATATTACATAAATAAAAATGTTTAACACCCAGACACAGAACAAACAGAACAAACAGAAATGTTCATCGGATTAATGTCTGTGGTGGGTGGTGATCTCACCCACGACCCTTGTTACATAATAGGTACACTACCAAATATATTGATGATAGCGCTTCACTATAATTATTTAATATTTCTTGTAATTATTGACATAATTTGAGATATATTTCACTAAAAATAATGATAACGGCTTAATTTTTACACAGTAATCTATTTTATCCAATATAATTGATTCAAAGATGATTCTAATAGATTATAAAATTTATAAAAGCGATAGTAAATAACTTATTCATGTGTATAATATCCTACCTACATAAATCCAACCTATATAAACCCATTCTACCTATATAAACCCATCAAACACCAATATTGGCATGTATTCTAGAACAAATCCATAACCCATTGTGTCCAACCACCCACGTCATCTGACAAATAGACACAAATATTAATGATACCCAAAATAAGGCGCCATGCTATCTATTGTCTCAGAGCCTTTATTACCTGTCCACCGCCCCCATTACATTGAGGAAATCTATTAAGACTCAGTGACATATCGGTGATATAGTCGGACCATTTGTCAAACACTATACCCGTAAACTGACTAATAAATGTAACGTATGGTTGCGTAATTAAATGTACATAAATGTTACACGAACAGACACAATGTTTGGTTATATGTTGTTGTCTGTTTAATCGAGTATATAGAGTACCGGCAGAGTAAAATAGTGCCTCCCCTTGTACGAGGTGTCCCCCGGTACCAAAGCCGACAGATGGCGGTATATCCATCCGAAACATTGTAACTTAAATGGGCAGCAGCATCCCTGTCGCGTAAGCACCGCTGTGCGATTGCCAACATTAGAAAAAAATATGGGAAAATTCCCCCGTTTCTTAGAAAGATCTATATCCAACAGTGTTCTTCCATAGGTTAATATAAAGATATAGGTATTAAAACATAAATAAATTTTAGTAATATAATTTACCAGTTTTCCGTCCGCTACTTTAACCACAAGAACCTCTAGTTATTCCGAGAAAAAATCTATTTCACTCCCTGACAGCTTACCTGTGCAAGAAGTATCGATCCTACAGACATAAATGCCAGACATATCCCACGGGAACATGTTTTCGTAGCCCCTATATTAGTCAAGCCTATCGATGATCTTTCTGCAAAAAATCATACTGATCTATTCTACTGTTCCGGCGTGAAAGATTAACAAATTCAGATACACACGCACAAACTAATATTAATGAGGATAGATTCTCTCTATATTATATAATCGAAAGTTTATGTGGATATATGAATGTTTGTCACTCTTTCACACGGAAATGGTATAAAAAAAATCTATATAAAATATGACACATAGATTATATTATTGATAGTCTTAAATAACAAATAGGTTTTTATCCGGAAAACATGTACCCGTGGGGTAGATCGGGCTTTTTATTTTAATTTAAGATATCAACACGATTGTTTGCACTGTTTAATTGTCAGAGAGTGGCAGACTTCTTTCTGGAATAACAAGAGCTCTTCAGGAATGAGATTGAAGTATTATATTTATAATACCTTTGTTGTCTTATGTTATACAAAAGGCTGCTAAGAAGCCCGAAGACGCTTTTAATGTCACAAAAACATACTAGCGCATTGCCAACCATGTGACTTGAACCTAACCTTGACCCTTCAAACCCGAACACAGCATTGTAAACACTGCTATCTGGCAGTACAAATAGGTAAAGGTACCATACAGCCGACCATTTATTTGGGGTCTGCTTCATGTATAAGTAGTATATTACCCCGGCATAGAAAAGTTGCAGATTCGAGTCTCGCTTGATACCTGAGATAAGTTGAATCTATTCTAGTAATATTATCTCAAATTTGAGTCGTTTTACACAAACTATATAATATTAAAGCTTTTGTTAAACAATGCATACGATTCGGAATCATAAATATGTTAGATCTCGTCATCATTCCAAGAAAAAGGTTTTTTTGCCTAAATTGCCGCACTAGACAAGAGCGGTGGCAATCCCAGAGCGTAGCTTTACCATGGATATTCTGCTGGCCATCGCCTCACTGTTGTATTTGAACTTCGCTGTTTTGGATGGATATCTGCCATCTATCGGTTCGGTCTTCTAATTATATCTGTGTAGTGAAGATATGTGCAGTCAATAATTCACGCAAAAAATGCAGAAAGCTTTTTAATGAAATTATACCGGAATATCACATAACCTGCCATGGATAAAGATACTAGCAGCCACTCTAGTTCATCAGCAAATTGGTTATCATTTGTTTAGAAATATACTAATACGAAGATAATGCGATAGGATAGGCCTCCGCAAGGAAGGCGGCATTTTGCCTATAACATATTCGTAGATTTGCGACGGGGATGTTGTAGAGTATCCCTGTCCTGACATATTTAACATATTTCCACGATTGTTTTTTTTTGTATTTGGTTCAAATACCGCCATCAGTTCCGGTGCCTCAATTACCTCCTACACATGCCACAAAAAAGGTACTACTCTTCTACTTTGCTGGTACCCGTAAACAAATGCAAATTTAATTGCAAATAATATACAGGAAATAAAAATAAACACGAAAGAAACCACTTAAAATTAATTACTTTTCAATCATTCATTTGTTTTCAATAATTGACCTTAAAAGAATTCTATCACTTTCTTTTGTTGTGTATATATTTTCTGTATTTGGTTTGCAAATAATAAAATAACGTTCACTCACCATTTAGCAGCCGATTCCAGTTCTCAATCCTGTTTGTAATTAAATTATATGTGTCAAAGCAATTTCGCATCTACATTTCACTTTGGAACTTCGTCAGAATTAATTTCATACGAGTAACAGGAACACATAAGCGGCAGGCGACAAATGCAAGTACTCGAACAACGTTCTCGCTCATTTGAGCTCGGCCACTTACGAGTAAGACGAGGCAAGCTGGGAAGACAGTGAATCCGTTCAAATTGAAATAATAACCGGTGTAGTTGCAAACGACTTGTCTACATTGTCGTGAATTAGGCGCATTAGACTGCTGGCCCCGTAATACACTGTGACAATGCGTTTATCCCTGATTACGCGGTGGGCCGCCGCAGCTCACACGTTCAAAGTTCGCACTTATCGCGTCAACCGAAGGTAGAGTCTCGCTCTGAATAATAGAGGCGGTTAGGTCGTTCTAATAGTGCCAGTGTTGTGACTATTTGTAGCAAGAGATAACACCGCGAGCCGGTAGTAGAACCTGTTGATGATAAGCGCTGTCGTCGATAAGGCCTCAACTGATGGACTGGCTCTGGCAGAATTTTGGCGAATGCATATATTCATGAGTTGATTAAATAGTTCACGCTTTGGATTTACCTGCGAGTACGTATACATACATATGTATGAGGGCGGGAGGCACGGCCGCAATTTTAGGGCCCCCGGAACTGTTTGTTTTTGATTGCGGAATGCATGAGAGGTGAAATTTCAATTATATATGTGTACAATTTCTGAGTTAAATCGTAATCATTATGATTAACTAGGAACGCCCTGACGTTACACACGTTCCCACGTTCATAATAAATAATAGAATTACTCCTTGGGAAATAATAAGGGATTGCGCTAGAAAAAATTACGTTAAAAAAAATGTAAAAGCTTATTTTTATTATAATGCTGTACATACTTTATGCCAAATTTTTAAAGCTGTTATTTAGATATTGACTCTTAAATTTTATCAATAATGTAGATTATCTTTCATTCCTGTCTGCACCTCAAACACAACATGATGTTAAACAAATTTGTAGATCAAACTTAACAGGCGTTAGCAATGCAAACAACACTCATCGTTATATTTTAGACAAATCTTTATAAATATAAAAATAAGTTTTATATTTTTCTGAGATATACTCTATGTTATTTTAAAGATTCATTAGAATCCATAACTAATCTTACTGAATATATAAAAAAATTATGACTCCTAACTCTCATCAAGTTATAAACGCTATACCGTAGTAAAACAAAATACGATAACAGCTTTTAGAACAAATTTTGCCTATCCTATTAATCTTACCTTTTACAAAATAATATAAAAAGTAACCGACGCTATTAAACAGTAGAATGCCTAAAAACGAAAAAAATAGTAAACGAATTCGCCAAAAAATACTAATCACTGACAACATTTAAAGAAGACTATCAAAACTGATCTCTAATTATAAAATAGTACATTCACTGTATACGTACGTTGCATTATTTAAATTTCATCACAAATTCGCCCCTAAACATTAACCCGGAGCGAATAAATCTTAGCAAGAGTATTAAAATGGCCAGTCTAAATCGATAAATCAATGCAGACCCCTTTTTTTCGAACAAACGGCGAGCCGATAAACATTCATCTTCAATACATAGTTGACTAAACGTTTCTAAAAAAGAAATACGGTCTCACTTGAACGCTGAACCGATCCGAGTACGAGCTACATTGTATCTCTGTATAGTTTCTATTCTGTATCATACATATGCTACAAGCGTATGATAGCTTTTAACAATAATAATTGTACTAGAACAAAATCACCAGTTTTCTTGTTCGAAAATTCATCTTATTTCTATAAATAAATACATACATCACGTCTGCGTCCCATCGAGGTAGGCAGAGACTATGGATCCCCACTTATTACGATCTTGGCTTACCTTTCTTCCTTTTTTATCTTATTTCCTATTCATTTTATTTTTCGTAACAACAATAGGTTAATAGTTTTATCGGTTTTATGTATTGAAAAAGTAAATACACAGATACATAAACAACAAATAAGTATATGCAAAATATTACTAGAGAAATATATATATATATATATATATATATATATATATATATATATATATATATATATATTCTATTTGTAAGACATTATTACCTACAACATTGAGGAGAACAACGGTAAGCCAGTCCACCTGATGGGGAAAGATGCAGGTCCAAGTTTTGCCTAAAGCACTAAACATTTTTTTTTTAGTTAATATTGTGTTTAAGAAATAGAAAACATAATTTTGATCTCAAGATTATGTTCCTATTGATATGTATATATAAACCAGAGCAATACTTCAAAATACATTGTGAGTCAGAAAAGTTGGAGAAAAGTATTTTTTCCAATATTATCTTGGGATTCAATTCTTCTGCGTGTTCTCACGATGCTGGTCAGATATTTATTTCTTTCTTTCTTACATAAGACACGTTACAGATACATACAGTTAAGGAAAAAAGGAACAATAATAATAAACTTAATAAGTAATCAATCACCTAAAAATATGTAGGTAGATCTTTGGATATATCTTTCAAAATTATTTGTTCCCTTCTACTTTTAGTAGAAGCTAACTAACCGGCTGAATGACTGATATATCAACGGAGCGTCTAATCTAAACTATAGAAGTTAGCAACTTAAAAATTTTCACAGGAGTTCCTTGAAAATTTACCCTTTAAAGGGGTAAACTAAGGGTGCAAAGTTAGTTTAAAACTTTACTATTTTTGTAGTTATTCGAATTAAATTCATTATAAAGTTTCTTCATTGTAAGTCATGAAACATGTGTAAAATATTGTTTTGAAAATTATTCCTAAGGGGGTAGAAGGGGGGTAGTTAATATGAAATTTCTATCACTTAACGTCGGTGAAACTACGGGGCGATGCTAATTCATAAATAAAGTTCAACTAACATCTTTATACATTAGCCTGAACCCGAGATAAGTTGCTTAAAACACATGTATTACGAACATCAGACAATAGTGGAATCACATATATAATACTTAGATATGTAATACAAATGTTTATTTTTGCTGTAGATCAGACCCACAGTTTTTGGAGTAAAATATAGGATCTTAGCCATCGGTAATCTTCATATCATTAGTATCTTGGGTACTTTAAATCAGTCATAATGGCACATAGTACGCCCTGGTTTAATAATGACAGCCCATATCTCAGATGATAGTCATCTTATCTTGTATGCCAAAGGTCGTGGATTCGATCCCCATCCAAAGCAAATATTTATTTGTTGAATATTCGAATTAGTAGTATATTTGTGATTCGTCTATTGCCTGATATCAGTAACACAAATGATTTAAACAACTTAACTTAATTAAATTTAATATAAATACTTGCGACAAACTTGGAGTGGAAATAATTTAAGGATATATTTAATTTAGGTTAAAGACAACAAAAATCTAATATAAGCTAAACCTGCTATTTATTCTTTAACGCGTAACATTTAGATCTTTGCGATCGATTCTTTAGTCCAGCATATTCCAGTAGACTGTATAAAGTTTGAACTTCCCGAGACTAATAGCGCCGTCCGAGTCGTCACATAACCGTGTGTGCAATAGGTAAGCAATGAATAAGGGGCGGGGTGGAGTGCTCCCGATAAAAATGATATATGCGACCCGACGCGGACACCGCGCATCTACTACTCTATTTGTACTGGAGCTCGTGCCGGATCGCGCGCTTTTCCACAAACCTATTTTTGACTAACTGCAGTACAAATTTGTGACAGGTTTTTCTAATATCGGGACCGTTGCATTACGAGGGTTGTAAGCATTAGGTTTTTAGCTGCAGGGTAGCGTGGGGTACCGGTGGAGTAGAACATTACCTCCACCAGTAGCTCTACCAGCAGCATCTTCGTCACGAAGCTGCGCTCTGTAATTGCCACCACGCCTACCCAGCGCGGCAATTAAGGGTAAAATCTATCCCTATCCCCTATTTCGTGGAGGCCTATATCCAACAGTAGACTTTTTATTGATACGATTATGATTAAGCATTATACTGCTATAAATAAAGGTTGAATAGAAAAACAGATGTCAATGTAGAAGCGTCGCACGAATTATTTATTAGGACCTTACATATCAAATCGGCGTTTTGTACGAAAAGAATATAGAGGCTATACATACTACATAATATATATATACAAAGGAGATTCGTAACGGAACCAATTTACTGACATTGCCCATCGGATTAGAAAGTTAAAGTGGGAGTGGGCAGGGCATTTGGTGGGCAGAACCGATGGCCGATTGAGTCGTAAGGTTCTGGAATAGAGACCACTTACCAGCGCGGCAAGCGCAGTGTAGGGCGTCCACCCGCAAGATGGACTGACTGGATCTGACTAAAACCACAGGATCGCGCTGGACACAGGCCACATATAACCGGTCCTATTGGACAATACTTGGGGAAGCCTATATCCAGCAGTGGACGTCTTATGGATGATATGATTACAATGAAAGTACCGTTGTTAGCTATGCACTTTTGCCAACTCATAGGTAGTTCATTGATCCTTTTACTAAAAAAAACCATTATGACGAGAATCAATAAACTCTTAGAAGGCAATCTGTACTGCCGCATCGGGGTTAATTTGTTTTCCTTGTAAGAAATTGTCCAAATTTTCGGAAAAAATGATAACCAGTCGCAGCAAAGTCCGGGGAGCCCGCTAGATGTAGCATTCATTCCAATCGTGGCAACTTATTGGTTGTTTGTTGTGCAATTTGTGGTCTTGCGTCGTCGTGAAACCTAGAGCAACCGTCGAACGATACCGGCGCTAGCCCACCAAACACTCACAAGTAACTTTTTCTGAGTCAGTATTTGTTTAGGACAGGATTTGATTCGGTCTCCTGGGTGTAGTAGCCATTGTGACGGGCGCTTCCGATCATAGTACAGTATCCACTTTTCATCAAAAGTAATAATTCGATTTAAAATACAAAATACATACAATAGTCGACGCGTGTTTGCAAGTTCGATTCACTTAATTCATAAGGTACTCATCGCTCAAGCTTTAACTCCCCGATTTGCTTCAAGTAGACAACTTTATCGCTTACCTCGAAGCGTTCAGCTATATCTGAAGTGTTTTTTCATGGTTCCGCTTCCACAGTAACCGTTAATTCTTCATTTTCTACTTTGGCCGTCCACGGGGTTTGTTCTGAAGGTTGAAATTTCCAGAACACAAACATTGAAACACCATTGCGAGACCAGCACCGTAAACATCATTAATCGTTCGAGCTGTGTTGCCACGCTAGAACTCGTACTCTTAATATACCGAATTTCATATTCTCATTTGCGCGATTTGATAAGCGACACTAAAGAAAAAAAATTATGAGAAAAACAACAAATAAATGACTGCTTTCAAAAATAAATTTGAATTTGGAATTCTTACTACAACGCTAATTTCTTTTCAGTCATAAAATTAAAATAATATTAAGACAATAAAATAAAATTTACACTACAGTTTCGCCTTCGTTGTAAAAGTATTTTGAAACGTTATTGCTTTGGTTTTCTATTGCTGATTATAAATAAATAATTTAATAGACGCTTGTAATATGAACATACATAGATATCACTACCGCGTTGCCAACCTTGTGTATTAAAGCTATTATATTGCATATTAATAACCCAGTAACACACAGCGGAACATAGCAATGCTATTTGGCAGTAAAAGTAGGTGAGAGTAACCTCAGTCTTAATACCAATCAATGCAGACAACCGTCCACTTCATTTATATAGATTCTGAATTCCGTTTTTCTATTCAATTAAATTTATATAATTGCAGCAAATGGATATGATTTTTCAATCACAATGAATGAATGACGTCATTTGGAATCAGGTCCAAAAAATAGGGCAATATAGTTTAATTTTATATAAAAGTAATATTTCTGTCTAGTTATCTTAATTGCCTTGCCTCTTTTCCTTTGCATTCTCAATGAAACGAACATCTTTGAGCAGCAATCGAGCGCAAAATGCAACGATGTTTATTCGGTATAACGAATTCATTCATTTACTGAATTTACTTAGGAAAATACTTTAAAATCGACTGTTAATAAGTTGATGACTTCACATTAACCTGCCCATATCCAACACTAGTGCCAGTACTAGTAATTATATCACCTTGGTTTGCTTGGATATCAAAAACGATGCTTTCCTGACTTAGGACAATCTCTACGTCACAACGGAAATGCTTGAAAAAAAAGATTTATTTCAACATCATTATCATCATATGATCATGGTGGACTCGATGGCGCAGGTGGCAGTGATCCTGTTTTGTGCGCTAAAGGTGGGTTTGATCCCCACCCAGTACAAATATTTATATGATGATATATGTTTGTTCTGTGTCTGGATGTTAAGTATATGTATTCAAGTAGCTTATTTATCATTTACCTGTTGTCTGATGTCCGTTAAATAATGATTTAATCAACTTGACATTGCATCAGATCAATGAGATGTGGTGGGATTTTATTATTATTATTTTATCAGCTGTAGGACGTCTACTGCTGGCTTCCCAAAGTAATCTTCAATAGGTCCGGTTGTACGCGGCCTGCGTCCAACACGATCCTGTGTCTTGTGGGTGCACCTCATACGCTACGCTTGCTGGTACGTGGTCTCCATTCCACGAAGACTCCATCGTTAATCGGTTATACGCACTAAGTGCCCTGCCCACTGCATACTTTAACTTACTAATCCGTTAGTTTTATCGTGACTTTTGCAGCAGTTTCTTTTATCTCCTCATTCCTAATTCGATCTATAGAATATTTTGGGTTAATTAATAAGGCTAACAGTTAAAGACTACGTGTTGCTGTCATAAGTCATCGCTGGTAATAAACATTGATTAAAAACATTTGACGTCATACACTGAGGTATATGTCGGGCGAGAAGATAATCCGCGGTTTTCCAAACGAATCCAACTCTGCTGCTACTCAGCCGAGTTGGATCGAGCAATTGACCTCTGTCTTTAAATGGGACTGACCTAACAGGACTATTTGTCTTAAGTAAACATACGAGTCAACCACTTCAAGAATCGAGTGCTCAACTTATACTGGGGTGGGTACAACACAAGTATCGTCTTCAAATGTTTCATGGATTCTGCCATGACTACAACACCGTCGGCAAATCGAAGGTGAGTGATTAATACGCCATTAATATTGATGCCAGGTCCTTTCCATTCCAGGAACTTAAAGGCATTTCCCAAAGTTGCATTTATTTATTTATTTAGTATAGGTATACCTACAGATTACTGTCATACACACTAATATTCATAATTGAATATAATATTAAGTAGATGCTAACTAAGGATATGTGTACATATGTATTATTTTTTATTTTCTTTTTATCAAACAAGAAGTAAATAATGATAAAGAATACAGGCATAAAAATGTATATGATGAATTATTTTTATATTCTTTATCCTTGCATTTTAGATATGAAGTCTCACTGTTTAACACCTATTTTTAGAGGAACAGCCTTTGATTTCTGCTCCTGTTCTCGAACCGTCATAGTGGAATTGTTCTACTAACACTTCAATGTACTGATAGTCAATATTGCACGCTGAAGAACTTCAAGTACAGCTCACGTCTCATTAAGCGTGTTGGTAATCGCAGAGCGCAGCTTTCACGACGGGGATGCTGCTGCCCATCCTCGCCCAGTGCTTTTGAGTTTCCCCCATCGCAGAGCATAGCATTTGGGTCGCGAAAGCTGCGCTTTGCGATAGCCAATACGCTTGCCCAGCGCGGCAATAATGGGCAAATTCCCCCTTTCTCCAGGGGAGACCTCTGTCCAACAAGGGAATATCAATGGCTGGTATGAAGATTATTAATACACACAATGCTCCGATAAATATAGCTAGAATGGCAGATGTCAATGTATGAGCGTCGCACGAGTTGTCAAGTCATATTTGCATTATGGTATTTGACACAATAATTTGTTTACATGACAAAAATTTCACATTGAAAATCAACCAAAATTTACCACCAAAACATATCAAATAAACTAACACACGTTTGTTTGACAGCTGTCATTCTAATCAAGCTATATTTGAAGAGTTACAACCAATATAACATACTGTATGTATTCGCTCTGTGATGTTTAAAAATAAAATATCAGCCGTATTGGAAATTGAATTTACAGATCGTTATCACATCGAGTTTTATTTTGTAGCGGCATTAAAAGCTGCGATCTCGTCGCACTCGTGCCCGTACAGGAAGTAAAATATAAAAATAAGCAAATTTTTTCCATTTCTCAAGTGTAATCGTTTATTTTTTACCTAATGACCCTCTCCTGTGGTGGGGTGGGGTGCGGGCGCGGGGAGCGCTTCCTGTGAGATACCCCGCACCCTCTGAAAGGTTAGCTTTTTCGGCCCCACATTAGGGTGAATAGTTTCAAAGTTCCGAAATGAAACCATCCTATTGTTATGTACTGTTAACACATTCGTTTCCAACCATTATTACTTTATGTAAGTCAGATTTTCCTTGTTCCTTTTTGTTTCTTATGCTCGGTTACTGACTACTCCAATAAATAAACTTTGAACTCGAGAAAAAAGGTTTTTTGCCAGAAAAAACGAGAGGGAATACAACTTCAAATGCGTGATATACGCGTAATTTATAGTCTACGTAGGCACCTATATAATAAAATTTATCTATCCCAAGAGATCCACACGTTTTACTGAGATAAAAAAGCCCATATCCTACCTTGGATATACGCGAGATATTCTGCCGATCCAATCAAATGGTTAACACCAGAATTTAATAAAATTCGTTCGAATTACATTTATCTTGATTAAACAATTGATCGAATTGAGATAAATTGTATTCGATTACGTACTAGGTCTCAGAATTGAAGTTTTCGAATTGAAGCGGTTTACAAGAAGATGCGTTGTAATGTAATATATCCTTAGTCTTTGTTAGTTTAACATTTTATTTTTTATTTAACAGAGTAAAATGTAATATAGATTAAAAACGTATAATTTTTTTATAGTATAATTTGCTGGAGAATTTTTATAATTTAAATTGTCAAATCATGGCAACACCCCGCCGCAAGCTCGCCCCGGTGTTCATTAATCTTCGCATGCAGCGCCGTCAAGAGGTTTTCGCTCCGCCATCAATTAGTGATAGACACGTCCGCCGGTGGGTTTACGGAGTTATTATAAAATTATACGTACGGCACTCTCAATATTTACGTAGGTGCGCCTGCATATAATCGCATGCGATATTCGAACAATAATATACTGGTCAATACCATACTGTTTTCAGTTTTGATTTGTACTTTTTAAACTGATGTTCAATTCAATTGGCAAGCTTATTTCGGGTGAAACATGATGTTCTTTTATCGAATTTTGTTAACCACATAGTAAGACAACCTTTATAATCACACTCCGTTCCTAATAATTAGGCTTTTTAGGAACATATTATTATGAATTACTAGATTTGCAACCAATTCATATGTATTTTCCAGAACTGTATGTTCTGTATCGATGTTACTGCGATAAGATTCCAAATTGTTTACTATCAGGACTTGTTTGTTTTAGTAACCCTAATTGAACAAACACCTATAGAGTATTTTACTAGATCGATCTGTTTATTGTTTTAAAAACAAAATGTGAAATCTCCAACATTGGCAACTGTCATTTTATTCTGGGAGAGTAAAGTGAGGATTTCAGTCGCACACATTATAGTTCCGTTGTTTTTTTGTTTTTTTTCGTCTGCTGCTATCCATCTTTTTCATATAATTACCTTTCGGAACAAGCTTCCGATTGTTTTTGATGTAAATTTTTGTGTATATTTATTCTAGTTCAGGCTATAGGAATATATTACCTATATACATATAGCTAATATATTAGACTACAGGCTATAGGTAATAATGCATGGGGTTTTTAAATTAATAGGTAGGAACAAATGAAATAGGTAATAAATTTTAGGTATAAAAAGAAGCCTATGTGTTCCAGACTATTGATTATTATCTCTGCGCCAAATGTCATCTTAATCTGTTCAGATTTTCCAGCGTGAAAGAGTAACAGTCATCCATCGAGTAATCCATAGAAACTTTTGCAGTGAAAATATTAGCATTTACAATCTAAGTTTCCACTCGAAACATCTATCAGTTTCACCCTGTTCAGAAATGATATTAAATCAATAATAATATTATAATAAATTCACACAACATTTTATACATTGACCCAATTCCAAGGTAAGTCGCTAAGTACTTGTGTTATAAACGTCAGACAATGTAATGCTTAAATACATATATTTTACACCCAGACACAGAACAAACACAGATATCATTAAACAAATATTTGTCCTGGGTGGGGATCTGTATAAACTTAACAATCTATCCTTAAAAAAACTTATATTTTTGATAATGAACAATCAAAAACGTATGGGTCGATTTTGTTAATTATTTTACTAGCAGGCTACATTCTTCTAGAGTAACATAAGCTATTTGATATTTACAAAAAAATTAAAAATCTCATCCTTGTATCTTTATATATGAAATGTCTTTAAAAATTTCATAACACGTTGTTTCTCCGAAACTTCAAAAACTTATAAACTTCTAAACCGATTTAAATCTATTACTCACTGTATATAGTTTGACCCAACTTAAGAGATAAGATAGTTTACATCTCAATTTGCAGTTATTTTTTCATAATAAACATATACAGTTAATACAACTAAATCTATCGGATTAGTGAGTGCAAATATTTAAACGAGATTTGTATTTTTGTACGTTTGTAACAAATAAACTCTAAAACGACTACATTAATTTCAAAAACTCTTTAACTAGTAGAAAGCTATATTATCAGTTAATAATATGAGCTATATTTTGACTCTGTATTCTTCCGGGTAAGAGAACTACCTGTGATAACGCTGATAGTAAGAGATTATAAGTGTACTTGTAGTGTAACTATGGTTTCAATAGTTTTTATTACTGAGAGGCAACACAAAAAAGCGTCACCAATAAATCCAGCAGTAAGTGTTAGCAGTAAACAGCATAAGAAACGCTTAACTCAGCCGCAATTGATTCCAGCTGCACTATAGGCCGGCCATTACGCCTGCCTCGGAGCTGTGCAGTAATTCTCTGTGCCAATTCCAGCATTCACTGTTCCTATGAATATCGCAACGTATGATCGCCTTTGAGAGCACAATATGAATTACGAATAATTGGTATGAGTATATTTTTAATGTTGCTGTTGATGGCGTCTGCGGATTTGTTTACGTCAATGTCTGTTTTATTAAATTACAATGCGTTTTTGTTCTCAACTAGCTGACCCAAAGGGCATTGACCAATGATATATAATTACGAATTAGTAAAAAGCAATAATTATAACTCCAACTGATTCATTTGTTTTGACCGTGATTCTTTCAAACACTCAATCAATATTACTATTAAATAACTGACTGTTATATCAAACGCTATTAGTTACATAGAAACTTATAATTTAAGTATTTATTCTAATTCAAGTTTATCTCTCATTTAATTATATAATCTTATTTACTGAACCTTCTCTTAACAATAACAAGAAAATATTTCAATCCAGATGTATTACGTGATGCCGTGGTCAAAAAAATTGGGATCCCTTTATAATGTGTTCGCATAAAATATATTTATATATATGTATGTACATCTGCAGATTGTAAAGATTTATTTTTTTTAACAAAAGTGTCCTATACCATATAACTTCACCTAATTACAGTGAACTTTTTATATAATTAGGTATAAAAGTGTAATTAGTCGGCTACATGAAAATAAACCATAATTAACTGATTTTATTTTATTAGAAGTTGTGTGAACTGATTAACTTATATTTTATAACAACAATGTTATGACGATAAAAGTTTTAATTTGTGGACATGACTTATATAGGAATCAACACTATGCGAATAATAGAAATATCTGGTAGAAATAAATGCCAACCTATTAAAATCAAGGGAGGTGAGCTCATTAGAAAATGTATTTGTTTACGGCCCCGCATTGTTTCGGAAATGACTACATCCATGGAAAATATGACAGCGGAAAGGGGAAGCGTGCCCCATAAGCCTTTTATGGAATCGTTAATGACTCTCTGGTGGGCCACGGGGGGCCATTTTATTTTGAAGTTATTATTATATATGTATCTATGCAATTTGGGTGAGTTGTTTGGACGGTAAGACAAAAGTCAGAGTTGTGACTGTGTGCATAATTTATAGCTTATGAACACAATTGTCCAACGAGATATCGAGAAGGCAATGCTTGGAGTCTCTTTACGCGATCAAATCAGGAATAAGGAGATCCGCAAAAGAGCTGAAGTAACGGACATAACCCGGCGGATTTACAATTTGAAGTGTCAGTGGACAGAACACTAAGTGCACAGAACCGATGGACGAAGAAGTCATAAGGTTCTGGAAGGGAGACCACGTACGAGCAAGCGCAGCGTAGGGCGTCCACTCACTAGGTGGACTGTTGACCTGACTAGACCGTTGTCTACGGTGCGTGCAGACGCAGGCTGCATACAACTGCTGCTATTGGAAATCATTCAGGGAGGCCTAAGTATAATAGTGGACGTCCTATGACTGATATGATGATGATGATAATTCATATTGTTTCAAAAGAGACAATTTGTGATTAATTGAGTAAACACGATGCGTCTGATTCGGAGAATACAACAAATATACTTACAACCACAACGCAATAACTCGTAGTCATCATTCTCGTCATTTTGCCTGTAATTGCCGCACTGGGCAATCGATTTGGCCCTCAAAGGGCAAAGCTTAAGTAGCGGGGATGCTGTTTCCCATCCCTGCCCTATACATTTGAGCTACACTGTTTCGAATGGATATACCGCCCTCTGACTGTTCAGATACCTAAGTCGCCTCTTACGACGTACGGGGTACGGGGTAGGTAATAATCTACACTGCCGATACCTCACGGCTAGCTCGTAGTGCTTTAAGTTTATAAATCGTGTTCTACTTTTCTATTTACCTAATCTGTGACATGTGACAAAGATTTATGTTTCTTCGTTTGCATGTCTAATATACCTGCATTTTTTTTAACTTACTAAAATGTAACTTTTGGATATTCTACTTTTGATATCAGCCGACGCGATATCGAATTCACACCTTTACGATAGAGAGTTGGAGAGTTAGTAACTATAAGTTTTTTAATCTACTAAGTCGACATTGTTTGTCGACTTAGTCGAATAAAAAACTTACTGCACACGGCAAGTTATTTACATGTGTTTTTTTTATAAAGCCAAGTTTTCAAATAAGCACACAGTACGCGTGATAGTAAGCGTCAACGCAGCCTATAGACGCTTGTATCATCACAATGATGTCTTCACATCACAACCCTGTGACTTGAAGATATTATGTCACATTGCCCAGTAATTGCACTGCCTTTCTACTCACATACCAGAACACAGAAATGCGAACACTGCTATCTAGCAGCAGAAATAGGTGAGAGTGAGGTATCAATGCAATATACAACCTTTGTATGAGATCTGAGGATTATAAGACTTACGAAGAAACATAGCTAAATAGTTGGAGTTTTCACTTAACTACGGAATCTTAAAACGCAATAAACTACTATCTTTTCAATCAATCAACATTGATTGTGATTTTGTAGAAATAAAATAATAAAACTGTCAAGTGGAATTTTGAATATGCAATATTTTAGGACACAGTTCCACCTCTTCATAAATTATTATTTAAATCACAATTCCAAAGTGTATTTCATTGGTTCATTTCTTCACAAACCGATTTACTTCACCGGGCAATTATCTAAAACGTTTCCTATTAAAAATATTTATTACTAATAATGCAGTTTAGAATGCTGAACGCTTTTGCTGCTTCATTATTGAATTATGAATGACGAGCATTAATTTTTAATGATATAAGTGTACTTAATGCTAAAGTATATTATTGGATGTAAGTTATAAACGTAATGTGTATCTTTAATTATAAATGGTTTTGTGATAAGCCGTTATTTATTTATTTAATTATTTCACTTATGTCGTATTACAAAACAATAATCATTTTATCAATTTACGTAATTATGATTCGATTTGTTGGACATAACAAAATCAAACATACCTCTGAGCATAGGCAAATCTTAGTATTTAAGGACAAATCTTTTTAATATTAATTAAAAGATGGCGTTACACGTTGAAGCTGATTCTTAATATTGATATCTTAAAATGTTTAAATATTTTTTCTTGGTAGTTTTGTTTCCAAAAGGATAAAGTTAGACGCAGATATCATGATGTAACTAAGTTTTTTTACAATCTGCCTAACGAAGATTTCTTAGTTAGATTACTATTTAGTTGAATTATAGAATAACTGTTAGGTATTACAATCCGACGTTCCTAAACAATTCAATTTGCAAATGTTCCACTAAGGTTTAAATAAACACGGAATGAGGTAAACAACAGTGCCACCATTTGTTTGCACAAAATAAAAAAATAATAAACCTCGGTCTCGACGACCGGTGCTTGACATTCGCAAGTTTTAATTGCCACACTGCGAGGCCCTCGGCGCTCCTGCGGCACGGCTGAGGGCGTTGAGGGCCTAACCCGTCACTGCCCTCGAAAAACTACCTTTCATCTAGTAAACCTGCTGTATGTATCTTTGTGTCAACCAGTCCATGCTCAACAGGGTGATATAACCTTTAAAAAAGTTAGAATATAAGATAGTAGTTCTCCTTCGTAAGTAATTCCGACGAATCGTAGTTTTTGCCTGACGGACATACATTGGTTAGTTGGTATAGCAACTTTCAAAAATGTGCTTATATACACCAAGCCTTGTAACCGGACATTTTAGTGTTCTCTAAAACCGAACCAGAGTCAATTTGAAATTGTCCTTCCCTATATGCGTACGTCGAGGCCGTTCTATGACAGTATCAGTATTTAATATGTATTTTTTATTTAGCTAACTAAAATGCTATACTATCACAAGTAAAAAAAAACACTTTTACATATCAGAAAAATATTATGACATTACATATACTTATGACATATGACTATTTGAGTCCAATTTAGTACTATTTAAGTGAGTACTATATGTAAAAATACTATATTTTACCTTGTCAATACATAACGGCCCCGACGCAAAAGCTCTGCGATTAACAACACGCTTACTCAACGCTGAAATTAAGGGCAAAATTCCTCCATTCTTATGAAGTCTATGTCTAGCTGTAAACTCCCAATGGCTTATATGATGAATATATAACCAATATATACAATCTGAATGACTCTTAGCCATTCTGATCCTGTGAACCCTGAGGCAAATACGACGCTTCCTTGAATTGAGGTACGTCACAAAACTATTGAGGCAGCGAACGTGCAGGCATTTATTAATAACAGGTCGTTTATTAATTAGGAGCCGGCTCACTTCGTTCTGTGTACCTGGAATTGACGTCATAGCAGCGCAGGTAAATGTAATATAAATGTGCAAGTAAATGTAACTTTAGAAGTCGCAACGCATTCGATTTTAAATATTCTGGCTTTGATAGGTACAATAATTCACACTATATCTCATACACCAAATACCGAGATCAGTAGCTTAACGAACTTGTTAGACAACAGAGGAGTTACAAATATGATACATACGTTTATATAACAACCAGACACATGAACCTTAGTTCTGGGAGTGGTCTAAACCTCCCTTAATATGACATGGACACTAACTATTATGAGAATGGTCCTAAGTTTTCTAAATATATCTCTTAAAAGTATCTTGAATAAAAAATACGCAACCTCCATTTAAATTTTAAACTCGTGTACAGAAATGCCATGATGTACCGGCAAAGTAAGAATAGTACCTCTCCTTGTACCAGGTGTCGTAAGTGGTGACTAATCACAACCGACAGATGGCGGTATATCCATCCAAAATAGTGTAGCTCAAATGCACAGAGCAGGGATGGGCAACAGCATCCCCTTCATGAAAGCTACGCTCTACAATTGCCCAACGCAGAAATTATAGACAAAGTTACCCCTGTCTTAGGGAGGCCTATATCCAGCAGTGGACTTCCAATGACTAACATGATTACAGAAACCATTATAATTTCTTTTGCTCAATACAATTACTGCTTGCCGTGAGGTACAGGCTAAGTAGAATAGTACCTCCCGCTGCACCAGGTGTCGTAAGAGGCGGCTATGGTACCAGAACCGACAGATGGCGGTATATCCATCCGAAACAGTGCAGCTAAATGCACAGGATGGGCAGCAGTGTACCTTTGGTGAAAGCTGCGCTCTGCGATTGTCAACACACTTGCCCAGCGCGGCAATTATGGGCAAAATACCTCCTTTCTTGGAGAGGTTTATGTCCAACGTATTTTTATTTCCAAAAAACTTAATATAATGTGCAGTGAAGTAAAATACTGCGTCAACTACAAAGTTGTCACATTACATAATACCTCTTCAGACTTATATATCATATGCCGTTGTAAGTTACTTGGTCAACGTATAGTATATAAAGTCTACTTAAGTTTTATATATGACAATCTAGTGAGCTATACAAGAAAGCAGGTTGCCTTTTATGGAACCCACGAGAGTGAGAAGGCTGCTTATATCAATATTATGGTTCAGTTTCAGTGTCTACTAACTAAATATCTATATGTATATAAACTAGCTTTCCGCCCGTGACTTTGTCCATGAAGTGTTTACGTATGACATACACGACTTTTAGTTCTTGGTGCTAACTCTTGGTGCATTTGGCAGAATGCGCTCTGCAAATATCGTTATCAATTATCTGCTGAATTAATATGCATATATTTTTATGAAACCAATTAGAAACTATTATTGTGATTTTAAGCGTTCGCAGCACAGTGGAGCAATTTTGTTGAAATTATAAGAATATAAAGATAACTAAACTTTAGGTAAAGTTTTAGTCTTATCGATTTTGAAACAGTTACTGAAGGACGCAATACAAAAAAGACAGACAGAGACACTTTCCTATGCCTCAAAGTCAAAGTCAATACAAATTTTCATTAAATGGGCTACCTTTACAAAAAAGCCTAAGTTATGTTATTTTCTTCGAAGATACACCGCTCAGTGTGCATTTACAGTTTTAAGTTTTTATTTTATGGTTATATCGTTATTTTGATAAACTTGAAATAAGTAGTAAGTCTGTGATATATTAAAGTGCCTATAGAATAATTTTCAAAAAACAACCTTTTAAAAATGTCGTGAATATTTTTATAATATTAAACACTCACACTGGTGAACATCGCAACTCCAACTTTCAAACCTCCGTCATTTGCTTTTTATTCAAATTAGTAGGTAAACCTATCTGAGGAGTAATCACTCGCCTTTTATAATAATTTATTCAGTTTATTCTTGTAATTTCTCAGTGGTCGATGTGTGACCATACTTCGTTAATTGATTGTCATACAATAGACAATTAATGTTTACAACATTTAAGTATGTTGTGTCTCATACACACAATATTGAGTATAACGGTAGTATTTTGCGTATTTAAATTATTTCAAGTGCAATTTGTATAATAAACTGGCTTTTGCATCGGTTTGCGCAATTTCCTGAAGAAACGGTACAAATTTATTACGAATTAAGATAAAGATTACGTTTTCTATTTACACATATATATACAGAACATTTCGAATCAAGTAGTTTTGCCTGTTAGTTGAAATACATAGTTATGTCACATTTTCCTTTTACACAAATTAAGGTAGGTAAACCTAATTACGAGAGTAAGTAATGTTTTAATGTTAAAGGAGTTACCTGTTTAGACACTTGCTTTTAGCAATAATTAATTCAGGATAACTTTATTTGTGAAACGTAACTAACATATATAACCTCAGACTGTTTAAAATTAAGGCCCGATGGTACTCTAAGCGACTTATCTCGGAGTCAGGTCAATATATAAGATGTTAATTTATTTAATTAAAAAAGACATTCCCGAATATCAAACAATGTTCCATGTAAATAGATATTCTACAACATATTTAGAAATATATCTGTATATATGTGAATAAAATCACATAACGAAATTTAAATAATCGAAATAGTTTAATTTATATAAATTTCTAATAGTGCTAAAGTCAATATTAAACTTACTTCGAGTACTGCTTTGAAATATATTTGTAAGTTATTTATTATCTAGAACTACTCTTTATTAATTAAGTATATTTAGTTCGCACACGACGTATAACGCTCGTTTAAGATTGTATACTTACTGGAACTAAGCGGATGCAGTGTTCTTCGTAGATAACAAGTGAAACACTAAGCTCCTGAAATTATAAGGAAAGTTTCTAACAAAATCTTACTCAGTACTTTCATTAATTACAAATACATTGGGGTAATTTTGTTTCATAACAATAACACCACGAGATTTATTACCTCTTTCTATATCTAAATTCAGAACAAAAATATACTAGAATACAAAAATGTTCTATATTAATACTTATTCATAAGGCAAAGGATAATTTTGGCATCACGATACATACTACAACAATTCTATAAAGGCTTAAAACGTCCAGTCCAATTTGCGAAGAAAACTGTCTAATAAAGACTGCACCTTAGTTGTGCAGAACAAAACTGCAACACTAGCCATCAGGGCGTAGAGAACAAACTGACGTAGAAAATAAAAGTTGCTTCAGAGCGCCGATATAACATGGCACTACTTGGTCCGCGGCACGCATTTTAAAAAATGGCACAGCTTATGTTCCCGGGCGAGGGTACGGGAAACGGGTAGGAGGGGCCCCGGGTGGGGGGCTGTAGTTTATGGACCGAACTGATACCGGGGACCCAGGAAAGTGTTCCAAGCTTACGCGATTATTTGTGTGCGCTCCGTATTTACCCGGGGCGTTGGAAAAACGAAAAAACCTTATAAAGCCGTTGTGGCAGCAAAAATTTAAACTTAAATTAGAAAGCGAAGTTTAATTACCTATCACTTGTAGCAGCTCCAGTTTAGAAAGCGGTGGAGGCGAGCCACGTCAGCGTGAACATCAATTTTAACCCCAAACTCTGAAGTACTACGGACGCGGAGCTCGCCTACTTACACGGTTACAGGCAGTACGAGTTTTGAAATTGTTGGCGCTTTACAACGATCATATTTGCCCCATTAAAATTTGGTTCAATAATATTTTAATAAAATCTTTATATGAGAAACGTCTTACTATGACTTTTGTTATAAAAGATGTACCTGATATCACAATGATTTCATAATAGTACTTTCCTTAGATTAATCATAATCATAAATACTCGCGTAAATTCTATTACTACATATTCTACCTTACTACAATGTATTCGATTTATATCTATTTAAAAAGACGTTTATAAAATTAATGAAATGATATCAAAATAAAAGTTAAATTAAAATCACCACCAAGGTTAAATTATACGTCAGACCTGTCAGTCATCAGTAAGTCACAAAATGATCGCGTCGACACCGATTCATTAGGTCAATTTCGACCATTTGACCGTTAAATTGACAATTGATCATACTTAGCGGACGATAATCTTCCGTATGGGGTGAGAAATGGTGCGGGATCGCGCGGGGGTGGCGCGGGGCGTGGGGGGCGGGCTCTGCGCCAGACATGACTTATTACGACCAGGACACAACCCTGTTTCGTCCTAATGACGATTCTCAGTGTAGGGACCTTAATTTCGACGCCCCACCATTTTTATTGACGATCCAAGTACCGCACGATTTGGTGCGACTAGTTTATAGTTGATTTTTACAATCGGCGATGAATATGCAATTATTGGTTACTGTTGCTAATGTTTTTCTTGTATATTATGCACTAATAGTGCTAAATATAAATTTTACCACAAATTATTGTATCTTTTTGCAAGATATATATATTAAACCCAACCTACAAAGCTGATAACTGACTGACGTAAGTTTTTTGTCCATTTTGTCCAGTAGAGAGGATTAATCTGCATTTAGAAGTTTAATAAATGAATATTCATTTCATAAAAATATTTTTAGCCAATGTATGTTTTATTTACATATATTTTCTGTGATTTGATATATATCCAATTACATTTTTAAGCTATTAACACACAAACAAGAAAATTTGTAACTTCGTAGGATTTTTTTATGCTATCATAGAAATAATGTACTACTCGTATGTACATATTTATGCAAAAGAATGTCTATGTATTTGTCACACTTTAAGTATTAGAAATGTAATTCCTCTGTTGTTTATCAGCAATATCAGTGCAAGTTCTACTTATCCTGAAGTGAGGTCAAAATTTGAGGTGTTGAATGTGGAATTATATATAGATATATTTATCACATATACAATGTCGAAGATCCGGTTTGTTGATAACATTAAATTTGAGATAGATAGGTATCAGAATTATATATATATACTAATTTGTGAAATTAAGGTTGGGAAATAGACATAGATAAAGCCGATGTATGGGAGAAATCCAGAAGGCTATTTTTATTACAAAATAGACTAGAAATACATCAAATAAATTAAAATAAATATCACGTACATGATTGTTTAAATGAAACACACAGTGCTTAAATGAAGTGAACAATAATTGTCTAAGGCTTTAAAGATTATTTTCTAGTTATTTTTATTGATTTTCAAGCAAATGAAAGAGTATTTACAAAAAATATTGTGAAGATAGAAGTTAAAAATAATCAAAAAAATTGACTATCTATTATTTACATTCAATAAGCAACATGCTATAAAGTATAGTTAATTTGAATATTTATAGTATAGTTTATTTGCTATTGGAATAATAATTAATAAATTAAGTCATTATAATTAAAAACTTTGGCCATTAACAATAGATCCCCAATATAGTTTGAACTTTAGGGTTAATGAAATGTGGTCGAATTTCGACCTTAGGGCGACCACTAGTATCAGAAAAGCCTGGTGTACTTTTCTTACCCACATTGATTACATACATCTACATACAAATATTACCTGGATCGTTTGACAGTTCAAATCACGCCAACGCAGGGGGAAAAGGCTGCGGTCAGGAAATAAAAGCTATTCGGATGCATGTCAAATCCGACCTAGATACACCTGCCAGAGAAAAAAAAGGCAATTTGAATCATTTTATAGGTCGCAGAAATGTTGTACGCAGAACGGCCCATTAGCCGCACTCCTTTATAAACTCAGTCCCTTCATAAAGAGCAGACAATGAGGGAGGGCTGATTCCATTCTTCGTAATTTGAGCCCCATAACCGTTACTAAACCGTTTATGATGCGGCTCCTGGAAAGGTTAGACCGGAAAGGCTTGCGCGTAAATCAGATGTAACAAGCTCCATGATAAAGAGAATGTTTTTGATGTGTCAATGACACAGTGATGATTTATGTTGTGCTGATTTGAAAATTGCATGTAAGCATTTTTATCGTTGTAGAATTAATAGAAAACTATTGTATTACTTCATCATCGTCATTATAGCAGCCCCAAGATGTCCACTGCTAGATATAGGTCTCTCCAAGTGATTTCAGATTTCAGCGCGCTCCAGCGTTTTTAGTTAGATCGTCTGTACACCGTGGTCTCCATGTCTTACAACGCCATCGTTCATCGGTTCTGCGTGCTAAGTGCCCACTGCCACTTCAACTTGCTAACCCACCGCTACGTCGGTAACTTTAGCTCTTTTACGGATCTCCTCATTTCTGATTTCTTGTATACGAGTAGCTTACAATTCAAATAACGTCAACGGATAGTTTTCCGTTATTTTTTAGTTGTTGGTTTGTTTGTTACAATCCCACTGAAAATCTTCTTGAGTTATTTTCATTTTATTAATTCAAATATTGCCTTTAAATATTGGTATTTACTAAAATTGTAATATTATTTCACAAGATGATATTAAAAAGATTATTATTAATAAAATTAAGGGTATTAAAAATGAATTACGGTGGAATTTTGATCATTGCACAACGTAGTAGTAGTACCTACGCCTTTTTGCTACACAATAAAAAGTTGCCACATTAGCAACTATCCAACTTTAACAAGCAAACAAAAAGCGGGAATTTAGCCGGTTATTCCGCTATATTCTATGAGGCAACGAAAATAAAATTGACATTGTAACAAAACTCCGTGAAAGGTAGTCGGTCATGGTCGAGTGCTCTTGCCAGTAGAAATTTCGAGAGCTCTTCAGTACAGTCACGGTAAACATACCTGAAACCTAATCGCAGAAATTTTCTTTTTATTCAAGTATTATTACATAGGTTTTTACTGTATTTGGGCAATTAAGAATGTTAGTAACCACACGAGTATTAAACTCCATACTAATATTACATATACATACATATTTAGAAAAAATAATATTTTCATTACACTCAAATATATATTGAATTAATACATTTTAGCAAAAAACCATTTAAACCAATATTATACGGTATTAGTGTTGATAAATCAAATAAAATATTAAAAATATTTTTGACCAAATTCTTTTTACGCTTGACCGCACCTGCAATGTACCTAGTATCTGTACGGAACTCTATAATACACCAATAAATATAATAAAGCTTTACAAAAGCTTTTGTAAAATTGCCAAGAGGTACCGGCAGAGTAAATGGTACCTCTCTTTATAACAGGTGTTGAAAGAAGCGACTAAGAATAAGGCGAGAAATCAGAACCGATAGATGGTGGTATATCCATCCGAGATAGAGTAGCTCAAATGCACAATGTGGGGATGGGCAGCAGCATCCCCGTCGCGAAAGCTGCGCTCTGATTGCCAACACGCTTGCCCAGCGCGGCAGTTATGAGCAAAAATCCTTCTTTCTTGGGAAAAAAATGGACTCCAATGGCTTTAATGATGATGAAGAATTGTAGAAATGGAAACGCTGAAAACTGATTACCAACATTAAATAATGATAACGTTAATGAATTGCTTTTTAAATAAACATTATAATGAGAAATTTACTTTTAAGGATAATATTAATACTCATACTCATTTTGTGTCAGACAGGACTCGAACCTGCATCTTTCCCTTGCCAGAGGGACAGTAAAGCGATTGTGCTACCGGGACCGTACTAGACCCGTCGGTTTTTGCCCTAGTGATATTTTTGTGATGTGTCCTAGTCTAGCATTTTCTAATATATAGAATATATATTGGAAAATGCTGGATTTTATAGGTAATATAGTATTGACTAGGAAATACTCAACTTGTCTCAGACTTCAAGCGGGCTTTTCCCTTAATTTCATATTTAAATGTTTTGTTGCCAGTTAACTAATAAGTAAAATTATGTACAACATTAGTAAAACTAAAAATAAATGCTGGCCAGAAATATGATTTGATGTAGGTATCGAAACCGACAGATGGCGGTATATCGGAATCAGCGCAGCTTAAATACTACAGGGTAAGGATGGGCAGCAGTATTCTGGTGGAGAAATTGCGCTGCACGATTGCCACCACGCCTGCTTAGCTCGGCAATTATGGGCAATAATCCCCCTATCATGGGGAAGCTTTTGTCCAACAGTAGACGTTTTACGGCTGTTTCACGATGTTTTGGTGAATGATTAAAGTCAATTTAATAACCGAAACATAAACGGCGTGGTATTGTGATCACTTAAAACATCGGACATCAACTTTTATACCGTATACAACCGCACAACTACTTAATATCTACAAAAATAACGTATAGTATAAGTTAAATTAAAACCTCATTGAGAGGCTCTAACTTTATCATAAAACGGCAATATTTATCGTCATATGTTTAGATCGTAATTTTTAAGTGTTTAAGTTCTTGGCCTTATTTTTACGTCGCATCCAGTCGAGAGCGGGTCACAGACAAGTGCTCTTCAGAATTTTTGAGGGCATCCGAGCTCTGAAGCTGTTACACAAAACATAAGCCTCAAAATGCTAACAGTATTTTTCACAGAAATAAAAATTGTAAATGTTCCCTTAGTATAAAACAGGTTTGCAAAATTGTATTGTAATAATGCGAACGCCAAGATTGGGAGGTCGGAGCGGTCACGATCAAGGGGCTCTCGGGTTCAAGGGCTATCACCAAACGCGTCGACAAAATGTTGAAAACCTAAATACGAAATGTTCCTGTAAATTAAAATGTAAACGGCGGCTACAGTGTAATTTGGAGTATGTATTTGAAAGCACGCAAGAATCACTCGACTAAAACAAATAACTCCGAAGCATTAAACCAAATTGTGTGTTATTTCTATAAAAACTGTATATTGATTTGTGCATCAATAAGTTCAAAGATAGTTTTTATTCATTTTTAATGTATATAACATTTTTGAGAGTTGTTTAGTCATTACACATTGGATTATTTTCTATAGTTATTTCTTATAAAGAAAAAGAAGATCGATGACGCGCGGTACTTAGTTTATTATATTTATATTCTGATTTAATAATTACAAATGGAATACAGCGAGGAAAATTCAAGGATAAAATTATTTATTAATTGTATACAAAATTTTCCTAAATAAAGATGCTGAATGAATGAATGAATGATTATTATATAGGAAAATTCAGTGATGATGAATGAAGTCGTAAATTTTGAGTAAATCTTGAATAGACAGACAGACACGGCGCAGTTTTTGCAAAAATTGGCTAAAATATAACGATATTTGTTGGAGGTGCTGGAAAAAAATAAGCCGCCTGGAAGTATTTAACAAAATCGCTGCCTTTTAAGACATAACAAAATAAAATGTTTTTTGCTAGAATTTAACTCAAAAAGTCTCACTATCAAAATGTTTTAGGAGCAACATAGACTATATTATATTTTCTGTAAAAAACTGTCGTTAGATTAATTTACAATAATTAACACAACATCAAGAGTGTAACCTTGGAGCGGATAGTAACAATGAATCCAGCAGCCGCCCAAATTAATTAGTCCGCTACGCACGCAATGCTTAGCAAACACAAAAATGCAAACAAACCGGAAGTCCCCCATTGGCACAAAACATTGCATCCATTATTCACAGGATATCCTACGTCCACATAATTACCGCAAGTGCTTCGATGATGTACCATTAATCCGAACTAGAATAAATTTGCATTGTTTACCGGCTGCGAACGCACAAGTGCATCTAACTAATCCAAATTTGCTAACGACCAAGCGTAATGTATGGGCAATGTTGGTACGGAAAAACGGGTGGCGTTTGTCGGGACTGCGTTTAATATGCTTTAGTGAATCGCGTATTTGGCCAGCACTGATATATCAGCAATAATTTTGAAGTTTGATTGCTATACTTAGATATAGAATTAACCCTATCATCATCATCATCATACCAGCCATTTAAAGGCCACTGCTGGACATAGGCCTCCCCAAAAAAAGAGAATATTGCCATAATGACCGCGCTGGGCAAGCGTGTTGGCAATTGCAGAGCGCAGCTTTCGCAACGGAGATGCTGCTGCCCATCGGATGGATATACCGCCATCTGTCGGTTCTGGTACCTTAGTCACCTTTTACGACACCTGGTGCAGGGGGAGGTACTATTCTACTCTATCGGTATCTTACATACAGCATATAATGAAAAATAATTACAATAAATAAATATATGAGATTGATAAACAACCTCATCACTTGACTAATTGCCATTATTGATAGCACATATGGCCTAATATAAGCCTTAATCTGGCACATATGTCTTCTCTTTAATTACTTTAATAATGATGAAGTGTACTATCTTGGATAGGAAAGCTTACTGTGTTTACGACCATAAGGAATGCTATATATGTTCTTATAAAATACGTCAACACCGCTGTATATTGAACCCAACAACAAAAGAGAATTTTAATCCCTATCTTTAAAAAGTGCGTTTAAATTTGCGTAATCTGCTTTTTTATAATATTAATATTAGGTATTGTAGTTTCTTATAATTGAGCAATACCTAAATCATCTATTTCAAAACAAAAACACGGATAAACGCGATCTTCATTAATGAGTGTAATTTCATTTACTTTTTATAGTATTTAAAATTCCACTAAAATCCGAAACAACTCTTTAAATGACAGATTGTTTAATCAGCTTTTTATTTATTTAACTTTACTGCACAAAATATTACAAAATGTACAAATGGCGAACTTAATGCCAGCTGGCTTTATCTCTCAGTCAACCATTACACAAAACAGTAAAAATATATAGTGGTGCAGATAATTTATATACAAAACAGATGAACTTTACATACATATTTGTATAAATAACACAATAAATACATATTATATAAAAAAAAATTACGTACATCAAAAATAGGGTTATGAAGTTAGAGAAGCAGCATCAGTAAATAAAGTACGGAGAAAGCGTTTCAGAATAAATTTGTTTGGGGATTGTTTAATATTCAACGGTAGCTCATTTTAGAGTCGTATAGCTGTCACTGTAAAAGAGTTTGTCAAAAAACCTAACCTCAGCTTTGTGTTGATAATGATGAAGATTTCAACAGATTGATCTTTTACAGAGAAGTGTATTGACCTTCAAAATGAAACTGTTTGACTCGTTTTTACAGTCTATCAAATAGATCTCTGTCATAGAGTTTTTGTAAAACAATGGCACAGAATTGCGCAAAAACCTTATCACATCAAATAATGATATCGCATACCTAACAGACCTTTATAAGTTGCTTAATGATTGAATTTCTAACTTCAAGGCAATTACTTGAACTTAATAAAAACAAAAAATATGCCGTCGCTGCTTTTGTAACAAAAAAAAATATCGGTAGACGTACCCTGCAACAACGATGACTCGCTCGTCTGCTGCAAACATTTGAAAAATCTTCAGTAATTTCATTGAAAGATTCCAGGACATTTTCAAATTGGAAACACCAGACTTGATGTTAAATCCTTCTTCAAATTTTAACATAGCGATATCACCTCACTTGAAGAAGAACTGACAACGAACAAGGAAATAAAAATTTTGAATACAAAAGTCAAATCCATAGTTGTACTCATAATGTGGTCTATCGTTGAACGATTTTTGATAGAACTCTCATCGTCATATTTGTATGAACGTGGATTTAGCCCTGCGAAAACGCTGCTTGCTATAAAAAGTAATCATTTGCAAGTTACAAAAAGCGTCGAATTACGACTGTTTTTCAGTAAACTCGAACCTGATCAACAAACTTATTGAATATCATCAAATTCATTCATCTCATTAGATTAGTATAAAAACGGAAACTGATAACATATTTATATTGTTCCTTTAATTTAATTAAAATAACTTTTTAATCAAATAGATAATTCATATTATAAAGTTGGGCTTTATTTGCTGTCACTGATAAAATTTTCTAGTTTAGAATGTAAATTTAAATATCAGAACCAACCAATATAACTCAATTAATTTAAAGTTAAAAGAAACCGGAAAGTTCTAGAGGTGGCCTACGCGCAAAGAGCTGTGATTATTAAACTTTTTTACTTGTACCATTTTACTTTTATTTTTAATTCATATCCATTTATTTAGTTTAATTATTTTATTATTAGTCTCCAGGTCTGACTAATGAGGCAATTATGAGCTATAGGTACAGCTTTCTTGGGGTCTATCCGAAAGTCTGTGGCTGCTATTATAGAGGTAAATAATGTCTAGAATATTATAATATACTTGAATGCTACAACGCCTTCACAATTTAAATAAAACGTGCAAATATACTTCTCCTGTACACGGGCTCCCTCGGAATTTTGATTCTAATTCCCCTCGTATTTCTGAGAAAAACGCTTAATAGTCCGCGTCCTGTACATTTTAAATGAAAACTCGAGTGCTCTCGGCAGATACTCATAACAATGTAAGTATAATGTATTTTAATTGGTCGTAGAGATATATGATACGTATACGAAGGACTATAAATGAACACATTAGAAACTGTCAAAATTTATAAATGAATAGAGAACTCAATTAATTATAATTTTAGTTTATTTGGCGCCCGGTGGAGCATTTGGTAGTGTTCCTATCTTGTTTACAAGGGTCATGGGTTCAATTTATATCAACTTAAATATATAGCAGATAAATTCAATGCAGCTGCAAACAGAATCTTATTGACCGGTTCGAAATAAGACACCTAAATCTTTAAGCTACCCAGAGAACTACCCATTAAAAATAGCAACCACAGTTTTAGAAAATAAATATTTCTTTAACATGCCCTAGCAGAGAGTAAAACAGACTAACTTCCAGTGATTATAGTGATCTCGCAACTAACTTTAACTTTTTTCATTTTTTGTTCGACTGATTTGATTCGGCTACCTTGCAGAAACCGTTCTCAAAATATGAATGTCATACATTATTATTTGTAAGGCCATGTCACAGTTTAACAAGATTATTTTTTAACAATGATTCGAGCAGGGATTTAGTTTTTTGTAGTAAAAAAGAATAGACTCTCAAATATTTTATAAAATAATCAAATATTTATAGATTAATTACTTAAAACTACACAACTTTTATTGTAACATTTCATAAATAAATTACTATATTATGCGTTATAAATAGATACCAGAAGTTTACAATATTTACGTATTATGCGTCCACTATTCATAATAAAACCATT
Source organism: Heortia vitessoides (assembly GCA_020976665.1). NCBI lineage: Eukaryota > Metazoa > Arthropoda > Insecta > Lepidoptera > Crambidae > Heortia > Heortia vitessoides. The sequence goes on along the minus strand of JACJUM010003085.1, from coordinate 6,672,994 downwards.
TTTTTATATTATACGTAATAAAAAAAAACAGCATCCGATTCGTTTGATGGTAAACGTGACCGCAGCTTATTGACGCGTGTCATTACAAAGATATCACTGGCGTGTCGCCGACCCAGTGAACTAAAGATACTATGTGTCACATTTACCCAGTAATTTCACTGCCTCTCTCACCCTTCAAACCGGAACAGAGCAATGCGAACACTGCTATTTGGTGGTAGAAACAGGTGAGAGTGGGATATATTGCAAACGTTCTTTGTAAGAGGTCTACTTCATGTGTAATTAAAATATAAAAAGGGCTTTATTATTGAGTTATGCATTATTAAAACTAATAATAAACCAGTGATAAATTTTGTTACAAATGCAGTATCTATCAGGAAGAGTTGCTTAACTTTTAATCAGGATTAAATATAGTCGCAGATACTGCCAGCAACCAGACACCGAACTTTAATGAGTTTATCTTCATACGTAACATCTTGTTATACAAATAAACAGAAGACTAACTACACTCTGCCGTTATGCTTCGCGTTTGGAAACTGAGCATGATAGGATCGATATTATAAACACCGAATGGATTACCACCAAATCCAGGATAAAATACATGTACACAAACAAACACCATATCGATTCAATTGACAGACACTCAAAACCCATACAAAAATATTGAGCAATTAAACAAGTAGATTCACCTCGCTAGAATTATTTGGCTTCCCATTGGAAGATACTTTAAACTTCTGAACTAGAAAAAATGTGGTATTGACATCACCTGTAATCACATGACGCAACTCTGACTTGTCGTCAACATGGTCTTAGCTGAAACCGTTAAACCCTAGTTTCATCATTATCATCATCCTCATTGTATCAGTCGCAGGACACCCATCGCTGGACATGGGAGGCCAAGTGATTGGTTTTAGTCAGATCGTATGTCAATCTTGGGCTGGACGTCTTATGTCGTGCTTGCCGGTACGTAGTCTTCTTTCCAGAACCTAACGACTCCATCGTTCATCGGTTTTGTATGCTAAATGCCCTGCCCCCTGCCACGTCAACTTGCAATCTATTTAAATTGCTCCGCCGGGCTATATCTGTAACCTTCGTTGTTTTACGGACTTCCTAATACTGGATTTGTTCGCGTAAAGAAACTCCGAGTATTGCCCTCTCCACAGCTTGTTGGACTAATTTTCGTTGTTTTATAAAGCCAATAGTAAGAGACCAAATTCAGCTGCCATATGTCATTGCTGGTAACACATATTTATAGAAAACTTGAGACACCAATGCTTACAGATAACTAAATATACTGAAAGGAAGAAGTAGTTAAATATGAATGAATGTAATAAATACGTAGTGACAACTCTACCATAGACTACCTACCCTACAGCCATCAACAATGGTAAAAACGACTGTACGTAAGAATGTTATGATGAGAACCGACTTCCATTTAATTATTCCACTGTTATCATTAAAATGTCTATTGCTATCACCTTTAATGAACAGTTTTAATGTTTTCGCAATAGGACCTTTGTCTTTATACATTAAATACCTAACAAATATTCACATAATCAACTAGTATACATAGTTTATAAACGCGCGTACTCTTCATTTTTAATAGATTTTACACGTTATCTTTGACTTATTATACTTTGTATATTATATTATACTTATATTATACTTTGTATATAGTGGGCTTTCTCAAAGTTTTCATCTACACAAAATTTATGTTGCAAAAGTTATGCCTATTGCCATCTACATCACGGTCGGCAAACGCTTCGGCCGTTGTAGATGTTTTTAATGCACCTCGATCAAACAATTTACCTAGAAGAGCCGGTGAGCTTTCAGAAAATTTCCTAAAACCGTAAACTAATCTAGCCCCATTAACCCGCCATCAGCGATAGACAAATAACCGGGCGCTTTGCAAAGACGGTACGTTTAACGTTTTTCGAGTGTTTCACGTGGAAAATAATTACATGGTGCCACTGACGTATGAGCGCATTTAAGCGGAGCCCAAAGAGTAATGGGTGCGATAAACAGGAGCAATTAAAGCATTGCCAGGCGACGCACGCCTTTCTTTGCGCCTCCATAATAGAGATTTGTGGTCTCCCGTTTAGTTTAGCCGAGTTATTAGCAATCGCTGTTATTATTTGCCGTATTGAGCTGCTGATATATGTGACAAATTGTCCATGTACAAGGAAATATCATCTTTCAATGGTACGATCTACCCATTCTATCTCACAGTTCCATAACGTCCTGAATTCGCGAAACATATTTTCTATGTACGACAGATTATAAAGCTTTTTGTGTAGTTTTGTTAAGTTTTCAGTATCTTTTGTTTTGTACTACTAAGCAAATGATTGCGGGATAGAGATAGTGACATTATTTATGGGGCATTATGTGTACAACGCCTGTGCAGATAATAAATAAGGGAAAATAACAACAACATTCAGCAAGTTTGTCAAATAAAAACGCGATTGCAGTTGGAAAAGTAAATAATTTTTGTCGAACGTCATAGTGTTACTTTAGAAAATATTGAAATGGTCTTTTAGTTATCTTACATTTTCCCGGGGTATTTTTTTATTCTTACAAACCTTAACCTAACAAATATAATTAAAGAAATTAGTGCAGTCATTTACGGGTGAACGGAAAATATTTTGTTTGAACGTTAATATGTATATAAACTGATTTTAAAATTGAATTATCTCATTGTTAAGCCAATAACTGGTACTATATATTTAAAATATCAACTCACGTAGTTTGTTTGGGACTTACTAAACTTTTAAACAACTATAATTTTTTGTTTGTGCTCATACAGTGCGATCTAACTTGAAACAGAATAGTTTATATCTCGAGTTATAGTCGCGTTATTTTTTTCATGATAAACATATACTCGTACAGTTGAGACAGAACAACTCGGGTTAGTACTATCATCATTATACCAGCGATTGGAAGTCCACTGCTGGACATTAGTTCTCCAAGATAGGATGCTTTTTGCCCACAATTGCCGCACTGGGCAAGCGTGTTGGTAATCGCAGAGCGCAGCTATCGCGACGATGATGCTGCTGCCCATCCCCGCCCTTTGCATTTAAGCTGCACTGTTTCGGACGGATATGCCGCCGTCTGTCGGTTCCGGCACCTTAGTCGCTTCTTGTGACACCTGGTACAGTGGGAGGTATTATTCTATTCTGCCGGTACCTCACGACACACTAGTACTATATTATTATTACTTAAATGCAAATTTCTGCTTGTGTACTTACGTCATTACACTCTTTAAATAGTTTTATAGTTTATTTTATTTTACTTCCACGTTGATCTGGTCGGCCCTTTATTGGTCTATGACAATAGAAGCTTTGACCTTCGAAATGCACTTTTACAAGATGAATAAAATTATGATACTGACAGGTGTATTTAAAAATGTTATAACTCGTTACAGATAATTTGTTGAGTTCTAACTAACAATGACCTTTATGTACTTTGAAGGCTCACAGCCGGGGGATGCCAAGATCTATACCAGGTGTATAGGCGATTGAGGTCCGAAAAGGTATATTCACTCTTTTGAGTAATAGATTAGTGGTAACAGGGCAGTGATGGGCAGCAACATTCCCAACATTTCTTGGGGAGCATATACGGATGAGTTTATGAAGGCGGTCTTTTCTAGTTCATTAGGAAAAATATTTTTTTAATATGTTTTTTTAATGTGTATTGTATTACACACATTATACAAGTTTGTCACTTGTTGGTTTGCTCAATGGTTTATGAGGCTCACAATCCCGTCTGAATGAAATTATGCATGAGTTATTTCAATCTGACGGGATATTATCCCGAAATGTTCTGATTCTGAAGCCGTCATATGTACATAGGTCCAGCAATGGCTGCTCTACGGCTAATGATGAAGATAATTTCTATTCTAGAACGCTCTATTGTTCTCCTGTATAACATAAAAAGGCAAATATTTACCACCGGCCCTAACACAGCTACACATACAACATTATACTCGAGAACTCTTTACTTCTTAACAGTCGATACTCTTTGGCTTTATTGCAAAAGTTTTGCAAGCATTCCTCTTTTATTACTCCAATTTTGTACGACTAAGCCTATACCGCTATGAGGGGCGCTCGCAATCTTTATTATTTAGATTTCGATCGTTGCTCCGACGTATTCCCCGAGGTGCCCTAGACGATGGAGGGAACTAAAGTCAATTTTTCTGTCATGTTGCAGTTTGAAAATGGAAATTGATATGATGGCGTATTAAACAAATAATAAACAGAAAACCAAATGTTTGATTGTAGCTTTAGTGCACGGCCAAATACAAAATACTCGTTTTTAAATATTTGAAAATTAGTAATCAAGTGATCAAACATATATATCAGTAAGCCAATTATAAATATTAACTGTGAGGCAATGGAAATTGTTGTCAGAAATTTATTTTTTTAGGTGTAAATATCTAAAAACTCTCATTTCGTTTTTACTTTTCAATTATTTTAATTAAGGTTCACTATTTTATGTCTATAATAAATTCTTATAGGCTATATTACTTTTACCAAATGCACCATCGTGTGTAATCAAAAGCGATCGAAAAATGCTGACATAACCGTAATACGAAATATGAATAACATCGTTACGTCTTTAATTGTGTTTTATTTTTGATACAAAGGGTTTATTTACCACTGTAAAAACAAAATATCATAAATTGAGTAAACTTGATAAAATTAAGTTAACCTCATCATAGCAGCCATTAAATGTCCACTGTTGAACATAGGCCTCCCCAAGAAAAGGGGTATGTTGCCCATAACTGCCGCGCTAGTAAAGCTGCTGCCCATCCCCCCCCCCCGTGGATTTGAACTGACTTTTTCGCATAGATATACCGCCGTCTGTCGGTTCTGGTGCCTATTCTGGTACTATTTAACTCTGCCGGTACCTCACGGCTAGCATTCATTATTAATTAGTACTATTATGATTTCTTTTGTTAGTACTAAATAAACAATTGAATGTTCCACTTTAAGCAACAAAATGTAATCGACAATCCAGAACAAAATCTTCGTAAACTATCCTTCGTTCCTATCGAACATTTTTGTTTACTCAACACAGTACAAAATTAAACACAAATCAAACTCCAGTTCAAACATCAACATTAGTGGTTATTTAGAATCGGTTACTGAATCATTTAACCTTATAACAAATGTCAAAACCGACGAACAGTTACAGGTAATCGGCTTAAATGGGCACAGCAAATATTTTATTGATTTGTTGACGAAGACCCGAGCACTTCTTGGAATAGAATTACAATGTGGCTCATACGGCGCTCTGGTACGTCACAAACTACTTCGGCTAGTGTTAAATATGCATATGCATGAGATGTGAATATCCATTCCTTTTGAATAATGGAATCGATGGTATAAACGGTTTGTTTTTGGTTGCAGGATTATAAAGTTTTAAACCTTTATTAATCCAGGTGTTTATTGTTTAAGGACATTTCTAGTCACTTAAAATGCTATTACCAAAAAGTATATGTATATAAAATGATAACATAATGTAATAATAAATAAATTAACCTCAATCTTGATGTACCTCCAGTTGTATCAAGGACAAACTCAATGTAAAATAAGGATTGAAAAAATCACAATGCAACAAATTTAATTGCTTTGAAGCACGTCGTTCCCACTTGAAGTCCCACCCTGGAATGAACGACCATTCGAAATGTGCCTAAGTAGGAATACTGTGAAGTGTAAGGCAGGTTATTCAGATGCCTGGCATCAGCGTGGGTCACTCGTCATTAGGGCTGTCGAATGACAAGAAATATATTATGTAAATGAAAGCGATGTGTGTTTGTAAACGATAAACTGTGAAATTGCTGAACCGATTTCAATATAGATGCCATTAATAGAAAGAATAATATCCAAAAATATTAATAATATAATATATACGCTATAAATCCACTAATCATGCAAGGGTAAACATGTATAACCTATGTCAGCCATTCTAGCTGAGGAAACAAAAAAATATATTGTTTTTGATGAACTACTTAGAAGCTAAAAGACCTTAAGCTTCTTGCGATATTAGTGTAGAAGTATGTTAGTATAGTGCAGAAGTATATCGAAGTGATATTTTTAAATTGATACTAAATAAAGGTGTAAGTATTTCATTTTGTACAGGCTTAAGTTGAAAGGAGTGTCGTCGTCGTCGTCTTCCTCCGACCTCCCCCTTAACCAGATATCGTAACTGAGGTACCAGAACCGACAGATGGCGGTATATCCATCCGAATCAATGCAGTTCAAATATACAGGGTGGGGATGGGCAGCAGCATCTCCACCGCGAAAGCTGCGCTCTGCGATTGTCAACACGCTTGCCAAGTGCGGCAGCTATGGGCAATATTCCTCCTTTGGGGAGGCCTGTGTCCAGCAGTGGGTAGCAATGTTAACGTATTCTAGCAAAAATCTATTTCAAAAGTAATTTTCTTCCACGTTGTTGATAACCCTAGCCATTATCGACATACCTAATGGAAAGGCAAACGACACATCCCGCCCTACCCGGGCTTCGAATCCCAAATCGAGCATATTAGATTAGGGATGTTGGCTACAAGTACCAACTATTCGTGAGTGCGTATTTGAGTCGATGTCTGTTAGTCGCTAAACACAAGTGCTTGTATTACTATATTCTGGGCCTTGCACATTAGGATGAGAGATAATGTGGTTTAAAAAGTTGATATCACTTAAACAATAAAAGTTACTTAACTTAACTATCTAGCATACATTTTTAACTATCAAAAAAGAGATAACTTAGCTTAGCTGTATATGGATAGCTGCAAAACATCTTTTCGACATACTTAAATGTCTCAAGTCGATCAATGTGTGCCGCCAACGATTACTTTTGCCACTGAAACAACACAAAGTAGCCCAAAGGTCAATGCTCGGAGTGTCTTCGCGATCAAAGAAGAAATATAGAGATCTGTAAAGCGGTGAGGTACCGTCAGAGTAGAATAGTACCTCCCCCAGTACCAGGTGTCGTAAGAGGCGACTAAGGTTCCAGAACCGACAGATAGCGGTCGATGAAATAGACACTAGACACCTCAAGCACAGACAAGACATCCATCTACAAGGTAGCAGAGGGCAGAGGAAACCGATTTCAGAGGATGACGCTAGACGGAGGTCGCATACCACCTACTGGTAAATACTGGTTATCATGTAGGAAGGCCGTACTTACCAGCAATGTACGTCATACAAATGATATGGTTGTCATGAGATTTACTTACAATTTTCTTGTTACGTATTTTTACATTCATAATCATTATAGCAATAATAACCACTGCTGGACATAAGCCCAAGGGGTTATTTGCCCATAATTTTCGCGCTGGGGAAGTGTGATGGCAAGCGCGAGCCGTAGTTTCCCATCCCCGCCCTGTAGTATTTGGTACAGCGCTACAGTGGATCAGGTGGATATACCGCCATCTGTCGATGCCGGCCCCTTACTTTACCTAGTATAAGTAGAGTTCTATTGTACCGATACCACACGACCATGTATTTTTAAGTACAAACTTACAACTCAACTTCAAACCTTTATGGTCGCCGTAAGGCACCCGAAATACCAACATACAAATGTTAAAGTAAGATTAAGTTTTAAAGTAGTTCAATTATGTAACGCTAGTTTCAGGGATTTGAAAAATGTTAGTTTAATCCTTGTCCGTAATTCAATTGGTAAGCATTTAATATGCAAGCATTGGAATCTACACTAAAATCATAACGATACAACCGCACCAAGACGACACACGTACAAGCCACGAAAGCCATTTGGTGAGCCCTGTCCACAACTCGTCCGCATTGTCCAGTAAGGTAGCTCGCAGTCATGCCTTCAGACAGTGACATGGGTCCCCCCTTTCCTCCTACCCCTTGATTATGATAAACGACCCACGAAATTAAAACGGTACACCAGTTGCCATTCAAACGTATAACCTCTTTGTTAGGATTCATTTCGTTGACAAATCACTGTTTGGTTTCATCATTGTCTATAGGCCGTGTTCGGATTGTAAGCTATTTTAAGACTGATATTTGCGTGCGGTATGGAGTAGGCTTGATTGTGAATGAGGTATACATTATTCTTTATCGATACGCCTTAAGGGAAGTTGACTTTGAATAAAAAAGTGGCTTTTTTCGTTTCCATGCAGCATACAACATATCAAATTTAAATTCTAATATTTATGTGATATCAAGTGTATGTACTTATTAGGTCTTACAATTATTGTGGCCTTATAACTTAGATATCTTTTCCAGGCACTGCAAATGAAGCATACACTGCTGATGATATTTTATAAAAATTTAAAATAAACTAAAACACTACAACTAAATAAATTCGAATGACAATACAAATTTTGTTAAGTTAATTGTTATTAGTAAACATGATTTAATTTCAAGTTCTACTTATAATCTAAGTCATGTATCTGTTAACTATAAAATACCGGCTCATTCAGTCGATCTAATTTCGAGTGATTCATTTTGAATAACTTCGTCCACAGTAAAATAAAATGACAGACATATAAACAATATTATTTTGAAGACATATAAATCTATTCTGTAGTTTTTGCGTTAATAAATAACAAGCATATATACATCAGTCCATACATAGTCGCACACGTTTGCGTTTATAATGCAATTAGGATTACATCCGAAATTGTTTCATCGACCTATTTGTAGTACAAAATCAATTTTTCACTTTATACATATAATCTGATTAATTTGCTGATTAAAACGATATTAATTTGTATCTGATATTTACCTTGTTCAGTAGCGACCGTAATCCACCGAAACCAATTAAAACGTCTGTTATTAAATCACAAATAGCATACATCTAAAAATCCTCTGTGAGTCCCGTTCAGCTTACGAAAAAATAATAATCACATAGCTGGTATAACGCGCAAACTCTAATTAAAAAGCTCTCCAACTATTTAGAAACTTTAAGTTTACTAATTGGAACTTTAGAATATTAAAAAACAGTACCTAATTGAATTCGCATTCATTTGATTAAGCGCCACGCTGAATTGGGAATGCCGATCGACGCCAACAATGAGTGGGGAGAAAGAGTACGGGGCCAGATACCCGCGCGCAACGATCTCTGACATCGGTCCAATAAGTTTGACATCCGCGCTATCTCCGCCTCTGCCGTCGCATCGCACCGCCCCGCGCACCCGCTCGCTCGCCCTCACAAATTTTCGGCCGAAACGGACCGTAGTTTGTTTTCTTTGTGTCATTTCCTTATCGTTCTGCCAAAATACGTTTCATGACTGTTACGTCAGCCGAAACATACTTCAGGTGAAAAATGTAGTCGGCCCGCGCCAACTTGATACTTGCACTGTATTTACAATTAAACGTAACGTTATTTGCAGGCGTTTATTTTTTTTTTTAATATGAAAATGTAGCGGAGAAACATTTTTAAACGCGAGAATTTAAATTGAATCATTAATTATGATCATAGTACGACGGCACGTGAAATGAAATAGCATCCTTATTTCAGTGGAAAATTACCTATTGTCTTCTTTCTCAGCACGAATCCCTCGGCACAGAATTCCACATTAACAGAGTACAATGCAAAAAGCAATTATTTATAAAAATCTCTTTGGAAATACCGCAAAAGTGTTTGTCGCAGGTAACCACAATATCACCGAAAATATTTTATGTTGTTGCGAGCACGGCACCCGCCCCTACCTGCGCGCTTTACACCGGCTATTCCATTTTATAATGGTTTAACATGTTATTTCTGTCATTAAAATTAACAAATTCTTTGTTACTTCAACATGTTCACGGATAAACACATCGCACAAGGCTCACAATGTTTTTGAAGCACAAATAAATGTTACGAAGACTAGTAAGACTGAATTGAATTACGTAAAAAATAATATAAACGTCTATTATATTTAAAATTCACACACTTATTGTCAAACCAATGTATGTAGCGTAAGATTACGATTATTTTTTTTTAATTAATTTATTTAATATTTGTATAAATTAACTTGAATTGTTATTTGGGATTCCTGACATCACCTCTGTTTAGATTCTAAATTAAATTTTATTCATTCTATATAATCAAACTGTCAAATAAATAAGGTAGGTAAATATTATACACAAAAAAATGGTTTAAAATAAAGCAATTATATTTAGACTTTCATCCGAAAACATTTCGCACATGAAGATTTCGGAGCCATCAGCCAGAAATATGCGTGGCTGTTACCACGGAGTGCAAGCGTACAGAACGGCAATGTTTCAGAGCAAGTGTCAAGACACTGCGGTGGGGTGTCATCACATGCATATGCGGTACATGCACCAAAACAACATCTATTTGATTCTTATCTACTCCTCCCCCTCCCGACCCTCGCCTCTCGCCGCCCACCTCCCCGTAAACATCCAAAATATAAACAGGTAAAATGTTTTCTTTGTGAAGGAAAAGTCCATTTCAGAGACAAGATACACGATCTTTTTCCAAACGTGAACCGAGCGCAGCACGCGTGACATTTACTGTATAACAATTTATACGATAAGTAACAGTTGTCACGGAATTTCGTTTATTATTTATTGATTCATAACTTATCAGTATACCAAATCATATTAATTACTATATGCATAAAACAAAGTCAATTTCCGCTGTCTGTCTGTCCCTATGTTTGCTTAAAACTAAACAACGGATTTTGATGAGTGCTTTTTTATAAAATACTAGCTGACCCGGCGAACTTCGTACCGCCTTAGCGTAGCTTTGATGCACTACTTTATTTTGTATAGTTGACCTATCTTAGGTCTCATACCTATTCAATTTAAACTGGAATCTATAATATCCTCCATATATAAATTAATCCCTATTTCCCTGGTCTCGCCATATCTGAAAAGGACCTAATTTTATTAAATACAAAACAAAATATATATTTTCATAATAGTGTTTATTCCATAGGATTCAATAATTCCACTTATATTTTTACAAATCGCTATTGAACAACTTGGCATTTTGAAGTAAATACTGAGCTTAACACCACGCGCGCTCTAGAAAACAACTAATAGCCTATATTAGCTAATAGCTATAGTTAATAGCTATACCCTTCACTGTTTCTCTCTATTCTAATGCTGCTGTTTCTTTAATCTAATGCTTTTTGGTACACTATATTTTTAGTTTTATGTTCTGGCGCGTAAATAAATAATGCTGATGGTTTTCCGACACGGGAATAACCAAATTGTAATATTATGTAGTCACCAAAAGTTACCAAAAATCTATATGAAGCTGTCAACTTACCGTAATTATCAGACAAAAGCGGTTATGGATGTGATGCCACAGATTACCACAGTTTTTTTTTTTTTTTAACTGGCTTGGCTGTTCAGCCATTCGCCAATGACGCCAATGTCAAGTTAGGGAAACAGATACTACCACAGATTACTAAATAGGATATGTTAAATTTGTATAGGTTTACTATTTGTATTATTTTCAAAAAATTATAAAATAGTGCAATAGAATTTAATTAAGTAACCACGTTTCCGAACAAACTTAATTAAGTAACCACGTTTCCGAACAAACGATGCTCTTTTAATATAGTCTATGGCTGTGAATGACCTTGATATTCGTATAAAAAAAAAATTGACATTCGTAACGCGCGTTTTTTAAAATATGCAAAATTAAATGTATACTTTTCAATATTTCTCAGAGATTTTCTTAATATTTTTTTCCGTAAGAACCATCCTTGGACTTCCACAAACATTTAAAAAAAAGAATTATCGAAATCGGTTCAGCCGTTCACACGTGATGCCGTGACAACGCGAAACGGGTTTCATTTTTATATATATAGATTACTATTCAAAAGGAAGGTTTATATATTTAGCGCATACATAATATAGTAGAAAAACACTGGTTATTTTAAAAGCTACCAATGCGATGTCGTAATTAAAATCTTTTTTAGTGACTTCATTGCAAACGCATGACCTCATACAAAGATAGTTCGCATTGGTCCCTATCTTACCTATTTCTACCACCAAATAGCACTGTTCGTATTGTGTTCCGGTTTGAATGGTGAGAGGCACTGAAATTACGGGGTAATGTAATATAATATCTTCAAGCCAGAAGGTTGGCAACGCGCTAATGATGTCCCTGTGATATTACGAGCGTCTATAGGCAAATGTGACGATTACCATCACGTGAAGAGCATGCTTCTTTGTAGACTTGGTCTAATAAAATAAAAAACGCTGGCTGATCCTTAAAAAATCTCTAAAAAAGTACGCGATGTATCTATCTCTCAGAGATAACCTACGTAACCATTTTTATCCTTATTGCACCCGTGAAAAGTCGGTGTAGGTCGCTAGTTGCTTATAAAAATTAAAACAGCTCAAGCTGTATAATAATATATATATAATAAATAATAAATATAGCTCTCAATCTGTAGTATGACTTTTTCGACGTGTTGCAACGATCGATAATTGTATTAATGTATTTGTTTTGTTTCAATAAAGCTTATTATTTCTGTTAGATTTAAATTTCTCAAAACACTGAGAGTGTTTCGGTATATAACTCAACTTCACTGGCGTAGATTATTTATTATTATTTTCGTTCTCTTCTTCTCAGCTCTAGGCTTAGTAAGTGGAGGGAATTATACGGGGGGGGGGCAGCAGCATCTCCATCGCGGAAGCTGCGCTCGGCAATTGCCAATACGCTTGCCCAGCGCGGCAATTATGGGCAGAATTGTCCCTTTTTTTGGGAGGCCTATGTCCAACAGTGAACTTTCAATGGCTGATATGAAGTTAATTAAGCAAAGTCAATTGTCCCAGCAATAAATACGACCGACTTCATTAATTGAATTTCGCACAAATATAGACTAAGAACAATGTTCGCGATCGGAACAAAAGAAAAATTCTTTAGCATCTCAGTTGTAAAGCTTAGTTTGCAAACGGTAATAAACGGTGCGCACCCGTCGAAAGTGACTCGGATAAATTGCGAATTTTATAGAACTCATCTCGGAGAATGTTTCCAAAATCATAGCGGACTATAAAAGTTTTATTGGCTCGGTATTGTCTCGGGAGGGCATAGGTGAGCGGGAGCGGGAGCGGGGGCGGGGGCGGGGACTAGCCGGACACTGGACACCAAACTTCAGTAATTTTTGCGACAACCGGCGTCCTGCGATCGGACTGCGATGCACAACTTTCTAAGAATCGACGGGGAACTTGGTTCTGTTACGCAGATAAGTACAGGGGGATTTCATTATTTTAAAAATTCTCTACTTTTTTTTAGTTTAGATGCTTACCACTTTTAAATTTAAACCTTTCTCAATCAGTACTCAAATATAACGAACGATCATTTTTGTATATACTTATATAATATATATTTTGTTTGTAATGAATAGGCTCAAAAAATACTGAATCTATTTTAATAATTCTTTCACTAATAAAAAAGCTACAACCTTTCGGAATAACATAAGCTATATTTTGTACACGAAAAAATTTAAATCCCTACCAAAAATGGAAATATGCAAACTGGTTTGTATTTTAATTCATTTGTAACATAATACCTCCAAAACTATAGGACCCATTAAAAAAGTTTTATACTAATAAAAAATAAAATTATTGATAATAATAATATTATTATTATTATCACATAAAAAAATGGTACACAGTTGTGATGAAGTCCCTGATATTAGGTTTCTCACCTATGTTACTGAGGTCAGTGCCCTCTTTAGAACTAAAATTGCAAACTTTATGTTAACTATATAACATATAAATATTTTTACACTAATTACACAAGTTAATCTGTAAATGTGAGTAAAAGCATATATGTTTAGTCCTACGATAAAGAGCCTCCCCAAGTGATAATGGATAGAAGTCAACTTTTTTATTTATTCTGTTGTACACATATTTAGAGAGGTATGTATGCTGCCGTTATATAAAAGCAGTAGAACATTTTGGAAAGTTTACAAACGCTAACAATAGTTCGTTCGTTATTCTGGTATTTTTTATTATATTAATTTTTTCATTACTGCATGGAGAATGTTATATTCGTCTTACTGTCAGAACTTCACACCTTCCGTAAATCAATTTGGTTAGGTATATGTAAGGGCTAAAGGTCATAACTTTTAACAGGAACCTTTGAGCTTTTTCTAAAGTTAGCATAAAAGTTTTGCAAGCGCCACCCTCGATTAAATACAATAACTTATAATTGTTCGAGCCAGAGAAAAGTAAATGTTCCGCAGGAGATCGAAATTATTATTATTGATAATATAAGTTATATTTCATTCCAATATTTTGATTAGAAAGGGAACTGCGGGTGAAACCGTAAACTGCTTGTTAAGAAACGATTACAAATTAAAACGGTAACTGGCGTTGGTAAGGAGTTAAAGTTTTGGGTATGTTTTATTTCGTATAACAAAAATAATGAGACCAACAGTACTGGTTCACAACTTTATCTACGAACAGGTTTAGATGAATTTAGTCGTTTGAACATGTAGAAACTCAGAATACGATATCTTGAAAGAAAAATAAAGAAAAATGCTCCGCGGGACGCGATACAAAATAAGAAAGCCAGCCAATAATAATCGTTTAGTTCATCATTTTAGCCATAGAAAGTCCACTGTTGAACATAGGCCTCTCTAAGATAGAGGGTTTGTGCCCCAAAATCGCCGCGCCGGACAGGCGTGTTGGCAATCGCGGGCGTAACATCGCGACGGGGATTCTGCTCTTCATCCCCGCCCTACAGTACTTAAGCTGCGCTGTTTCGGATGGATATACCACCATCCATCGGTTTTGGTTCCTAAGTTGCTTAAGACACCTGGTACAAAGAGAGGCTATTCTAATCCACCGGTATCCAACGTGTAATGGCTATATTGATAGACTCTAATCTTACCCATAATTGCCACGCTGGGCAGGTATGGTAGTAATTTTAGAGTGTAGCTTCGCAACGACGATTCCGCAGCCCACCCTACTGTTGTTTAAGCTAGGCTAGTTAGATTGGCTATACCATCATCTGTCGGTTTCAATATCTCAGTTCTTTCCTACAACACCTGATACAGAAGGAGATCTATCTATAAGAAAAAAAAGGTGAATAGTTAGACGCTCGCATACGAAACTGAAGGTATTTCTTTTGAGATCGTATTCGAGAGATGCACAAGTATGTCCAAAAACATTAAAAGCCTGTATAGCATTAAAACCGGACAACGTAGAACTTTAGTAGAAATATAGCAATAAAGAAGGGTGAAAATGCAACGTGCAATTAAACCGCACTTTACAGCAACAATCCCTTGGAATAAAGAACTTTGAGGGTCCTTTTTGTTCTGATTCCTTTATTTCTTGTCGCACGCCGGTCGGTCGGGACATAATGCGACCACCACAACACACCTCTACTACACAATTGCACGGCGAAGAAACCCACGCTTTACCAAAACTTACTAGCATTTCTTTCAGGAAATGTACTCGGCTATATTGAGTTTTTATCGTCGCCACTGTATTGTAAAAAGCACACGATGTGTAAAACTTTTCAAATTCTGTATTTCATATATTAGATTTTTATTTAGATGTTCTTTCAGCCAGTATCCACGTTATACGATAAGGGTTTTGTAAGAAGCATTCTCTATCGTCATCATTTCAGCCTCAGGATGTCTACTGTTGGATAAATGACTTCCAATAGGACTAACTGTATTTGGCCTGCATCCAGCGCAATGCTGTGGCTCTAGTCTATTTACTTAATGCCGAATATTCTTTTGGTTACCGTGGGGTAGGCAGAGTAGAGTAATACCTCTTCTCGTAGCAGGTATAGTAAAAGTATTCACGTTATACGATAAGCGACGACGTATGCTGCTGGACAAAGGCCTCCACAAATGACTTCCAATAGGACTGACTGTATTTAATCTGCATCCAGCGCGATCTGAGTGGTGTTAACCTATTGTTACTTAGTGCTGAATATTCTTTTAGTTTCCGTGGGTTAGGTTTAAACTTCTCTAGTAGCAGGTTTAGTAAGAGGCTGATTAAGTTACGGCGGTATATCCCCCAGAAACAGCGTAGCTTAATTAATACAGGATTGAGACGGTAGCATTATTCCTGTCGATGTCCTGAAAGAAATCTATTATTTTACAATAAAAAATAAGGCAAAATGCCCGTGTTTCGGCGTTGACCAGTCTCTTTGGTTGGGAATGCTATATTTGCATCTATTTTGTTTTTTATCTATTTTGCAGTTACATATTAATTCCCATTTTTTAACTAAATCTGACTTAAGTGACAGGTCGGTAAACGGCATGATGCACTCTACCATACACCGTCGTTGTAAGCGGTTTTTAGACATTTATTGAGTCAATCTCCATTGGGTACCCGTAGTGAAGTATTGTACCTCCCCCCAAACCAGGTTCCGTAAGAATTGTCTGATATTCAACAAAGCGGGGATTAAACCATCAACAGCATTTCTGTTGTGATGGAAAACTCTGCGATCGCCACCACATCTACCGTGGCTTTTGTTGTCCAACAGATTTGATTATATTGAATTATCAGACCAGACAGTAACTGAACTGATCTACGCAAATATTATAATTTTGTAAAATTTTGAACATAGTTATAAACTCTATACAGGAAAATTAAGGTATGTTGCTAGATTTGAGAAAAGGAAGGATCTTACGAAGTCTGGAATTTGAGATCGACTTATTACATTATATCGTTCGAACTAATATTTACAGAGTATGATGTAGATTATTCGCGTTAGTTTAACAACAATTGTTTATAACATGCCGTCTGCATTTGTACCTCACTCTCACTTATTTACATTTTTACCAAACACTACCAAATAGCAATGTTCCGGTCTGAAGGGTGAGAGAGGCAGTAAATTTACTTGGTAATGTGGCATAGTAACCTCAAGTCGGGCTGCAGTAATGTATCACGCGGACTATATGCTTGTTTGTCGACAGGGTCTAATAAAAAAAATTCTTAGACAACCAAATAAATAATTGTTTGAGACCATAATTCCCACACAGAGCGTATATTCACGTCATGTTGCTGCCTATCTACCCTAATATAAGGGGCTTCGTCTGTTAAAATGGATGTTATTATAACCAACTGTCGTTTTAGTATCTTAAATACATAGAGAAATACTATTCTCCTATGCCAGTACCCGATGGTTGTTTAACTTACCATTAAATAATTGGCATTTTGATAATCTTCGGGGACCTAGTTATAATCGACTTAGCCTGTTGCCATAGCTAGGTGGACGTATCTCTAGACTGAAATGCACCAGCAAAATACTCAGCCACGCGATGGCATAGCCGAAGCAGGATAAATAACTGAAAACTTTACAAATTACTTATCAAAAACTTTTCAGGATATTGACGGGTATTATTTTCATTTTTACGTTTTAATTTTGATTACAAGTTTTAAGCCACCATAAATATATACTTCAGAGAGTCCGGCGGAGGCCGAAATTCTTGACCTAAATACTTAATGAAGCATTTATAGTGCGTCTATCCGTATCATCTCCTAAACCATAATCCATCGTAATGAATATCAGGTTATGTTCCGAAAACTTCCGCCTTTATTAATTTCGTCGATATGACATTTGCGACAGTATCATTTGACATATTATCATAGTAATTAATAATTTATCGTTACCCCGATGTATCTTTCGATTGAAAAACTTGTTAACAAATTTATGCTTACCCGAAATAACATATTTTGCATGCAGTATATCAGCAAGAGTGCAAGCAAGTATTAGAAGGGGACGGAGCTGCATTTAAAACCGGAGTGGAAAATATACTCTGATATTTGGCAGACAAGTACCACGGCAAAGGAACAAGGTGAGTCGGTGTTAACGCAATTTCTAAAATTTGGGTAACGGATATTATAGCATTCTGAATGTATCAAACAAGCCATCTAGTAAATGAAGAAAGTTTTAATGGAACTTTGGCCAACAGTAAAAAGTTAATCTAAAGATCGACTAAACGTATCAATATAGTTCATTAGTTCGATAAAATTATAGTTATGTCAAGAGATATTATTTTTTAGAATGTTCGTGAATGTAAATGAGTGATGAAATTAAGCACAAGGATAGTCTGGTGTAACATATATGCTACTTTTACTCTTGAAAACATGTTCCTTGGATAAATCTGGCTATTTATTTATTTGTAATTGAAAATAAAAATGCAGAGCTAAGAAATAAAGTAAGGACCTCTCGTGGACAATGTCACGGATAGAAAGCCAGTTCATTATGAAACATAACAAACAATTAATTGAGATAAACATCATCATCATCATTACTGCCACAGGACGTCCACTGCTAAATAAAAAAGGGCCACAATTGCTACACCGAGCAGGCATGGTGGCAATCACATGGTGTAACTTTGCAAATGCCATGCATCCCCACCCTGTCACATTTGAGCTGTACCGTTTCGGGACATACCGCCAACTATCGGTTCCTGTACCTCAGCCGCCTCTTACAATACCTGGTACAATGGAAGGTACCGTTCTACTCAGCCGGTACCTTACGGCAAATAATATACTTACAGCGAGGTCTTTGTGGTTAGTGTACTTAATTTAAAGACGCCCAACTCATATGTAAGAACATAAGAAAATGTCTGATAAGGCTTACTTGCACTGAAAGGAATTTCATCGGATACCTACTAGAATGAAAACGTTTCCAACCGCCTGTAATACTAGAAATTAAAACATTACACCTGTCCCTGTATTACACGATTATCCCATTCCCGACACTTGGAAATATACACTGACTTACAAATGTTGAGTATTTCGTGTCAAATATTTGAAGAGAAGCTTAGCGAACTGGAGCAAGTATTCTGCACTCGCGGAGGAGTGTCGAGGGGTTGCGGTACGCCCTTGACAGTCTTTGTTGCTCTAGCCTTTTATTTTATATATTTAGAAAATTCGTTTTCGAGGTCATTATATTATAACTTTTATTTTTAAAGTAAATAAGTTACTTTGGAAATCTGAATTTTAATATATACTTTTAATATCTTAAAATTATATAAAGAAGAAACTGAATGATGGACCAAAATAGTTATTTACCACAGTAATTTCAAATGGTATGAATTGTGTACTCCTCAGATGTAGTACGTATTCCAAGTTCCAAAGCATAGACACTAAGTTTGCCTTTGTCTAAGAAGATTATCCGGCATTCAAAATCTTCAGTCGATCTGTTACTAGTTCTGCAAGTAGTCAAATATTAATCTAACAACGCTCCTGTTAACTTGGTTTAGTCAAGTTGACGTTAGAAAATTAAATACGATTTGCAGATGTATATTGTTAGTTCCACACTGTCATCGTATTATCGAACAAATCATTCGTCTATGCATGGATTTGCTTCAAGTTGCCTGTTAAGTTATTGCTGGTTACCTTGTATATGATAGGCCTATTCTATAGTATCCCTATCTGATATGGTAGAGGCTGTGGGTTCGATTTCCGTTCAGTAATGTGATGATATACAGAGAAAAGCTTTGTCATGGATTTTTTGTTTGATATCCGTAACACAAGTACTTTAAGCTACTTATTACAGAGATAGGTCAATGTATGAGATGTTTAAATGCATTTTTATTATGCCTAATTAAAAGTATGTTGTATATTTTAATTGTTTTTTTTTTAACTTACAGTCATCACGTATCGATAAAATCGAATTAAATAGTTAAATATTGGAGGCGTTTCATTGGAATATTGGTTAATCATCATATCAGCTACTGTTGAGTGTTGAATATAGACCTCCCAAGAGATAAGGTCAAGCATAAGAGGCTTTGTGTATAAATCTTACGGGGAGATGACGTAATAATAATCGCAAATGACAAGTTGCCGAAGGATATTTTGCTGTCACTTTTCTGGGCCGTGGGGGAACTAACGGCAGAGCAGAATAGTACCTCCCTTTGTAACAGATGTCGTAAGAGGTGACTAAGGTACTGGAACCGACAGATGTCGGTATATCCATCCGAATCAGTGTAGGTCAAATGCACAGGGTAGGGATGGGCAAAAGCATCCCCATCTCTAAAGCCAGTCCTTAGAATGCCAACACGCTTGACCTGCGCGGCATTTGTATGTAAAATCCCCCCTTATTAGGGAGGTCTATTTAAAATGGCTGAAATGATGATGTTTCTTCAGCTGGTTATATTGCTATATGTCAGTTCAAGTACCTCGATCTCCTCATATAATACCTGATAGAGATACCTGATAGGTACGTTTAGGATTTACAATTTATTATTTATTTATAAAACCATATTTGTAAACCACTACCAACCGCATTTACAAGATTTCGTTTTGTAATGACTGAAACTTGATCTTACATGAGTCGTAATCAAATATTCTAACTAATCATATAAACACAATAGAACGGGAATATGGATGTATATTTGTTACTCTTTCATAAGAAAACTACCAAATGGATTCAAACAAAACTTAATAATAATATGGATCATACATCAAAGTAATACATAAGATTTTATTTATGAAGGTTTGTCCAAAATATAACGATTAAGTTTTATTTGCGCTACAAACACCTTCCAAGTTCCAAATGCAAATCTGCCTATCACCGGTTTGTGATCGAGTTGCAAACGTTTTTCTTTATATAAAATCAAACTTGTAGTACTTTTATAAATAATATTATACCATTCAATCAGGTGACAATTACATAACTGGAAGCAGCATGTACAAAGCAAAAGTCTCTCTCTCTACTGGAGATCGACTAATATGTTATATAATGTACCTAATATATTAGGCAAAGTCTAAATATTAGAAAAGTGACTTCTTAGTAGTCGCAAAGTGAATACATCAGTGATTCCGGGAATCGCTGCTCAAAGTCGTCGTTTCAAGTAATCAAAAACTCGAGAAAAGCCAGGAAGATTACGAATCCGTACTAATATCATGAATACAGAGGTATTAATGTCTGTTTGTTAAAATAAAGTAAATTTTTACACCTTCGCTGGTGAGATGATAGTACAAACAATATGAACCTTGGGAAAGGATGTCAGCTAAATTTTAAACCAGGAAAAACTAGAGTTCTCTCGGGACGTAATGTTAAAATACACAAACGAACGTAGCGTAACACAATGACAAATGTATATAGTTTATCATTTGTATCAAAACATTTGTAACAAACAATATATTATATATATATATATATATATATATTGTGGAATCAAATGTAAATAAATACGTTGCAATGTGTATTATAAATAACTTTCTCTGGATAAGGCACATTTGCCTTTTTGACTTGTTTTGGCTGCATATATCGCCATCAGTCGGTTCCGGTACTCTAGTCACCTATTTTGAAACCTGGTACAGAGGGGGATACTATTTTACTCTGATATATCATAATATATGATGATCATATTGAGCCCATTTATATATTTGAAAACATGGAGCGCCGAGCAGTGTCATAATGATTACCGAACCCTAATCCGGAACCGCTTGCATCGGATACAAGTGTGCTGTAGTGCCCTTCGTGGCATTGTCGCGAGAACAAAGCGGAGGGTACTCTCGCGCGGCCCCTCCGCCCTCTCGCCTCCTCTTTGTCACAGCACGTTTTTAGGACGCCACCCGACTCTGGATTGACAGTGATAGGTCCCGCTTTGGTCGCGCGGATGATTGAAGTTTGTCTGTTGAATGCGACTTAAGATTTATTCAAGTGTAATTGTTCTTGGTGTACGCACTCAAGCGTGTCTATAAGACTGTTTTAGTCATTTTGTATTTTTACAGGAATGGGTTCCTCAATTTCTTGAAAATTAAATTCCTCGTCATCATACCGGCCATTACAAGACCACTGATGGACATGACCATCTCGAAGAAAGGAGGTTTTATGCCCGTCATTGCCGCGCTAGGAAAGCGCGAAAGTTGGCAATTGCAGAGTGCAGGTTTCGTGACCGGGTGGGGCCCTGTGCATTTGAGCTGCACTGTTTCGGATGTTCATATTCTAATTTGTCGGTACCTTACAGAAATTCCAAACCCAAAACAGATATTATAAATCCTGGGTATACAATTATAATAATAATAATAAATTCCCACAACATCTCATACATTGACCTGATTCCGTGGTAAGTCGCTTAAAACACTTGTGTTACGGACGCCAGACAACAGAGGAATCACAAATATACTACTTAAATACATATATTTTACACCCATACACAGAGCAAACACAAATATCATCATATAAATATTTGCTCTGGGTGGGAATCGAACCCACGACCCCTGGTGCACAAGACAGGATCACTACCATCTGCGCCATCGGGCCAGTCAATTGTGTGTTTTGGCCACTTAATTATATGTATACTAGCTAACCCAACAGATGTCCTTAACTATATACATATGTTATGATAAAAAAATATTTTGACTATATATTGAGATGTGAAATAACCTATTTCTCAAGTTAAATCAAACTATACACGAAAAACCAGAATTGAATAAAATCGGTCCCGTAATTTAGAAGTACATACAAACACTATTATAAACGAATTTTTTATATATAAAGATATAGTAACTTGTATTTTACTTATTTCCAAATCCATGCGACACGATATTTGTATTTTTAATACTTAAAATATTAAAGAACTTTACTTAATAATCAAGATCTAATTTTAAAGAATTCTAATACTAGAAATTTAAAAGAAAATATTAAAGAACTTAGGTTTGATTACTTCCAACCTTCAATACAAGCTGCTATCAGAAAAGGCTGGGCAGCTTTTGGAACCCTGTGGCATATCTTCTCGTCCGACATACATCTGTGTCTCAAGTCAAAAGTTTTCAACTAATGTGTGTTACCAGCGATGACTTCAGCATCAAGGCGTGGTTTTTAACCTCTCTCCTATCTCCTCTCTTTAACTTATTAGCTAACTGAAAATAACCCTAGCTATGGAAATGGCAATGCTCTTTTCGCGATCGAATCAAAAATGGTAATATCCGTAAAATACCCAACTATACCGACATAGCCCGGAGTATTTGCTAGTTGAAGTGGTAGTAGGCAGTGCACTTAGCATGCAGAACCAATGAACGATGGTGTCGTAAGGTTCTAGAATAGAGACCACGTACCGGTAAACGAAACGTAGGGCGTCCTACAAGGTGGACAGATGATCAGAAACCACAGACGATCAGATCGCGCTGGACGCAGGTCGTATACGATCGGTCCTATTAAATATCACTTGATAGAGGTCTTTGTCTAGCAGTGGGTGTCCTGCGGCTCATATGATGATGATGATGATTTTTTAAAAAAGACCGGAAATGCTGAAGTTCCTGTAACAAACCGAAAATAAGAACAACTGTAGTCATTTATAGTTCAATTTGTAACCGTTTGTTCCAATGTATTAGACAGGGTTCATCATATTAACTGTAGAATGGATGGACATATTCACGTCCTCAAGAGAGAGAGGAAGTTTGTTTATAGTTGCCACAATGGGTAGGTGTGGTGAGAATCCCAGCGTAGCTTTGTGATGAGAATATTGCTGCCCAGGTGGGCCTGTTGCATTTGAGCTACGTTGTTTCGGGTGGGTATACCGCAATCTGTCAATCTGGTTCCGGTACCTCAATACGACACTGGGATAGGAGAGGTATTGTTCCCTCCGTTGGTACTTCTCAGCCTATAGAGTAAACATGACAGTTATAGTAAATTCAATAGTTAAATTTTGTCGTCATTCCAGAATTCCTTACTGTAACTACCTTGTGAGAAATTCCAACGGCCCTGCACTTCACACTTGCGGGAATATCCCTGCTAGGCGCAAGATTCCACGTCTTATTTAGTTACTGGGTAGTTTATATCATAAAGACGATGTATCACATTTGAAAGACTATTATGAGACAGTAAATAGAAGCAAAACTCGCTATGTAAACTTTAATGTTAACATCTCCATCAACCTATTGACAAGGTAAATTTTATTATTTCTAGTTTTATATGTAGAATTAAGTTGTTATTCTATGTAAACACGATAAAATGTCAATGCAGACAGTAACTACGTGTTTTTCAAAATATGGTAATAAGGCGAATTTAGGCATGATTGGTAAAATATGATATTTTTTATATTATAAAGTCGACAAACTTATTAAAAAAAATCTTTTTATAGCTTACTCTCCGCTTGATAGCAAATGTGACTGCAGGCTATAGATGGCTATGTCCAAAGATATATTACTAGCTTGTCGCTAACCTTGTGAACTAAAGATTCTATTTCACATTTACCCAATAATTTCACTACCTCTCTTAGTCTACCAACCGGAACACAGCAATGCGATCACTGCGATTTGGCTGTGATAAAATAGATGAGAGCAGACAACCATTGCAAGAGTAGACTTCTACTATTTTATAGACAGATCATCATATAACAAAAATATTGACAGAGATATTAACAGATTGACTTTTTCATCTATATATATAAAAATTAATCCCTATTTCTATTGGTAACGTCATCACGCGTGAACGGCTGGGCCGATTTCACTACATTATTTTTTGTTGTGTTTATTATTGTAAAACGCTCAAAAAAAGCTAAGTATATTGTATATTATAAAGTAATAGAATAAAAGACAATTTTTTTATCAATTAATTTTTTTAAATGAAAGACATTTTATTGTGAATGTAAATAATCATCGTTAAGACAGGACAACGTCTGTCGGGTCAGCTAGATATATAAAAAATTAAGTGTCACAGTGTTTGTTCACGATGAACCCCTAAAGAACTGGTCAAGTCTTAGTCACTGTGTGCAGCTTGAGTTAACTTAAAAGATAGGATTATATCTCTATTTATGATCGCAATTATTTATTTATTATATGACAATAATTCACGTGGCAGAAGAACATTTACCGGGTCGTTCGTTTTATGTTATTTGTGTGCGATGAACTTCTAAAAACACAACAAATTTTAATCAATCTCTGTTTACTGTGTGCATTTTAATGAGCGATATTGAGCGGTAGAGAGATGGATAGTTTATAGTCGAAATATTTTGTTTATGATAAATATATATAGTTAAGACAAGACAACAAATGTTGGGTAAATGAAATTTTAATATATATTATTCTAATAGTCAAGGTATGTTACATGATACATATCTAATCAAATTATTTGATATGGAAACGCTTAAATATTATTATAGTAGGAAGCCAGCAGAGATCTTAAACACCTCTCTCTGTACCAGGTGTCAAAATGGTCCATTTTCATTGGTCGATTAACCAATTGACAAACATTAAGAGGAGACTCTCTGCACCCAGGCTAACGACTAATAATAACCACAGTTCGCTACGCGGATCGTTGTGTGTCTTGCGAGGAGTACCCCGCATGCTGTATTAAAAACAATAAAACTTGTTGCTCCGTTAAAGGCATGAAAGTACCCGTAAAATCTTTAAAATAATTTAATAATTATTATTTCAATATCAACGATTCCACACCGCTCCACACAGAATTTGTTCACCTATGGCGTACTGATAATATTGATTAGAACTAATTACTTTAATTAATAGTGCTGCTAATTGAACACTAGGTTTACAATTGATTAAGAAATTTCTAAAGCATTCGAAATCTCTAAAATTATCTGTGTCTCAATATTCTGCATATACCATATAAAATAAAATAATACAATACATATAATATATACAAACCTTCCTCTTGAATTACTAAAATATTTATAAAAAATCTTATCAGTTCGTTGCGCAGTTTTTGAAGATCAGTTCATACACAGAGACAAACAGACAACGGAAAGCGATTTCGTGTTATCCTATCTAATAATTGTCTTCTTCACATGTTCCTTCAGAAAATCTGCTTATTACAGCATCATAAGTTGTTTAACCATAATACTGACACCGAGTCCTATGTGATCTTTATCTTGTTCTTTTGTTTTGTGCTATTATTTTTCTTCTGTATTATTTGCTTGTTTATCTAAACACGATACCATCTCATGAATACACTGACATAATTATAAAATAATAAAATGAACAAAAACGTTGAGAACAAACTATTCCCTCGTCTAAACTTATTGCGAAGTTCTTACTAAACTGAACGTTCATAATAATATCCACTATCCCTCAGCAACTAAAAAAAATTAAATTCCGCTTCGTTATAAGCCAAGAATCTTAAAACGGGCAGTTGACAATCTCGAACTACCCCCCATGAGTCCGCTGCCGCAAAGTTATTCTGCCGACTGACCGAACAAAGACTCTTAATTATTTTAAGCCGAGCTAGCCTTCGTAATTTGTAGTTTAGACTTTAGTCTGAGAGCACTCATTTTATTGTATCGTCAGTAGGGAAGGCTAAGCCGCGCCGGGTATTATTTTACAGATTTTCACGGTGTCTGCACGTCTGAGGATCGCAGCAATCGTGCTTGTATTTTAGTCCATTCTTTTTAAGTGCTTCCCATCGAAATTAAGTTATTCCGTCCGCTTGACAAGGCTCCTGTTGCTTTTAATCGTTGCAGGCCATTGTCTTTGGATGTATGCACAGATGAAACTCTGGATAACTTAGTCTGCAATGTCCTTTAATCTTGGCGGTTTGAAAGTAAAATGGACTTTGCTTAACAAAGATATTGAATGGACTAGTAATATGAATTACAATATCAGGTCCTTTTTTATCTTTCATTGTGTTTAAATAGAAATATGTCGTTCGCATTTTGAATTTAAAAACTGTTGCTAGTGCGGAAGCTAAATCCAAATCAATTTAATTATATACAATACTGATCACTTAAAAAGGAAAATAATAATAGCAAAGAAAAGAATTGATAGCGATCGGATTACTCGGACAATGTCTATAGAACAAAACGGTTTCGGAGAAACGATATTAGTATTCCATTAATCTTTAGGTAAAATTGTATCTATGATTTCCGAATAGGAAAACAACATTAATGTTTGTAACAATCACATTATAGTAATTCTTTAAGATTTGTAATAACATAGTATTTTCATTGGCTTACACATAGATAACTATATTGAGAATGGTTAGACTAAAATTGTGTAGATAATATTTAATAATAGCTTAAAATACTTTGAAATAACCGCCACTTTAATCTGTTTTTACACATTATACATTACACACATTTAGCCTTAAAACATTATTTAAATATACAGATATAAAATATTATTCTTTTGCATCTGAAGTGAAGCTAAAATAAAAGTTTATTTTTGTTTGTTTGTTTCGATGTTGAAGGATCTTATGTAAAATATTAGCAGTGTGCACCGTCTCGCTTTTCAACCAGAGTGTACAAAATTGACATTAACAATTTAGTTTTTAGATTAAGAATTTATATTGATATAATTTATTAATAATTAATTGAGAATTTGGTACAGTGCACTTGAACACTTTAAATGTCGTTTTTTTGTCGCATATAATTATTACAGTGAACATTAAAAATAACTCTATGCTTACAGAGCAACGACATAGATTGTTTGATTTGTCGATACCTGAAATTTCATAAAAAAAAATGGAAATGAAATTTTTTTATTTAAATGAATAACCGAATATTCTTGATTACTTTTATTGCAACATATAACGAAGTTCACCGAATCATTTTGTGTGGTACTAAAAAATACATGGCCTTCACACGTTAAAGATCCTTAAGCATGTAGAAATACATCGAATTCCCCATCTAGGAGATGTTTCGGAAAGTTGGCCGACATTCATTGCAGTTACACTCCCCCAGCCTGAGGTGCGTCTCGGCTCCCTCTCCAAAGTTGCTGAATAACACATTTTATTCCTTTTTGTTTGCTGCGATAAATATTGCCTTTAGTGATGCATAAAATCCTCTCTGCAACTTTGAATCTGAAACAAACTTAATTGGAAAAAAAACACTCGCGGAAGTTTGATACAGTTGTATGTAAGATTTAGTGGGAAATATAGAAAGCTTTAATATGAAGAACGTAACTATTTTTTCAAAATGCAAAATTCTGAAAGCAATATTGACGAGCAAGATCGAGCGAGACATCAGTTACATCAAAACATTATTTTGTCATTTTTTTAATTATTGGTAATAAAATAAAAAAAAGATATTAACCTACATTTTCCACCTAGATATAGATATTAGAAGACCTACTCTTAGCACATTCGATGGGAATACTGACTGATATCTTATCAGCTCTTTTAAATTTAACATAAACCTGTCATATCAATAGTTTCATGTAGCAAGATCTCGAATAATGTGAAACAGCGAGAGTTTTGGTTGTGGGTGTAGTCTTAAAAAATACTTTTCTAATTAACTTTATACACTCCTAGTACTTTAAAAGTTATATTGCAGGGTTAAAGCTGAGGCCATCAGTCTCATAATAATTATTTTTAATTCACTACTAAGATCTTTCTGAGGCGTAAAACATTTTCTCATAATAGCATTAGTTGGAGCTATTCATTACGCCATTTCTCTGGATGTTAAGCTCTCTTAAGACCACCAGAAACTTTAGCTTCGTCCGGTTGACTCGTTTTTTAAACGCTGTATCTGCACATAATTTCATGATATTAATTAGCTTAACATCTCTTTAATAACGAAATAAAATAAAATAAATTAAAATATATATATTTTTGTCTGTCTCTTTCTTTGTATCAATGGCACGACTGAGGAGGATACTTCGAACATAGTATTTACGCGATCGTGAATCACAATAAGAGTGAGAGAGGAAGTGAAATTACTGAGTAATGTGACATATTATCTTCATGTCACAAGGTTTCCAATGCGCTAATGATATCCTTGTGACATTACAAGCGTCTATAGACCGCGATGACTGAGGACTGACTGACTCAAGCACTTGTGTTACGAGGAGAAGGAAGAGAATTACAAATATAATACTTAAATACATATTTTTAACACCCAAACACAGAAGAAACACAAATATCAATATGAATATTTGTCTTGGGTGAGGATCGATCCCACGACCCTTGGCACATAAAGTAGGAGGAATAAACAGCCATAAAATGCAGATAATATGCTACTTTTGGTAACACTTACCCCCAGGTAGCTTAGGAATCAAAAAGATAATGCTTAAATGTAATAAGTCTTCTCAAAACGTTCAAAAGTAGTTTTATTATAAAACTACTTTCATGTTAGAAATTTGTTGGTAATCTGTGCATAAATAAACTGTGATCCAAGCAAGGAATAGTACTGATATTGAAGCTAAAGTCTTGTCGCTAGCTAATATTAAAAATAAAACCGTATATTTAAATCGGAAAAGACCTTTTACAACACATAAGCACCAAAGATCTTGAAGCGAAGCGGTAAGGCGTTTAAAAGATTCATCGCAAGCTCTGGGGGCCGATTGCTCTCCAACGCGCAGCCACCTCACTCGTTATATCATATTTTTCAAAATCTACCAGTTATAGATTTGCAAAGGGCGACAAATACTGAAAGTTTCACCGACAGAATCGTTGCTCGCTCAGGTGACGATCGAGAGAATGCGAATATCCCAGTTAGTTAAGAGAACTCCCAGGTGATTTGCTTTATATAAAAAAGTTTCTAGACATTCTAGTGAATAAAGTAATAACATGATTACACTGCTAGTTCGATTAGAAAGCAATTTTCTATATGCCTGCCAATGTGTTATTACTTATATCATTTGTTGTCAAGCAATTACTCTTATTTGCTATTTAATCATAATTTATTTTCTTTATAAATATTACACCTGGGTTAATCTTGGAAAAAAAAATAGAAATTTATCCATATATAAACTGTAAAAAAATGGTAGGTTGTCAATCAAAGAATTGTTCAATGATATATAAAAACTTTCATCATACCAGACATTGAAAGTCCACTGCTGGACATAGGCCTCCCTAAGAAAGGGGTAATTTTGCCCATATATGCCGCGCTGGGCAAGCGTGTTGGTAATCGCAGAGCACAGCTTTCACGACGGGAATGCTACTGCCCATCCCCGCCCTGTGCATTTAAGCTACGTTGTCGCGAATGGATGTACCGCCATCTGTCGGTTCCGGTACCTTAGTCACCTCTTACGACACCTGGTGCAGTGGGTGTACTCCGCCGGTACCTCGCGGTAAAGTTTACTATTTTGATTTATGCAAATAAATTAACACGAGACGAAATGCGTCTGATATTACAATCAATCTAACTTCAAATTAAGCATCCGTTTTTTTTTGATATCCTTCAATATGAACTAAATTTACAAAAAATACAAACAATGTAAGAAAAATACTCTCTGTCGGTTGGATATCAAATTAGTAATATTTTCTATCATTTACTTATACATAGGTCGTACTTGTGCCTTCAACGGAGTGTTGTTTGTACATTTAATACTATACACACTGGGGGGGGGTAATAATAGTAATAAAATTATTATCTAGCTTTACTAAATAGAATCTAGGCCAAAACATTCCATCGTAGTCCTGTTACACAAATTAATAACGTTAAATATATATATATGACCGTTCAATCAGTTCTATTAAATAGTACTAACCTATTTTTATCTAATGTTTTCTTATCAAAAATTTGTTAATTGAAATAATGTTTAATTAATAATATAAGTTAAATAAATTTAAAACATTTCGTATATTGACCTGACTCCGTGATAAGGCGCTTAAAGCACTTGTTTTTCAGACAGCATACAATAAAGGAATTACAGTTATACTAAAGTAGTATATTAATAAATATTTAACTCTTAGACATAGCCAAAAAAAACACAAATATTATTACATTCATATTTGCCCTTGGTGGGGATCGAACCAACGGCCTTAGGCGCACAAGATAGGATCACTACAATCTGTGCCATCGGGCCCGTCAAAGAATTGTCAAAGTCAAAGACCACTCTCCATTCACAGACTAATTTAAAATAGAACAAATTCCAGTATGACTGCAAAAAAACGTCAATAAATTGAAATGTCTACCGAAATGTACATATAATGTTATTGGCCGAGTACCGACAGAGTAGTACCTCTCTGTACCACGGTATTATAGGTGGTCGTACCCGAAAGATGTTCGATATGGGTAGACCCCATACAAACGTCGTCGGCATCACAAAACGCTACCGCCAAACAGCAGTTACGGTGTTCCAGTTTGAATGGTCAGAGACGCTGTAAATTTACTCGACTAAGTGACATTATAACTTCAAGTTACAAGGATGGCGATGCGCTAGTGATATCCTTGTGATAACGCAAGCGTCAATAGGCTACGTGGACCGTATGTTTATCGACTTAACAATATAAAAGAAAAAAATTACGGTATATCCACCCGAAACAGCCTAGTAAAAACCTAACCGGGCAGGGATGGACCGGGCAGGCATACCCGAGAATTACCACGCTTGCTCAGCCCGGTATTTACGAGCGGAATAAATATTGGGGGGGCCGGAGGGAGGAGGGTATGATATATATTGTGTTTAAAATATTAGGTTCAACATATAAAGTTTTTGTGGCACCTTTTCACCTACAGACGATCCATCGCAAATCCAATCAAAGTTTATACGAGACGGTCCGATAATTTCTCATGTAAGCATTTGCTAAAGTGCATTTACGTGTTGCATACAGTACATTTAATTAATACTCAGCCGATGTCCCGGCTTTCAACTGTCGAGCCGTGCTGAGTAATCCGGAATGGTATAAGTATATCATAGGTTGATTTGTTTGTCTGTCCTGTTCATACTGCGAAATATTTTAGATGAAAGATTCATCCACTAAATCTGATAAATTGATATGACTAAAGATGAAACGTTTTTTTCGTCGGGTCCAGAAACACCATGTCAATTCAGTCTCGATCTTTGTCAAAGCAATAAATTTTAACTTATATTAGTATTGTTTATTAAAAAAAAACCTTATGTATGTGTAGTATGCTTTAAAATTACATATATACATTGCCTTGCAAAGCAAACTTCGGTAAACCGTCACTTTTGAGAAAATAGTTAAGTATATCTTGATGATATGATATGTGTTGATCACCATCGGTTTCACTCCTAGTTTTTCATTAAATCGTGTGAAACAGGAGTAAAGGTAGCATTTTATTTTATTGATTAAGATTAGAACCATTGCCCATTTTAGTAAAAGTCTGTATTTATTATTGCTGTACGTTCTTCCATATAAACCAATTTTAGAATGCAAATTTTTGTATTGCATTGAATCTAGGAAACAATCATTATAAATTTTTGTGTAGTTTATTTTTTCTTTTCATGATCCTAGAGAATGTTAAGCACTTATAAATATGCTAAGTATTGTGTTCTATATAGAATTCTCTTGACACAAAATAGGACAATAATAAAGAGGGCCATATGGAGCACAAGAATTGGAGGTTCAATTTCGCACTTTTTATTAAAAAAAATCAAGTTGTGGTGTACGTTCGTTGCCCTTTGGTTCCCAAAATGTAAAGTTAATAAAAAATTGTTCATATATTTCTTGTAAGAAATAAAATTTTACCAACTTGAATTGATTCCTCAGCCCACCTGTAATTACGCGCTTAACTCAACATGCATATTTAATTGGCGACGATAAAATAATAATAAACACGCATATGTATGGGTGTATGTATGTATGCATCACGATGTATTCACTAATCGATATTCCCAATTTGTTTCTGTCACAAATGACAAATACCAACCTGATTAATGTCCCCTTTAAATCCGCGGTAACGTCGTCGCACGTCGGTCCGTGTAATTACGTCTACGATAATCTATCTAATTTCCGTTAATCTACTAAGTAAATACGCGGTAATTAACTAGTGTTGTATAAGCCAAATCTCTGAGGCTTAGCGTTATCAAATACCGGTGGCATCACGTAGGTATACACCAGCCAGTACTTGCCCCAACTTGCACCTTAGACCGCAACAACCGAACACGAACTGTTTCATATTAGATTTATGTATAATTAAATTCATGGGTGTACATCCAGCATCTGAGATATGTGTTTAGCATAACTGGTGCTGTATCGTGAACTTGCACTCGAGCCAATTAGTGATTTTTCTTGTTAATGATAAACTTGTGTATATGAAAGTGATAAATTATAATAAAAAAAAAAACATGTCAATAGCCCAACGTGCTGTGGAGAGGGCAATGCTTGGAGTCTCTTTGCGCGATCGAATCAGGAATGAGGTGATCGATAAAAGAACCAAAGTTACCGATATAGCCCGGTGGATTAGCAAGTTGAAATGTGCAGTGGGCAGGGCACTAAGCATGCGGAACTGATGAACGATGGAGTCTTAAGGTTCTGGAATGGAGACCACGTACCGGCAAGCGTAGTGCGTCCACCCGCAAGATGGACAGACGATCTGATTAAAACCGCAGAATCACGCTGGACACAGGCCGCATACAACTGGTCCTGGTCCTATCATATGTCCTTAAAAATATATATATATACGACTTAAATATATATATTTAAGTCCCCAGTTACCCAGACACATAACAAACACAAATATCATCATATAAATACATATCCCTGGGTGAGCATCGAACTTACGACCTTTGCGCACAAGATTATTATCATCTGCGCCATCGGGCCCGTAAATTTTTTGAACTAAACATAGCGAGAAAGATATGGTGATATATAGGGCAATTATGGGCTAAATGTCCAGCAGTGGACTTCCGATGGCTATAATGATGATCATGGTGTCCCAAAATCCCCTTTTCTTGGGGGAGGCCTATGTCTCCAATATCTATAATCTATATGATTTTCCAATCGGTTGAAAACCATATAAATGTAATCAAATTACGTCGCGTCTAAATATAGGGAAAATGTATAAGCCGCCACGAGATGTTAGCACAAAAGTTATTTGCTATCTTTATTTTGATTCGATTCAAAAAAATCCAAACATTGGGATCTACAGGGAATTTGAATGTTGACGAAAGCGACTGCCTACATATAGTAAACAGAAAACTGGCTTTACGGGAGTATTGTTTTCAAAGTAATTGTTTTACGTGTTACAACAGGGACAATTCACAACTAGTAGAGGACTTGAATTGTGAAATAAAACAAATGCATATTGCTTTTTTACATATAAATAGACTGCATAACATTTTTATATATTTATTGCTCCTTTGCACTGCACAACTATTAACTAAACTTTTGTAAAACGTCAACTGCTGGACATAAGCGTCCCCAAAAAAGGAGGCTTTTGCCTATAATTGCTAAGCTGGGCAAGCGTGTTGTCAATTTTATAGACACCGGTATAAGTCAATTAATTCAAACCCTTCTCTATGTTCTGTGCCAATAATGGCAGCGTTTAGCAAAGCAGAGTGGAAATTTTCATAAATCTAAACAGTAGCATGACAATAAACTATTAAAGTCCATGCTAAATAGCTCTCAATCTCCAATAGCCAGGCAGCGACCAGTAACAAGACAAGACATTAGTTCGGAGGGTGACAACCACGTCATGTCCAAACGGGGACAAAAAATAAATGGGTTCGGACTTACCACCTGCATTTTGTAACAAATCTGTTTGTAATAACCATACAATCGATGATATCATTATGAAGTTAGCAAACAAGTATACGATCCGCTTGATGGTAAATAAGACTGCAGCCTAAACGCTCGTGTCGTCACATAGATGTGACTAGCGGGTCACCAACCTTGTAAACTGAAGATACTATGTCACATTTACCCAGTAATTTCACGGACTCTCTCACCCTTCAAACCGGCACACAACAAAGTGAAAGTGACGTTCTAATGCAGGCACTTTTTTTAAGAAGTTTACTTCTAGCATCATTTATTATAAATACAATAAATATTTGTATCAAAGAACGAGGAGAAACATATTTATTAATATGTACAAACAGTCGATTTATTAAGTACTAAATCATTGAATTGATATTGTTGCTAGTTGGACTTTAGGTTCGCAGTTGATTGAGAAATTTCCAATGTGTTGTGATACCTATGACGGATACGATGGTGCAGATGATAGTGATCCAATCTTGTGTGCTAAAAAACAAATGTCTTTTGATGATATTTGTATATGTTCTGTGTCTGGGTGTTAAATATATGTGCTTAAATAGTATATAGGTGATCTCAGAACACTTTTTATATGATAAATTGGGTATTAACAGCCACCATAAAAGTTTCAGAGAAATGTTTCAAGAAACATTCAATATGAATATAATTATTTGTATTAAAATTAAATTCAGTCTCCACTCATATCGGTTCCATAGCCACCGGATCGTCATGGTCTCCCGGCTGCAGAGCAGTCAAATTGCCCTCCGCAGCTCGATTATAATTAACTGGCAAGTTATAGCCGACGGCAGCGCAGTCTGCAAGGATCATCATGTGAATTGAGGGCAAATGCGACGGTCGCAACCCTGGGACACTAATGAACACTGCCGAAGCTTGCAGCATGAACGGGTTGAGATTTTGAACAGCATTGCGAATGAAAGATATTATTGTTCAGTATTGCTTCCATTTAAGCCGGCGGCGCGCTCTGCGTTGGTACCAATCACCCCGCATTTCTCTGCTGTACGAAACTGTGTTAAACTGTGCAAATGATTGTGACGAATGTCTTAAACTTGCAGTGCAAAAGGATTGTGATTTAGGACAGCATTTATATGGTCTTTGACCTAATGACCTAGAAGATAAACTCCGATATTAGACGAAGTATATATATTAATAATTTTGTTTGACCGTGTCAGTTTTGATATCACTTTATAATGCGACTTATCAGAATGTTCCCATATTCCTGGGACTCCAAGCTTTATTAAAAGCTGTTTAGCCCTCAGGAAAAGTATTACACTTTCGCTTTTATAAAAGTTTAATTTAAAATTATACTTAACCGGAAACTACTTTGGAATACTTATTTGCCGTGATTTCACTTGTATGGCTATTGAGAGGTGCTTAGTGCTTTTCATTATGGAAAATATATTTGATATTGACAACATTGTAAGTTTAATTTAACACATAGTTACCATGAAATACCCACAAACTTATATTCAAACTTCAGAACTTCAGTGAAATAAATTATTATACATTAGACACCCATACAATCATCTTGGATTGTTACATCTTTCCCTGTTTTAAGCGGGCGTTCTTAACTATGGACGTTAATGAACACGGCGAATGCCTCAGAGAGCATCTGCATCTGGTTAAGATTTCCAGCATGACGCGGAATGAAAGATGTGATTGTTTAGCTTTGGTTTGGGCGGGCTTAATCCGGGACATAAATGAACACCGAATATCTTAGAGATTGCAATTCCACGGACAGGTTGAAATGGACAGTTGTGATTGTTTAATCCCAACTCCGGACAATAATTTACATTGAAAGTGGAAACTTAGCAGTGACGATTAATAAAAGAAAAGTTGTCACAAAATAGATTAACATTCAGTTGAGTTCGACTGTCTTAAACCTAGACTAATTAGTGCAAACTCAACGTTAACGAACAAAACAACAACAAAAGTTTAGCCAACTATACAATTGTGATTCAGTCGATAGTTTTCATCTATTAGCTAGTTTACTGTGTACTCGAGACGAATCGTGTAAACGAATACAAATATCTAACAAAGTTTCGTCTTTCAGATGCATGCATGTAATCTGACAGATTGAATGCTCAATGCTTTAAGTAGCACGAGTACAATTGATGACAATCGTACTTTGCGCAAGGCATCGCAGTGGCGTACCCTTAAGCGTTACAAATGAACTCCCAGAAATATAAATGGAATGTCAACAATATCCGATTAAAGCGATGCTCTGCATCTTGTAATCCATTCAGAGCGAGTGCATAGACGTACCTAGTGGATTGTGGAAAACTGGAGCGCACCTATGTTTTGTGGAGAGTGGATTGCAGTCTTAAACTCAACTGACAGTGTGCAAAGATACTTTCGTACTGCGATTTGTGTACATGTTCGCTGCTTTCGTTATGTTGTGTTAACGCAAACGTTTGGAAATTAAATTGAATTAAAACATCGGAATTGCTTGTGTGTAGTGATTGAGTGAGTGCAATATGATTTTTAACGGATTGACTCGAAAACGGTTTTTGTGATCGAAAGATTAAATTATAGAAAAATAAGATATAAAGCAGCGTTTATATACGTAAAGAAATCGCTTCATTGTATACACATGTGTTTGACTATATAATTAAAATTTACGAACTGGAACAAGTAAAAATGCAGTATATTTAAAACTAGTATAAACGTACCTATGCCAACCTATTTATTTAATTATATGTTCATGTTTTACATAAATATTAATTTATGATGCCATTCACGTGTGACAGTTCCTGATATTATGGGAACGAGCTTTTATTTATACATAAGTGTATCAAAAAAAAATACCATTACGTTTTGTGGGTCGAGCTAGCGCCTACTTTAAGATACACAACATTATTCTAAAGCCATGACAGTTCACGACTTGAATACTCGGCTTCGGATCGGATTTTGTTCGGAATGGCTTTTATTTTTTTGTAATTAAATTTATTTAAGTTTTTTCTTATAACATAAGCTATTTTCTAGTGAAATTATTATTGAAATCAGTCTGCCCTTTTCGACAATTAAGTGTAACAAACATATAGGAAATATAAATACAATTATTTATATCAGAATTTACAAAGAAAAGTACAGATATAAATTGCTTATTCTGTAATTTTCCTTTAAACAATGTCATTATACGTATATTTATATATGCTTTATGCTTTTTAATAACTAAATTCAATTTCCAATTATATACAAGAAGTCTGGCAACATCACAAAATTCTTATTTAACATAACATACGCATATTGAGAGCTAAAATCTGGCAACACATTACATTGTCTGCATCTACACATCCAGGGCTAGACTCCACACAATACCTGGCCGCCTATTACGTTGGGAATACACAAACAGGCAACTATCGATAGCTAATCCGGTTCTAGTCCGTCATGTCGGTGCGAGTGTGTGTACGTTGACCGTCGTCGGCGGCGTGTCGGCGAGAGTGCGCCCGTGCGACCGCATGCACGCCATTCCGACAACCTGAGGTAATCACACGCCAAATACTGACGATGAAAACACTAGATTGCCCAAACAAAGGCAACCTAAAATACGCATTTCGTTTGCCTAGGAATGACGTATCTATAGTGATTTATTATAACATATTTGTTACTAGTTTAAACGACCGATATTGTCCTGTCTTCAATTGAAATAAAAAACTATCATATACCTTAAGTTATTTCATTCATCATTTTTAACATATATTATATTAAAAATAAATTTACCCGACAGTCGTTGTCTTGCCTCAACTATATATGATCAAAATATTTCGACTATAAACTGAGACATAAACTATCCTAACTCTCTACCGCTCAATATCGCTCATCAAAATGCACACAGTAAGCAAAAATTTATTAGAATCGGTTATATTTTAGGAGTTCATCGCGGACAAAGAACATGACGCGAAATTTTTATATATTAAAAATCAAATGACCCGGTAAACGTTCTTCTGCCACATATGTCATATAATAAAAAAAATCGCAATAAAAACTCCAATGCCATCATAAATAGAGATATAATCCTATTTCCAAGTTAGCTCAAACTGCACACAGGGAGCAAAACTTTATTAAAATCGGTTCAGTACTCTAGGAGTTCATCGTGGGCAAAAACCGTGGTACGTTATTTCTATATATAACTAGCTAACTGGTAAGCTAGCAAACGGCATTCAGCTATACAAATTATAAAAAAAATATTAATTAATTAAAATGACTATAAAAATAGAGGCTATCACAGAAGGTTGACATTTAAGGTTGTATGTATTTTGCAATGCAACATTACAAAAACTAATTATAAAAAAAAAAGTTAGAGATGGTCAACCCTTATCACTTAGGGGTATAAAAAATAGATAGTAGCCGATACTCAAACTTACAGAATATGCATATACAATTTTATAAGAATCGGTGAAGCCGTTTCGAAGGAGTATGATAACTAATACTGTGACACGAGAATTTTATATATTAAAAAATAGTGTAGTACCTAGTGGAATTACAAACTGGTGAATTATCGATAGCTGACTCAGCCTCTCGTGTCTGTCATGTCGGACCGAACAGGCCGTACACTGTCGGG
Source organism: Heortia vitessoides (assembly GCA_020976665.1). Lineage (NCBI taxonomy): Eukaryota > Metazoa > Arthropoda > Insecta > Lepidoptera > Crambidae > Heortia > Heortia vitessoides. The sequence goes on along the minus strand of JACJUM010003085.1, from coordinate 6,634,161 downwards.
CGGACCGTAAGTGCGGCGCGGCAATTCCGACAGCCAGCAGTAATCGCCTCCTCAAAATGTAGGAAATACTATCAGCTTGATGGCCCCTTCTGTTTAATGCTGCAGTTAAATTAGAAACTAGTTTAGCCAGTCAAAGGCTTGTCTCAGTGTTTGTTCAATTGCGACTTTGTGTTGCTTGGCATCTTACTGGCACTTTTAAAAATATATGCAAATATTTTAAGACAATTTTTTTTCGTTACGAAATTAAAGTGACTACGACAAATGCCTATATGTACTTTAAAATATATATTTTAAACTGATTTCTATTGTTATATAGAGGGAGGTACCGGCTATGTATACAGTTTATCTTCATCATATCAGCCGTCATATATATATATATATATATATGTATTCTTGGATATTGGCCTCCCGGAGTGTTTCCCCGAATGAATATTGAAATACGCGCTGAACGTGTTATTATAATCTTATTATTATTTCATTTAATAAACTAGTTTGAAACATAACTTAGTTATTAAAATCTTTTGTTCTTGTATCTTGTGTGCGCGTTGTTTTTACAATATTTTCAATTATACGCAGGACTATATATTTCAGTATAAAAAAAGGTTTTTTTCCATGATTACAAATCAGGCCCGTTGGCACGGATAGTAGTGGTCCAAAGGTAGTGGTGGTTGGACAAATATTTATATGACGAATATCTTATCAGTGTTTGTTCTGTGTCTGGATGTTAAATATGTTCTTGCAATGATAAATATGTGCTTTAAGCGACTAATTTCGGAATTCGGTCAATATACGACGTGTGGTGTAAATTTACCATTATATCACAAGCTCGCAATAATGATGGGTGAATTTTTTTTCATTATCCTTCAAACATTTTATCATCACCATAAGCTGCCTAAAGTAAGGGGGTTTTTTGGTCATAATTGTCAAGCTGGGCAATCGTGTTGGCAATCGCAGAGCACAGTTTTCGCGACGGGGATGTTGCTGCACCATCCCCATCCCGTGTAAGCAGCCAAAACAGCACTACGCTCTTTCATATGGATATACCGCCATCTGTCGGTTCTGGTACCTCATTCACCCCACTATCTACTCTACTCTCTACTCTACCACACGGCTACCAAACATTTGCACTTACAAAATAACAGTAAATGGATAATCGATAATTCGCACTTCACTTGTAGGTAGATATGCAAACACATACAACACAAGAGACAACAAATAGACATAATACTGTATTTGGTAACATTGCGATACGGACACCACGAACAGTAACATGGCACTGTCGATTACTAATCCCGACCTCTCGTTCCATGTAAGCAGTGTGTCACCTACATATCTAGGTCGTATCCGACATATCCTTACTTCCTTACTAATATTATAAATGTGAAAGTAATTCTGTCTGTCTGTCTGTTACGCTTTCCTGATTAAACCTCTCAACCGATGTTGATGAAATTTGGCACAGACAATCTTTAGATCCTGAAAAAGGACATAGCCTATTTTTTTATTTTAAATAAGGTTGTAAAGGGTCGAAAAGGGGGATGTAAAGTTGTATAGAAGTATCGCTATTTTTAGAGCTATAAACTTGAAACTTATTTTTGAGGCCATTCATTCGATATAGATAAACATGACATTCAAAGTTTATATAAGTTAAGGTAAAGAGGTATGGTACCCAAAAAACTATTACCCGCGGACGAAGTCGCGGGCGCAGCTAGGTAAGCGTGGTGGTAATCGAAGAGCATTGCTTCGTCACGGAAACGCTGCTGATCATCCCCACCCTGATTTATTTGATTTACACTGTTTTGGATATATGTACTGCCACCGGTTCCGGCACCTCAGTCGCCCTTTACGACTCCTGAAACAGTGGGAGGTACTATTCTACTCTTCCGGTACCCTAAGGTCAATAAGGAAAATCATGATACAGCAGATATTTAAATTTCTTTGAGCATCTATATAAAAATAGTCATCCACTCAGCTTGTCTCAAGAACCAAGTCCTGATAATTTTATACACAACAAACAAATAATTATCTAATTTGGTGCAACCGTTCCAGAGTTATACTCTTACATATTAAGTCAAAGTCAAAATATCTTTATTTAAATAGGTCTATCATTTTCGGCCGGACCTGGACTACTCAACCTTCAATTCCAACGTCACCGGAGAAATTTGTATACTTAAAGGTATGAAAATTAATATAAGTAAGACGAAAGTGATGGTGATTGAATAAGGAAGATAGAGCGGATATATTACTAAGATATTGTTTTCGAGGACATGAGAGCTGAAGAAGTGAAGTAACACCTCACATGAAGTCTACTGCCTACTGCCAGACAGCGGTGTTCGTAATGCTATGTTCCGGTTTGAGCGTTAAGGGGGGCAGTAAAATTACTAAGTAACGTGATATTATATCTTCAGATCATAAAGTTGGCAACGCGCTGCTGATATCTTTGTGATAATACGAGCGTCTATTGGGTGTAGTGGCACTTACTATCACGCGAACCGTACGCTTGTTTACAACTTTATCAAACGACGGTAGCCCTGACAAAGGTCGTCTGCATTGGTACCTCACTCTCACCTATTTCTACCGCCAGATAGCTGTGTTCGCATTGCTGTGTTCTGTTTTGAAGGGTGAGGACGGCAGTAAAATTACTGGATAAATGTGATATTGTATTTTCAGTTCACAGTCTGCAGCCTAAACACACTAGTGTCATCACATGTGGTTACACTGACGTGTATAGGCTGCGGTCACGTTAACCAACAAGCGGAAGCACTGTATGTTTGTTTGCTGACTTCATAATATAAAAAAAGACTTGGTCAAATAAAAATACGTAAAATATGCCGTATACGTAAATATATAAGTATTTCCATTAATCTGTTGGCATCATAAGTATAGATTTTCCGTGAAATGTACAACAGAAGACCAGACCGTTTCTAATTACATGATAGCTCGACGTGGACCGGACACTAAACAATCAAATCAGTTTGATTTATTAGTTTACGCCGGCATGCTTATTAAACAGTTCTGGATGCACAATTCGATTGGGCCGGCGCTACACGCTTTATCTGATTAACGTCTTAAGCATGTTAGGTTTGTATGTATGTATATATCTATACATACAAAAAGTACTTGTGTATCTGAGAGAAGTTTTTATGACAGAGGGAAAATTTGTAGGATGAACTGAACGGAGAGTGACAGCTGGAAATACTGACAATGGAGCCTTACATTCTTTGATAGGCAGCTAAAACATGTCAAAAAAGGCCTGACTGGCCGTTTATAGATAATGTGGTTCCAACACTGACAAATGGTAGTCAATTTTGGGAAGAAGTACAAGAGTAGAATAAATGCTGTTGTAATAAGAGCACTTAGAAGTAGAGAGGATTGATGAAAGTAGAATGACTAAACAAATATATAAAACAAATGTGAACGGAAGAGTTGGTACAGCACGTTGGTAGAACATACCTTAACTAGGTAGAAGAGATCAGAAGCACCAAGAATAAACGAGCATGTATGAAAGGACAAATGTGAAAAAGGGTCTCTGCCTACCCCGATGGGCAGGTGTGATGTATGTATGCACAATATTTTGAGCAAGATTAACATAAATAGTTAAGCCAAGATAACGTAGAAGTATATCGGGTAAGAGAGTATATATGTAAAACAAAATCTCTACAATGCTATGTAATCGTTTAAGTTTGCCTTGCCGCGCTAACAAAAAATTATTTCATTTAAGAGTAATATGACAATATTATATATAATTAGATTTAAAGTGAAATAGAAGAATTTAAATATTGGTTCTTTTTTATTCGTTTTACAATTATTATTATAATTAGTAAAATATTAATACATTTAGTAAATACAATTTTTTTACATTGAAACTTAATAAGCAGCTACCATACGCTTAAATTCCCCTTTCCATGGGAAAGCCATTAGACCCAGGTGGCTAATATAATGATAATTCTTTGTTATTTGGATATATTAGCAATAAAAATAAAACATCCACCATGGGAAATATAACGCAAGAAAATTGAATATCACGGATCCACCGCACCGAAATCTTTGTCAAAATCCTAAAAATGCAAGCGTAATTTAACATTTCCAAACGTTGGACAATGTTGCCCGATCCAATAGATTTTTAGAGGCGCTTTAACAAAATCGATGTGATATTTGCGTAGACCGAGAACGATGAAATCAACTGAAAGTTGCAGCAAAGGTGACAGGAAGCGGGCGCAGCGGAGCGCGACGAGCGGCGCTGACTCAGGACCGGGACCCGTTACTATTTGAACTCACTCTTCATAGTGAGTGAGTTTAAACTCATTATGTTGCACAGTTGAAGTGTCCGATGATGCAGATGGTAGTGATCCTATCTTGTGTGCCAGGGATCGTAGGCTCGATCCCAATTTACTGCAAAAATTACGACTTAACTCAATTACACAAATTAAAACAAAAGAAATATCTCAATACACGGTACTGAGAGCCTAAAAACCACGGCAGGCGTACTAGTTTAAATTGTATTACTATGTAATTAAGTATCAAATTTGTAAAACCTCTGTTGTCGGATTCTCGTAACACAAATGCTTTAAGTGACTTATCACGGAGTCAGGTCAATGTATGATATGTTGCGTGAAGAACAAAGAACGCGGTGTACAAATAGCCTCCATTGGTAAATCACTTTCACACATTTCTACTGCCAAACAGCTGGTTCGCGTTGTTTTGTTTCGGTTTGAAGGTGACGCAGTGAAATTACGGGGTAATATGACATAATATCTTCAAGTTACTAGCAACATACTTTTGATACCAAGTAGATCTCTTACACTGATATGATGATGACAAATCTTAATCACATTTTATCTAGTAGTATTGTATTAAATGCGCGTTAATTTTGACTAGAAATGGCGCAGATGGTAGTGATCCCATCTTGTGCGCCCATGTTCGTTCACCTAGGATAAATATTTATATGATGATATTTGTGTTTGTTCTGTGTCTGGGTATTAAATATATGTATATAAGTAGTATATTTGTGATTCCTTTGTTGTTTGGCGTTTGAATACAAGTGTTTTAAACGACTTACAACGGAGTCAGGTCAATGCATGAGAAGTTGTGAGAATTATTATTATTATTGATTGCCAGTACATTGGTAGTGGTAGAAAGTAGCGGGTAAGCGATTTGGCACATTGCGCCGGGCGCGGGGCGGCCGCGCTGTAATTACGTACCTACCTACGAAATGTGAGCAGTCGTTTAAATCTTGCGCTGCTTAAATTTGAAGCGAACTGAGCCTGTATTAATTCAATTTAACTCGCCGTCGCGATGGGAGATTTGCCCCTTTGCGATAAATCCCCGCGATTGTCGTTTATTTTACAACACAATTAGTTCGGATACCCTCCTATGGTCTGTTTACGTATTGTGCATTATTGAATAGTCTGTCTGTCTATGCACGCAGGAATGTTCGAACACGTTGTCGCGTATCGCATGACGCATTTATCGAGTGTATTATTGTATATATATTAGTTGGTGTCCGCAACATTCCGATAATGTCACATTTTTAATACTTTCATATTTGAATTTCATGTTCAATAAGCATATAATAAACAGTACCTATAAGTCTCGATAAAATGTATTAGATTTTGACATTTTGGAGATTTTTTTATTTATTTCTGATTTACGTAGGTTCTTGTTAGTCGGGCATTACTTTTATTTTTTCTGTATATTAATACATGAAGTAAAACTTATTAAAGCTATTTGAGGGAATGGATGAACAAGACATTGACACAGTTAAAGTAAATTATAAAAAAAAAAGTAAAGTTACCCATATTTTTATACAAATCGCACTAGAAATGCATTAAATTAGTTAATAACAAACATTGATCGTATTCAATATCAAAATTTTGCTAATACTATTTATTGCTCATAACGAGATCGACCTAAAAAAAGTAGAAATAATCGTCGAATTCCAACCACCAGGCGACCACCAGTAATCATAACTATCTTTATACTCTACATTAAATTCTAGTAAAGTTAAACAAGGTGAGTACACTCACACAGGATCTGCTGATGTTTAAAATAATTATAATCTAAAACTCAACTAAACAAACTTGAATGATATTATATCAGACGTGATGAACGTAACTACGCGACGGTTTCCCGTACCAGACTATAGCACTTAAGCTACACTACACTGTTTCGGGTGGGTATACCGCCATCTAGCGATTGCAATATGTCTTTGACACCTAAAAGCCTTATATTATTTTATTCTATTCATCCTGGCTAGAGAAACAGTTCGTGTGTTCATACAAATGAAAGCCTTTTAAATAAATTGCACATGCTAGAATAGATTTAAGAGAGCTTCTGCCGAAATACAGAGGTATTTATTAATATAATAATAGGATCTAGATAACAAAAAGACTATTAAGTGCCACTGACTTGCTTATCAGATTGCCCAACATCACATTTGAAAACTTTTTGTTTATAAAAGGACCACTCACATCTGCCAATTGCATCAGCAGCTATATTCAGATCTGGCACCATCCTCTCACAACTGTTATCATACGTAATGCATTGAAAGGCCCGAAGGCTGAACATTCGCCAGCCTGTTATCACTTGCAAATCGCTCTACTGGCGTTTGCCTGACGACTGGCAAGGAATAAAGGCGCGGTTACGGACGGAACGCATTAGACTACCAAAGCCGAACAATTTAATGACTATTGACTATTCATACCACATTCGGGTTGACCGCTTGCTTCCTTGATTTAAACTCTAATTATTATGCGATCTCAGCCGTGGCAAATGATTGAGGCAGGGCTGGCTGTTTTTTATTAACAAAATTGACTTATTAACTTGAATGAGAGTGAACTTACAGTGAAATTAACCTCTCTGGACGATATGGTTGCAGACATCATAGTTTTAGCATCTTCGAAAAAAAGGAAAAGAATTTATTTTATAGGTTATTATTAGTGGTCGCAAAAAGTTTAAGCTATGGTTTAAGATATTTATTCTCACATGCCGGGGTTTAGGCAGAATAGTACCTCCCCATGTAACCAAGTAGTGAGAGGCGGCTTAAGTACCGGAAATGGAAAATAGCGGTATATCCATCCACCCAGAATAGCGTAGCTCTGATGCAATTGGACTGTAATAGGCAGCAGCATTCCTGCCGTGAAGCTACGCTCTGATATTGCCACCATGCCTGCCCAGCGCGGCAATTATGGGTAAAATTCTCTCTTTCTTGGTGAGGCCTATCAGGCTACCATCAGTGAACATTCTGCGACTGGCATGGTGATGATGATGATGATACTAACAAGAATTACAATACTTTACTTACAAGAAAATACAATTAAAAAAAACTTAAGTCTAGATACAAATATATTAAAATGAATAATAATACATTAAAAAGTGAGTAATAAATACATCAAAACAAAATAAGTAACAACACAAAGTCAGTTACTTTATAAGTGTGTACTACGCAAAATTTGAAGGTGAAGTAACTTCAGCATTGTTAATATTGATGTGAATGCTAGATTAGAGTGCTAGTCTAGTAGAAAGCTGCGGTAGTAAGATGTATCCTATTCCTTATTTGCATTGGCATACATAAAATAAATTCCTTGGATATTTAGATCAATCATTTTTTAAACAGAGACTTCAAATATGTTGTGTTAATTACTACGTAATATTTCATCAATGGCTTCATCTTAACCTCATCTTAGCAGCTGAATAACGTCCACTGGTGGACATAAGCCTCCCCAAAAAAGAGGGAAATTTTGAACAAACGCAGAGCACAGTTTGGGACAGCCCTACTTATATCCTATTTAGGCTGCGCGGATTCGTATGAGTATACCGCAATCACACGTTTTCAAAGGGAGGTATAGTACCGCTTTTTGCCAATACCTCACGACTAGGTATTATTTTGAATGAATAGACTTCAAACAGTTCTGCAATATGCCATCGGACATTCACATGTTCAATACTTAAAATAAAAGTATTTAAAAATGGCCTGCAGAACGGTTACCGCAAAAGAATCGAAAAAAATATAAAAACCAAGTTAACCGCATTGAGCAAGGCATTACCATGAAGTTCTACTATAATAAATAATAAAAAAATAAAATCACACGACATCTAATATGCTGAACTGACGCCAAAAAAGTAGCTTAAAGCACTTGTGTTATGGACATCAGTCAACCAAATTAATATCACGCAGACACATCGAACCCACAACCTTTAGCGCACAATATAGGATCACTACCACCCGCGCCATCGACCCCGTCAAAGCTGTTGTATTAAAAGGTACAAATACAGCCATGAAAGTAAAATAAAATCGGGTAAACTCGAAATCGAATACCTGGCAACCCTGGAAAGGGGGGCGTAATGAGGGCGGCGCGACGTCTAGAGGGACGAAATGCAAAATGTTGCAATTGCATTTCGCCGTCAGAAAAACAGCTTACACTGGCAAAAATAATTAAGAGTATTAGCAGAGTCGGCGAGCGGAGTGTCGCAGTAAATAGCCTGCTAAATACCCACCTACATTTATTGGTGCTGGGTGTCTGGGACCGGCGTAATAGAGGAAACAATTTCGCCTTTTAAAACAGTGCAGCACGCTTTTGTTTATAAATGATGCCACCGAGATGCTGAATTCGAACTGGCAACGAAATGATACGCAATTTATACTGGCAACCCATTCCCTTAAACTCGTGTTTAAAATTAGAACGCTCGTGCTGTTTTAAATTCGGTTTTACAACGGTTGTTCTACAAAATTATTGGATCCTATATGTATAGAGGAAGTTTACAGAGCGGGAATCCCTTCCAGGGTTAAAAATTGGCCTATATTGTCATGCCTTTTTTATAATTTTGCCTAATTGTACAGAGATCAAGGATAATTTTAATTATGCGTCTTATAAAACGTGTCTACCGAAGTTAGAAGTCTTTTATTACCTATAAAGTATAAATATTAGTTTTGGTTTACTATATTTATTATACTATTAGGTACTTTTGTTAATAAGAAATAAAACAGAATTATGTTTTAATTTAAAAAAATCACCCCTGTCTGTCAATCAATATACAAAAAATTCCAGACGAATCGATTGCAAAGAGTAATATTATTTTTAGATACAGAAATAAAAAAATAGTAAATTATTACGTAAATATTTAAAAGTTCTCAGATTTTTTGCCATAATCAAAGTACATAAACAAAAATACGTTACAGTGTCAAATGTTCTATACAATACATTCCTGGAAGTAATTTAACGGTGTATAAAGTACAATTATATTTTTATTTTTGTTTTGCGTTTCAACCGGCTTGCACAGGCAGCCCAGACAGAAGCTGACACTCAGTTTGCGATCACGTACATTTGTTATTAAGATTTCTTTATATTAAAATAAGACTTTAGACTTGAATTTGTATAATTCTCTAGCTTTAATCTATGTTTATAAAAATGAATCCTTATTTCTCTCGTCACATCAGCACGCGCGGACTGGTTCTGTTATTTACTTTTTTTCTTTGTCTAATTATCATATGAAGTTTTGTATGAAAGGAAACGTCAAGAATTCGCGCGGATAGTAAAAAAAATTAAGAAGACTGTATTTGCTTTTTTGAAGTAGCCTATGCGCTTAGTGCAACATCGCGTCTGACTAGTTTTCAATCGTTTGACAGAATAATTACCGTTTAAAGCAGATACACCGGTTGGGATCATATTTTTTTATTCCTATATCTATTTGAGATTAATATTAGTTATTAAATAAACCTCTTTAGTATTTCATTAATTCATAAACTACAACATATTCAACCTTTTTATAAAGAAATAAAAGTATTTTTTACTTTTACTGGTAATTACTAATGCAAAACATTTAAATAGATTATCAACCTTACTAGTAGCTCGTAAAGTGGAAATTGCGATAGCCATATCAAGAACCACATTATATGTTCACGACGTCCCAAACACATTTCGAGGAACGTAGAATTTCCTTTGGACTTCGTCCGAAACGGCTCACGTAAAAAATCACGTTACATTGTAACTTAACTACACGCCTTGCCCCAAACAAAATCAATTCCCCGATTACTCACAGTCCGGCGACATTCCGTCAATGGACATCGACCGTCGCTGCATCATTCGTTAGTCCAGGCATTTGACGACGGTCGAACCCGACCGGGAAAAAGATAATCCCCAATTAAATTGAACCACTGCCCGTGAAATTGTTTACCGTGAAGGTAAGGTTTCGGCGAACATGTATGGATGACGGATGACCCTAGATAAGTGGGCAGCAAGGAAGTACTTGCCGTAATAGATTAGCTTGCTCGGCGGGATGTGGGTAGACTATAGTAATGGGATGGTATTGTTTGATTATCCCAGTATTCAGGTGTATAGATTACTATAGGGCGGTTTGCATTATTATTATCTGTGCATGATCATAATCAATAAATGGATGGGCCCGATAGCGCATTCAGCAGTATTGTAAATATATGTATTTATTTGTAATTCATCTGTTGTCTGATATCCGTAGTAAAAGTGATCTAGGCTAATAATCTCGGGAGTGATTGATGATAATATGAAATTAAGGGTGAATTGATTAATTTGTTAAAGAAAAATTGCTTGAGTTAAGAAATGAAAATAAAATGAACACCTTGTTAATTTCTTTATTTTAGATATTATGTATCATTCTTACAGATGATAACTTCGTGACTAAAGTCGCTATTTATCGAATATATTATTGAATATATAATATACAACATTCTCGTGTCATAGTGTTAGTTACCTTCAAAACCGTTCTTATTGAAATTTTATGCGCAAATTCTGTAGATCTGCAAATCTTATAATAAGTCTACTGTTAATAGTATCTATGATATAAGGATAAGGATTATCCAACACTTAATATGTTTTTGGTCATTTTTGTTTTATAATGTTGCATTAAAAGTACATACAACCCTTGTAATATCAGTTGAAACTCGCTTTTTAAAGTCGTTGATCCGTAGCTAATCTAAAATAAATAGTCCTACCAGGTAATTCCTACTTTCAGAAAGAGATTGTGCCGCTGCACTTGGTAGCTCTATATACAACCTGTTACGTCAACCAATGGAACCAATTACGTCACAGAACTTGCATTCATCATCATACCAGCTAATTGAAGTCCATTGCTGGACATAAGCCTCTCCAAGAGGAGCTGGGCAAGCGTATTGGCAATTACAGAGCGCTGCTATCGCGACGGGGATGCTGCTGCCCATCCCTGCCTTGTGCAATTTGAGCTGCACTGGTTCAGGTGGATATACCGCCATGCAGTGCATTGGGTAGTACTATTCTATTCTGCGGTACCTCACGGCACAACTTGCATTGCGCTAACAAAGTTTTTACAATACTCCGAATATATACAAGAACCTCACACAACCATAAGCGTATACAGAGAGGGGGCCGGATGAGCTTTATCCATCCCAGGTTGGTCTAGTTCCCCCTAGAATGTTGTACTGACTTCGTGAGTGAGTGCGACATTATATCGCCCATGGCATATCAGGTGCCAGCCCACTCTGAAAATGAAACATATAAACGCCAATGCATAGACTGTCGGCAGCAGTGACTCTGGGCGTGGGTCACTTGACTCCGCGCAAGATCTTTCCTATAAACTAGTTCAGCAATATGTTGCATTTGTTGAGGTGGTCAACATTTGAAAATCGGTGAAACATTTTCTCGTTCGACATACCAGACAGACGTTATAATACACGTACGACACTGAAACATGGTCTCTCATTATTGACTTTATTAACCAACTCAAATTAGCTTAAAGAGCCATGAAGACGGCAATGCTCAAAGCCTCTGCGCGATCAAATCAGGTGATAGTTGGAAATCGTTTAGCAATCGCGTTGGTACAGACTACATATAACCAATCGTATTGGAAATCACTAAACGGGAAAAACCAGCAGTGATAAAAAATGGCATATCATTATTAATTCGATTTCTTTTTGTTTATTTATAAGACTAAGTCGACAAACAAGCATACATACGGTCAACGCGATAGTAAACATCATCCCAGCCCACAGACGCTCGCGTCATCACAACGATATCACTAGCGCGTTGAAAACCCTACGTCATGAAGATACTAAGCCACAATACCCAGTAATTTTACTGCCTCTTTCACCTTTGAGTGAGGTACCAATACAGACAACCGTTATTAGAGTTCTACCGCCAGTAAAATAACCTAAAGCAATGTGCAATATCTTTACTACGTAATTCGGAATATATCCGTACCCCATATCAGTTCGCTGCTCGCAATCTGCTAATACCTGGATACTATAACAATACAGCCTGATAGTTTTCGAAATGGCACAATAGCAATTTGGTATAACCGCCACAGATTCGGCAAACCTGCAGTGCCACTCTCATTCAGCCGGTCTAATTTAATAATTTTGACAATCTCGCAGATGAAAACAAACACGGAATGCGCGCAAATAGACATACAGCCAAAAAAAATAATTCAGTTGTTTGGAAAATTCTTGAAAATGCAGTTTTTTTCTTTTAACTTTTTTTGGTTCAACTCAGGATTCGCTCAGTTTTTAGTTCGTTCGGAAACATATGTTTTGTCCATTTTTTTTATTGGTAGGTCAACCAACTAATGTACAGTCCGCTCGTAAGTTCGCAAGGATATCACTAGCGGATAGCCAACCTTGTGGCTTGAAGATATTATGTCACATTACACAGTAATTTCACTGCCTCTCTTCACCATTTAACCGGAGTGAGGTGAGAGTGATGTAACAATGCAGGCGACCTTTTGCATGAGGTCTACCTCTTATATATCATCATCAATCTTTTTGTTACAGAATAAGAAAGTTTACAAGTACTGCCATCACTATAATTATTTTTTGTTTTTTTATTATCTACATTTGCGTTTCTATCCACGGAGTAGTTGCTGACAGTATTATTCTGGCAGAAAAGTTGCCAAAAAAGTAGTTGTATTATGGCAGTAAACGCGTAAATGTAACAAAATATATAACTAAACTAGGATTTCCCAATTTTTTGTTATCTCGCATTCAGCTCTGTCCGATACTGAAGTAGGTCATTCACATAGACACAGACAAGATCTAAAATGGGAGAACTGAAAGTAGACGTCGAGATCGTTATATTATAAAAAACTGTTGCCCGCGGCTTTGAGTGGAAACGTTTATGTGTGTGTACGAAAACGATATTTTAATGACAAATGCATATTTTAATTTTAATTTCTAAATGTAATTAAATTAGTTTTTGATCCTGTCGCATATTTTCTTGAAATATGTTTCTAGAAATATAATTTTAAAAGTATCTGGTATAACTAGTTTTATAACAAACGTGGTTATTTTACGCGGTTTTAAGTATAAACAGGTTAGGTTTATTTTGAGTAGTAGAAGCGTAATTGTTAGAAAATATTAAATTATACAAGATAATTTAATATAGTCGAGAATTCAACAGTGGAATCACATATATATTAACCAACGCATTTGTAGAAAGTTTATTGCTGGATAAACGCCACTCTAAAGGAGAGGCAGAGAATGGATCTAGACTTGCTACGATCTTGGAGTACCTCTCGTTTATTTTATGCGTTAATTATTTCATACACGCTCGTTTATTTGGTACTTTTGGCCTAGCTCTTCTTTAACACCTTCTCTACCTGGTTAATAAATGTGCGCCTGGGTCGTCCGATACCAACTCTTCCATTCGCTTCCGCTCTGTATCTTTGTGCATTTTTCTTTCATCTATACTTTCTGTATTGTTGTCACATAACCTTTTATGGTTTAAAGGATGATGTGACAACAATACGAATGTGACATCGATCTCTTACCATAATATTCTTTAATTGATCTCTGAAACACACACCATAAATACTACGAAGTGATCTCATTACAACAGCAATTATTCTACTGGCGTGTTTCTTCAGGCATACCCAACTTGCACTACCAAATGCCAGTGTTACCATAACCAACACGCTTCAATGAACAGGTACTCGTGCCCTATTTAACACGTTTGGCTGCCCATAAAAGCAAGTAAGGTTTCCATTATTTCCAGCATTCACTCTCCGTTCAGTATCTCTTTCATACATCCCATCTCTCGTAAAGGCACTTCTCAGATACAGAAACTCTTTAACTTTGTTTATTTTTAAACAAGATCGAAACAGTTCACGTCATAGTAAGTGTCACCGTAGTATACCTTTTGACTTTAAGATCATCAAATCAGCCATTGGAAGTCCACTGCTGGAGTTATGTTGCTGGATGTATGTCCACTGTTGTTCATTTAAATTACAAACCATAAAGAATAGACAACCCAAGTAATTAGGTCAAATGTGTCAGCCCACATTTAAAAATGATTACAAGCGGTACGTCGAAACGTGGGTAATTAGTAAACAACAGTTTAAATCCCGACATTACCGGAGAGTTGGCGGGCGCGCCTGGCCACGACCCAAGGCCCGAGGCGCTCGCAACGCGCGCTTCATTTGGCAATCCTTCATTGCATAGTAATGCACGCTCAATTCGTGTTACACTTTGTTCTTGGAGGTAACTTGGGTTAATTATGAATTTAGATAAGACAGGCTTTTTAGACAGATATATATGTTTTTGTTATTTATCCACCATTAGAGGTAACTACTTTTATTGTCCGGACCACAAAGATAAATAAATAAATTACAAGATAAGTCGCTTCAAGCATTTGTGTTACGGACGCCAGACAACAGAGCAATCACAAATATAATACTCAAATGCACAAGCAGACAGAAAAAAACACCAAAATCATCTCATATAAATATTTCTTTTGTGGGGATCGAATCCTCGACCTTTGGCGTACAATAATAAATCCATAGAATCACTACCGACCGTCCGTCCGTCCGCCCGCCCGCCCGTTTTACTATTGTTTTTATTTATTACTAGCTGTACCCGCGACTCCGTCCGCGTGGAATAGTTTTTTTTTGGGTACCATACCTCTTTACCTTAACTTTTATAAACTTTGAATGTCATGTTTATTTATATTGAATCAATGGCTTGAAAAATTGGTTTCAAGTTTCTAGCTCCAAAAATAGCAATACTTCCATGCAACTTTTCATCCCCCCTTTCGACCCCTCACAATCCTTTTTTCGAATTAAAAAATAGCCTATGTCCTTTCTCAGGGTTTATAGATTGTCAGTGCCAAATTTCATTAAAATCGGTTTAGAGGTTTAAGCGGGTAAGTGTAACAAACAGGCAGACAGACAGAGTTACTTTCGCATTTATAATATTAGCAAGGTATTTATTATTATTATTAGGGTTATTTTTTAACGACTTGAAAATGCCTACGAATGTAATGGGCCTACTTGAAGAAAGTACATTTTGATTTTGTAATAGTTGGCGCACAAACTAGGATCACAAGGATCTGCGCCATTGGGTCCATCACGTCTAATCTCTCATTACGATGCTCTGAAATTGTGAGATCGTCACAACACCTGCCCAAATTTTCAAAAAAAGCCTTTCAATTATGGGCTACCATGATGATTTATTTGTTTTAATTGTTCACACAGCCAATTTCTCCACGCGAGTTGCATCTCCTGTTATTTATATAGTAAAATAAAATAGGTACTATAATTATAAAACGGCCTTCAAAATTACCGATGGACGTCCACTACTGGACATGTGTCTCCCCAAGGAAAGTCAAATTTTGCCCTTACTTGCCACCCTGAGTATTCGTGGTGGCAATCGTAGCTTTGCGACGGGACTGCTGCCACCCATTCCCGACCTATGTAGTTGAACTACGCCATTTGCTTTAGTAACTCGCCGCTATCTATCTGCTTTGGTAACTCAATCGCGTCAAAGGGAAGGTACTCGGCTGGTACCCCACGGCTACCGGTAGGTACCGTAACTAACTTAACAATACAGATAAAAAAAGACTGCCTTAATTCAAATCGTTTTATTAAAACTAAATAAATACTCACTTATTTTACAATAAATAAGAAATTACATCTATTCTGAACATTGGAATGTTATGATTATAAATCTCTTTTATCTACAACAAACAACAAGCTATGACGATTGATATGTATGAGTAATCGTTTGCAGGTATTTCAATTATTGCTATAATTCCACACTATTGTATTTATTTATATAAATATGTAAATATATGAAATTATATTCAATACAGTTAATATAAAATTAAAACTACACCTAACAATATTTAACCACGAATAAAATTATGCCACAGAAAGTAAAGACTGCAATTAATACTGACAATTCAATAAAATATATCCAAAATTATAGTTGACATTAGAATCTACATGAATTTCACAATTTTCGTTGATTAATAAAGCTATTTATTTCATACAATTGAATTTAATTAGTTCGTTAACGTGCACTTTTTTACACATAGATTATGACGGAATAATAGATTTTATTTGTATATAGATTTAATTTAGGTAATTAATCAATTCCCCTATACTATAAACAGGCACATAAATAGATCAATGTTAATTTAAAAGTACAAAGCGAATACTTCTCACGATTTTTTTTATATTTTAATATAAACAATTGAAATAAGTAAATAAACAAATTTTTATGTAAATAAAATTGACCACTAATCATTACCGGTGGGCAATTCAATATAAACATCTGGCCCCCGATGTATTTTCTTTTTAAATAATTGTTATAAATAAGAGTTTAAGTACTCGATTAATATTTTATTAATTTAAGTGTAAATTTTGCTATATAGCGTAACTAAGATATAAAAATCTTGTACAAACATTACGCACGTATAGTGTTAGGTACCTTACAATATCACCATTTTAAGCCAAATATAATTCTTTGGAATATTCATAACTGTTTAATTGGCACATTTTTACATCAACAATTCTAGAAGCGTCCTCGACACATGTTTGAAGGAGGATGACAAACAATTCAAAGGCAATACAACTCGGTCAAGTGTTCAGGAAGTTACAAAGACTTACATTAGTATTAGTAGAACTGAAATTTGTATTCATTGAAAATGTATTCATTCATAATGACTATATGATATACGGAATTTTAAATCTAACTAAACGTCACTCACATTTGCCCTTAAAAGATTGTTCATATATAGGCCTATAACAGAATACATTTATTACAAAATAAAATTTCTGATTTTCGGTAACTTTAAATTCTAGGATGTTTAATTGTTGATATCCGTAAATTAACTCAATATATAAGTAAATATAATAAATAAATAATAGTAAATATAATGTGTATATACACATATACATATAATTATTCTTTTCTCATTATTTATTAAATTAATGAAAATATCACCGTAAACTCTCGTAAGCATTGTAATGCTAAAAACGTATACTGTTAATTCACTAGAGTTCCGGCTCATTTATCATAATATTCAATAATAATATCGGTAAAAATAGTTTTGATAACTAATTTAGAAGAATTCAAATTTGTTATAAAACAAATTATTTGGTCATATGGCGAAAAAATATGGTGAACCTTATACATCTATCGTAAGTTGAACACATTACTGACCATAATTAAGAATTAAATTCCATGTTCTCAAATATTTATTACCAAACGATCGAATAGGCATAGCAAAATTTTTAATGAGTAATTATAAGTTGTTACAATGAGTTATTATTTAGAAAATGCAAACTGTACATTGTGACATCTTGTTTATAATTGTACACTGTAGCTTTAAAACAATTACACGGTACATGTAGAAACAAAACGCAATTTTCATTGGAACAGGTGCGGAATTATTCTCCATATTGTAAAGAATAAAAAACAGTAGAAATGTGGATAAACATGATATATAAATAATTTATAAAATGTGATAACCCGCACCCGAACACAGAGCCAGCGCCCATACGACTATTCCTTTACCAAACATTACGGAGGATTCTCGATTGGTAAAAACAATTGTGCATTGTATCTTTATGATCTATTGTCTCATAAGTTGCGATATATGTCAATTTTGCAATAATTATATTCGTATTTCTTGTTTTAGGAGCAGCGTTTGAGATTTTTTTCAGGGTGTGTATACGTTGTCCCAAAATTACGACACTTATAGCCCCTGGTAAACTACAAGGACAGTATTGCCGACATCATCATAATACCTGCAGAGGTATTTAAGATCACTTCAAACGTGTAATTTTTTTAAAACAAAATATTAGAAAAACATCGCTTGAAGTACATAAAGGAGAATATAATTTTCTAATGAAAATCCATCGTGTATACGTTATATAAAAAAAAAATTGCAATATCTATCTAAAGGTGACTAAGTTAAACTCCAATCAAGAAACACCCTGAGTGTACACTTAATAATTCGAAAAAGGTAGTTCAAATAAAGTGCAAGACACAATGCCGATCGAAAGTATATATAGACATGTTCGAACGAGACAAATGGCTGTACAATCAAAACACAATGGAAAATTTGATAAATTAAGACGTATTAAAGACGGGCCGGGTCAGAAGTACCAAGAATAGACGAGCGTGTATGAAAGGACTAATGCGAGTAAGGGATCCGAGAGTGGTATGCCAGGATCGTAGCAAGTAGATCATAGATCGTATCTGCTTCAATGGGACACAAGCGTGATATATGTATGTATGTAAATATAATATCTAGATCTCAATCATTACTAGTATGTATTTAAAAGAGTAACATTGTTCTCTAAGATCTTCAAAATGTAATATTATAAAAATGTGTTTATATTCGTTTCTAAATGTTGAGGTAATTATTTGCTCACATCATTTAATTACTATGGTTTTAAAGGCATTTCTGAAATTTCTTGTAAACTAGTATATATTTTTTACATGTCTCAATTTTAATTTATACATATCGCAACTCCCATAATGTCGGTACTTTAAAGACTACCGATTCTTCAGATTCTTTTACACAATTTTCCATATATCAAACAGAAATTTACTAACCAAACGAATGAACCTAGAGACATTTTCGTAAAAAGTACCAAATATAATAATAACATTGGATTATATAAACGGGTTATTCACATTTTCATTTCAAACAATGATGTCATAACCATAGAGAGAATTTCTTAACAACAGTCTTTTAAATAATATATTATCTTATATTATAAACAGCTCAATTCTCATATCCTTCTTATAACAAGAATGACAATCTTCGCAGAGGTTGAAAAGTAATGCCGTCCATGAAAATGATATTGTTGATATAAATGAAAATTTAGTAATTAATAAAAAAAATATGGCCCAGTTATGGCTGACAAGCAGAACTTTAAATTTAGCAATTCCGAATACATTACAATAGCCCAACAAACACAAGGAATAATCATACTTCGTCGTGTACACGAGGCGACAGATCAACCTGAACAAATCATATAAAAAATGTTATAAATTAAAAATAAGACAATAAATTTACACTTTATTGTAAAAGTTCGACAGATGTGTATAGATTGATATATTACCTTGCATACAGCCCAAGCATAATTACAATTTTGTAATCTTTGTAAATACATATGTATATAAATATAAGTTTCGTACAAAGTGTTAGCTATGGATAAATACATTGAATTTTAAACAACTTTTTCTCGATAGTATGCTTTGACTTAACTATTTAGGTAATATGTGTGATTTAATATTAGTTAACTGTTTTTTTGTAAAAGTTATCTTAATTTCCACTTGATATTTATACAAACCATAATAAAAAACACACAAACAAAATTGTAACCTACAAAAATGTTTGATAAAGGAAAATGAATACAAATCAAATGCCATTGACCATACATCACCAACTATACAGTTAAATGAAAGTTGTCACAATGAATTAAATATTTTGTTCAAAAACATATTTGCTAGATAGATAAAAATAGTTAGTTAGAGAGTTAGTTTGTGGCGTTTCCAAGCAAACATCAAGATGTGATCTGCTTTGAACATCAAAATGGAATGAAGAAAAACAAAACAAATATTACTATAGGACCTATACGTATACAATTATCATATATTTGTTGTTTTTTTAGGAATAGGGACCCGTGGTGAATTTGAATATAGCTTTTTAAATAATTCTTGAACGTTGTTGTCGGGGAAGAGATTCGTCAATATTGCTGTAAAAAATAAAAAAAGGACCATTAACTTTTTCGTAAAAAAAAGTCATATTTTTTGATCAGCTTCTATGAGATTGTGTGAATTTACTATTAAAAATAAGATTGTTGACCTGATTCCGGGACAAGTCGCTTAAAGCACTTGATCCACGAATATCAGACGACAGAGGCATCACAAATATAATAAGTTAATGCTTATTTAACATCCAGACATGGAACAAACAAAAAAATTCATTGTTAAAATATTTGTTCTGGGTGGGGATCGAACCCACGACCTTTAGCGCATAAGAAAGGAACACTGCCGAATGGACAACGGGTTTATTAAGATAATGTAAATAAAACTCACCTTCTAGTAATACGAAGATAAGTCGCCTGTTGATCTCTTGCGTCTGACAGAGATCAAAGACGTTCAACAGGCCTCTGCGGGCGGTGTCAGAACCAACGATGTGGCGTAGGTCGTCTAAACATTATAATAAAGATAAAAATTATAAATAAAAAAAAGAAAATATCACTCCTTAAACTTTAAATAGAACTGCTTCTTTTAACCAAGCCAAATCCAAAAACCAATTACACATTTTTTTTCAATCGATATATTATCACAATAATATCATATCTGAAAGTTAAACTTACCAAACTGAAACCCAACCAAATTGAAACACAAAAATTGCATTTTTATTTCGTATCAACGGCTATCGTGGGTGCGGCATAGCCTTATCGAGGGTGCCTGAAGCCGGCGACCTCTGCTCGAGTGGCCGTTGTTGGCGACATTTAAACCATTTGCAAAAGAGGGTCTCTCTTCCTCCGCTCTAGTACGGTTGGTTTTAGCTCGAGAGATTAGCTTTTAAACAAAGTTACTTATAATTTAAATAATAAGATAAACAGCAAACATTGCCGAGTGGGGAGTTGAAACAAGCTGATTTCTTTTTCAAAACTTTTACTTTATTACACTAACGTATAATAAATTGAACCTTACACGTAGTTTTCTTATATTTCTGTATTTAATCTGCACGAATTTTTGCACAGAACAGCTGTCAGGGATAAACTTCTTGATGAAATATCAAGAAATCCTCAGGGATAACAAGGTTCTCGTAACATATGGAAGTAGTACCTGAACAGGCAGACAGAAGGGCGACCTTAGCCGCGACTCTAGTACGCGCCTTTGTAGCCGCGTCCCTCGCGCTGTAGCTTGTACTATGGCGACTGGTCAACCATTGCCTAAATAAAGTTATAAGGCTTATCTATTATATTATATAAAATATTTACATAAATAAATTCACATAACATCTGATATATTAAACTCCGTGGTAAGTATCAAATATACTACTTCAATATATACATTTAACACCCAGACACAGGACAAACACAAATATCATCATTAATATTTGTCCCGGGTGGGTTCGAACCCACGACCTCTGGCGCATAAGATGGGATCACTACCACCTGCGCCATCGAGCCCATCTAAATTATAAATTCAATCTCTTGTCTAAAATTAAAAATATGTAATAAAATTAAAATTCATACAATACTCACTTGAAAGACTTTAAATACTGAACGACGTTTCTGGGCGACGTCAATGCGGTGACCAAATCAAACACTTTCCTGCGAAATAATTAATTGAATAAATTTACGATTTTGCGTTTTTGCGTTGATGATAATAATAATCATAATCATCATCATCATCATCATTATCATCATGATCATCATCATCATACCAGCCATTAAAAGTCCACTGCTGGACATAGGGCTCTCCAAGAAAAGAGGGTTTTTGCCCATAATTTTAAAGCGTTTCGGCAATCGCAGAGCGCAGTTTTCGCGACGGCGATGCTGCTGCCCATCCCCGCCCTGTGCATTTGAACTGCACTGTTCCGGATGGATATACCGCCACTGTCAGTTCAGGTACCTTAGTCTAGGTAGGTAGTCTTGTCTTAGTATGAACATAGTTACTTGTTAACTCGATCGGCTATGAGAGTCCTCAGTGGCGCTAATAACCTTCTCCGAAGCCATAACCCTCGGATACCAAGGACTTCTTCTAGTAGTTTCAAAGCCATACTTTCATCGCCGTCCTGTTTAAAAATAATAGTCTGTTTATAAACTGAATTACTTGATTAATAAACACAGATTCAATGCAAAAAGGAAACAAAAAAGGACACCAACATAATTCGTCCAAATCTATTTAATGATGATACCTTACTAGACCCCTCAGCGCCATACAAATATTTATTCATATTTAATAATTTGCATGGGGTGTGGCTGTGTCCAGGTCGCACATGTAAAATTTTTCATGACTACAATTTATGGCTCAAGACATTTGGCTTAATTAACTATCTGAACATGATGTATATGTATAATATCTCACACATACATCATCATAACATTTATTGGAGGTCCTCGACTGGACATAGGCTTCCCCAAGAAAAGGGGAATTTTGCCCATACTTGCCGCGCTGAGCAAGCATGTTGGCGATCACAGAGCGCAGCTTTTGTGACGGGGATGTTGCTGCCCATCCCCAACCTGTCCATTTGTGATGCACTGTTTTGGATTGATATAGCGCCATCTGTCTTTTCTGGTATCTTAGTTGCGTTTTACGACCTGGTACAGGGGGAGGTACTATTCCACTCTGCTGGTATCCCACGGCAAGACCTATACATATACAAAATCTGAGAAATCGATATCGTCGTTTACTTACATCTTGACCATCAGATGAATTTCCGCTTTTTAAACCATCGTACGCATTTTCACCGCTCTTTCCTTGGAACACTTTAGAAATACCTAAAAATTAAGTATACATCGTTTATTCTCTGATTAAGGTCATTTAAAATAATATATATATATAAATAATTCAAAGATTTAAAATATATGACAACAATAATATAAAAAAAATCATTTTAATGTAGGTTTTTGTCCTAAAGGATATATTACCCCCCAATAAACCTTTGACATATACGCTACAATTTATTATGTAATAAACCATAATCATTTGACAGGCCCGATGGCGCAAATGGTAGTGATCCTAACATTTGCGCCAAAGAAGTTCGATCCCTACCTAGGACAAATATTTATATGGTGAATATTTGTATTTTCTGTGTCTGGGTGTTATTTATATGTATCTAAGTATTATATTTGTGGTTTTTCTGCTTGTCTGATATCCGTAACATAAGTGCTTTCAGCTACTCATATCTGAGTTAGGTCAATTAATATATAATATATATTTTAATAAGATATAAATATTTTTCATATAACTTTTAAATAAAAACAAATTTACCATCCATGACACCGTCAACTGTGTTAACAAACTGGTCGGGCATATTTTTCAGAGTCCTCATCCCCGCTTTCAAAGGATTCACAAGTAAAGCGTCAAGCTGAAAATAAAAAAAAATGTATAATCCTCATCCACGCGATAGATGAAATAACAAAAAAATGCGATTAATTAACAAAATATTTAATTATTTTCCGGTTTGGGATTAATAGATATGAAATCTATTGAAATTATTAGAAGTATCACTTTTGTACTGTTTACTTGTAATATCATTACAAATATATCACTAGCGTGTCGCTAACCCTGTGAACTAAAGATACAATGTCACATTTACCCAGTAATTTCATTGCCTCTCTCACCCTTCAAACCGGCACACTGCAATGCCAACTATTTGGTAGAAATAGGTGAGAGTAAGGTACTGATGCAGACGACCTATGTCTACCTCATGGCACGCAGTATCGTTTAAAGTTAAAATTATAAATAGATTTTATAACCCAAGAATATTTGAGGAAATATTCCTTTCATTATAACTACAATGAAAGGAATATATTGTGTTAAAAATATAATAATGTTGTTATATTTTTATTTACATTTATGTATATAAAATCTATTAACATTATATTCATTCAATATATTAAGATAAAATTTACTCATTTTACTACCTTTAAGTTTCATTTACTCTATCTAACCAAAGGATGCCTGGAAGAAATAGCTTTTGGCGATAAGATCGTCTATTGTACTTCGTGATTATTGTTTTTATCTTCTATATTTGTGTTTGGTGTACAATTTCAAGTAATGTTGTCCTACTATATAAAAATATTACATTGTATTATCAAATTGCGCACTGTAATATTCAAATATAATAAAATTCCAGTTAACAATTGCTGGACCTCTCGAAGGTACATCACAAATATACCAAGTGTGAGAGCACCTTACTTGAACATTCAATTATTTTTTATTTTCAAGTCCGTAGGCATTTTCTGCAGATAGTAAATCAAGCGAACGATAAAGTACTGGTTGCATATTTGACGGGTAACTATTACAGAGGTTAAGACGTGACTAACTGACTGATTCTATATCATTATAAAGAAAAGTATGATGCGTTGGTTATGACCTAGATTTGGGGATGATGCCGCATGCAAATGTATGATACAATTCTGTGACTAATTACAAAAAGGCATATTACTTATGAGTTACCAAAGTTGACAGTAGAGTCAACAAAAAAAAAACAAATAACTTACAGCATTAATATGCTTTTCCGTCTGTATCTCAGGACTCAAGAATCCTCCTAAGTAGTCTGGTGATAGTAGACTCATGTACCGTGCCTCCCTCGCCCGGTCCGCGAGAGTCTGCAAGTATTTGTTGAGCATGCGCTTGCGACTCTCTAGCACGGACCTTGAGGTGTTTTGGAAGGTTTTCTTCGCTGGGAAAGGCAGGTGACCTAGTTCGGGCCACTACAGGAAAGAATATATATATATAGTATTTTTAAGTGACATATAAATTAATATTATTAAAAACAAAGGGTTGATTTACTGCTTGGTTGTTAGTTACGATTTAACTCAAAAACTACTTGATCGATTAAAAAAATTCTTTCGATATTAAATAGCTATATTTTACTGAGAAATAAACACTGTATAATAATATTCCAAAAAATAGAAATCCTTACCAGAAATGGATCATAAAGAGACAAGATATTTGTAACGCGTAAACTCAAAAACTACTAAAATTGCATTCACTGTTTTCATGCTTCATTTATACAAGTAACAGAGACTATATTTTTAATTCGCTCAAAACTCTTTATATACGCAACTTTTAATCCCAGACGAACTCCCGCAGTATGAAAACACGCTCATCCATAATTAATTAATTAATGAGTTACCTTCTCTTTGATGGAAGAGTGGAGGTCATAAAAGTCGCTGTACCTCCTGTAGATGTGCCATAGTTCATTGTCTGATAACCTGATCACCGCTATTGCGTATATTCCAAAAGCGCGGCCCTTGTCTTGAACGAGGGCTAGAATAGAAACAAAAAAAAATGATCCTAGCCTATCTTTTTTTTTTATTTATTGAGACCACTAACAGTACAATACTCACTTAATCTAAAACTTACGACTAATATCATATAAATCGTTGTAAACCCAACTTAGCTGGTCAAATATTTAGGAGTTACATATGGCAATACCTGTGTAATACTGTTTTGCAGTAATGTAAAAAAAATCTTTCTTGGGGGACTTTAAACAATATTTAGAATTAAGAATTTTACCTGTTTCTATGATACTAGCGGATAACGGCGACATTATATTTTTTGCACTCTGACTAATCTCCGAATGGGATAACGATAAATTGTTCACGTTCGCCGATGACAAACTTGACGGACCTGCGAAAATAACGTAAGTTTTATTAAAAATTTTAACATGTTTATGTAATAATAATAATAATAATAATAATAATATACTTTTTATTGTCCAAAATATTGGAAAACAACACAAAAACATCACAAAAACTTGGAATAGTAGGTACAAGAGGCGGCCTTATCGCTAAATGCAATTTCTTACAGGCAACCTTTAGATAGAAATAATGTTAAAGCTGGTAGAAGTTTGAGGCGCATTTAGTACATACATACATAATAATAATCATACATATATACATATAATACACATTCATTCAAATACATATAAAAGATAAAGTTACAGAACAAGGAAAGTGACAGAATCAAAAAGCAAAATCAAAGTGACAGATAATACTCCTTCACCATTCTCTTAAAAATAGAAAGAGAACGAGCAGATCTCACTTCAAGGGGGGGCGCATTCCACAAACGAACAGCTTGAACTGAAAAGGATTTGCTATAGAAGCTTGTGAAATGCAGAGGCATTTTAAGTAATAAATTCTCTGACGATCTTAGGGAATATTATTAAGAATGAACTTATATTTTTAGTTATAATATTATATATAAAAATTAATTTTATTTTGTATATTAGTTTGTTTGTTACAATTTAACTCAAACACTATAAGATGAATTTTAAAAAATTGCTTCCTTAACGGAAAGCCACATTATCAGTAACATAGGCTATATTTTATTCTCGTTTTCTAACGGGAACAACGTGGCTGAAAACCGTAGTGTGAAATAAATAATGTGCGAGCTCTTCCGAGGCTTTATAGAAGTAGTACCAACTTTTTTTTAGTAAACTACTCGAATTGCGCTCTAGCTCTCATTGATGTATATACGTGCGCATCAAAACAGACAGTTTTATATGTTACATTATTTTATTGAGTCAATAATGTACAGATAAATATATGACTTTTTTTAAATGATGTTTTTAACAAATTCGTTGACTTTAAACTTTAAGTTGACGTTTTATCATTCACTTTAGATTTGTATTCTACTACGTTGTTTGCAACAAGCTTTCTAATGCATAATATAATGACAGACCTTTGCAGACGCTTACATATATACAGACAAATACAGTATAAATGTTCATTTCAAGACAGGGCTAGGTAATATAATATTTTTGTAACATGGAAATTTAAGGTAATGATGTTTCTATTCAAAGCATTACCTTATATATTAACATAATAAATAATTAATTTCACTAGAATGTATCTCTTATTTAAATGGGTGCTTAGCTAAGCTAAAGAGCCCTTATTTGCCGTGAGGTACCGGCAAAGTAGAATAGTACCTACCTCTGGACCAAGTGTAGTAAGGCGACTAAGATACCAAAACCGACAGATGGCGGTATATCCATCCGAAACAGTTTAGCTCAAATGCATAGGGTGGGGATGGGCAGCAGCATCACCGTTTCGAAATTTGCGATTGCCAACACGCTTGTCCAGCGCGGCGACATTCCCACTTTCTAGGTAGGAGGTAGGAGGCCCATAGGCCTCCAACAGTGGACTCTATGGCTGATATATTCACTGCCTCTTTACCCCTGAACCGGAACACCATAAGAATAAGATCACTACAATTAGGCGGTAGAAATAGGTAAGAGTGAGGTATACAAACGTTTGTATTAGGTCTACCTCTAAACAGACTAAAACATAGCGTAGGAGAACAATATATATTAAAAGATATAATACATCTTATTTACCTGCACTTTCTTTAATCATCCTCTGCGCGAAACTGCCGACTATATCGGATCGTGATCGATTGTGTCGAGTTCCTGGTACTGGTAGAAAATCACCTAAAAATTGTAATAAATAATTTAAATATGTAAATGTAAGAACAAAAATACCGCAACGTTTTTTCTAAGTCAATACACTGAATAACTATATTTATATTTTGGAATTTCATTAGTTTAAATGCATTATTCTAATAAACTATAAAACCACATAGGATTAATACGATCATGGTTTCATCATATACTTCAAAAAGAATATACTATTTTACATTCCCCAATAAAAGGAGTTTGGTGTACATAAAAATAAATGTTTTTATGTACATAAAACAAAATATTTTATTCAAAAAAATATCCGCTAAAACTAAATTTATCAGATTCAATTATTTTTAATTAATAAGCTAATTCCAAAAATAAATCAACACAATTCATTACTATTCTTTGAGGTTGAATTAACGTATCTACTATTTTAAAACTCTCAGCTATCTAATCTCTCTCTCTTAATAATTATTATTATCATATTTAATGCATATGTGTTAAATTTTAATTACTAACTACACTTTTCACTGGCTCGATCAGACTTATATAATTATTTTTTTGGTTAACGAATTTTATTAACGAGATGATTCCGCGTTTAAAGCAGTCTTTTTTTATTTATTCAGGATAACAACAACTTTAATATAACTTAACTAAAAATAAATTAAAATTTATTCTAAATTCCAACAAAGCTAACTCAAAAACAAATGCCGTATTTTTATTAATTTAGTCATAGAAAAAAATTTCAAAGGTTAAGGCTCACTCCGTGAACTCAAGACTGCAGACAAAGTCAAAAAATAGCACCAAGATTCAGATACAGAGCACAGTGCAGTAGAATGCACTATTTATTAGAATCCAAAATTTTATGAAAACCTGGTAAAATGCTCAGATTCTACGACCCAGAAAGTGTGCATAATATTTACGTAAAAGGGTAAATGATACTATATACGTTTCCAGATTATGATTCCCTTTATCAAATCTTATTCAGAGGTTTAAGGAAGGAGGAACCTTTAATACGACTGTATTCTAGTCGTATTAGGGGTTCCGGGGGTTGTATGGCACAAATACTAAAAGAACGGAATATTTATTTTGTAGGAAAATCTGTGACGTTACTAAGATTCTATGTTACATCACCAAAACAAATTAAATTCTAAATAATTATTTTAGTTAAAGCACAAACACACAGATCACTATAATTCTAGTGCCCTTAAAAGTGCACTATGAAAAATAACGTGCGTGTTCTATTTGCTTTACATTGTGAGTGCACCACGCTTATACATAAGTCAGTGCATATACGTAATGTGTTGGTTTATATATCCATACAAACATATAAATAATTCAGGGGTCCTTATCAATTTCGAATTAAACAGCAAGAGATTTTTTTTTTGTAATCATGTGTAACGTAATCAAACCGGGAGCATAACACGTTATAGGCCAGCTCTGCCGAGGCCGGCAAATATATATAAATTTAATATACACTTGGGAAGACATTACTTTTCCAAATGATATAATCGAGCCAATCAGAAACTATACTAAACTATAACTGGGCAATTATCATTTTGTAAAACAATGACGTCACAACTATGTAGGCAATTCTACTTCAGGTCTTTAAATTTTGTATTATATCCGTTAAATTGTTCTGCGTGACCGGTCATTGAAAATCTAATTTGATATTTATAACAAGGGGTTAGAGCTCTTCTGTTGTGAGAGTATTGAGAAACCGCTAGACCAGGGCTTTCCAACATCTATTTCCCTAAACCAAAAATAATATTGTCATGACCATATAAGTAAAAAGTTTCAACAAAAACAAGAAACCATCTTTTATATTAACCAAATCAATAAATAAATTCACAGAACATTTCACACATAGACCTGACCCCATGAAAATTACTAATATGAAACTTAAAAGCATATTAAACACCCACACACAGAACAAACACAAACATTTATCATAAATTTGTTTATCTTGGGTGAGGATCGAATCAACGACCCTTGGCGCACGAGACAACTAACCCCTGCGCCATCCGGCTAACTATATTATTTATTTGATATATTTCCAACATTACTATTGAATTTCACTAACTCCATTTAGGGAATTCATCTAACCTTACGGAGTCCTTCCCGATTATAGACGAGAAAAACCAAAACAAATGAGCGGATAAAATATAGATATATATTTATTCATGGATTTGTAAGAACAATTGAGTGAATATCCTAGAGAAGAGAAAGATTTTGATCTCATTCTTCTCCGGAATGTTTCATTTAACGTTATGAAGAAATGCCGCCTACAATATCATTGTTTTCTAAATCAATAATCACCCGTCATTATGTGCAAACTACCCAAAACATAAATGCATGTAACTTTTTAAAATTTAGTACCAAAATTACGGCATTTAGGTAGTGTATGGTTCTTGTTACTTGGCACTCCACGGGTGAGCGAGCGGGGAAACGTGAATGACTTATTCGGTAGATCGTATCTGTGTTTCGACTTCGCAAACAACTTTGGCAACTGGTGCAGGCATGTCTTCATTATTCTCTTGCACTTTTCTGCAGAATTAATTCGTTATTGATGCCCATCTAATACGTTGTCGTGATAGTGGCGTTAATAAATGCGATACAGTGTCACTTGAATACTTTGAAAAAAATTTTGTACGTTTTGGAGTTGTGTATTTATTAATTGCAAGATAAAAGAAAATATTACTATATATACAGTATAACTTACCACTGTATTTTTTTTCATTTTTGTCTTCTTTCCTATTATATTCACTGAAACAATAGTGAATTCAAATATATAAATAAATTTAATTAACATCTCATACATTGACCTGACTCAGTGATAAGTCGCTTTAAACCTGTGATACGGATATTAGACTACAGAGGTCATATATCACAAATATAAAACTTTTATACATAATTTGAGCCGTGAGGTACCGGCAGAGTAGAATAGTACCTCCACCTAAACCAGGTGTCGTGAAAGGCGACTAAGGTACCAGAACCGACGAATGGCGGTATATCCAACCGAAACAATACAGCTCAAATGCACAAGGCAAGGATGGGCACAGCATCCCTGTCGCGAAAGCTACGCTCTGTGATTGCCAACACGCTTGCCCAGCGCGGTTATTATGGGCAAAATTCCCCCTTTCTTGGGGAGACCAGTGTCCAGCAATGAACTTTAAATGGCTGGTATGATGATGATGATGACATAGACACAGTACAATACAAATATTTAAAATGTAAATGTTTATCCTGAATAGAGGTCGAACCCATGGAGCCACCCATTGGAGCACAAGATAATGCGCCATGGGGCCCATCAAAATATTATATACGTATAATAGATATATACGTATATATCATACCTGTTAGTCTTGTCTGGTGTTTCTTCTGGGTCCATCATAAAGTCTGCTTGCCAAGATGGATCGTCCTGCAACAACAAGATTATCAGAAAATAAAAAGAAAGATGTGCCTTCCTGAATCAAAAAATGTAGCGTTTAATATATAAACAAATCACAAGAAAACTCAAGCAATCATTGACTGATCACGGCAGGCATCATGGCAATGTTTGAAACTGTAATTTATTTATCAATCTTTGTTTACAAATGTTGGATAGCATGGCGGTGCAGAATACTCCAGCATAGTGTACTACGTAAAATAAAGCACTTATGGTAGCATAGGATGTATGATGGTAGTTTGAGAGATACAATAAAAATAATGTAATAAGAGATCAATGTGATATGCTTCACTAGGAATGTTAAGAAGGTTTTGACATGTAGAAGGAGGGATGAAAGAAGAATGACTGCACAATTATATAGAGCAGAAGTGAATGGAACAGTTAGTAATGACGACCTAGGCGAACATACGAGTACCTTAACCAGGTAGATGAGGTATCAAAGAGAGAACCGTGTCAAAAGTAGCAATAATAAACGAGCTTGTATGAAAGAACTAATGCGGGTAAAATTAACGAGAGGTATGCCAAGATCGTAGCAAGTGGAGATCTATAAGGAAGCGTGATGTATGTATGTAGATACATAAATAAATAAATAAGACGACATCTTATACTTTCACCTACCATCGTATTAAGTAGATTTAAGCACTTATTTAATACGGATATCAGAAAAAAGAGGAATTACAAATACAATACTTAAATACTTGTAAATAACACCCAGATACCACCAGATCACCGGGATCACTACCATCTGCACCATTGAACCCGTTAAATAATTGCTATATAATGATATTCTAGTCA
This sequence comes from Heortia vitessoides, assembly GCA_020976665.1. Taxonomy (NCBI): domain Eukaryota; kingdom Metazoa; phylum Arthropoda; class Insecta; order Lepidoptera; family Crambidae; genus Heortia; species Heortia vitessoides. The sequence goes on along the minus strand of JACJUM010003085.1, from coordinate 6,602,529 downwards.
CATATTTAATTTTTCTAAGAAAAAAAAATCTATTTCTCTAGGAGTTACTTCAGATTGGGAAAAGTTAGCAGGGGAGTAAAAATAGCCGACATGCCTCACCTCCAATGCATTGCACACGCACTTCTGGACGTCGTCGAAGCACAGAACCGGGTTGCTTGTAAACTCTTCGCCCTCCGTGTTGATCTTCCTCACCAGCTCCGAGTGGCAGTTCTCCGGAAGACCCATAATAGGAGGCCGATTGGGAGACAGGTACAGGTCGCAGAGTTCTAGCGCCGACGACCGGAGGTTGTCGAGAACTGCTTTCGAGGAGTGGGGAGCATCTGATAATAAAAAAAAATATACCTAATTTTAGCCGTGTTGTACCGACAGAACAATAATAGAACCAAGTGTCGTAAGAGGCAAACTAAAGTACCAGAACCATAAATACAGAGGGCAGTAATAGGCAGCAGCATTCCCGTCGCGAAAACTGCGCTCTGCGATTATCAACACACATGCCCAGTGCGGCTGTTGTGGATAGAATTTTCCCTAAAGGCCTACGTTGGAGGCCTATGTCCCGCGTGGACTTCCAATGGCTGTAATGATGATACCTAATTTAGTTATATAAGGTATTGTAACTTAGGGTATTATACAAGTTTTGCTATAGATAAAACGGATTGGCAAGTTGAAGTGGTAGCAGGGCACTTAGAACGTAGAATCGATGACGGATGGAGCCGCGAAGTTCGGCAAGGTGGACTGACGATCTGACTAAAGTCACAGGATTGCGCTGAACGTAGGTCGCACACAACCGGGTCTATTGGAAATCACTTGTGGAAGCCTATGTCCGGCAGTAGACGACCTACGGCTGATAAGATGGTGATGAGGCTTTAAGATCTGTTTTAATTGCTAAACGTGAACAAAATTCTTGTTTGTTTTTGATTAACATATCTCTTTTTGATCTGTGATTCGTATTGTGGGTAGTTAACTATTCTTCGTTGTAATACGTTTCATTTATTTTTTTGTTTGTAATATATCAATACATATAAATAAAATTGGTGTGTCTGTTTTTGTATACTAAAATAACTGCTTTTTACTAAATACATGCATGCATGTATACACAATACATATAACAAAATAAGATTTTTTTTTATTGTTAGTCTATCTGTCTGTTTGCTTGAGGTAATCTCTGGACGGCTGGGCCGGTTTCGATGAGACTTTCACTGGCAGATAGCTAATATAACAAGGATTAGCTTAGGCTATTTAAAATCATACTACAAATAATAAGAGTAGAGCGTTAATCAAAAACTTAGCAAAAACGGGCGAAACATCGTATATTTTTGAGAGCTTTCGTTGTAACAGCTACGTTGGAAACGTGAAGATATGCAAAAATAAAAAAGGCGGGCAATTTTTCGTTTTTAAAAACTATGTTGCCTAAAGTCACTGTTTCACGTGAACGGAGTCGCGGGCACAGCAAGTTTTACAAAATAATAAAAATTAGCTCTTCAATTAAAAAAATAAACTAATAATCATGAGAAGACATTAGATATATTGTATGTCTACAACCTGCATGGATCACGAACACGATCCTACAGTACTATTCAGATGACTGCGCCTGTCCACCTAGTTGGTGGACGTCCTACGTAGCGTTAACTGGCGTATGGTCGCCATTCTAGAACTTAACGTTCCCATCGGCCATTGGTTATAAACCCCTAGTGTATGTATATGTTAAGACTTATTATTTGGACGAAACTCCGAGTTCAGTTTTAGGCTAGGTAGACTTTAATAACTTACCTGCTTCATTTAACTCTATTTCAAGCAAGTACTGTGCATTGGACCTCCAAGCTGTGGACGCTCTAAGGAACTTGAGTGATCTCGACACTTCTTCTGACACTTTTTCCGTATTACTAGTATTTGAAGCACCTATAACATAAAATTTGATCCAATTGTATGTTCCTTTTGCCTAAAAAAATACTTAAAATTGGCTGATGCGTAAAACTTTACATGAAAACGCTGGTTAGAATTCTGACAGAATTCATAAGTAACCAAAGACCCAATAAGAACACTGAGTAATATAGAACAATTATGGTAATTAAGTATATATTTTTTTAAAGGTTTCCAAGAAAAGTATTGTACCTCAGAAAATTGAACAATTAGATCGCTTTTCATTTACTAGGATCCGTATGTAATATAAAGTACTACTACAACATATTTAAACAGCGATACAGTTAGATTTAATAAATGAAAGAAAAATTAAATCAGACGTCACATGTATCATGATAATAATATTAATTTAATCACATTTTCCCACACAATTTTAACGTCCTTTTAGTTTCGACATTCCTCAGAACTAACGGTGGATACGGGTTTCTTTAGAGATAACTTAAACAAACAGCCAAATTATATCTTTATATATCTATAGTAGTAGGTAGGTAGCCTATAAGAACAGGCTAAACCTAGTTTAGGTACTTAAGCATCAAAATGCATTTTAGTTTAAGTTTCCTTTTGTTGAATAAAGTTATTATAATTATTATTATTAAATGTGTGTATACTTAACATATTAAGTAGGTACAATTTTACTTTATAATATGGGTTTTTACCCCCCAAAGATACCTTTAGGGCCAAAGTCGCCGGTATTTACTGTAATCCATACATGTTGTTATTACCTTCTTGTGGTCCCAAGGTCGCTCTTCTGGCTTGAATAATCCTAGTCAGATACTGCAGTGAAGACAACTTTTGCCGGTCCTGTAGCTCCCACTCACCAGCGCTGTCTCTCGAATGCTAAAAGATCAATTTCGTAAATAAAAAAAAATCAAAATGATTTGAATGTGTACTCTATGCTTTCGATATTGCAGCTTTGTGACAGGCTAATCACTATATAGCATGAAACAAAGGCGCTTTCCGCTGTCTGTCTATCTATGTATGCTTAGATCTTTAAACTGAGCAACTGATTTTGTTGCGGTTTTTTAAATAGATAGAGCGATTGAAGAGCATGGTTTATTTGCATAATATAGTAGAGAAATATTAATAATTTTAAGTTTCTAATGTATGTCTTATATAAACATCATTTTTGTGATAACATTGCAAACGCTGGCTGAACCCGACGAGACAGATTAAAATTATGTACTACAGGTACACATTAAATAGGTCTACAAAAAGTCCGAGATGGTATATTTCCATCTCTTGAGTATATATAGCCTACAATAACGAATTTTGCGGCGGGTCGCTAGTGTAGTATAAGTATATGATGAACTCGGACTCAATACAAATGATATTCATTGTGTTGGTTAAGAATCAAGTCAAGGTACTTCATCGCCAGAATATCCATTATTCAAATAAATGTCTTTAACAATTTTTTTATGAAATTTAACAATTATTATTAAATAAAAAATTATGTATGAATCTTACAAGTTTCTGTATATCCTTCTGAACAAGATCCAATGTAGCGTCCAACTCATCGGCATCCCCACAACATCTCACCACGAGAAGGAACAACTCTGATGGTAGATTTGAGTCGCGGCAACACTATAATTAATAATAGTGTGATGAACAAACAGACTGACAAAAATTTTGACCACATCTTTGTCACTCTAGGTCTAGGCAACGGTTGCCGTCATATAGCCGAAATGTTAAACATAGTATGTATTATAAAAAGTTTAAATATACCCGTTTTAATGCCGTAAATAAACAGAATCAGACAACATTTTAAAAAGTCTGTTGAGTTATCACTACGCTTGAAACGCATGTTTGGTTACAGTTCGGTGTTAGGCCGAACACCGAATATTTCAGTTAATAATTTTAATTACGAATTTATTTTAAGTTTGCAATTAGTTTATAACATACCTATCGCAAATATAATATATTACTAATTGTAAACTGAAAACAAAATATCATTTTATTGCTTTATTATGAAAAACACTTCAATTCAAGATCCCTCTAGTGTCTGGTGTGCGCAACATAATTGATCTGAGCGAATCTAATGTGAATTTATAATTAAAATATAAATGTTTTGTATAAATATTATTTTAATATAATGATTTACGTTTAGTACAAATCGAAGAACTATTTCATGAATCCTCATAAACATTACAAAGTAAATACTCGTATCTACATTGATGTATACATAACTAAATAGTAAACAATGAGGTTATCCACTCACAGTTCTGATTATAATTCTATTTATGTTGTCTGGGTCGCTCAATAGGTCGATCATCGGCCTCAACACCACCGCGGAGATCAACTCCACGAGTATTAACTTGAGCGCGTGACACTTCCACGCCTCTTCTGGTGCTATCAGGTACAACACCGCCTCGGATACTTCGCATAATAACGCTAAAAAGATAGGTTATCATGGTCAGAAGCCATAAAACGTCAACTGCTGGACATAGGCCTATAAAGGGGAAACTTGCACATAATTACCGCACTGGACAAGCTTTTTCACAATCCAGTCTTTATTTTCAAAATTGCAATTCTTTTCAGAAGAATTATTTCAGTATACTGTGATACAAAAACAAAAATTGTGTTTTATCCTTTTTACACTTGTTAAGAGCAATATATAATTTAATACTTCGCATAATAACTAAAAAGATAGGTTATATGATCTTCATAGAAGCCACAAAACGTCAACTGCTGGACATAGGCCTATAAACACAGGGCAAGCGTGACGGCAATTGCAGAGCGTAGCTTCGCGACAGGAATGCTGCTGCCATCCCCGTCCTGTATCATTTGAGCTACTGCTCCGAGTGGATACTATCATCTATCGGTTCCGGTACCTCAGTCGCCTCTAGCAACTGATACAGGAGGTACTATTCTACTCTGCCGGTACCACACGGCTAAAGTATAAGTCACTTTATTGCATGTACGCTCATTCAAAACTAATTGAACTTAACGACTTTTGAGCGCCGTTTTATTATAGTAGTGATTTTATCTTTGAATACAATGGATCTTGATGTTTTGAGCGCTGACTATATAGCTTACTGGCTTATACAGTACTATCTCAGACCTATAATTCTGATTATTCGTAGTGATCTTACAAATGAGAAATTAAAGCAACATAACAAGTAACAAACTCTCAATAAAGCACTTATATAAAGGGTAAATATATAATCCAAAGCCTTATGAGAATATATAATACATAATTGTGGTTTTAAATTGAAAATTGCTGTGTCCTTTTTAACTTAACTTTAATAAACGCACCCTTTGCTTCTCAACCTAAGCTTTTTGTTAAAAGTGTGCTTCACAATGATTTGTATGACTAAGACTGTCGTTTGTTCTTTCATTAATTACTTTAGAATTTTTTTTATTATTCCAGGTCGACAAACAAAACCTGAGGATCTAAAGACGCTTGTAATATCACAAGGATATCACTAGCGCATTCCTAACCTTGTGACTTGAAGATGTTATGTAATATTACCCAGTATTTCACTGCTTCTCCCAACCGGTACACAGCAATCCGAATAATGTTATTAAGTGTTTATACCAATGCAGGCCTTTGTATAAAGATCTACCTTATGTAAACTAAATTTGAGATTATGTTTAAGAATAATTTATAAAAATTGCTAAAACCCATGTTTCATTTTGCCACTAAGAATCACATCTTATAGGTATTTAATTGACAATTATAAGTGTATTGCCGTTTTTTTGTAAAACTGCACCCAATCTAGCACAACGTTATTTCAATTTCAATATACGGATATATTACTTACCATATTCCTTCTCAGCGTCCATACAAAATATATCTCTACAAATCTGTCTGTCCTCTATCGAACATTCTAAATCGAAAAATAGATCTAACAAAGTTTTGCCGTTTAAATTTTCGGAACTATCGTAAAATTTGGATTTACCAAATGTTTGGGTATCTGAAATAGACACGAATAATAATAAAACAGACGTAGTTTTTGACTTTAAATATTAAAGAAAATTAGGATGACACTAGACTGGTTGATATGTCATTATTGTTCACTGGTAACTGCTGACTGACTGACTGGCTGGTATTTTAGCTTTAGATTCTCAAGACACGATTCAGCTTAAAACAGCTGGTATAAAGTCTAATGAATTCCTATCCGTACCACTGTCATAATAATGCAGTTCCCGCCAAAAAAGTTACTACATATAATCTTGCTCTACGCATGCGCGATACGGAAAGTTACCTACGGGAATGGACTTAATAAAACCCAATCTGCCCAATGCGAAGACTTTATCACGACCCTTAGGAACTCTAGGTCTTCCGAGAAATAAGTCTGAGTCTCCTGATCTATCCTATAACTTTCGTTTTTGCAAAATTTTATACAAATCTGTTCAGCAGTTCCAATGGGAAAGAGCAACAAACATACATATGGATGTATGGAATATGGACTCACAAACTTCATGTTTATACAATAAGTAAGGAATAAGGATTTCAACAATAACTTACCTGGAGGCCAAGATAAGTCTGTCTCACTTTTATTGCGTCTGTGCGTTTTCTTCTCATCTGATTTCTTCGGGCTAGGCTTAGCTGTACCATTGGTTACCTCTTTGGCACTCAGCAACTGTATGTGTTTTAGTCTGACTTTGGACTGTTTATACAGCTTCAAGTGAGTTGTCAGCACTTCAGGAAACTTAGTGGCTAGGAGGTGGATCCAATCCACACTTTTTACCCTGTTGTCATTATTGTATGAGTTTGTGACCTGACTTTGTTAGGAACAATATTTAAATAAATATTTTTATGTGTAATCAACATATAGTCTTTAAAGGATGGCCAGATGTAAATAATTGAAACACAATAACACTTTTAGCAGGTTATTAACAATATTTACTTAAAATGTGTCAGTAGATGCTTTTATTATGTATAGGAAAAAAAGAACATAGTACACCTATAAAATATACTTTATATACAGTCCAGAGACTGGACAAAAGTACTGGAGGTATGAAAATCAGCATAAAATCCCTGATTTACATACCTTAAAATACAGTTACTGTAGTGATACTTAACAATGTGTACTTAATACAGTTATTGTAGTGAAATTAATAGGTAAATCCGATACTGCCATGTAACAAAATTTCAAAATACATAACAATAACTGACAATTTTATAAAGGCACCTCCATGATGTGTTCTAGTGTCATAATACAAAAAAGCACTTTATTATAATAAAGTTGCATGCAATGCCCTTTATCACTTTTTCAATCCAGTCTTCATTTTCACAATTGTAATAATTTTCAGAAGAATTGTTAGTTTTGCTTTCATTTCAATATACTGTGATACAAATACAAAAATTGTGTTTTATCTTTTTTACCATTATTTCATGCAATATTTAATTTAATACCCACATAAATTTTTCATGATAATAATTTAGTTTCACTGATAATTCAGACACAAACATCAAAAGACTGTGTATGTGACAAATAAAATAAAATAATGTAAGACTTACCTATTAGCTACATTAACACCAGTGGCCAGCACCAATCGTTTAATGGCATGTGTAGTGAACTCCTCATCATTGGTCAAAATTTCATACCAAGGAGTCACATAATCATTAACAATTATATTAATAATTTCATTTATAAAAGAATCCACAGTCTCACTACCAGTGATTCTGTTATCAAACTTTGGCAAAGGAGTATTGCTTTGGAATATATCTAGAACCTGAAAAAACAAACTTGTTTGAGTATATTTCTCATTAAGAAAACATAATTGTATGAATAAATAATTATTTTTATTAAAACTGTTCATACCTTGGGCAACTGAACAGAAAAATTAGTTTGTTGAAGAGGATCATCAAGGCTATCTAAATCCTCTGAAAATATTTTCCTGTGATCATACTTGAGATACAAAATTGTAGTCACACTAAAAACATATAAATAAGGGGTCAGGTAAAGAACTTTTATTGAAAGATTAAATAAAATATTAAAATGGAAAATAATTAATTGGTACCATTAAATTTTACTTATGCAGCCTCATACTAAACTTTTAAAACCAATAATAAAGGCATATTCAACTAAATGTTGTGTGAGGGTTGGTGTTATTTTAGTTATCTGCACTAAGCCTTTGTAGAAATATAGTAATACATTTTTTAAACATACTCAAAAATTACGTCATTAGGACCATAATAGAAAATATAACTAATCTTGTGTATAAATATAAGAAATAATTTACTTTACACTTGATCTATGCGGCCACCAGACGAAATACCGACACTTTAGAAATTTATGGGGCCTACATTTGAATTTTGTACTGTAACCTTAATTCCAGATTAAAGTGTTTAATTTAATATTTCAGTATATATATTCTACGAGTATATAACGGATTATCACTTACCCAAAGCAAAATGTGGCTAAAAATGTAAGAAAATACAAATACCATCCAACACCCAGAAGGCTGGTTATTATTATAGAAATAAGGCCAAACCAACTAATTATTCTCCGAGCCATACTGTTGCGTAATATATTTCACTAGGGTACACCATAAATTACGCTAATAGATTAATTAAAAACATTAATTTGTGCTAAAACAACAAAAAATAAAGTGAAAACAAACTTGACAATCTTGACATAACACTGACAGACGACATTCTACTTTTATAGATACAACGGATTGCAATGCAACGGACTTCTTATTTGCAATCTCAATAGAATACCAAAAATCCATACTAGAATTATAAAAGCAGTTTGTCTGCTCGTTACGTTTTCTCGCCTAACCCGTGTACTTAAAGGATTAGTATTAGTATTAGTTAAATTTACCATGTGATTAGCTTTATCCCTAGGAATGTGCATGAGCACCATTTGAATTTCTACCGGAACGCGGTACAACGTCAAGACTATGTGGATTAATTAATAAGCGAGGATGACTCAATGTTTGTTACTCTTTTACGAAAAAATTACTTAACTTATTTCTTGGTACTTGCTAATTATAAGTAGCATCAGTATGACAAATATAAAGCATATAATATAATTAATTAAAGGAACAAATGCAATCGCAAAAGGTCGCAGATAGTCGATAATGTAAATTTCTATTCACTGTTACACATTTTTATTAATTGAAATCTATTATTAAGAAGTATTAAATATTATAACCCGTAGTACGCACTTTAATGAATTGATTTGATGACAGCTAAGCCATAATACCAAAGGGCGGACAAAGAAGATAGGAACAAACATAGAATAAGGTCAGAAATAAAATTTTACAAGGTAACAGCGTTTTTTGGTTTATTGAATACAGGATACAACACAATACAAGTACTGTTTATACAGTAGGTACATACAATTAAAAGAGCCTTGAGACTACCTAATAATACTAGAATAATTAATTTATTGTCAAACATGTCAAATAAATAATTTGATCATGATTTTGGTGATGCTCTATTTTTGTTTTTATACACATGCTATGGCTCCCTAATAAAGTACACTATAATTTAAATTAAATGCATTTTCAAGGATCCCACTACAGTCATTAATTTTCAATTTCATGAAAGATAATATTTGATTAAATGTAATCCAAGAGTTACAATAACAGTTCATTGTTATGATAATATATTAAAAGTGCATAAAAATACAATATTAATATTATCCAATTCCGTTGTTTATGATTATTATCATACATTGTGTACCTATTCAATATAATTTACAATAGAAGAACAATAGTAGGAATATATTCTACAGGGAGGACTAATTATTATAGACACAGATCGAAGAATTCAAATGTTGCGAATCTCTTTCATTTTTTTTTTACTTACCAGTAAGATACAGAACAAATACAGCGTTTTAAAGGTATATCACAAGATGTCTAAAGTGATAATTCCCATCATTATTCGGACACAGTTTCTAAATTAACTTGGCCATGTTTCGTTTTATAACATTATTATTGTTTTAATGCCATAAAAGTTTTACATTCTGTTTCTATGACTTTATAATATTACGACGTATTTTCGTTCGAATTTACCGTAACTAAGATAATACGGATTCAAATTAATATTTTCCTATAATAACGGCCAAAATGGATTGATTTATCATCAGGCATTCAAATACAAAGCCTTGACTAGCCATATTACGAAGTAGTTGAACACATCACAAAGTGAAACTATTATAGCAACTAGCATATACCAAAACATATGTATATAACCTATATAACAGAATAATAACCCTAGAGACCTTGTGTTATTTCGATAAAACATTATATACTTGCTTATTCATAGTTATATCGTACATGTACACACTCATTTAAGTTGTTAATATTAAATGTTATTGCATAGTTTTTGACACAATTCAATAAGGCAGTATTGAATAAGCTTCGTCGATGTGACAAAACAAATTCCATAAACAGATGTAGCAATAATATAGCTGTTCCATTTTCTATATTACAATTAGACATTATTATCACATAGTTTTAAACTCTAGATTAAGACAAAACAGTTTTTTATTAGAACTCAGTTAATTGACCACTCTAAGGTGCATAGAAGACGGTGAAATAAGTATTTAATCATTTTGTTTTTAACTGCTTGTAAAACTGTTATTCGCAAATAAATATTGTTTCGAAGAAATCATTAAAATCAATAACGAACAATCTGCTGCCAATACTGACAATCTCGAGAGTGGAATAAAGGTCCATACAAAAGTAACTACATACAATTTTTCCTACAATAAATAGTTAAATGAAGCATTATTGCTTCCGATTGCCCTCGACCCATAAAACTTGCTCAGATCTATCCTTATTTGTGCACTTACTATAACGCGTAATTTAGATTGGTACGTCTAAACAAATTTTATATCATTTAATAAAGTAGATTTTAAATTAGCCTCAATAAAAACTTATACATTTCTTTAATTTTATTTTCAAAAAGTATTTTCTAGGTGGTGACGATCGTTCTGCAAAAAAGGTGGCCATATTACATTTTTTTTATTAAACCATCTTAAAAAAAACTAATATTTCTACAGCTTCATTTTCATAAAAAAATACAATTTAAAGCAATTACCAGTGTATTGAGATATAAAGTACACAAAACGCTGATAAATTAAGAAAATATTTCAAATTACCACAATCGATATTAAACTCCGAGACCGTAATCGACAAATTTGTATAGATTAATTTGTCGCTTCGTGTACCATCTTAATACAAAAGTCGGAATGAAACGAAAGGAACACCAATAAAGCATCTGATGGCCGCATTCATAAATGTATGCCAGTGCACGTTAACCAAGCGCGGATATTCTGATACGGTTCTACAACACACATGTAAATACATTCGGTGAAACCATCTCCATACTAACACGCTTTGCAACCGGTTGTTGACAAGCATTTACTCCATACACGGGTCATATTAAATAACCCTGTGGCGACACAGCACAGGTACCAACAACAAGCAACAAATTTATACTAATTTTATAGAGAGGAAATTGTGTATTTTTGTTGGTAACGAATAGTCACAAAAGCTACTGAACCGGTTATGGAATTCCACTTACTAATAGAAAGCTACAATCCAGGAATAACATAGGCTGTATTATCATTAAAAATAGAGAAACGTTGTTTGTATTTTTATATGTATGTAACAATTAAACTCGCAAACTATTGAACCGATTTCATAAACTCTTTCACAAACAGAAAGTTACATTAACATAGAGTATTATTAGTATATTTTATCTCTATATTCTTACAGGAAACTGAAATACACGGGTGAAACCGCAGAGCGCTGCTAGTCACATAATAAATGTAAGCGCGATGCAGGATCGTATACACCACTATTAGCGCCATCTATTTGTTGGTTAGGTACTATCTGTAGCACGTGCCGCCACAACTCCATATGCCTCCTCTACACTACTCGCGAAGACGAATAGGATAGTGTAGAGATGCACTTCGGCTTACTTCGTCAAACTTTACTTCGCCTCAGGTGACGTCCGGGTTGTTGGTACCAAGTTAAAGGGCTCGAAGTTCGGCACGTTATAGCGAATGAGCTCATAGCGAAGTTGAACAAGTGTGTAGTATCGCACTTCGAACTGTTGTTAAAGTATCTCGAGTCCTTCGAACTTCGCGAGTAGTATAGAGGAGGCAATACAGCAAGGTGTGGAATTAAAATTGAATTAACTAATCACCCCCCTCCCCTACCCCCACTAGCACAATGCTAAACAGGTATGACCGTCAGCTTACAATTATACATAATATACAATAAATTAATATTAGTACATTATCTATTATATAAAGTTACAACATACTCAACAAGAATATCAACAATGGACTTGATAGTTATTATTATCACTAAATAAATACATTATACATTTATAAGCTTAATAATTAACATTGAATTAAACCTGATGAAGGCTTTTGTAGCGAAATTCAAATAGTTATTACGATGTACAATACACCAAAATGCTACAAAATATATAACAAATTTGCATGTACACAAATTGCTTTGATAAATTTAAATTAATACAAGAACTGATTTAGAACTTCAGTCCTTTTCATCTTCTCATGTTGAAATGAGAGAAATATCGAATGTCTTTTAGGAGATTATGATATCATATTTAACCAATCTAAACGATGTCAGAACTAGATTCGATAAAATTTACATTATAATAAAACTAAAAGACAATTGTTTTAGTCCATTTCACGTGTGAATATTCCAGAACCTAAGACAATGTTAATTAGTAAGCCTAGTACAACAAAACTCGTACATAGATTAGTACATACACATGAGAATCAGGTAACACGAATGGCGACGTTCAGTCCAACACCATCGATGCAGATCTTGATCCCACTGTGAAGTCTTTGTATTGTGAGAATACACACAGCTGAAAATTAGAGAAATGTGAATAAGAAATTGAACATGAACAAGAAGAACTCGCTTATGTTACCATATATATATGAATGACTCTATAACCGTACGTGCCCCGCGGTGTGAGGGGACACGCTGAGATGACTAATAGGAGCAGGACCGACCAGAACGCCACCGACCGGAGCAGCACCAATCGGAGCGGCACCGACCGGAGCGGCACAGACCGGAGCGGCAAAGACCGGAGCGGCGCCGACCGGAGCGGAACCGCTCACCTAACAGTGCCTAAGCCAAACCTTGGCTAGAATGGCCATCATTGGGGACATTAATATGGGCAATATTATTATAAATTTAACAAAAAATGGCAGAGTGAGTCCGGGCATTTCAGTAAGGTTACTTCTACGAAAATAATGAGTGTGTAGAGCTGGGTTTGAGGAGTGACAGTGAGAGGGCAACTAAGGGAGGCATTTGTAGAAGCGTTATTTAATCATTCTCGATTTATTATACTGCATTACCTAATCAGTAGAGCATTGATACCGGCAGAATAAAGTAAGAAAGTAATTATAAGTATAGAATAAGAAATAAAAAATAATTCAGTGTTTTGTTTATAAATATATATTCTCTTGCTCTTGTTTATATCTTTATTTGGATACGGTACCCTTGACATTACCCAGTCATGAAACCTACGCAACACGCTAGTGTTCCAGACTTAGAAGAGAGCTAAAATACTGTACCATTAACTTTCCCGCTGATATTTTCTACATAGGCTGATTTCACTACATAGGTCGCTAGTATATCAAAGAAAATTTATCTAAGCAATATTGTGTGATATAACAATATTTATTATTATCGAGATATGGTCGAACTGAAACCGAAATCTTATCGCGAACGCGTCGTCTCATCAAGTGAGGTCATGATAACACGTTCGTGACCAAATTCAAGTTCCAAACAAAACACTAAGACATTCGATTATCAACTCTATTTCAAGAGTTTTATGGGTGAGTTAGGATTAATTTTAAAAATATTTGTATTCTGTATAAGGAAGTAGTTAGATATTTACTTGGAACTATTACAATATGAAATATTACAAAGTGAGACATAAGTGGATATGTAAATAGATTTTTATCTAAAGAATAACTTATTTATAGAATTTGTTCTATGTACTGTCAGTTTTCATTTAAATATTAATGAGTTAGTATTGTATTGAAAAGGCTGGACACATATATGTAAAACTTAAACACTTATGCCAATCAAAGATGGATTTATAACATAGTGATAAAGTAACTAGTTTTATAAAACATTATTTAAACGTTTGAACACATACATAGATAGCATTTCTTTATTATCTTTGTTTGTAATCGGCGATGTCATCAATTCTATCCTTTTAAATACATACTTTAAAAACAAAAAATCCATGTCATGTAATCAGCATCATCAGCCCTAAAAAACGTTCACTGAACATAGGCCTTCCCTTAAAATAATTTGCCCATATTAACCGCGCTGAGCGCAAGCGAGGTGGCAATAGCGGAGCGAAGTTTCGTGACTGGATTGCTACTGCCTATTCCTGCTCTGTTGCAGTTGTGCTACTCAATTTCGGGTACCTATCGTACTATCATGTAGTACCTCACGCCTCATGCCTCACGTACTGTCATATTATTATATAAGTAAATATAAAAAATAATTTTAAATGTGATAGACTAATAATTTACCAAACATATTTTCAGGTAATTTTGATCAATAGATTCTAATGGTTTATCCATTGGGTAGGTTTACATTTAAACTTCAAAAATGTTTTAAGTCATTTGGAACTAATGTAACAATGCTAGTTGTTACATTAGTTCCAAATCCAAGAAATTCATGCTAACTGGAAGCAGTATTGTACTGACAGAAATAATGCACTAAGAATAAGTTTCAGAGTCCAAACCATTCGAAATGATAAGTACTATAGAAAAATAATAACTGAATACAAGTATTTCCCATCAAAATACATTTCATTTTTTAATGACTAACCTTATCTTTAAGTTGTTGACACATATGTAGTGCAGCTGTTAACATAAACAGAACGTCGCTCAGCCATGGCACAGCACAGTCCGCTTGACATGAATCAATCCGCATTGTACCATGGACTGAACTCAACTGGTATGCAACAAAAATCAGTTTATGTGACTGAATGTAGAATGATATTGCCAGGTCTTCAGGTAGATTCGGTGAAAGTGCTTTCTGCAATTTAACATATATACTACATTAATATAGAGCTCCCTTTTGGTTTATATATAATATTTCAGTCAACTTTTGATCTGATTTAATATTTGGGTAACTAATATACATTATACTTTGTGGACAAGAGACTGATATGGGTTTTGATGCCAATTTCACAAATTGGCAAGGTTGCAATGTGTAAAAAAAATAGTTGTTTTGCTTTTTGTAACACTTTACGATAATTACATGAGAATACTTACCATATTTCTACTTTTCATAAGCTCATCGATTGCTTTTTTCTTGGGTAAAACTAAAGCAGTGCGTGCCCTCTGAAGCGAACCCAATAAACATTGAATTATATGTAAAACCTCTTCAGAAGATCTGAAATATAACATATCAAAACTATATAGCTTTTCCATGATTTGAAAATAAAAGTTTTTGTGCATCCACATTAGTTTTGCTTTTTTTTAATCCACTTAAACCTATGTGTTTGGTTGAGTTTTTATTTTCAGCAAATAAAACAGCTTTTAAACTATCATCTTTAAAAGCTACATGAATTTAGTATATTAATCAAGTATCTTCCATATCCTTTGATGAGCTGTAAGAATGAATATACCTGAATATATAATGTTTGTCGACATTATCTATATAACCAATTGCCTGCTGGAGATGGTTAGCTGCATCTTGAATCTGTTGCAATTTCCATGGCCCATCCTGATTAATTGATGTACGACATATTGTGTGCAACTGCCGCAGCACTTTGAAGCTTATATCCTACAAATAAAACACATTTATCAAAACAAAACAATTCATAATCTAATCTTATATAGTGCTATAGGATATAATATAATTATAATAACCCATTAATTGGCTTAAGCTATCGAATTACAACAGTTTTATTCATAATTAATTATCACAGGTTTTTATCCAGGCTTTATTCAGTTTTGAAATGATCCAACATATAATAAATAAATAACAAACTATGAGTAAGGCTAGTAAAAATTATATTGAAAAAATAAATTATTGAACTCAAGAAGATGGAACTATGCCAACTTAAAGAAAGTCTTCTTTAACAGCACAAGTAATTGTAATAATAAAGGCATTCTACCTGCATTTCAGTCACATTATCATGCAGTTTTAATGGAGGATGTGTATATAATTTAAACCAATTCTTATCCCGAGAATAGAAACACATTTTTCTCATGCAATCACACTCATAGAAGAAGCTTAGTAAATCTAGATCATAATAAAATAGCCTCTGCATAAGAATAAAGATAATAATGAACAATGATACTCAATTTTAATCGATCATATAATATTTTTATGAACAATAGATTAATATTGATCTCAAAGCCAGTTGGTAATTGAGGTTGAATAGTGTATAAGATAAAAAAAAAATAAGGACATTTTGTAAAGCAAAAAAATCTATATATTAATTTATTGCTTGTAATATTAACAGCACAAATGATAAGATGTCATCAAATTTCTACTCTTCATAAGCATAATAATTTTATTCAATCAGTAAAATAGTTCAAGTGAACTTACTGCATGGGTGATGCTGTCGCCAGTGAGAGTCACTATACACTTTAGCTGTTCAGGCTGTGATGTCAGAATAAATTTATCTTGCTTCTGCCCTTCGTTGCCATATAAGGGCACCGGAAATCTATGGGCGCACTCCTAAAAAACAAAATTTATTTCAAACTTGCCTAAACCATTTATAAATACTTAGCAATTTTACGTCAGTAATTTATCAATGATACCTACTACTAGAACTGTGTGCAGCTGATGTAAAATAGCATGAACCTCCTCGCGTAATACCCATTCAAACTCTTCTTTCTGAAAACAATAAACCCTATGAATAGTAAATGAAGTATTCTTACAAATAGAAATGAACGGATGTCCATAATCTTTTACATACCAAATTTGCGGCCTCTTCCTTTTCGTTGTCGCTCATTATAACCAAATATTATTAACAAGCAATTATTAAAATGCTATCACTTAATAAATATATTATCGTTAATCGCCCTTCTTACCTATATTTGATTAGTGAAATGAAGATTGAAATATTAGTGCAGGGTAAAAAAGGGGGTGAGGATGAGCGGGGGCATGTGGCACTGGCACTTACTTATTTGACACTCATCAATTCGTTCCAAATCAAATGATATTTTCTTTAAACCATACAAGAAATAAGTGTTTATAGATGTTATTTATAATTAATATACCATATTCCAACTTATTTTTTCTGGGTAATATATGCAAATTAATGTAATAAACGAATGAAAAAAAAACAAAAAGAATTAATTAAAATAAGAGTTAGACGTATAAAAAACGTTTAATAAAGCTGGCCACCGAGAAAGGTTTTAATTATATCATACTCAAATTTTTATACTTAAGTAAGTCGCTGGCTACGTAAAAAGATGGTTTCTAAAAATATTATTTTGGATCAGTGCGTCATTTAAACGCAAATTGTATTCATAAAGTCAACCAACCTTTTTTTCAGAACACCAGACTGCTGCAAACACCTTATTAAAGTAGTAATCAATGTTTTAAGATTTAAACTTACAATATTTGATCATGTTCCCTAACATTTTGACGACGCTTTATACTAAATTAGAAAATAATCTAAAAAATGCAGGTTTTATTGCAGGGTAAGAAATATTTTTATAACTATTGTTATTGTTTTCTTCCGAGAATACAACTAGTTTGCTTTCAAAATTAATAAAAAATCCTAAAAAGGTGTTATAAATTATTAAGTATCGCTCTAGGAGTTACTCTTTTTAATGTGACTCCTGGGGTCTAAGGGAACCTTATCAACATGATTTGAAGAAATATTACCAGTTAAAATTTAGTTAGTTTTAATACTGTTTTTCTGCTGCATATTTTATATTCGGAACAAACTTAACACAAATCTAATATTTTCAGGAAATCTGGCCGTCATATGAAATTTCCTTATACATTTTCTGCAAAAGTTGCACAATTCCCTTATTTTCATTACATGAAAAATAATTATATATGGATGTATTATCCTCTTGGATTAAGCACTGCATTTTATGCTTTCGTCAAAATTCATAAGCTTGTTAACTCTGAAGAAAGTAAAAGAAACTGGGCTGAAACGCAAAGAAAGGCTGCTGAGAAGGAACATCATGATTAATAAATCCAAATTTATGTGATCAAGAACTTATCATTGAAAGTTATTTTATCGACAAACCAGTTTCTTGAAAACTATTATCACTGACACTTAAATTACACGCTTTACATTAACGACTTTGATTTCAGATATCATTGGCCAAAACTATACAAATTATCAAGCCATGGGAATTAGGTATTATTAGGCGGTGAAATTTGATAACGCATAACGATGTTGATAAGCTTTCTTAAGTTACTTATTCATTTAATATAGCAAATAACACTGTTTGATAAGGACTACACAACAACACAATTTACTACATAATAAAATCAAGTCTAAAAACTAATACAAAAAAGTGAAAAAGTGAATTTTATAACCAAGTTAGTTTTTTTATTCGGATATACAGTCATGGTTTTATTTGCCATTCGATATTATAGTCATATAGTGAATTGTCAGTGAAATAATTCATCAACGAAAAGGACCTTCGATGAAATGGCAATTGAGAATGTTTATAAATGAAATAACCTTCGATAAAAAGTCTGATTTACATAATGGATGTTTAAATCTATTATCCTTTTAACAAAGTAATTAAACTCTTGAAATAATTGTGGTGTAGTATTTTATTTATTTTATAGCTTCTAATATATTAATTACAAACTTTGCGATTCAAATGTTTTACAACGTGAATCATGTCATGTGATGCCAGAAATATAGTAATGTTTTTCCCCAATCACCCATCACCTATACGGTACGTAAGTAACCACGGCTAAGATTTTCTAGAGTGGTAGGTAAATTCAATCCCCGGTGGATGGACGGAAAACACCACAATCTCAAAAAGGATTGTTATAACATTGCAGGTATTTTGATCCTACCCACGATGACAATACTTTTCTCGGGGTTGATTTTAAAATATTATTCTACAGAAATAAAGCTATATAATCAGGGTTTTTATTCAACACATACCGTAGCTATTTACTCAGATTTTTTATATCTTTCCTAGAGCGACCTCTATATTCAAAGTGGAAACGTTGTATATATTTACTGCATGGTGGCAATATAACAACCTAAAAAATACAAACGTCAATGTCAAAAAAGTCGAATCTGTTCATGTTTGTAGTACTAATGTAAAATTTTGCAAGTACGTTAGTCATTTATGATATTTTAAGAATTAATAAGAAAAAGTAAGATCAATAGAGACAATTTTGGATTTAAGTTATGGTAAACGAACAACTTCAATTATATTCGTCACTGATTCAGATACCTACCTACTTTACATGAAAACATTAGTTTTTGATGGTTTAATCGGATCGAATTTGAAAAATGCGTATTACGTTTTTCATTTACGAGCAAAAGTGATTGCGTCTTAAAAGTTGAAGAATAACCGTGATGTGGGTCAAACCCCAAGAAGTATTTCTAAAGACTGCGCTGTGGTAATATTAAACATATTTTGTAAATTATATCAAATTGTGAAAACTCATAGTAAATAGATGACGAAAATTTTTGTTTGCTTTAGGGATTGCGATGAGACAAGCCTGTATTTTGTCTTACAAAGACGAAAGGGGCATGGCAAGTCAAGAGGCTTATCTTCTTTGTTAGTGGGTACTTTGGACAGTGTTAGAGACACAAAACCGGCGCCGTATAGGATACTTCATCAAACGCCCAACTCTGAGGTTTATTATGGTAAAGAAACATTTTTTTTTCTACACTATTTATTTCTAGACTTTTAGTAACATTAAATATTAGCCATATTCATGTATTACCCATAGTACTATGTTGAATTACTTTTTACCATTGTTAAATTTACAGTGATAGCCACAGCTTTAACAGAAGCAGAAATACGTCAAGATTGGCAGTGGCTTTTCGAAAATGTTTGTCCAACATTACACTCTTTTGATACAGAAGATGAGGTCACTGAGTTTGTTTGTTGCAAAATCAATTCGGTCATTGCCACCGAACAAGATAATTTAACTGAAGGTAATTAGGACATATTAGTTAATCTTGTAAGAATTTTGAATGAAAACTATGATATGATTTTTAATATTTCAGATGAGGATACACTGACTTATAAAAATGTTGACTATGAGTTCCATCAAAGATTTGGTATGCCTAAAGATGAAAAGCTAGTTTGTTATTATTCCTGCAGGTAAGTAAAATGCATGAACTATTTAAAATTTTAATATCTGCGTTTAATAAGAATTTTGAAAAAAAAATCCTTTCATAGTTACTGGAAGGGAAAGATGCCAAGGCAAGGCTGGATGTATCTGTCTGTACACTACATGTGCTTCTATTCATATATATTTGGTCGTAAAACAACAGTCAAGATTCGCTGGGCAGACGTTACTGAATTGGCCAAAACAAACAGCTTACTCTTTCCTGACTCTATAAAAGTAGTGACAAGGGATGGTGAACATTACTTCACACTCTTTCTGCGGAAGAATGAAACATTTGCATTGATGCAACAGTTAGCTAATATTGCTATGAAACAGTGAGTATTAATATATTTTTATGACATTATGTTTTCATTTTCTTTTGTATAATTTGATTGTATGTATCTTCCAATTATTATTGTAAACACATAACATTACTGTACTTAAATCACAATCATCTTTAAATTTAGCTTCTTGATATGAGAGCATTATATGAATTTAAAACATCAAACATATCGGTTAAATACTTGATATTCATTCATAGCAGAAATTGAGTTTTATCAAATGTATATTATTACACACAATGTGTGTTGCTGTGTGTATTTTCTAATTATTATGTTTATCCTCATTCAATTGACCTTTATCAGTTGCCAACTATTTGATTTCAGTATATTAATTTCATACAAAGTATATACTATTATTAGATAGAAAAGCAAATGTTTGCACATTGATTTTACAATAATTTGGTTCTAAATAATTATCTTCCATCCATCCTATAAATGGTTTATATGAAATATAAGTTTTGGTGCTATATTTTTATTGTTTATAATTATTTAAATAAAATTAAATAGTTAATACACATAACATTAAAATATCATTGCCTGCCATCTTTTAATCATCTCGCTACATATCATTTAACAAATATAAATTTCATTAAAATTATATTGTTGGATTACTCTGTTATTTAAAATAGATACCTTCAATTTACTTTTGTTATAGGTTGATTGATGATAAATCTGGCACTTTCAATATTGACAAAGATTTACTGACTAAGTTGAGCAAAAATGTACCAAAGAAGCCGTCTTTTCTGAAGAGAGACTTGGATGCGAAAAAACAGTCTAATCTATACACATTAAGGTTCAGATTGCCACAGAGTGAAAAATTGGATGGCACAGAGGAATGCACACTGTGGACTCCATACAACAAACGTCATAATTGGGGCCGATTGTATTTGTCACAAAACTTCATTTGCTTTGATAGTCGGGTAAGAGTCTTTTGCTACTATAATAAATATATCGAAAAAAATATCAGATAAATATTTCAACAAGTGATGCCCTGTGGTTTTAACCATGTTGCTCCCGTTCCCGTAAAAATAATAAATATCAAAAATAGCCTGAGTTACTCCTCACTATAATAAAATTCTCGTTAAAATTTTTTTTTGTGATTTCTATGTATATTTTCTTATGTATTTATTAGTAAAAAGCTGTTAACATGGTATTACAGAAAGATTCAATTGAATTTATATGTATAGATTAAACAGGTGTGTGGTTATTTCATTAATGATTTTAGTACTTAGTCAAATAGTTGGCATGTATAAAACAGAACAAAGCTAGTGTTGTGTCTGTGCCATTATTATTTTCCTTATAGCTTTTAATAGTACTTGTGACTAACAATGTTTTCTGTTGTGCAATTTATCATACTCTAATCTTTTACAATTATGTCTACTTGATTCATAATTACAATGTTGTAAAATGAGAGTATCTTTTATAAACGTACAGTTACACAAAGCAATGGATCAAGCTACACAAATCTTTATGTGCTAGTCAATGAGTTCAAAAATGACTGAAATTGCTTAGTTGTTTTAGTTATTTACAGTTCCTTACTGCTAACCTTTTATATGTAGCACTGATACCTTGTATATAATATACTATAATTAATGTTTGTCCATCACTGCATTGAGCTACGCTTTTTCGGATAGATGAACCGCCATCTGTCGGTTCCGGTACCTGAAATTATACAGTTTTTTGATGAGTTATTACCCATAATTTGCTCGTTGTTGCGTTTGGCCTATACAGTTTCGGGTCGATATACTGCCATCTATCGGTTATCATACCTGCATCGCCTTTCACGACCTGCAGTACAGAAGGTAGTATTGTTCTACTCCGATAATACCACTCGGCTTATTAGTTTGCTTTTGTAAATATTCGTAAAAATAATACGTTTTTCTCAATGCCAACATTCATCGAAATGAATTGGTCTCATTCATTGATTGTTTAAATCAATGTATGCATTTGTTATCTTATCACTGAGCTGCAGAACTAAGTCACGAGCAAGCAGGTGTTATTTACTCAACCTTTGTTGTGTTATTACATTCTGATTATCAACATTTGGCTAACAAGTTAGCATGCATATTCTCACACCATATTTGTCTATTGAATATTTTCTATATTAGTATTATGACGCCTTTGACAACTATCTTTGCAAATGGTTGGTCACTGGTTCTGTTCTATAGATTTGTTGGATATCAAACATCGTGCTCTATATGTTCTTCTTGCCTTGATCCCATAGTAAGTTTAATGGTGCATTGTGTTATGGGCATCAGGTAAAAGAGTAATTATAAATATAATATTTAAATACATATTTTCACACAGACGCAGGATAAACGCAATATTAATTGTATGAATCTTTACCACAAGATAGGAACACTAGCGAGTGTGCCTAATGTATGTCTGTGTGTATTAATTACTGCTAATCGGAATTCAATGATTCTTTGCATTCATTATGGTGACAGAAATATTTTTCGGAAATCTTCAATCTCTTAATTAATCATAACTTCTTTACAATCACTCTTAGTTAATAGATGAAACTTATGTCGCTCTTATTGATATATAGCGAACACACAGATAGGCACAGCGTGTGACTATTTTTTGTAGTGACATATAGACCAAAATTATGTAACTCAAATACAAATATATTTCCTATTCTAATAGAAACATCGTTATTCATTTGCAGCTTTAAACAAAAATATCGAATTTCTACTAAAATAATTTAAGAAGCAAACATGTCTTATAGTGTTCTGCCAGAATAGGTTTGCGAATGAAATGCCCAAGATCTAATGATTGCAAAAACTTTCATAAACTTTTTTCAGTTCATGCAGTTTTTATTTAAAAGTCCAATTTGTGAAGTTCATTGGCACAATTAGACTGGGATAATACTGTGCTAAAGTATATAAATATCTTTTTACTGTTTTTTTTCCACCCAAAGGTTGCCTGAAAGAGATCGGTGTATGCGATAAGGTCGCCGACTGTGCTGTCTTAATTCTATAATTAGTATATTTTTTTGTAATTTTTGAAATGGTGTATAATAAAGATTATTCTTTACCCATATGTTACAAATAATTGGGATTATTACAAATGAATTTGGGCTTTTCTATATAGGCAAATCTCTTATATATAATTAGCCTTTTCTTTTGACAATTAAGTAATACATTCATAACGATAAGGTTTTGATATCCATTCTAAATGTTCATGTTTTCACGTTTTATGTGGTATGTTTATATCTATGTCAAAGGTGTAACAAATATTAATATAATTGTTATAGTAATTGTCACGTTCGAGCATTCTATATAGACTCAGACATTAGGTATGTTTGGATTGTGACCATACTTTTAATAATAATAATATCATGCAATTACAAGCGGATATTATAATTTAATAGCGTGGGGTACCTGCAGAGTAGAAAAGTACCTCATCCTGTGCCGGGTGTCGTAAGAGGTACCGGAACCGACAAATGGCTTATAACCGGGACGAGCTTAGGTCAAATGCAACGGGACAGGGGGATGAGTGACAGGATGCCCGTCTCGAAGTTACAGTCTGCAATTGCCACCACACTTGTTCAGCGTCCAATTATGGCCAATTTTTCCCTTTCGTTTTAACGTTTTACAGCTGCTCTAAAGATTATGATTCAGTTAAGAACGATCTCTTCTAGGCAACCTTTGGATGGATATACAAAACTATATTGACCTGTTTTATGTGTACTTTAACTATAGATAAACGAACTTACCTATATTAATAGGCCTTCCCGAAAATGGGAGAAAGTTGACCCATAATTGCCGCACTGAGCAGGCAGTAGCAATCTCAAAGCGTAGTCTTGCGTCGAGAATGCTGCCAGCCATTCCTGCCTTTTTGTATTTGAGCTATATTATTTTAACTCACGGCCATTAATAAATTACATTAGATAATTAATCTTAGTGTTCTAAGACAATGATGCTATTTGAATATTTTTTATAGATTCGATGTCCAATTCTAGGTACGGAACCTGGTTCGCCTCACTATACCCCTTCGCAACGTCCACCAAGTGGAGCGAGCGGAGTCGGGCGGCACAGGCAGTTCGGGCGACTCGGGCAGCATTCTGATCACCACATCCCACCACACCAGCTTCCTCTTCGGGAATATATCCGACCAGAAATTCCTGGTGCACAAAATATCGGAGCTGCTTGCTAAGTTGCCTAAGTACGTTATTATTTATTATGCTCGTGTTTAATTGTTCTAGTATTTTAGTAATGGTCTGATTTAGTCCAAACAATGTGTTGATTAGTTCTTATTTAATTGTGTCGTATCGTATCAACAAGCTCGATTTTGACTGGATGTTTGCTTTGGGTTACTGCATATCAAGAAAAAATCTTTTATTTAACAACAATTCTAGATACGGTGGCATCGATTCTGGTTACATTCGTGAGGTGCAATGAATAAGCGAATTAGCATCAATTGTATGTCCACTACTGTAGTCAACATTGAAGCCGGTTGCGTGGTTGAGATCTTATTCTTCGCCTGAACCCGAATCTATAGTTTAAAGTTACCTAATATACGCGTACGTCTCGGTAGCATAAGCTAGCAAACACGCTTGACCTAAATTCTTGATATATTTGTTTATATATTATAACTATCTAGACTCGGAAAATGTCGTTTTTCTATTATATATGAGATATACTTTATCACCCCATACCTACTAAATACAGGTAAAAATCAGCATTTTGGTGGAGTACAAACACGTCGACACAAGATTTTTATATAATAGATGATCATTAAAATCACTACCAATATAATTATAATATATTGAAAACTTATTTAAGCGCAAAAAACTTATTTAGCATGTTTACCAAAGAGTTAACTAACAGTATGTAATTAAATATGTAATAGCATGTTATAAATCATATATTACAACATTTAACTTCTTCGGTCTACTGGACAGATTTAAGATTGATGAGTAAGTGGTAAAAAAGGGGCATCTTCGTAGATATTCCGGTGAACATTCCGTACAATTAAAACTTCTGTCGATTAAATAAAACATAAAACAAAGATAGTATATTTCTTCCCAAAGTCAACAAGTACGAGATTAGTAGATAGAGAGAGTCAATTAGTAAGATTTCCATATGATTCGATCCTGATCGATTTCACTTTATTCCTCTACGATTATTAATATGAAGGGATTAATAAGTTAGGCGGAAGCAAGACTTGCTTTCGTCTCACTTAACTTGTCGAAAGAGATTGAACTCAACTTTGGACGACGGAGGCTGCGCTCCACGGGTTTCTCTAAGCCCGAAGTTGTATTTACGAAGCGTGATGTTAGAGCAGGTGATAACCTCTCTAGACATTCATAAGTCAAGTCTGTTGCTACACCGGCAGTGGCGAACTGCTCCGAGTGTAGCAAAGCAGTACTTCACTGCAAAGACTACAGCTGTTTAAGTGGGAAGTCTAACCTGACATTGAGTACTGCTGTCATCTTTGGGCAGGCGCCTCAGCATCAGCTTGGCCCCCTGGACTCGGTCCAGAAACGCGCTGTGAGGATGTTAGACGATGCTAAGTCTCACAGGAGATAATACGTTTTTCAGACGGTTCATATCGGTTAATCTTATCATAGATTTTAGTTTTTTTACTGTTTAATATTTAATTTGCTATTCAACACAGCCATGAATTTATACTACTTCTATGGAATTAACAAAAATATCTTAAGCTTTCTAACAGGTACCAGATTCTTTTTGGGCGTTGCAACTAATACTGGCCGCTGGGTTTGATATATTTAAGGTTGAAACTTGTGTGCCTGCTCTCAATTTCTTGAATCTCCAGTGATGTGTACAGGGAAAAGGCGACGGTTGCGGTAGCGAGGAAAGGGGACGAGCAGAAGGAATGGGCGCCCCAGCC
Organism: Heortia vitessoides; assembly: GCA_020976665.1. Lineage (NCBI taxonomy): Eukaryota > Metazoa > Arthropoda > Insecta > Lepidoptera > Crambidae > Heortia > Heortia vitessoides. The sequence goes on along the minus strand of JACJUM010003085.1, from coordinate 6,576,148 downwards.
GCCGCTGATGACTCTCTTCAAGACCAACCAAACTTCGCCTATTAAGCAGATTCAACAGAAAAAGGTGACACTGCTTAGACATCCAGGCACTAAATGCCTATGTGATTGCTCAAAAATCTTATACAATCTCTTACGTTATTTGCAAAGATATTAGAAATATAAATACGAGTAGATAATAATAATAAATTCACACAATGGACCTGACTCCGAATAAGAGGTACCCATTTTTAAGAATCCAGTGCGAACGGATGAGTTTAAAAATTTTATAATATAATTTTATATATATATATATTTAAACTCCTCATATATATATTCAAATTTGACACTGATAAAGTTAATATGACTGAGAAGAAGTGCGGAAAGCAAGGTAACGGCCCCGATGGCGCAGATGGTAGTGATCCTATCTTGTGGGCCAGGGTTCGTGGGTTCGACAGCAAATATTTATATGATGATATTTGTGTTTATAATGTATTCATTAAATAAATTAATATCGAATATTAGTAACATTACACTTGGGTTTTTATTTCTTTAGTTTGAGTGATCATATTTTTACAGTTATTTCTCTGATACAGTGAGTTAAGTGATATAATCCTAATCTGTATTCCAGGAGAAACAATGGGAAGATCACATGGCGGAAGTGGGACGAGGCATCAGTATGTATCAAACTGTCGCAGGGTCGGAGCTCGTCGTCAACGGTATTCCTGAATCCCTCCGCGGGGAGCTCTGGAGCGTCTTCTCAGGGTCCATTCTGCAGAAGATACAAAACAAAGGCCTTTATGAGAAGCTGGTGAACGAAGCTTTGTCTTCTAAGAACCCGGTCAATGATGAGATTGAGAGAGACTTGCATAGATCGTTGCCGGAACATCCGGCTTTTCAGAACGATGTCGGTGAGTGGTTTTTTAAATATCTACATATATTCAAAGCAAAGTGCAGCGGTTACGTGTGTAATGTTTCTGGTGGAGGGAGGCAACCTCAAATTATTTGCTGCATAAATTAACCCTTTTTCTTTAATAATAATATTAAAGTGAATACAAAAAGAACATTAATATGTCCAAGAAGGTAATATGTAATTAAATTTCATATTTACAATACAGACGATCCTAATGACCAAGAGATCATAAGTACCACCTAACCGCCATATGTCGGTCCCTTAGTCGCCTCTAACAATACCTGGTACGGATGAAGGTACTCTCCACTCCGCCAGTACACCACGGATTTCTTATTTTAGGTATATCGGCGCTGCGCCGCGTTCTCTGCGCGTACGCACTGAAGAACCCCACCATCGGGTACTGCCAGGCCATGAACATCGTCGCCTCGGTGCTCCTCATCTACTGCCCGGAGGAGCAGGCGTTCTGGCTGCTTGCCACCATCTGCGAGACTTTGCTGCCGGATTATTACAATACCAGGGTCGTTGGAGCTTTGGTAAGCGAATAATTATTGTTGTAGTTTAGCAGTCACATCATAATGCTACTTCGGATCCTAATTTTTAAGCAACTCGCAGCACTTCGCACCTAATTACGTGATAAGTCGCTCAAAGCACCTGTGTGGCAGACATCAGACAACAGAGAACTCACAAATATAATATTAAAATTTGTGATTTCTCTGTTGTCTGTGTAAATACATATATTTAACACCCAGATACAGAACAAACACAAATATCACAATAAAAATATTTGTCCTGGGTGGAGATCAAACCCACGACCATTGACGCACAAAATAGGATCACTACCATCTGCGTTCCATAGATTCATTTGCCAAATTTAAAGAACTGTTATTTTGATAATATAAACAGACACTTAAATATTGTTTAAATGTATAGATGATAGATTGGGCAAGGCTCACGCCCCCCCCCCCCCCTCTACATACGCTTCATCATTCCAGCCATACACCTACTGGACATACGCCTCTCCAAGAAAAGAGGTATCACTCTAAGGTTTATTGTTGCCGCAGGTGGACCAAGGCGTCCTTGAAGAGTTGACAGAGGCGCACCTCCCGGAGCTGCACGCTAAGCTGGACCAGCTGGGTGTGATGAAGATGATCTCGCTCTCTTGGTTCCTAACGCTCTTCATAAGCGTCATGCCGTACGAGTGCGCCGTCAACGTGATGGACTGCTTCTTTTACGATGGCGCGAAGGTTATATTCCAGGTAGGTTGACCAAATATGAAATATATATATATATATAATATTACGATCGCAGAAAGCGTAAGGTCCGCTTGATGGTAAACGTGCCCACAGCCAATAGATGCTTGTGTTATTATAAAGATATCGAAACCGTGTCGTCACTGTCGCCCACCCTCTCACCCTTCGAATTGAAACAGCAATGCGAATACTGTTTTGAATTAACCCTAATGCTGGCTGATTCTGACGTCAGTTGCAGTGTCACCAGGGGAATGAGGCCAAGCTAAATGCCTGCGTAGTTTTCTCCCCCCCCCCCCCGCGCGCTAGTTCCAAACGAGACCTTACAATGGTCCTCGTTGGTACCTCACTCTCATCTATTTAGACCGCCCAATAGCAGTGCTATAGTCCGGTTGGAGAGGTAAAAGAGGCTATATCCTTGTCGATAGGCTGCGGTGACGCTTACTATCACGAGGACTGTATGCTTGGTTGTCGACCTGCTGTATTAAAAAAAAAACAAATAAGCCGTAGGATGGTCTTGAGATGTTGGGTGTTATTTGAATTTTGCAGGTCACACTGAAGATTCTGGACATAAACCGGGATCAACTGTTGAAATGCACAGAAGACGGCGAGCCGATGCAGATACTCGGCAACTACTTGGCAGGCATTTTCAACGATGAAGCCATGGCCTTATCCACAGAACCGCGTACCGCTGATAAGGTGAGGCATTTTTGCATATATTGTTTTGTCCATTAACCTCAGCCGTTGTATGTCCATTCCCTTTTCCAAGAATGGAAGATTTGTGCCCATAATTGCCGCGCTGGGCAGGTGTGGCACTGAGCGTAGCTTTGCGACGAGAACGCTGCTACACAACTCCACTCTGTTGCGTTTGAGCTACGCTATTTTATATGGATGTAACGCTATGTGTTGGTTCCGATACCTTATTCGCGACTTTCGACACTTGAAACAGGCGGAGTTACTATACTCTGCCTGTGAATTTAATATAATTTAAAGAAATTATGCATAGTTAAGAAAAACCAAAGGACAATAACTCCACTCATCACAAATACTTATATTTGCGTTTGTTCTTTGTCTGGGTGTTGAATATATGTATTTAAGTATTATATTCGTTATTCCTCTGTTGTCTGATGTCCGTAACACAATTGCTTTAAGCGACTTATCTTGGGAGTCAGGTATAAAACAATTATTTAAAAATGTTTATAAAATAATGAAATAAACTTTTTATAGAATTTGAATTATAAGTGTAAGGATGGCCCCATGATTCACCGCAATCGTCTTGTTATAGACGATAAAAATCCAAGAGCTGGTGTACCAAGCGTACCGCACGTACAGCTCTAGTGTCACCAGCGAGTGCATCGAGCGGCTCGGGCTCAAACACCGCTTGCGGGTGGTCAGGAATCTCGAAGACAGCCTTGAGAGGAACACTCTACGCGCCTTGCAGCAGGACAAGCTCCTGGACCCTAGCGAGCTCCAAGTAAGAGCTGAATAGCGGGAAAAATGTCCACCGAGTACTTGTAACAGACTCTACGTATACTAACATCTTTATCGACTGCTCAATGCAGATTAAAGTTCTTTGTGTGTATTGTTGCGCTTAGTTAGTTTGATCTAATTTTTTTCGGGGAAACCCCCTTATATTTTTCCTGTCCAGCCTCTCTGGGTCCACGGTAATTTAGAGGATTTTGGAGGACGTGACACTTTTAGTACTTTTTGTGCTATATTCGATACCATTTCTAAGAAATTTATATCGATGGACAAAAAAGTACCCCGAATACAGACTCTCGCCTGCGTAGGTACTAAAAGTGTGTCAAATATAGAATGTGCTTCGTGAATAGTTTGCTTGATAATGCATATTTATATTTATAAATATTGTCCACTAAAGGTTTTTTTTTGTATTTACAAATATTTTATGGAGTTGAAAATTTTTTATTAATTAATAAAATAAAATATATTTCAATTTAATTTTAAGGTGGTTTTATGAAGTATCTATATAAGCATATCTTTTATACTTAGATTGTTTCTCTAATTTTTTTAAATTGTATATATCTAATGTTTATTATTAATAAATACTGTATTAATAAATTGCGCTTACTTAGAAAATACATAGTGGTGCAGTCAATAAATATACAAAATATTATAATAAATCATTATAGGGTATGAAAAATAGATAGTAACCGATTCTCAGACCTACAGAATATTCATAAAAAATTTCATAAGAATTTGTTGAGCCGTTTCGGAGGAGTATGGTAACTAACACTGTGACACGAGAATGTTATATATTAGGCTTTGAATGTTGTATATGTTTAAGTAATGAATTGGATCGGCAGGAGTTGTTGAGTGCCATCCGCGAAGAGCTCCTCTGGGCGAAGCGTGTGCCGTGCGAGCGGTTGGAAGCGCCCTACGAAGCCTACAGACTTGACTACACGCAGTTCAAGACACTGTTCAGTGCCTTATCTCCGTGGGCTAAGGGTGATTTTGCTGATGCCATCACAGCTAGGATGTTCAAGGTATGGGTATGTTTTATTTGACGGGTCCGATGGCGCAGGTGATAGTGTTCCTATATTATGCGCTAAGGGTCGTTGGTTTGATCCCCATCCAGGATAAATAATTAAATGATGAGTATTTGTGTTTGTTCTGTGTTGGGGTGTTAAATACATGTATTTAAGTATTATATTTGTGATTCTTTTGTTGTCAGTTAAAAGTGCTTTAAGCGACCTACCACAGAGTCAGGTTATGATATTGTGTGAATTTATCTGTTTATTTAATTTGGCTATGTAATGTAGGACATCAATCTACTGCGTACTGGACGTAGGCCTCCCCAAGAAAGGGGAAATTTTGCCCATAATTGCCGCGCTGGCAAAAGCAGAGCGCAACTTTTGCGACGGGGATGCTGGTGGCCATCCCTGCTCTGTGCATTTGAGTTACACTGTTGCGGATGGATATACCGCCATCTGTCGGTTCTGGTACCTTAGTCGCCTTTTACGACTGGAAGAGGTACAATTCTACTCTGCCGGTACCTCACGGCTTATTCATTCTATACTATGTAAAGATATTGAATGTTACGTTTCTGGTCAGTTAATGGACAACGACGATGACGGCTACGTAAGCGCGCGCGGGCTCAGTCTCGCGCTCGGCCTGAGTTGCCGGGCGGACGCTCAGCGGCGGCTCCGGGCGCTGTACTGCGCACACTCGCCGCCCCTGCTCTCCCACCTAGAGCTTCGCCCCACGCACTTCACCGACACGGGCGAGGAGTTAGCCACCGACGCCATCTCCTTCTTCGACGGGTACTTATCACTCTCTCTTTGAGAATATTCTTGGAATGATCCTCAGACGTTAAAGCTGGCGCCTCTGAAGCCTTTCGAGATTTTCGGACGTAAATACACCTTTAGGGATTACGATGTCGGAACGGAAGCGCTAAGTTTGTTCAAAGTATAGGAAATTCCGTGGTACCTTGCTAGTATATTATGTTAAAAAAATGCCTATCAACTATTGATACTACCGTTGAAAGATACATAATAATAATAATATTGTACACCAATGAAAACAACACAAAAACATCACAAAAACATGGAATAGTAGGTACAAGAGGCGGCCTTATCGCTAAATGCAATTTCTTACAGGCAATTTCTTTGGATAGAAATAATGTTAAAGCTAATGGAAGTTTGAGGTGCATTTAGTACATGCATACATAATAATAATCATACATATATACATATAATACACATTCATTAAAATACATATAAAAGATAAAGTTACAGAACAAGGAAAGTGACAGAATCAAAAAGCAAAATCAAAGTGACAGATAATACTCCTTCACAATTCTCTTAAAAATAGAAAGAGAACGAGCAGATCTCACTTCAAGGGGGAGCGCATTCCACAAACGAACAGCTTGAACTGAAAAGGATTTGCTATAGAAGCTTGTGAAAGGCAGAGGCATTTTGAGTGATAAATTCTCTGACGATCTTAGGGATTTTTCATGGCTGTCCCCAAGGAACACAAAGTGACTTTTACGATAAGTAGGAGTGAAAGGACAGAACAATAGCTTGTATAGCGAAGAGACGACATGAGCGTTCCTGCGAAGTCGGATAGGTAGCCATTTGAGCTTAGTACGAGAGTTGGACTTATGATCAAACTTACGTAAACCGAAAATGAATCTTATATAGAAGTTTTAAAGACGCTCAAGCTTCTCAAGTTGATTGAGATTGGCATCGGCATAATCAAGGACTGGTAGAAGTAGGGATGGAACAAGCGCTATTTTGGTGGCTAAAGGAAGAAAGTTTCGCAAGCGCTTTAAAGAAGCCGCATAGGCATATAGTCTTCGACTAACATCCTTTAATTGTGCAGTCCAGGACAAGTTACTGTCCATAAGTATTCCCAAATTTTTTACTGTTCTACTGTATGGAATAGAAATACCATTGAAATTAATCTGCGGTAGAGTAGACCAATTAATTTTTGAACTCATCCTGGGGCTACCCTCCGCAATTATTTGTGTTTTACTAGGGTTAACTTCAAGCCCAAATTTTTCACTCCAATAATTAATGCAAACAAGATCATTATTTATAGTAATAATAGCATGATTAAGTCCATGAGAGGTGCTTGTCGATAAATTTGTAGGTCATCTGCGTAAAGATGGTAGGAATAATTAAGGTTGTTGGAGATAATGTATTCAATTGGCCAGCATTATAACTCCACAATAACTCGGGCTTTGTTTGCAGCGTGGAAAACACATCGAACCCCGAGCCGGCGCCCTCCATGCAGCGGTCGATCAGCGAGATGAACCATTTGGATAAGTCCAGCGACGGCATTCTTAGCCATTCAGGTGTGTTACTTCCTCTCGCCGATCATCATCTTAGCAACCGTAAAAAGTCCAATCCATCCCATTGGGGCATAAGATCTTTAACATCGGGCGCGTCTATGGATTGATAAACAAATTCCCACAACATCTCATACATTTGGTTCCGTGATAAGTCGCTTAAAGCACTCGTGTTACGGATATCAGACAACAGAGGAATCACAAATATTCTACTTAAATGCATATATAACACTCCGACACCAGGCAAACATAAATATAATCATTTTAATATTTGTCCTGGGTGAGGATCGAACTCTTTGGCGCACAAAACAGGGTCACTACCGTCTCTTATTTGTAATTAGTTAGTGAATGTTCGCGGGCAGCGGGCAGTGGCAGCGACTCCCACTCGGCGGAGTCGGTCCGCGCGTGCGCGCTCCCCGGGCTGCCCACGTCGCTGCCGTCCACGCCGGGCGCGGCGCCGGCGCCGGCGCCGGCGCTGCCGCGCGCGCACTTCCTGCAGCTGCTCGCCGCGCTGCACGACCTCACCCAGCACCGGCCCGCGCTCTACGAGGCCGTCGTCCTGGCCGGTGAGTGCCCGCCCGGTGGTTGTCGCGCTGCATTTTGATTCCGTTGGCTCTTAGCAGTTCGATGACCTTTCCGTTCGCTCGCTCGTTTCTTACATAGCTTCTTTATGCGAAATGCACATTTAATTTTGTATCATATATTATTTATGTATTTATATTTTAACCCACCGTACTGTTATAAATATTTTTTTTGTATGGCCTATCTATGTCCACCTGAACTCGAACTTCCAATGGCTAATATGATGATAATTCATATTTTTGCACATATGCTGGGAGAAGACATTACATATAGCGGACTTAATGTCTAGTAACATTATCTACCAGTCAACCATCGGGAAGAACAGAAAAAGAAACAAGGCCGTGCAATACACATAAATAAAAAAATAAATATTATAACCTTCATATCAGCCATTAAAATCTCCACTGTTGGACACAGGCCTCCCCAAGAAAGGGGTAATTTTACCTGTTTTTGCCACGCTGGGTAAACGTGTTCACAATTGCAGAATCGTAGCTTTTAGGACGGGAATACTGTTACCCATCCCCGCCCTGTGCAAATTTGAGCTGCACTGTTTAGGATGGATATACCGCCATATGTCGGTTCTGTTACCTCAGTCTCCTCTTATGACACCTAGTGCAGTGGGAGGTACTATTCTAGTCTGCCGGTACCTCACGGCAAAACTATATAAATAGCTAAGTTATATACATATTATGTAATTGACATGGAGTTAATGTCTATGGTCTATTAAATCATATCCTTTTGAACTATGAGTTAATTAAGCACCGTTTCCGCCCGCGACTTTTTCAGGGTTTAGTCTCTTCTTTTCTATCTCTTCCTTGAGGAACTCTTGTAATTCCGGGTTACCTAGTAGTCAATGTTGCACTGTGTCAGCTAAACTGTACAAATTTATTCAAGAAAGGTCAGACCTGGTGGTAGACAGGCGTGGTGTCAGGGACAGTATAACTCATATGCAATAGGGCGTGGATAGGCAGCTGCATTCTTGTTGCACAGCGTAACTTCGCGATCGCTATTTCGGATGGATATAATGTCTGTTGCTGACAAGTAAATATTGGATTCTGTGCATGTTATTTAACATGAAGTAAACCTCACTTTCACATGTTTCTTCTACCAAATAGCAGTGTTCGCATTGCTGTGTTCCGGTTTGAAGGGTGAGGGAGGCAGTGAGATTAGTGGGTAATGTGATATCTTTAGGTCACAAGGTTTGCAACGCGCCAGTGATATCCTTGTGTTGTTAAGAGTGTCTATAGGCTGCGGTGACGGTTATTACCACTCAGAATGTACGCTTGTATGTCGCACTTATTATATATTTGCACGGAAACGAGAAATATTGAATGTTTTTTTTTTTTCTTAAGGAACCCTCCTGCTGCAGTTGGGTGAACTGAACCAGCGTCCGCTCTTCGACCGAGAAGTCTCACAGGACAGCCTCTACTTGGCTGCGGCTGCTAAACAGCCCAGTTTATCTGAGGTATTTTTGTATTGATACACATTTATTTATGTATATCTAACTTTCTAGTACAAGGTAGGTGTAATACATTTCTAAAAAACCAGTCTATTCAGAACTAAGATTTATTATGTACTCGTTTACTCGACAGACGTTGCCTTAATTGTACTTGTGTTCATCATGAAAAATTTGACTATAAATTGAGATATAAACTATCTCTCGCACAGTAAAATGTGAGATGTAGTATATATCAATTCTAGATAAAATTAGATTGAAATCGGTTCAGTAGTTTAGAAGTTCATCCCGGTTTGTCCGGGGCAATGACACAATTGTTTTTTTTTATATATAAAGATAATTTCGAATAATAGACTTTCACTACAACATCGCGATACAAATAGCGCAAGTATACATTGTAAATTTACGGTTATTGTGCAGGACTAGAGTCCAAGTTAGGCAGAGAATAGCTTGTATTTTAGACCACCAGGCCTTCCATCCCATTTTATCCTAATCACACACATAACAAATATTAAAGCTTTACATCTAGGGAATCATCCAATACACGAGAAACTAACTGCAAATAAATGTATGCAAAAAATAATGTTATGTAATTCTGAATGTTAAAGTATATGACAATACAGTGCGAGTATTTTATATTTTACACCACAAATATTTTATTAAAAATAAAAAGGTATTAGATAATATATTGAGAACATTTCATTTTTAATAATAACTTCTGTGTAATAACAGCTGGTAATAGGTTACAAGTCAAAAAGTTAAAAAAGTCTATCTAATCAAATAACTTACTTTAGCATCCATACTAAATATATCTTTATATGTATTAAATAAGCCATTTCAGTTTTGCCTGTAATCACTACATATACCTTAAACCTTAATAATAAATTCTCACACACAACGTGTCATACATCGCACTGACTGCTAAATAGGTCGCTTGAGGCACTTGTGTTACGAACGTCAGACAACAGGCGAATCACAAAATATAATTCTGAAGTAGATTTAACACCCAAACAGAAGTGACACAAATTTATATTATACAATTGTTTCTCCTTGGTACGGATCGAATTCACGGCGTTTGGCGCGTAAATCAGTACTAATACACCACCAGATCCGGCCTGAGCTTCACAGCATAAATTGTCAGGAAAGAGATGCGTCAGCGTAATTTTATGTTATATTTATATGTGACATGAGGTAGACCCCTTACAAAGGTCATCTGCATTTCTATTCTATTTCTACTGCCAAATAGAAGTGTTCGCATTGCTGTGTTCCGGTTTGAAGGATGAGAGAGGCAGTGATATTACTGGTTAATCTTCCAGTCACAAAGTTGGCAACGCGCTAGTGATATCCTTGTGATATAACGAGTGTAGGTGGACTGCAGTGACGCTTACTATCACGCAGACTGTATGCCTGTTTGTCAACCTGATGATATAATATATATATATATAGTGTATAACTGTTCGTTTCGAATCAGATGGATCCCAACGGCAACCCAACAGAAGATGACCAGCCTCAACCATCGCCGTCCAAGGAAATTGAACTGTCCGTGGAGAGCACATGGTCCATAACTCTAGAGCAGTTCCTCGCAACGATGCTCTCCCAAGCGCCAGTGGAAGAGTTCTTCAGCGAACAGGTGTCTCTGCTGCCGCAGTTGGAGGTTTTACGACACCGCGACAGGCTGCAGTCGATATCATAGTTGGAGATCGTCGAGCTATTGAGCTCCCGAATATATGGGTGGATTTACAGGTAGGAGAGACCTTTTATAAAATCCTGACGGGCTTAAGCTTTTTCTAATTTACTAGGGAATGTTTCTTAAATCAAAAACTTTGACTTATTTAAAAAAAAATAAACCCTAAACGAAATTCTGATAAACACAACCACTAAATCTGAAGCGTATAACTGATACACAATAAGAAAGAGATACACGATATAAACTATGACGTCAACATCGGCTCAAACTGTGCGTGCGAGTGAAATGGCGACGTGTCATCTCATTGCGTTTTCTTCTGTAGAAATTGGATATCTTTGATCACGATTTCCTTATCTTTTTTAATTAAATCTCCGCACAAAGACACGAATATATTTTATCGTGTATTGATACAAGTCTACAGTTACCACAGATAAATAATAAGATAATATGTGTAGATTTTTTTCTTCTAATTTAATATAAAAATATTTTTTTTAACTTTAAAGTGAAATTTAGCATGGTTGATTAGTGAAATGGAAAAGTAGATTAAAATCTATAGAAAAATTATGTATACAATGCAATCGGTTTTTAGAAAGATTTGGGAGTTATATTGGTACCCTGTTTCCTATAATGTACAAATGGTTGCCTTTATGTATGCTATCGATTATTATCAAATAATTTAAACGTAGTTATAGAAACAGTATATGTACTTATACACGTCTGTGTTGTTTGTTAAATTTATCATAATATAAATTCACTACCGAAAATGTTAGGTACCTATGTGGTACCTAACATTTGTGGTACAGTATCAAAGCCAAATAGGTCATACTCAAATGTCACTTGTATTTAATTACCTGATAATAACGCTTGCATATAATTTATCAGTTGTACGCACGTACGTCTGGTCTGCCATTCGAAATAGGCAAAATACATAATATAGATAGAATTTAACTGATAAAGTATGTATTTACTTTGATTATAGTGGTATTTCAAATGTTTTCTTAATGGTTGAAGTCCGATAGTAAAATGGAGTTGGCCGGCAATATTTGTTGATAAGCTATACGACTGTAATTAAAATCAGTCGTGTCTAGAATTAAATTCTAATTGTTCCTTATGGCATCAAAACCATAGCCGCAGGTAATGGGAGCGTCGCACAAAATTCTAATGAACCTCGTATTAAATCCGCTATAAAATTGTTTTATCAGGCAGACAGACTTTCGCAATAATTAGTGTTTATGTATCTAATAACAATTACTTTAAAAAAAACTACCTGATTGTAAAATTCCAATTTTATTAAATTTAAAACTAAACTGAGGTTTATTCATAAAACATTAAAACATAACTGCACCCAAAGTAATGTTAATCCAATATGTTTGAACATTAATAATAAAAATATTTAGATGGAATTATTATGTTAAACCTGGCACCGCCAGAGGTCCGAGCGAATAGAATACACCGAAGAAAAACAAATCTATTTATTTGCCTTGCAAACAAAACATGTATTCAGCTTTTGGATGTTTAATAGTGTTTAGTGTGGGTACGGGTAGCATATATACATCTTAAGATCTCGATTCTCCTAGAACCATTGCCAAGCCCTCGATGTTTGTTACCAAAGGTAGAAGCCATTTTGATAAATTACATGTAAGTATATACTCAGGTCGCTTTCAGCTATTAACGGAAATATTGTGACAGTCAACAGAATTATTATATTTAATCATAGTTATTATGGAACTGAAAACATGCCATTTTTACTCAATTTAAGAAATCAAGCCGGAATATGGATAATTTTAGTATTGTAATTCTGTTCTTCTAGACCTAACATAAAAAACATTGATCTGCCTTAGGTTTCTATTTGTCACGGATGGATCTCTGGTGGCAATACACTTCGTATTTCCATTATAGGTTCTATTCTCGGTCAGAACAAATTATTTGCATCTTATTAACAGATGTGCACAGATTGAGCTGTCGCTTTGTGTACGCAAAGTTATGCTATGTTTTAATAATCTGCCATCGTTACAAAATTACGAAAATGTAAAAAAAATGTATCGCTATACATTCCAAAAAATAAAGTTGTTTAATTATAAGTCTATAATAATTAAATGTACATTCATAGCCATATTAGTAATGTAAGTATAGATTACAATAGAATATAAAGGAGTGACTATAAACCTTATATATGAATTTAACAATGTACGTATATATAGTGTATCAAGTAAAACGCAATTATTAAATATACTGATAATCGCATAGATGCATTTCAATAAATATTTTCCTTTTTAAAACATACGTAAAATAAATGCGTGCACCGCTTTGTGTTGTTCGTGTGTTCTGAAGTGAACCCTATAATCTCGTTGAGCGAATTTTCCGAAAATACATTTAATTTTGAACTCATTATCGTGCACTTAAAGGTTAATATCCATCGAAATATTGACAGTTGGTGTAGGTACATCTGCGCTTTTGTGTTGTTTAGAGTTGTGTCGATGTTCTAGCAAAAGAGCGAATGGAAATGGAAAATGCTTTGCCGGTTCCATTTTCTTTTCGTATAAATAACGTTTTAAATGAGTCGGTTATGATTTCAATTTCCACAAACAACCTTTTATCTACGATTTGTATCCTTCATTGATGTGTACAGTTAGCACAACGTATTTATATTTTGTATGTTGCATCATTTAATAAAACAAACTTGTTTACGGATGTATTTGCAATTATTAATTAATTGTGATGATTTATAAACGTCATAGATGAACCTTTAGGAAACTGTCAACATATCTCATCGATATCAGTCTTTGAATGCGAGTCATTGACCTCAAAATTGGTTGTTAGATTCTGACAGATCATTATGTATTGATCTGTTTTACTGCATGATGTAAATTAATGAAAGTTGTATGCTGTATAAATTAAACGATTTTTGCATTGCATAAAATAAAAATATAAGATTATTTTCGTATGACACAAAATAGGTAATTATGGCGCGTAAAGTAAATATATAGTAAACGACGTAAGAAGGAACTAATTAAACTGTAGTGAGTTAATAATGATTATGGCGGTGAGCAACGACGTGTAACGGAAACCATTATAAAGATTAGACTCGGTTATATTCGTATAAATTCTACTATAAACCATTATATAAAGTCCAATAACTCCAAATGTATCATTTTTAGATGTATAAATACAAATCATTATTACCATTAGGTTAATTTCCTACATGTCAAAAATATAGTAAACCCGACAATATCTATAAATGTACTTAGAGAACGCAATTTAAGTTATAGACTATAACATTATGAAAACGTATATATATATATATATATATATATTAAATTGAATTAGTTACATAGTCAGTAAATATGTAAGTACGACTAATTGTTCTAACATATTCCTGTGCCCATGATAAACGGTTGTCGCTTTAAACGTTGCTCGGCAAATTATTCATGACTGTAATCATATGTTCTATATTTACATGTGCCTATGTATATGCTTACATATATTTTTGTATAACCACTGTTATGGAAATTAACTAAAATTAAATTGAATACTAAATGTTGTTTATGTTATTATTGTATTATTGCTGGAGTGTTTACACGATAGAACTTGTCTCGAATTGAATCTAATGTTTTAATATCTTACTTCAGTTTACTTGCGATGTTTCATGTATTTATCAGTAAAAATGTCTAATAAATGTGTTTGATAAGGATATTTTTGTTTTATTGCTTGCAACTATCCTTTTGTATTGATCGGAAGCAATTTTATTATAAATAATGCTAGTACCCATTTGCTGAGAACAATTTTAAGTATAGATAGCTCTGATTGCGTCAATTTTCTCTTCGTCTTTTGTTTGCATTTTTATATGTAGTCTTGGACTATTCGGGTTTGATTAGAAAAGTGTATACTATTGTAAATGAAATAAGAAATAGGCTTACAAAAAGCCTTGTTTTCATGTGTTCTAGGCTATATGTTAGTTGTATCTTATCTCTTCCACATTAGCTTTAATTAAGAACAATATATGTTTAAATTATGCATGTAATATAGATAGGGACAGACAGACAGCGAGAAACGACTGTTTTATTTTGTGACAAGTGTACTTAAAATCCTTGCAATTATTATGTTGGTCACTTAATAATTGGTGTCAATTACCTCTTTCATAAATGCTTGTGTAGATTGTACCTACTTCAGTATTAGTAACATTTTTTATTTTTGTTTATCTTTATTACAATGTAAGGAAACTGACACACTTTGTGTCCTTGTTGTTTTTTATACGTTGCGTCCATTATCAGTGGAGTTGAGTTACCTCCCTCCCCCTACCTTATTCCCATTATCAGGTGTCGTAAGAGGTGACTGAGTTACCGGAGCCGATAGACGGCGTGGTTTTCGTTGTTCCAAAATAGCGTAGCACAAATGCACAGGGCGGGGATGGGTAGCAGCATCCCCGTTACGAAACTGCGCGTTGCCAAAATACCAATTATGGCCAAAATTCCCACTTTCTTGGCGAAGCCTATGTCCAACGTGTAGCAGCTGATATGATGTCGAAAAGCGAGTTACATCAATAAGGAAAATACTTTTATTTATTTATTATTAACATAAATATACGGGTTATCCCTATTACATAATTATGAAGTTGTAACAAAAGTTTGATTCTACATCGAGCTTAATTATTAATGATTTGACGTTGTCGATAAATACGTCAAAATCAGGGTGAGACATAAGGAGTGCGTTAAGAGCCTGCTACATGCGGCATGAAGGTGATTGCGCACGCCCTACTGTACGACATGGCAGATGCGCAAACAGCCGATGTCCTCGTCCGGATCGAATGCGCAGATGGTTGTCAGACACAATGATGCGTGACAATTGCTTTACACATTCAGGCGAGTCCACATCTCCACGCAATATTACTATAGCGGTTGACAGCTCTCCACGAGCTCTCCTGGTTACCAAAGAATTCATCCCCAACATTCTCAGCAAGAACTCAGTTGGGTACATAAAGGTATAATAGCCGTATACCCTTTTATAATAGCAGTGGAGAAAAGCTTTCTGAACTTTTTCTATCATTTGTCTATACTTGGCCTCGTGTGGATTCCATGTACATGCACTAGATTCTAATAAACTTCGCACTTGACAAATAAAAAGGATCTTAGAGATATTTGGATTCTGGAAATGACGCGAGTAAGAGCAGAAATGTGTTTGTTAAATGTAAGGAAAGGGTCAAATGTCAAAGACCTGGGGTCCTCAATAGTGTCTGTGCGGTCAATGTCTTGGTCACCTAACGTGTATTCGTATTTGACGAGATTATGCTTGCGGCTGAAGGTGACACTTAAAACAGCTAAGCTCTAAGCCATTCTCGTTACTTCACTTGTATAAGGCATTAATATATAAGGCTTCTGCATATAATTTTAGTCATATAAAGTAAAGTATCGTCAGTATAATGTAGACATTTAGTATTTATATTTAAGCACATGAACTATATGATTAAATTTGTATTTCTACGTTTTATTGTTACTTGAAATATTCAAGACTAGCTTTTGGCGCATGAATTTGTCCGCGTAAAGACTACTTTATATCCCATCCCTAAGGCTCTCTTGTTGTTACGGGACGAAGTCTATTGATTCCATAGTGAAACAAAAACCTATCTATCCAACGGGAACACGTTTTCGGGATAAAAAGTATATAAGATTTCATCAAATTCTGAAAGAGTAACAACCATACACGCATACATCCTCACACATGGATGATTCACAAACATCCGCTATCATAATTTCTCTAGTTATTATTATACGATACAGCACTCAAACCAACAAGACCAACAGCAGAAAGGTTTGAAGTATTACTATAATCCTATTACCTACTGAAATTCATACCTTTTTTTCCCAGCGGGGTATATATAGGATCTACATGACTTTATTTTGTTTCATCCTGCCATAGCTTATCTCCGTGGGCCGCGCCCACCTCAGGATGTTTTGCCTGATGGTTGATTGGCAGATAATGCTGCTCAGAGATATAAATATACATTAGGACTTACTGTATGTGACATAAATATGTAAATGTCAACATTTTGACTTACACGGTATTAGAACTTAAACGACGATATGCGACATATTGTTTACCCACATCTCATACATTGACCTGATTCCGTGATAAGTCGCTTAAAGCATTTACGAGTATGTTGCGGACATCAGATAACAGAGGAATCACAAATATACCACTTAAATATTGAAATATGAAATATATAACACTCAGACACAATATTTAACACAAGACAGGATCACTGCCATCTACGCCAACGGGTGACATAGAAACAATTTGAGTGCAAACAAAATAAACACCAAAGCTGATAAGCAAACTCTTTATTTGTGCGAAGTTTTACAAAATCACGTGCTACGCTTCTTTAAAAATTTTAAAGTCCACGCGTACTTAGAATTAACTGTTTCAACGTGCGGTAAATATATAACGGTGTTTCCCTTTGGGTCGATCTTCCACTGAAAAGTAAAGAAAACAAATATACTATATACAAATAATATAAAGCTGAAGGAAGAGTTTGATTTTTGAACACGCTAAGATCAAGAACTAGAGGACTGATTTTTTAAATTATTTGATATTTACTATATAAAAAATCAATTGTCAAAGATAACACTGTCAGGCGGGAATCGAACCTGCATCTTTTCCATGCGGGGGGAGTGCTTTCAAGTAAATATCTCAAACATACCTAATTCAGCATTTTCTATAAAACCTCTCAAAGTAGTAAATGTTTTCTTTTTACCTTTCTATATACAAGATATATATATATAGGCGATATACTATCACGGCCAATAATAAACGCCGTCGCAGCATTAAAAATCCACGTTTACGTCACATTAAAAAGTCCACCCACGCGAAGCCGAGACGGCGTAGATTAGTAGCGGGAGATACAAATAAATAAAACTGAGGTGTCTCTTTGTAATATCAAAATAACAATATTAAATTCATCAGCCATTGGAAGTCCTCTGTCGGACATAGGCCTCTTCAAGAACCGAGGTTTTTTTTCCGTAATTGCCGCGCTGGGCAAGCGAGTCGGCAATCGCAGAGCGCAGCTATGCGATTCCCGCCCTGTGTAATTGAGCTGTACTGTTTCGAAAGGATATACCGCCATCTGTCGGTTCTGGTACCTTAGTCACCTCTTACGACACCTGGTGCAGTGGAAGGTACTATTCTACTCTGACAGTAACTCACGGTTTTATTTTAACTTGAATCGTTTAAATTAAGACAATCTGTTTGCTTTGATAAATCCTTAGAACAGTAGCACATATTTTGCTGCGACTTTTACTGACTTAACAGATAGCTGATGTTTAAGCATTTTCTTATGCTTCCTTTACTAACAGAAAAAAGATATTATACACAATATTATATAATATAACTTTCAAGAGGATGAGACCGCGAGTGACAAGTAGAAAATATACACGTTAGAATTGGCCGTGTTTAAATAACAACCTATTTACAAATAAATTGTTATCAGTTGGACAAACTCGGACAGTGTCGATGAACGCTACTGTTTAAATAATACCCGCCACTAGCAATCACATTTTTTTATTACAGTTTTTATTTACTAAACATAGTCTGCTATTCGAAGCGACTTCGTCCGCGTGTATTTTATTTCTTATCGGGTCTAGTGGGAACATTTGTTTTACCGAGATCTTAGTAGATCTTTAGCTGTCCGGATCCAAAAATCCATCCAAATCGGTACACCAAACAAAACTTTGAAAGCGTAAGAGACCGCCTCATTTCTCACACTCAGTTACTTTCATATTTGTAACTAACATCGCTCCGCGGAATCATCCCCCTCTCATTAGAATAATAGAAATAAAAGTAGCCTATGCCTACTCCTTATAAAATAAATGACAGATACAGGGGCAGATAGCCCCTGCAAGCCCTACTAAAATCGACCCAGCCTTTTCGTTAACCTCAAACAGACAGAGAAAAATAGTTTAGTTTATTTTTGTTTTACGCCATGCGTACTTTTATATGCCTCTTTTAAGAAGCTTTTCTTTTAATATACCGAACAGACACTTCAATTGTATTTATATATATACAAATGGATGCGTATAATTGGCTGTAACCTTTCCAACGTGTTTTTAAACCAATAAACTGGTTTTAATTTATATGGTATAATTTAAAACCCAGTTAAAGACGCAACATCAGATCTATAAAAATATAATAAATAGATTTGTTTACATCAATAGGTACAAACTACACTGCAGAATAAAAAAAATATGTTAAAATTACAAAATAATAAAAATAATAAGTATTGCATTTCCTCTTCACAAATATTACAAAAAGTGTATCATTTGTGAGCGTTAGTTAGGTGTCGCGGCGGCATGGCATGTCATGCCCATCCCCCGAGGATTAACTCTAGAATGAGATACCGGCAGAGAAGAATACCATCGCACCGCATTAGGTGTCGTAAGAAGCGACTAAGGTACCAGAATCGACACATGACGGTAAATTCATTCGAAACAGTGCAGCAGCCGTCGCGAAAGCTGCGGTCTGCGATTACCAATATGACTGTCCAGCGCGGCAATTATAAGCAAAGAACCTCCTTTCTTAGAGAGGCTATATCTAGCAGTGGACTTTCAATGGCAGATATTATGATGATGGTGACGCCAATGGGCATATGCCCACACACAAGCACCTGCTTGTGTTACAAATCGCCACGCTCTTTCCATTCTCCCCTTGAATTATGATTTACTCGATCCTTTAATGGGCACTACATAATTCAACATCTCGGTGGACCAAGCAAACACAAGAGTTAGTAGGACTTTGTATATGTGCGCGGTTCGTGTGTGCGTTTAACGGCATCTATGCATGAACGTGTACGTGTGCACGTCAGTGATAGAGCACGGTCGCAAGTGTGAGTGCGAATTAAAATATACTTACATATAGATCGTCACTGTTGCCCAACATTTTCACGGACCATGAACCTTTCTGCAGCAAACTAGTCGTGTTCATTAGAGTAATACTATTGTGTTCATTCTTTGGCCAAGTCACAAACATAGCATATACCGCTTTCACCCGATTCTTATCCTTGATACTGGTATACCAGACATCGCCGTTGAATGTGTCGTTTTGTACGGTCCATGGTGCGGACTCATATATAGCTTCCCCATTCATGGATAACCACTCTCCTAATTGTAGCAGCCTTTCTTCAAAGATAGGTGCTATTGTGCCCTCTTTGGTTGGACCAATGTTGATTAGAGCATTTCCTGAAAATTAGAGTTAAGTTAAAAGAGTTACTTCCTCACATGCAAAACAAACTATAAAAAGCAGTAATTTTAAATTCATGTAGCTACGTCTGATTGTTTTTGCAGACTGATAAAGATTTATCTCATAAGAATTTTTCACACGGAATGTAAACGCCAAAACACAATTAAACAGTAATACAAACACTTCTTTTTATGGTTAGTTTCTTTTTCACACGAACCTAATGCTGAATTACTTAGTTGTCAATTCCAGCGACACCAAACAAGAGGATGAGGTCCGCACGTTTAGCAATGGCCGTCCCCGCAAGGCTCATGGGTTCCAAGCGAATTATGGTTAGTACTTGGCTTGGGCCCGTGAAAATTGACTTCTACTACACTAATTACTAAACTATAAGTATAGACCTTTATTCCTCACAGCACTTGATTATTGTTAAATGCCATTTAACTCACATGTTCAAATGTTTTAGTTCCAACAAATTTATAAAGAGGGATCAATAAATGCTGTGGGAACTTCGAAAAAGGATATATATGCAAATTTCCCTCTTTGCCCCCAGCAGTGAATGTTCTACACCTGCTAATAAATGATTATTATTAAAATATTATGTACTTATATATATATATATATATTTATTTACCTCCACAGCTTACTGTCGTAATAATTTCATGAAGTAATTCGGTAATGTTCATAACATCATGTGTATCCATATTTCTTCTGAAACCCCATGAAAGACGATCCAATGTGAAAGCATTTTCCCATTTATGTTTAAGTAATTTTCCTTCAAAAGAATAAAAAATACTATTAAAAATATAAAAAATACTATAGGCTAACAAAATACTTATGTAAGAAATTTTCCAAAAAAAAAAATTGGCTTTAATACTAAACCTGGGTTGAACCTATCTTGGTGGTTGTAAAAATCTCCATGTTTTCCAGGAATCCCTATGCCCCAGCGATCATTCACCAAAATTTCATCTTTAACTGGACTATCATTATAGAGCCATGCGAGGAATTTGGTAGACTCCCAATAAGTATCCTGGGCCTCCCAATCACCATCTGACCAAAGTACAGACGGCTTGTAATCATTGATCAACTGCTTCAAATCTGGCCATAATTTTGTTAGTGGATAATTTTGTGTTGTGAAATTTGTTTCTTTATCTTCTAAGTAAATTGGGTTATACCACTCATATAGTGAATGGTAAACTCCAAATTTTAAACTCATGTTCCTCACAGCTTCAGACAGCTCACCGACTAAGTCACGGTGAGGTCCAACATCAACAGAATTCCAACTGTATGATCTCTTTGAGGGAAACAATGTGAAGCCCTCATGGTGTTTGCTGGTTAAGACGACATATCTACAAACATATTTTTAAAATGTTTTAAACACTAATTGACAGATATAAGTAACACATTTTTTGTATAAGTAATATTAAAAAAAAAAGTTTCTACACCAATTGGGCCCATAGAATAGATATCTCACCTGGCACCAGATTTGGCAAAAAGTTGGGCAAACTTTTGGGGGTCAAAAAATTCTGCTTTGAACATAGGTGCAAATTCTTGGTAGGAAAATCCAGAGGGGTAGTTTTTATTCATGAAATCCACAACATCTTTATGTTTGTCTAAAAATAACATATTAATACATTGTCATTCTGGATTGAAATTTTCAAATAAATATTCTTTGCTGTTTTTTTTAATCAAAACTACTTACCTTCCCAATAATTCCAAAACCATTCAGAGTGAAAACTTGGGACTGAGAAGACTCCCCAGTGAAGAAAAATGCCTATTTTAGCTTGGTCGTACCATTCTGGAATCGGTCTTTTGTCCAAGTCATCCCAATCCGGTTTAAATTGTTTAGTATAAAGCGAAGGAACTTCGATTAATAATAAATTATCCGGATTGCCGTCTTCAACGTAACAATCACTAATATTAAAAGTAAATAGCGTAATAATTACTATATGAGAGATTAAAAACATTTTAAGAACATAATATAATTATGTTAAAACAAAAAGTAAACACGTATATTTTTTTAAATACTAAATATTGACCGCCGACAACATATGTCAGCGAGCGCCTAAGCTATGCTAACGACAATTTATTACTACTGTCATTTTAAATCAAATGCTAAATAATCATAACGTCAAATCGATATATCAATTGAATCGATTAGGCCATAACGACGCTCGCTCACAGAAATGTTTTAGTATATACTTACCTATCAAATTTAGTTAACTATTTTAAATTATAATTTTATATCAATAAGTGACTAAAATATTTTGATTAATACATATAATTTAATTTTATCTCCTTATTTAGACAATTCTTTAGTCAATTTTGAACCCATTCGCTCACACTTATAGATTTATATTGATTGCAAAAATTTGTTATTTTTTGCAAAAGATCACTTCTACTTTGTATACAAATTATATAGATTACTTTCGATTGCGTAGTTTTAACAGATTTAAGTCAGATCAGCAGCAATCTGTTGCTGTTTTTACGATGATTATATATTTTGTTAACAAAATTAATTGCTTCTGGCAACAATTTTAGATATGTATGTTCGAAAACGAATAGTAGGTAATGAGTTATTTATAAAATATTCTATAATTGAATACACACTAATCCTAAAGTATGATACTCATTGTCTTTCCCTAACCGCAATCCTATAAGCTATATGGCAACGCAGTCAACATTCAATGTAGGTATAACTTTTTGAATTTGTAGCCCAATATCCTAAGGTGGGCATTAGACCATCCGGGGGCGGGCATGAGCCATCCGGCCCCTCTATATGCGCTTATGGGGAACTATAACACTTTAGCTTAATAGTCTTTGTACAAGGAAAGGATTAAAAATACAACATACATACTGTCAAAAATATTATTCCAGTAATAAAAACGAGACTACATTACAAAATATGCTTACAAAGAATTATGAGATCTATTAAGAAACCTGTATGCAATATAATAATAAAAGAAACATACATTTCAATGCTAGGGAGTATACAACATGATTGTGAACTTAAAAAGACAACTGATACAGTGTCTTTGAAATGTTGTATTTCACTAGAAATACTGCTATAGATTTTCATGTAACATATCACATTAACATTGCAATATGTATACAAATACACAATGTATTTCATCAAATACAAATATGGTTTCATGACTAGAAGTACAATAAGTTACTGAAAGAACATATACTAAATTTATGAAATTTATATCCTCTTCAGAAAAAATTACAACCAATTTTTGCAAATATAATGGTGCAGTGCATACAATCTATTTAGTGAAATCAATTGTAATTTTAGCTAAGAAGATTTTTTTAATGTCTGCCAGAAAATCATATCACAATTAAATAAGTTACATAAGGCCCCTTATGGACTGTAACAATCAAAAAGTAGTTAGTTCACATTAGTGCCAAATATGTAAATTTTTTACTAGTTACAAAATATTGTGTTCCTCTTTATCCACTTCCTCATTTGGAAGTGGATGGCACTGCTATTGACTATCGACTTTAAAGTTAGAGTAGTGACAGGCCCCATTGATTATGATCTCACTGATACCAGAGGTTGGGGGTGTATGTGATGATGCCAGGGGTTCTATATGTGTTGTGTTAGTAAGTCCAGGGGTTGAATATAATTTCCCATTATGTAATGTATTCGAATTATGTGGATGAGAGCTGTGAGTAAAAACAGTACAACTTTGTTCTGCTCTAGAGTCACATATCATGCCCATCTTTACTTCAAATATTGCATCTTGTATTTTCTTCTTTGCTACTAATAGATTCTTCTCTCCCTTTAATGATCTCAGCTCATTAGCTATGTATTCACCAAATACGGTAAATTCATCTCGGTTACTGGAATGTGTCGGGTATACTTTAACTGTATTTAAAGAATCAGTTCTAGGTACTTTATGTGGTGGAGAAAGATTGTCAAGTTTGCAATCAACTACTGAGTTTTCTGTATGTGAAGTTATGCTGGTCTCAGAGTGTAGCTCCTGTAATTTATTAAAATAAATTTTAAACATTGAAAAATACATTTTTATCTTAAGCAGAAAAGAAATTAATGGAAATATAAACAGTTACTGCCACATACTGGTTTAAAAATAACTGTTTTTTTAAAATATTTATTACATTAAATTTGAAAGAAATATATACTAAATATATATAAATATAATCAATTTAATAATAGTAAATATATATAATATGCATTATTATTAAATAGATTATTTAATTGTTATTAATGAATAGGTAAGTGTAATGAAATTCTTCAATGGCTAGCTACTTACTTGTTGTAATATTCTATAGGGTTTACTTGAATCTTTCATGAAGTGTAGGTAGTCAAATGCATACCAGTTACTAAGGTATCTATCATTAGGATCTTCGGCAAGAGCGCGGGCTTCCCTCGCCGATTCTCTGTTGTACTGTGTTCTCAAATGTTGTATTTTCTTCGTAGTGTCGGACACGGATATACCTAATATTTCTGAAATAGTACGCAACTCCTCTTTTCGTTTTTGTTTATCTCTTCGCGTTTCACACAAAGAAGGATTCCAAAGACTAGCATTCAACTGTAGCAATTCGATCAACTTTAAAGTTTTCTCTTTTGACCACTCCATATCTCAGTACTCAAACTTTTAGATTGTAAACATCAATTCGACAACAAATCGTTAGATAATTTGCTAAACAACGTCGATGCTTCCATGCAATTTCTGCGGCTCTTAGTGAACTGTCAAAAATCGGCACGTTCAGAAATGTTTAATAAATTTTCAGATGTTAAGGTGTTTTATAATAATTATCTTTAGATAATTAAAAATATAATATTCAATAATTGGCTTATTTGTCAACAATCTTTCAATTTAATTTAATCTTACTTTAGATTTAAAGCGAATTATTTTATTTATAGAATTATTTTATTTCTTTATTTAAGTATAATCTAACAAGTAACAGTAACATCAAGTTCAATTCTCACTAGAAAAACGATGGGTACGTAATAATCCTAATTAAGGGGCTTTCAACTAAGTGAAATTAATAAATTAGATATGTTATGATAGACGTTTCATCTGCCTGTCAAAATATTCTTTTTTTTAACTGTGTATTGTTTTTTACCCGCGGCATAAATATGTAGTGTTTAACTAATGAAGTATCTGCAGTGCTCAGTTTTGGTGAATGCTGGCACCGCGAACGGTTACCTATTACAGCACTACAAACAACACATCATTTTTATAAAAAATATTATTCAATTAATGTTATACTAGTTTCAGCATAAAATTTCAGACTTAAAAATTGTCCTGTATAAAGGCCGTGACGCCGCCAAAACAAATGCAGATGTTCTGGATTGTGTTGGCTATACTATAAAGATTGTCTAATAATTGACTTAAAACAAACCTGACCGGAAGGTACACAAAATTTGTCAAAAATTAACAGCCAATATTATATATACAGGTTATTTCATATTGAATTAGTATCTATTATTGAGATTTTTTTTGTCCTGTAATTCTGTTTGTAATTCTATATGAAACAAAAAAATATCCCTAATTTGATCCGTGTCATACTTTTCGTTTGTTTATAGTAGGTACTTTAGGAAGGGCTGAAGTAATGCTACCAATACATAAAATCATCATTAATCATTGCAGGTGTTATAAGAAACTAAGGTATCTTTATTGAATATTGCGGTTTTATTTCAATTACATTTAATTACACTTATTAAGAGCATTTCTGGAAAAAACATGGCTGGACTTGTGGTGTAAGGCCTGAATATTTAATAGGGCAACAATGTACACAAATTGACAGATAAACGTATACTATTTTACGTTAAATTTAAAACTCTAAATAATAAATTCCCACAACATTCTATTCATTAACCTGATTCCTGTGATAAATCGCTTAAAGTACTTGTATTCGGATATCAGACAATAGAGGAATCACAAATACTACTTAAATACATATTTTTAACACCCAGATTCAGAAAAAATATAAATATTAACATATAAATATTTGTCCTGGGTGGGTATCGAACCCACGACGTTTGGCGCACAGGACAGGACCACTACCATCTGTGCCATCGGGCCTGACAAACTATATATTTAGTTTGAATTTACACAAGTGAAAAAATTTGTGTACCTGGAAAGTGTTTTTTCGAGATGGTAAGTATGCATAAGATATGAACGGAGAGTGAAAGCTGGAAATAGTGTCAATGGAGCCTTACATGCTTTTATGGGCACCCAAAATATGTCAAAAGAGGCACGATTGGCTGTTCAACGGGGTGTGTTGGTTCCAACACTGACATAATATGGTAGTGAATGTTGGGTATAGCAAAAAAAAAGCACGCGAGTACAATAAATGCTGTTATAATGAGAGCACTTCGAAGTATTTATGGTGTGAGTTTGAGAGATAGATTAAAGTAAATAGTGTGATAAGAGACCGATGTGATAAAAGATAATGTTGTGCCAACAATAGAGACAGGAATGTTAACATAGTTTGGACATGTAAAAAGAATGGACGAAATTACAATGACTGCATAAATATATCGAGCGGAAGTGAATAGAAGAGTTGGTTTAAGGTAACCAAGGCGAATATATAGACCAGGTAGAAGATGTATTAAAGAAAGGCCAGACCAGAAGTTGTACAAAGAATGAAGAACGAGCATGTATGAATAGACTAATGCGAGTAAGGGAAGCGAAAGACGTTTGCCAAGACCGTAACAAGTGGAGATCCATAGTCTCTGCCTACCCCGATGGGACCTGTGTCCCATGTGATGTACAGTTATGGAGTACAGATTTACAGTGTATGTTACAGATATGGAGTTTTAGATTACACTTGAAACTATATTTGTATGCACTTTTACGTTTCTTATTAGCAAGTTACAATACCTTTGTATGTAAAGAAAAGTTTTAAGATTGACAATAAAAGTCCAGTTGTAATTTTTTTCCATTTATTTACAGACTACAATGTGAGAGGACTATCACATTATAAAACAAGTGCATTATATATCTAATGTATTTACAATATTTACAAATAACTTCCCCTCAAAAATGCAATTGTAATATACAATTCAGTTATACATCTGTAGACAAAATTATCACTTTTCTAATAATATTACAGGAACTAAATAACAATAAAAATTAAGGAACACAAATCAGCGTTCGGAATCTTACCATACAACTAAAATATTATTAAAATAACTTAATAGCAGATATTAAATACAAGAAACAATCAGTTCATTACATAAAACAAATCAGCAACAGGTATTTAAATTAGGATAATATTTGTCGCATGTATACAAATAAAACATTGATGATCAACTGATATTTGTAATGAATTACGTGTGAGAAAATATAAATACTTTAAGTTATCCGTAATCTGAATGCGCCAAAGTATACGCGACAACATACAAATTTACAGCTACTTAAAAACAATTTGAACCGGTGGATTATTTGTAATCTATGGTTATTTTTTTTTTACTTATGTTTTTATTGTTATAAAAACTACTGACAATAGTTTCCGTTTATGTATTGGGTTGTATTCTAGATCATTTAGATTATCGTCTTACAAATACCCAATAACAACAACAAGTAAACAAACATAAATTGTAATAATACAATTACGAGCGCCGAAGGAGATAAAACTAGAGATTCATTTATATGTGCCACATAAAATGTTCAATATTATGCTTGAGTTTGCATTTCACTATGACGCGATCGAACAACACCGACAATATATTTCCTCGAAGTTTCTTATTACTTACATAGGATGTTAAATGACGATGGATGTTGCATTAAAAAAAATAATAATGGTCTTCTTACATTTCATACGAAATAAGGAAAACAAAAGAACAGCCCTGTCTTAATGACCCCTTTTTTTTAATTAACTCGAGCTACCTTATGTTTTAACAATTGACCACAATAGAGTCTATTACTTCAATTGATATATAGTCTACGTTACAAACTTTTTAACAATCGGAAAACATCCACTATTCGCTCGTATTTAGGCCTAGTATATAAGGAACCCCAGCTGCGGTACATTTATTTCACCATGCAGCGAACAAAATAAATACTAGCTATCTACAACTGTACATTGTCCATATAACTGTCATCACTATCTACTCTTACGTGACGTCACTTGGTCGCGACTCTCGCGGTCTAAAGAAACCCTTCTCTGTTCGGCACTCTCGTATGGTAACGGTCTGGAGGTTGACCGTCACATCTGTTATAAATATTTGGTCAGCAACGGGAGAGCGGGCCATCCAGTAAGCGGCACCTTTTCGCGGCGGCTGGGGAGGGGGGCGGGGTGCAACAGCCGGGGCTTCACCCCACGAGTCCTCGTCTTCAGGCTGAGGCGCGGGGGGAGGCGGGCGAGCACCTTTTGGTTCGGCTGGCGCATTCGCTGTAGGCTGCGAGTCGGTTCTCCTTTCGCGTTCCGGCGGTATATGAGCGTCTGCTTCTTCCGGCGAATGAGGTGCTCGCCTAGGGCCGGTCCTGGGTGCAGCCGCCTCGGCAGCGGGCGAGGCGGGGGCGGCGGCTCCCCCGGGCGGCGCCGCCGGCGGCGGTGGTAGCGCAACGTGCGAGGTCCGCGCGCCGTTCAGCTTCGTCGAGTCGTGCCGTTTCGCCGGCGGACTCATGGTGATGGTGACTCCGATTTTCCCGGACTCCCGGGACAGCACTTCTGCTTTGCGCTTCCCCGGCGGCGGGTGATGCTCCTCCGAGCCACTGCGGGCGCGCTCGATCGGGGAATGTTCCCGTTCCCGTTTTCGGCCTTGACGTCGCAGTTCCTCCCCTCGCTCGAAGCTTTGAATGAGTCGCGGATCCAGTATATTCTCCTCCGGTTCCCAGGTATTGTGTTTCGGCTTCCACCCTTTCCATTTCACGTAGTACTCCACCTTATTCTGAAATAAGAAATATTGGCGGTTAACGGTCAAGTTCAATGAGAGGGTGAACGAGCGAGCGGACCGTAGGACAGACGTGGCGCAACTGATCGCTGACGTGCATACGGTACGGGAGGGTTGTATGTAACCTTGCAGATCGTATGCGATAATATTCCAGTGAAAGTGCGGGACAGAGATGGACAGCTCGGCTATAAATAGACACAGAGAATTTGTCGAAATCTGTCCGCGTAGGAGTGTAGGATATAGAGTAATTGTATAGAAATGTGTGATATACAGCGGCGGTGGTGGCAGTAGCGTGGTGGCGCGCATTTCGGGCGCACCTGCCGGGCCAGCTGTCGCGGCTATCTCCCGCGGGATCGCGCCGATTCTCGCCCTTACTGCACTGCACATAACGCACACGCGTGAAAGCAGCATGCAATAATCACATGACGCGAACGAGTGAACGAACACGCAGAACCAAGCAGCTCACATTATTAACAAGAGAAGGGTCGACTGGTTTAATATTGGACATAATTTTAGATATTAATGTTTTTAATCGAACTCTATTCCTAAATTTAATCACTTGACATAAAATTAGGCGTATGTTAATCACTTATCTATATAGGACATCGGCGAGCGGAGAGATGTTTTTATGACGCAGCAACGGTACTGACTGCGAGCTATCCAGTAAATAGGATAGGTCGATCGATGGACCATACGTTAAACTAGGGCAGGTGAGGAATTCAATAACGTGACCGATTTATGAAACGACCTTCAACCGAATTCGCAATGTGTTTAATTGACACAATTAATTTGATGATGATTAATAAAAAAAATAAAAAATCGGTGCATGACAAGAAATAATTTTGCATAGAACTGTAACTGTTTTCTTTAGTATCAGACATCAGCTGTTTCGATGCAATAAGCCGACAAAGTACAGCGCCGCATATTTTATTACTCACTGCAAACCTTTCACCATCATCACTTAATTTAATTTAGGCTAACATAGGAAAACTAACCCTTATCCAATGGGCGTTTCAG
Source organism: Heortia vitessoides (assembly GCA_020976665.1). Taxonomy (NCBI): domain Eukaryota; kingdom Metazoa; phylum Arthropoda; class Insecta; order Lepidoptera; family Crambidae; genus Heortia; species Heortia vitessoides. Next base: position 6,546,366 of record JACJUM010003085.1, on the reverse strand, counting down.
CTCAAATTCCTGTGTGTAAAATGGGCTTAGGACGTTCTGTGACAATTGAACGCCGTAGAACCCTAGCGTCTTATTGGTTTTAGCGACGGAGGGTGAGTTGAAATTTCGTGCCTGCTGTGACTTTGAACTGTGGGCTAACATTTTTGTTTTATATTTGTTCACTTATAATACCTACAATAGTTGAATAGTTTAACTATACATTAGGTTAGTATTACTAGTTTTTGTGTACAGAGATAAAGCACTATCTATATGTGTACTTTCCAATTCGATACAAAATGGTTTATAAAATAGTGATTTGATTAAAATAGCATTACCAAAAAATTATAAGGTCTTGATATTGTCAACAAGTATTCAGCATTATGTTAGATTAACAAAAAATACAGTGACAGCAATACTAAGGAGTATCCGTTTGACAAATCATCTTCTCGAATGTTAGAAGTTTCTTAATTCACAATAGTGTCTCTTTTGGGATATTTATTTTGTAACTTTTATATAAACCTACCCCAAATAATATTGGGGTACATATAAAAGTATATTACAAATGAAAGAATGAAATCAATTCATATTAATATTTATAAATACTGTAATTAAACCACTGCACGGCTTAGCCGTTTTTATAATTTTTGCCATTTGCATAGCTTGCACAATACATACTTATATGGAAAAATATGGGCTACTTTGATCTTGGGAAGACTAGAGTTCCAGGCTGTGGTATAAAGTGAAGTCGCGGACGGATATCTAGTGGGTCTAATAAAAGAACTAGGAAAGTAATTTTGACCCGAAAAACAACCACACACATTTCACACGTGTATGTAAATACATAGTTCAAAAACTGAATTTTCTAAAATACCAAAAAAATACAAAGACACATTCAGCCAAGTCTATAATTCCGCATAGCGTGCACTATGCCATTAACTCAAACGAACGCCCGAATCCAAACAAAGACATTAGCATTAAAAAAAAAACTAAAGGATCATCGGGACGTGTGGGCAAGGTAAGGTCGTTCGGCTGATGAGCGGCTATTGGACGGCTCGCGGGGCGGGCGGGCCGAAGGGAGAGGGGCAACACCCCCGCCGCCGCTCACACCACCCCCGCCTGCCAGCTCCGACCTACCAACTTATCCGTGCCATTGACATAGCCCTTATGTCTAGTACATAAGGTTCATTATGTACAGAGCTGAGGGCGTGCTTAAGGTTGCCAGTTTGATGGTTGTAATCGCGCCATGGGCGGACCGCGGCTCAGATGCATAGACGCCAATTAGCGGCGATCGCAGCTCATGTCGTAATTAGCGCGGGAATAATTAATACGTCACTTGTAATCAGTAGAATCGGTCAGGTAGGCGCTGCATGCTGTTTGATGTCGTAACTGGTGAACGTAAAATTGACTATTAAGTGTATTCGAGTAAAATCTTGTAACGGAGTACCAATATAGATTTCAGCCCGATACGTAATATTTGAAACAAAGACTAAACGTCACCTTATATGCACGATGGTGGGTCAGTTAGTCACGATTAGTTTTTTTTATGAAATTTAATATGTCGATAGTTGGTGATCCAACAAGTCCAGCACGGGATACAACGTATGTAATTCACGCCGCCGAATTCGGCAACATAATGATACTTGTAACAAATGCCTGGAAATCCAGACGCTGTAAAGGCTCAGTCATTTTCCGAAACCATTATGTACCAATACAAATGATTGATGAGGCAGCATAGAGTAATTTATTAAAACCAATGCGATAGAGACTTACGTACGATATTAATCCGCGCAAAATAAAAAGCGATACTAATAGCAAAAGCTGAATTTTTATTCCACCTCAATCACAATCCTCCTACTTATTTATGAGAATGAAATAAAAACTCCATGCTTCATCTATGTAGAAATATTTGAGGTCGTAAACAAAGTTCTATATTCAAAATCCTTTTTGATATTTGAAAAGCAACGAGAGAGATAAATATCGTAAGTATAAATACCAAGAACTCTTATTTCATCCACGAAGTCTATATTTTCCTATTTCAAAGAGCTGGCGCCCAACATCGGAAAGTAATTACACAGGATCAAAGGACAAAAATATTTAATATCTTACATTTACATGTTGGCTATTTACAATTAAACTTATTCTTAATAGATTTTATATATACATTTACATTCGACGCTTCGATTTGTGACATTGAAAAAGGTTAGGTAAACAAAGAGGTGTATAAAGAGATATTTTTAATAATATATATTAACTCGATCCGTGAAGCGTGAGTTAAATAAATTAATTTGATTTGATTGCTCTGGTTAAGAGCTGCCCGCATATTCAAACTAGCCGTGATTGTACAATGTATAAATCAGTTAAATGACAGTGTGAGGTCAAATAAACTAACATCGCTAACAACGGAGACCTTTCGGTTAATATTTACGTATATTTTTCTTGGTCAATATATTATTGAAACATTGCAGCTTAGCAGGCGTGTTACAATTTGAAATGTATCTCAGAAAAAAATGTTCTAGTTCTCTTCTACCTTCGTATCGAAATGAATTACCGATTGTTCCGCACAATAGATTCGACATTTAATAATAAGAAGGTTAGGTACCTATTTAAGTCAGAGACCTATACAGTAAAGACACAGAAATAAAAGAACCTTGTTAGATAGGCATTTAATTGGCCAAACGTTCTGCAACAGAATATCGAATAAACCGCGCCGGTTTAAAGTCAAACCATTTTAAGCCGTTTTAATCTCATCAAATACATAATAGTCTTCAGGTTCAATATAAAATATATTATATATTAAGCTGCCGGTACCAATGCGAGTTTAAAGTGAAAATATATTCTGTATCGGGACGCGAAATGTTCCGAGGTTAATAAATAGTTGGCTAAAAGCCAGTGTTGGCAAGCTTTTGTATGAATACGGGAGACGGTGTGTTTGCGAAAGTTAGTTGGGAAGTTTTAGCATGTTAACCTGGCTTTTACCTTTGTAGTAGTAGTTTGAAAAATATTTTAATTTGAGCGGGTATGATGCCGGCATGAACAAAGTTCATCGTCGCGTCTATCGCTCTATACCGTGAAAACCTAACGGATTTACAAAAGGTTAAGGGTCGCAGTATTAATTTAGATGCATCATAGCAGCCATTGAAAGTCCACTGCTGGACATAGGCCTCCCCAAGAAAGGGGGAATGTTGCCCATAATTGCCGCGCTGGGCAAGCTTGTTGGCAATCGCAGAGCGCAGCTTGCCTTGGATGCTATTGCCCATCCCCGCTATGTGTGTGTTTGAACTGCAATGTTTTGGATGGATATACCGCCATCTGTCGGTTTTGGTACATTAGTCGCCTCTTACGACACCAGGTACATGGGAAGGTACTATTCTAGTCGGCAAAAATATAAACTGATCTATGACTGTTATCGCTTCAATCCTCCAACAGACTAATTACTTAGGGATATTAAGTGAGATCATATGTACAATCAATCTTGTGTCGTCTCTTGAGCCCTTTAGTATTTGTAAGGCAGCCTGCGACATATATTTCAAACCTAGCAGCAATATTCTTTTATAGACGTATCAAAATTTGCCGCCGCGTCTTTGAGATCGTCAGATTCCCAGTCAATACTAACTAAATATTGGATATCAATACTTTTCGACTTCTGTATTCTTTACAATTATTTTTGACGCACCTTGTTCAATTCTTGCTCGTTTACAGCTTTTAAATTTTGTAATGAACCATTAATGTCACGCATATTAATATAGCTAAGTACTTATCGATATCGGATATCTCAATTTCGCAAACACGCGTCACAGAACAACGAAGCCGCACGCAGTAACATATCGGTTTGACCATCAATACGCTCGCATGCACAGCATTGTATACTATTATGTCATTGGCAGTCACATATCGAAATCTGTCAGGCCGTCGCAAATTGCTTCCAGCTTCCAGTGTGCCCGGGCCGAGCTGTAGCCGGGTGTGCCGGGGAGAGCCGAGCCTGGAATACCGTTCGCGCGTATCACAACCGGATTTGAGTTATTTTAGCGCACTTTTTCAGGGTATTTGATCCGTTCGAAATTTCAACCGGCAATAACAAATAATGCGAATTGCTTTATCCTAGTTTCGAATAATTAATATGTGCGACTACTAGTTACTATCAAGTATTTAAATGCTGTTAAAGAGTAAATCTTAAAATGATGGCGTCATATATATTATAGGTTCTTTCTCATTAATAACTTTTTAGTATTACTTTCACTATGTAATAAAAAAAACTTTGCATATTTTCCTTTATATATCCTTTTGTTGGACGTGTATTAGCTGTCAACTCAATACTTATTTATATTCAAGAAAAACGATTAGGATAAGTGGATACCGAGCAAAACACAAAAAGATTTTGGCACTGGCTAAGGACACCAAAAACTTACGGGATCAAAAAAATCATTTTCAATTTATTCGACAAAGCAAATCCAAAACTCATACCAATCGATCCAGCCATCGCAGACCTGTAGACTATAACGAACAAGTTTACCCTGATCAGCAAATGCTTACCCGGATTGCCATTTCACACTTCAAGGCCGCAGTCCTGGTTTGATAAATTAATGTGCCGGCTGAGCGAGCCGTCTCGCCCGCGGGACGGTGCAGCGTTTAAACACGAATCCTCTCAAATTGCTCCTGCGGTGTGGCGGCGGCGAGCGAGGGGGCCGAATTTGTTGTTTTGCGTGTTGTCGTTACGCTGCCATGTTGAGCGGGACAAGTTGTTAAAATTTATAAGGACTTTCTGGCAGCCAGTGGTGGACATTGAAACGTAATAATATTTTCTTCTACATAACTGTATATCTATATCTGTATGTATATACAAGACAATAGAAAAGAGGTATAAACTCTTTTCTATTGTCTTTACTAGCTTTGCATCTATCTTCGTCGAAAAAATAACATCTTCACATTACAATCAGGATCCTCTTATTTTCCTAGAAACAAAAGAATCTACCAGCTGCATGTATAGCTCGAACTGTTCGGGAAAGTCTAGGGGATCACAATACTCATACTTATGCCAAACCCCATCAAATCCGTTTACCGGCTAAGACGTGAAAGTGAATCAAACATACAGACATGCTAAATTCTTTTGGAGTTCTGTATCGTGTTACGGTTAATGTTACAAAAATCGATTAGTTAATAGGTTCAACATTCAAAAAATTTGATTGCTTTTTGGGTCGGTTATGGTTATTGATCGACATATAACCATAACGGAATGCGTAATAGTAGGGAATCTATAGAATTGCCTGCTAATAGTGATTGATGTTGATGCTGAATGCGTTTACGCGATCAACAGTCATCCACAACGGACGTGTTCGATACGGTTTCGTCACACGGTCGCTGTGTGAAGCGTCACTACGGCTCGGTGTGAAAGGGTCATCAATTCTAATTTCTCTTCCCGGAGATGGTCGACGCAAATCAAGGTGCGTGACCGTCCAGCTCCGGCTAGTGGAGAGTGCGAGCGAGAGCGTAACGTACCGCACGACTCTGACTCTCATTAGCACTTCCATTCGAGAATTTTTACATGGAATCTTAACTACGCGTTTCAGTGATAGGACTCAGTATGTTACTAATTGGTCTGGATAATGTGAGTGAGTGAGTGAATAGGCGATGACTTTCGTACACCAAGTATATGTCTGGCGCAATGACACCTGGTTGGTTGCATTGAGATTCCCAATCTCTTCTAACGTCTATTAAAACATAATGCATACCATAGGTTTAACAATGTTTGCCTCATATAAAGGTAAGACCATAAATTCGGCTAAAACATTTTTAAAGACTTTACAACCAGGTTCAAATTTCATCGTTTTGCTATATAAAAAGCATTTGAAAACAAATTTAAAAAAAGAACTTTTTCTTTAACCCCGGTACACATCGGCAGACATTAAAATTTATTACTAAAGCACTTAAAAGATCGATCGCAGACAAGCGATAACAAGCTCAATCTTTTACCCCCGACGGTGTAGATTCAAACATAATTCAATTGTGCCATTTAATTTCGTAGTCTGAGCGAAGCCCGCGCGAGGCGTTAAAAGGGTGCTGGAGGGAAAACTGCGAGGGTGAGGGAAGGTGGAAAAATGGAGTATGAATCTCGGACGAGGCCTGAGGCGATCAGCGCAATAACGATGTAGCTGTGATTAATATTTTCCAATTTTCTAGCAACTTGTTGATTGGGTCACGATCTTATCATAATGAACGTGTCTTCCAAAAGTATCTTTTCAATTACAGATTGCAAAAGTTTCTTCGAAAGGTCGTCACTTCATAATGACATGTTGAATTAGACATTTGATTCATTTATACCGTATTCGTATGACTACATTATACAAATACGCTAAAAATGTATATTGCATCGAAACACATATTTATCGCCGTGTCTGATATCTTGCTTTCGACGTACCTATTTATATGAAATGATATAGAGATAGTATCAAAATTTTACCTTATCATACTGAAACGTATCTGCACAAGCATCTCATTTAATATAACCGGCTTAAATTGATCTTACAACACCCTGACACTAGAGTGCATGAATACCGACGATTATTCCGCTCACGCACAGACCTCCGAAGAGGCGGACGTGCCGAGTCTATTGGCATACATTTGTTAGGCATACACATTTTTATTATTTTTTGTGTACTGATGACAACTATGGACGAGCTAACAAGTAGGCACACTGGTCACCACAAATTGCCTTCATACAGTATTTTATATTCTAATTAGTTTATGAGGTATGCACCTCATTATTTATAAGGTCCTTTACTTTTATTAAACCATAAATTATAGAGTGCTCGAGAACGCAATTAAATACAATAATAGTCTTTTTTACTGCAACCCTGCGAAATATAGCGCGTATTCTTTCGTAACTCAAATACCAGGAGCGCAGAGATCGTTGGTAGTGGCCAAGTTTTACCCGCGCCGAGCGTGCGAAGAGGAAATTGATATGTCAGACAAGGTAAGCAAGTCTGGCCGCCTGTGAGACGGCGGAGGCAGGCTGGGCTGCTCCGTTGTCAGTCGTCCCGGTGCGGGCACAGCGGCCGGATGTGCGCAACGTAGTTAGTAGTCGAACAGATGAACGGATTGTTCATGCTTCGCGGCCGCCGCAAAACATGCCGGTATTGGTTGTTAATCAGTTGATGGTGTTGCTCTCTATGAAAATGGCATGCTAGAAATATTTTTGATCCAAAACGAATAGGATTGTATAACGGATTTAAATTATGCTAGGAAATGGCACGTAGCATTGATAGTAAACGTAGCAAGATATTGAATTCCGTAAACGTGTAAAAATTTAAGTCAGTTTTTTAGATTTTATTGGACTCAAAGCAATCATGATTTAGAGGCAATTAAATGATACCCTATAAACAATACATTAATGCACATGGCTAATCTGTGCATGTCATGTTATAGATGCAATTAAACAAACATAGGGAGTTTTTGAAAACAGGAAATCATGACGGCCAACAAAATTCAAAATTTACCGTAAAACGTTATCAAAACGAATTCTTTCGAAAGGAAATTCTAATAAATCGCGTAAATTATTGATAAACTAAATGAATTTCTGTCATATTTACGTTGGTAACATCCGAATGACAAGTCCATTAATTATTTAAGTTATTAAATATTCAATACTAGACTATTTTATATTGTGTAGATTTTAGATGCAGGCTCTTTTGTACAAAAGGGTCCTTCAACCCTCATCGTTAGCACTTGTGGCCAAGTTCGTGAGCAAACAACACTTATGGGGGAGGAAATAGTTTGATTTGTGGACAAGCCAGATCAGCAATGTGGGGAATACGAAATTTTCCTACAGAACCCAAGTCTAATATCGTTACGGGATAAATCTTTTCGGGATTTTGTAAATCTCATTTTGAATGCAAAGATTGATGCAGGATATTATTTGTGACATCCATACTAATTTATATACCTTACCTAATAAAAATTTATTTCCGAATTGTATGTATGCGAATACCTGTAGATCAACTGCACCAAAATGTTTATATAATAAATAAGAAAGTAAAGTGCCAGACTAAATTTTGCGGTTACACGCCTTAATAATTCATTTCACGCAAGTAAACCGATTTTGATTAAATTAGTAACGCGTAAGTTGAAACTTAAGGAAGTATAGGTACGTTACAACTTTGGAAACAAGAACTCACAATTGATCCGATTTAAAGTGAAGTCAATAGCTATGACATAAAAAAATAGAGCTAACCTTTGTCGACAATAATTTGCTAACAAAAATCGTAAACAATCTTACAAATGCCTTACCCAATCTACGAATTATCAATGAAAAGAAAATTCGCGATTAAATAAACGATATCGACTAGATATAATCCCGATATAAATGCGGCCGTAATAACTCAATTACGAGGGATCACACCCTGCGGCGGGAGATATGATAAAAAAGGCCGAGGCCGCGTGGTTTTGGCACGGGGAGGCCGGGGAGGCCAGCCGGAACCCTCGTCTCGACCCTTCATAACTTCGGCGTTACTGATTACATTCCATTGTTATTGGAATTAATAAACAAAGTGCAAACACTGCAGGCGTCAAATGTGTTTGATGTAACAAGTGCAGTGAACGCGTTGTCCATTGTTATGACCTCTCGTTGTCTTTGGTTCGCCCTTTTTCTATAATATTAATTCTGCAATTATTATAAACGTCCATTGTGCGGATGGATATGTTAATAAAACTACAAAATTAAAACAAGAATAATTTTATTCTCAAGGATTTGACGTGATCACGCATGATCGTGATCGTTGTAGGCGGCATATGACGTGTGCTATTAGATATCACTTCGGAAGGCTTACAGCCTTACAGTAGACAACCTACGGTTGTTATAATGTAGAATACTGCTCGTACATTAGAACAATATACAGTAATATTAAAAAATGCAAAAAATGCATGCTTAACTTGTATTGATAAATTTGCATCGAAAAAATAAAGACGGAATCTACCTCAAAATAGGGACAGACGTACGGATTGTATGCAAACCCGCGAGACGCAATGTCGCTATCAAACCACCACGTGTTTTGGATCACGTGGGAACATCTCACTTACGGCGCCGTCCCCAGCAAACCTCCACTAATTACCGACCTTATCTCCATCAGATAAGACACAAAAAACAGTCCTTTCCTTTTCGTTTTAAATTTAAATAATAACACGAGGGGCATACGACCGCCGGCGAAGCAGAAGGCAATATTTTAATGACGACTCGAACTGTCTCTAAGTTTTTAAGTATGTTCCTAAAAATGATAGCGCAATGTGAAAATCGATTGCGAACAAAAATCTCTAAGACGCTCTCGTGAAAATATGAATTCGAACGCATATCGGCTTTATTTCCACGTGGTTATGATCCATATTGCGGTGACGGCTTGTCGTGCGATCGTTAGTGTTGTGTCCACTGCCGAAGTATTGCGACTGTGGTGTAACGGAATGCGAGTATGCACTGTGCATGCGAGACAATGCAGACTCGGCTTTAATTGTGTGGGGAACTCGGGATCCCATATGACGTTTCCCCATTCACTACTTTAATATTCGAAACGAGCTGCACGATTAACTATGCTCTCTAAATATGGGGGACTTTCACATAGGAAAGTTTTTATGTTCAGAGGGGTGGCATGGTATCTACTCTACAAACCTGGTATATAAGCCCCTTGTTATAATTGAGGGTATACTTTTGAATAGCGACGTCTACAGAATAGCTCGCTACAATTTATGGCAATCTTTTTTTCCTACCGGCATTATATGTTTTTATCAAAAATATATATTGATGTTTTTGTAAGCTGGGCAATTAGGTATAATTATTCCTTTTTTGTTGTTGTCTAATTTGTTGCTAAATCCAAAACTCGCCTTAGATACCGTACTAATAACGTTCATTGTTTTTAAAATGAAGTAAGGGTAAAGAACACAGAATGTCACAGGTATATTAAAAATATTTAGCATAGAGAGTAAAATAGTACCTCCCCATGTACCAGGAGTCCTAAGAGGCAATCGAGGTACCTACCTGTATCGACAGTATATTCAGAAATAGAGTGGCTTAAATTGACGCTTTACGATTGTCACGCTTGCCCAGCGCGGTAATTATGGGCAAATTCCTCAATTCATGGGGAGGAATATGTTCAGGAATGGCTGTTTTTAAGCTGTCAGGAGATGATGATACAAAGTTTAAGAGTACCATGATTAACTTATATTTACAACAATATTTTTAACTAGAAATAGACATTAATATTAGTTAAACAATATTGAACCATGGTGTTTTGAAATATAAGTTGTTCTTTTCCTGTAATGTGCCTACGAATTAATGGGAATTGAGAGGAGATTGAATATTGACTAATTCAATCAATTAGTTTGTAATAAATCAAAATCAATAGCAAACTTAATAGGACAAATACAAATATATTTAACTAAAGCATCTAGTAAATAATTATATTTTTATCTGCGTTTTCATCGTAATATTTTCACTTTTTCTTTGCAGATAAGAAATTTATAAGCTTCATCATAATGATAATATTCTACGTATGCATAATAATTAGTACCTATGCTCCATAAATAAACAAAGTAAAAAAAAATATTAAAAACCCAAAGCGACTCCATAATTCTGCCTGTTCTCTTTGCACTTTTTTATTCAATTCCGATATAGGGACGGATAAAATTACTTCGTAGTATTGTGAAGCGATTATTTATAGAAAATTTGGTCGCTTTGTATTGCTTCCGAGTGCACACTTCGTTTTTTGACAAGGCCGTCCGATTGTTATCATGGTGACCTGGTGTAACGGTGTATTCCTTTTTGTATTTTTTTGGGATTACAAATAACCGTTAGATTTTTGATACCTTCATTAATACTTACCAGCAGCATATTAGAGAAACAATTGTCTTACAGGAGATAAACACTTTCTAATGATACCTAACAATCGTATCTGGGTCAATATTTGAAAATCGGCCGAAAGACTCCAAAAAATTTTTTATTTATTTTATACATAATTGATGTTTAAGTAATAGTCAAGTTAATCATATATAGTTACTACCAAATCAATACACTTTATTGGATGTTAAGGATTCTTGAGCCATATTTGCAAATATACAGAACAGGAAAATGGCACTTGTGGCAGGATAATAAAATGGACCGACAGAATAATGACAGGACAGCAGGAAAGATTTAAAATCAAATAAATAAAAAAAAAATTCATTAGTACCTAGTATACTCATTATTAATCCAAGAATAACAATCAGTATCACAGAGAACAAAATTACATTGCTTTTCTTAGTTTTATAGAACAGACAATTATATTTAGTAAATAACATATTTGACCAGCTTCATTAGGAACCTTAACTTACTGTTTTAATCAACGTTCATATAAATCACGCCTCTTTCCTTGTACCTTTATATTATATTCTATCTTTAATCTAATGATAATCAACAAATAAGTAATATTCTTTCATCGAAAAGTAGAGTAGTAATTACTATGGGAGGTAACTTCAAAAATATATGTTCAACTGGCAGATCATAGCAATTTATTATCAATTTTAAATAATTTACCATCAATTATTGTTTTTAAAAATGTAACTCTAATTTCGCCACCTTTATCTACTTCTTCCATACACAATATTTGTGTGATGGTTCAAAGAGATAGGGACGACATTCGAATTGCTTAACAACCTCGTAGGGATTCAAGGTGTGATTACCGTTCGATATATTTTTGATGATTTTGTACTTTCCGGTTCGTTTTAAAAAGGCCTGTTTACATACATTTTTCCACTTCATAACATTAATTTTGATATTATTGTCGAATTCTCCGTAAACTATTTTTAGATCTTTATAATTCTTATATTTGCGACTTGTACACTCTTCATTGTATTTGTCACAGCAAACTGCTTCCAAAAATGTTCAGTGCTGTGTACATTTATTATATTGTACTGATGTAAAGAAGTTGAATTAATAACTCGAAATTTGCATGTATCACACACAAACAAGTATTACGTTCTTGTATATTTGGTTTAACAATTCAACACGGACGACATTGGCAAAATGCACAGTAAGATATATTTCCATTTTCTTTAACGTATATTGTATGTAGCTTCTTTATAGTCATTTATCACCTATTTTTTATTTTTTTTTATTCTTTGTTACAGTTTATTTTTCCGGCACACATACGACAGTTGCAATCTTGCTCCAAGAAATTGATGATATTTATTTTCACATCTTCTGAATTTTATTAGATCCGTTTCTTCTCCGTGAATTTAAATCCAGATTGCACTTTGCGTTCTCTTTTTTCAAATAGAATATGTTGTTTGTACAGAACTTTATATTTCTTAACTACTTCACCGGAAATAGCTTTGGCAAATACCTGTTTTTCAACATGACTTTTAAGTTTAGTATAATTTTGAGATAGGTTTGACATAACTTCACTGAATTTTCCCTTTTTAATAATTTCATTGGTTTTGTTTCTTGGACTGTCTTTTTTGTCGCCGCTTTTGTTTGACGCCGCGTCTATATACGCTCATTCGTTGTCCGCGACATTTTAAAACGCCGTAAATAAAAATTTAAATTTCGACAGCCTAATGTGACTATTCCCTTAGATTTATTATGATTTTTTTTAATATCATATGTTAAATAAAATATTGAAAAGTTTTAAATGTTATATTATTATTTATTCATACTATATTTTTACTTTATTTTATAGAATCGAAAACTAAAATTGGGAGTTTAATATTTAAAAAAAATAATAATAAATTTGTATTAAATGTTAAAAAAAAAATTAAAAATGATTTATTTTTGATAAAAATGAATCGCAGTCACCCATATTCATATTTTTCCAATACTGTAATGTTCTTAAATATAAAATCTACAGGTTTTATTTAAAAATCTTTAACAGCGCCATCTAAGTGCTATTAACTGAACTACGTAGTAAACTGTACGCTTTAACTTGAAGCATAAATGTAAATTATAACTGTATTACTAAATAACATTGTTATAAATAATGAAATAAAACAGTAGAAAGATAAATTGTAAACAGTTTACAAGAAACTATTCTGAGATTAATTGCTTTTTGTTTAGAATACGCGATTAAGATTATTTTTGCCTGTCAAGAAGCGTCGGTCAGTATGCTCAAAGCTGATTGGTCGGTCGACTTGGCGGGGAGCATGCGCACTCGCTGCCTCTCCGGCTAAAGCCGAATACTGGCGCGTTCTCTGCAAGATACCAGGGCCACAGAGCGCTGTAGGAGTTACTATAATAAAATACGTCTGCATTGTAATTTGTGCTCTCTTGTTAAAGTGGTAAGGTTGAGTATATTTTGAAAGCCTACGTATCGTTTACGTTAGGCCATGCCGCTAGATAACAACGAGTATCGATTCAGGCAGAAATGGACTCTATTGAATAACGTTATAAAGTTTAATATAATTTGCTTTAAGGTTTATTTTGTCATTAAGTAGTTTCCTAAATTTGACACGGCGCGGTGGCGCTAGCAGGAAGCCATTGGAAACTTTGGGCTACGAATTGCCGTATTTCATATTAATTAGGAAGGAGATGAAACTGATACTTTTATAGGGCAGGTAGTAAAGTTCGTGATTAATGGTACTATGTAGTTCATTAATGTAATTAAATGCCTAACTAACGCCTCATTATTAACATAAATTTAAAGAAGAGTTATTATTAAAAACTATGACGACAAACTTAGTAACATAGAAGGTTTTAGAAACAAGCAAATTAAATTTTAATTTTACACATTTATCGGGCTGTTTTTAAAAAATATATTTAGGTAATTACGCGAATGTGAAATAGTTAAAATTTCATTCGACCACACTAGGATATAAATCCCGATCCAAGTTAAACCAGCAACCATACTTTACACTGACTATAAATTAACCAATTACACAAAGAATAAATGTAGATACAAATTTAATTATTATACGGTAGACATGCCAATTTCTATAAAGACTTGTTTTTTTTTTGACAAGAGATATTTCCGTTTGTATATATTTTATTAAGTATATTAATTTAGAACGGAAGAAGTACGCGCAGTGAAAAAACTAATAATAAACTTACCTTCAGAGCACCCAGTAGACTGTAATCGTGTTAAAAGTTTCATGTAACTTATTAAAGTTACAAGCCTACTGGGGAATATGAAGTTGGTGCCGCTTGGAACTTGCAATCTTGCAAAGGAAACCTAATGCTCGCTGTTTATTATAGGATACCAAATCAAATTTGCCATAAAATAACATGCTTTATTGCTTTTGTAAATTACAACAAGTTTTTAGTTCCCATGCTTTTCAAAACGTGTTTAGGCACAAAAAAGTATACTATTTACATAAAAATGGACGTAAAAAACGTTAGCATCTGACAGAGAAGCTGTTAATCGCATAAATAAATTGTCACGTACTTTGAAAATTACTCATAGAAATGTAACGATAAATAAGAAGTCCATTTTTAATCAGTAATAATATATTATAAACACAGTTCATGCAATCATGCGAAGCAAAGTGCAGCAAGCAAGGTAGATTGTTAGCAAAATAATAAGCAAGCAGATTTTAATGAAATTTGCGTTGTAAAAATCGTTGTCAAGCAGAGGTCGTCCCGTGACTCTTCATCAATATGAGAAACTTGTTTACTGTCAAAAACTTAATGTAATCTTAAAGAAGGGCACCATTCATAAAGATCTGTACTCATTGCGACCCTCGGTTTCTGAACATAACACAGTGTAAGGGGAGACCGGAATAATAATGCAAAGGCGCGTGAAAGAAACCCAAAAACCCTTGCGATAATTTCGAAACAGCTGCAAGATCACAATACTAGGATTAATACACAAAAATCAAATTACAAACACAACATTCGATGCATTACTTATTTATGTAAAGCGTTGTTAAAGCAATTTTGAAATTAGGTGCAAGCAAAAACAAGCAAGCGATCGTTTGTTGCGAAACAGTTTACAATAAGGTGAACGAAATAAAAGTTGCGGCTGATATGTGATCTGACTGCAAGTTTCGCAAGGTTAGTTAGTGATTTTAGTAAAAGAATCAAAGCTCACCTTTCTAATTCTTTTCTTCATGATACGCTCAGCGGCGTACACGCTGTCACCGAGCTCCATCTTGTGCATCCCCAGTTTGGAAGGTGAAGATGTAAAATCCAAAATAACACTGCAATCCAATCAATGTGATCCGATCACTGCATCCAATTGAAGGCGCACTGCAATCCAACACACATTCTCTGTCACAACACACTTTTCAAACACTGCCAGTTCAAAGTTGCCGCGCGAACGATCCTTTTTAGCGGCACGCAGCGACACGCCCTGCCTCTACGGTGTCACAGTCGAACTGATGAAGGGGGAGGTAGGCCCCTTCCCCGCGCGTCCCGCACGACTCACTCCGCCGAATGCCGACAGAGAGCGCTACGAGTTCACAAACACCGGTTCGATATCTGTAAACAAGTTTTATTTTCATCACTCTGCTTTGTATTTTCAGTTTCGCACAGCAATACCGGGACAAAAATAAGTTTAATAGTATTACCTTTACGCAGGCTTGTATTAACGCTAAGTTGTAAATAATATATATTATTATTTATATATTCTACAAGTATATATGATGTATACATAAGTAAGTATATAATAGAAAAGACGTATAAATAGCATTAGAATTCTATGAGGGACAGTGAGTAAAGAAAGAAAAGCGCAATAACATTTTACTGTAAGAAAAGCAATGTTGTGTCTGAACTTGGTATCAGCATGGTAGGTATATTGCGTCGGGTCCGTAGTGAATGCGTCTCGCTCGGCGATTCCCCGCAGCGGCTGGCGCGGCGCGGTGGAGGCACAAATGCGACGTTGCCACTCTGCGCCAGCTGCGAGAGAAAGACTGAGCGCTACCCTATTATTTACGCGCGACGTTGCCACACCGAACCGGCCTACGTTGATTACGAGGACACCGCTTTTACGTTCGATCATCCGGTGCTATAACATCGTGTTTATTGTACGAATATCTATTGTGCCGTTACTTGAATTAAAATTACACATTATGTTTTGAATTTATGACTATTTATAGAGTATTATGGTGTATTTACCTGCATCTATAAGCAGATATGGGAAATCCTCAAGATAATCCGAATATATTATCCACTACACTTTAGCTATTAAAACTGAGTACTATTAAAGTTTTTTAAAAAATTACTGAAATTGGTAGCGAAAGCGACCGGCCAACACAGCGAGCGTGAGGTAACTAAGGCATTTTCGGTCGTATCGAATCGTGTCGGCATTCGTGAAAGGTCGGTATTTTGGGCCACGCGGGGTGCGGGAGGAATGAAATGAAAGCGGATCCGATTGGGTGTAGAACGCAGGCGGCGGGCGATGCGCGGCGTTAGCCAATCGGTGAGCTTGACGCGGTGCCCCGCCCACTGCCAACTGGACGTCGCTTGCTTTTGTCTCACTCTAGCGGGCTAACTCGGTCGATCAAAATGATGTTTTTTTGCTTAGCGCTGCTCACATAGAAAAATAAACGGACATTTTGAATCACGTGAGTATAATCGAGAAGGGTCGCCGGATCCGGGCGCGGCAGGCAAGCATTTATTTATTTTGTTGGCGTTCTCAAGGGAGATATGGCGCGATAAATAGATACAGCTTGCGTCGACTCGCCACGTTCTCTCGCCGAGCGGCGCGTTTTTCTTTTCGAACTGTCAGTTTGATGTATGATCGGATTTAATGGATTTGTGGGTTTGGTTTTGATAACGCTGGCATATGGTTCAACAAGTCGGTTTATTTATATCTCGATGAGTGAATTAATGGCCACGAAGAAGACATACTTAGTAGAAATTGTTAAACATTCGATCGGCGGCTCGACGGAATACAAGACTAGAATTTCAATGAATCTCACATTTCTTTCAAAGTCGGCTATAGGAAAAGTACTCAGTATTAAACAGGGAGAATGGTATAATTTAAATATTGGTTTTATTTGCTCTCTACGCTATCTCTGACCGCAAAATGTTTTCTCTAATGAGGATCGATCATCACAAACATTTTTAACAAAGCAAATATAGACTATTTTGATATAGGTTCTCGAATTGGTATACTTGCGACTACCAATTGACGTCTCCTGTCTAATAGATATCCAGTCTGAACCCTGACACAATGTGAACCCCACACCAAGTAATTCACTAAAGGTAGACCTCTTACAAAGGTGGTCTACATGTGTACCTCGCTCTCATCTATATGTACCGCCAAATTATAATTGCTGTTTTCCGGTTTACAGGGTAAGAGAGAGTAATCTTTTCAAAAACTCCACCAATGCCGTCAAGCGGTCTTAATTTTTCTTTTCTAGTGTGGTGTTTGTTTTGACACTTAGGTACTTGGGTATGCAAAAGAATTGTGCTGATGCGTTTGCGTTGTTTGATTAACTATTTCGGATTATATAGTGGGTTGTTTTGGATGTCATATTTTATACAACCACTTGAGTTAACTGCTGCTATTAATAATGAAATGGTTTTTTAAAACACGTTTTGCTTAATAGTTTTATAGTCGTCGTGACGGTTAATCTACGCATCTTGCTAGTAATTTCTTTGTGGTAGAAATACGAGCGTCTATAAGCTGCGGTGACGCTTACTATCACGCGGACCGTATGTCGTATGACCGTATGACCGTATGTATTGTTGACATGGTCATATAAAAAAGCCCGAAATTGGCTACATTCCTCGTATTAGACCTGCAGGGAGAAATAGGTGATGGAATCTGCCGTGGTATACCACAGCTGGGATCTATAGATTTCCAAGCATTGTCGGGAAATCTGGGTAGGTAGTAGAGCTGTTATAGTCTGCGGTCACTTCCAACGATCAAGCAACACTCGTAAGGGCGATCGGATGGAGTTAGTGGTTACAAGCCATATCAGCCTAATCTGTTAGTTATCCTATATTAAACTTTACTTTACCTTATCTTCATCCGACGATCTAGCAGGCTTAAGATGCGGAGGGACGCCTTTGTGACGTCGTTGGTATTCACTTACTAGGTCGGTTCATCGAGGTCTCGATCACGGGATGCTGGGATTGAAGCGCGCGCAACGTTCTCGTCTGCTTCCGCAGCCGTAATCTGCCGTCCGTAGATATACTAGATAGTAGGTTTTCTTGCTATCCAGAAAAGCCTTGAAGATAGAGGCGCCAGCCATTTAAACCGAATCTTTCCGAACTGGGTTTGTTTAAACATAATTCTGTAGGATGTAAGGTGTGATATTCGTGTCTATCAAACAGCTGCTGTTGGGCTGCAGTTTGCCTTCAATATATTTTGTTTGAGTTTACAACCAAAACTGGTTAATCATGGCTGGTCGAGCTTCAGCTGCACAGGTTCGAAACAAACTGCTTGTTTCTGATTGTGACCTGCACAGCACGACCACCTATAAGTTCTCCATTTGCAAGGAAACACCGTGTATCTAGGTATATAGCTAAGGCAACAAGTGGATTGTAAGTAAATAGACTGGTACCTATGAAGCATCGTTTACCATAAGAATAGACATACCAGTGCATCATGATACGTAATGAAGGAACAAATCACAGGGTGGAGCGGATAATTGAAGGAAAAGAAAGAATTTATTGAGCGAACATTGCCAGAGTAACAACTCGTCTTCAATAAAGATATATGAAAATTAAAGATGCATATTTCGACGAGCGGAATCGGTCGGTAAGGTGTCGTAAGAGTTGACTCTGTTACAGGAACCGATAGATGGCGGTATATCTATCCAAAAAAACCTCAAATGCAATAGGACAGGATTGGGCAGCAGGAGTTCCATCGCGAGTGTACACTCTGAGATTGACACCAAGTCTTCCCATTGCGCGGTAATTAACAGAAAAATCTTCCTTTTTTGAGGAGGCTTGTGTCCGGCAGTGGACGTTTTATTATTGTTTGTTTGTTTGTTTGGTACAATCTAACTCAAAATCTACACGACCAATTTAAATAATTCTTTCACCATTAGAAAGTCACGTATTTATCGAGCAACATACGCTATATTATTTTGTACCAAAAAATCAAACTATAATCACTTAAAATGGAATTGGAATTTGTCACATTCGATTTACATTATTGTGCGTATGTACCGAATAAACTCTAAAGGTGCTATATTTAATTCAGTAATTCTTTTACTAATAAAAAGTTATACTATCATAAAATATTATAAACTACATTATATCACTGCGGTAACAGGATGTCCGTGGGTAATACCGCATTGCCCTGAAGCGGTATTTATTTATTGATGCTCTGAATGAGACTTCTCGTTCATTAACCACCCACGTCCGACGCATACACAGGTAATTGTGGTCGCATAACGAGGTCTCAGGCCCCAGGGTAATGCTACCATAAAACTGGCCACTAAACATTACAACTACTTCGTTTACTTGGACGAACGAAATTGGCGTTTTTAATTGAAATCCAGTTTTATGCTCACCGAAACAGGATCGGGATACGTTGTTATTTAGCGGATGGTGTCCGGGGATTTGTTCGCGTAAACATTTTAAGTTAATGAAATTAAAGTTTATAGAAATTAAGGTTAAAGAAATTTGAGGTTAAAGAAATTCAAGGTTAAAGATATTTGAAGTTAAAGAAATTTAAGGTTAAAGATATTTATTTAATTCATAAGAAATATTTTAAATTAATAAATATAATTTTTAAATTAATATATTTCATAATATTACACATTTGACAAAAATATATATCAATATATATATATATATATATATATATACTTTTTAGATGTATATTAATATTTGTAATATATTTGTACTTTCGGAATCTATTTCAGCAATAAGTAAAATATGTGTAGATTGATGGTAATAAATGGTAGTTTCTAATACTTTAAATTACTGTCAATATTACCTATCTAATATGGAATTTATCTATATATATATAAATTACTTGTCACGGTGTTCACACAAATGCTTTAAGCGATATATCGCGCAGTTAATATATGAGACGGTAAAATACCAGTTGATAATTAGCAAAATAATTCAGCGACACGATCTAATTTAAAATCGCATAATTACCCGACGGCCGGAAACATGTGAACGTCTAAGCGCATAACCTCAAACTTATTTCGGAAGACGAAGATGCCATGTTTGGCAAAAAAGTCGTTAGCCTCGTGTCCGTTCGAGCGCGCTGCAACTGCCGCCTCCCCTCTGAATTAACTTTTTGCCTGTTTATGCGTCGTATTTGTCCCGTCCGCTGACCCAACAGATTCTTATCTTGACCCTTGAGGTCTTCGTGGTGAGACTTGCCGCCGGTACAATTAATGACTTGTAAATATGAGGCGACTTCGCAGGCTCATGTCGTTCTTGATTATTTTGCTAGTGCCTAGAACATTGTATTCTTAGGTGATGGATGTTCAGAAGTCTGTTTTTTACCTATGGTATCGTCTCTTATCACTATCGTAAGTGTACGGATAAGACAGATTCGTAGCGGAATGACTGAGGCAATATATTCAGGCTATACGTTTGGCAAAGCGCTTGTATCACATCCCTACTATATTGATGAAATTTAACACATACAATATTTAAACCCTGAGAAAAGACATAGGCTATTTGTTTATTCGAATAAGGGTTGTAAGGGGTCGAAAGGGGGAATGAGAAGTTGTATGGAAGTATCGCTATTTTTATAAACTTATTTTTCAGGCAATTGATTCGATATAAATATAAATAACATTCAAAGTTTATATAAGTTAAGGTAAAGAGGTATGGTACCAAAAAAACTTTTCCACTCGGACGAAGTCGCGGGCGCAGCTAGTATAGAATATATGTGATAATATGGCTGCAGTGTCTGCTTACTGTCTTAATCAGGTCGAATGCGTTATCATGATCATCTTAATCGTAGGATGTCCACTGCTGAATATTGGTCCCCTCTAGATATCCATGGAGCCGGTATCCAGTGCGGTCCAGCAGTTCTAGATAGATCTGTTGACGTGATTGGCCTAATGGCGCATTCAGCAGTGTTGACAGACCGTTGGTTCAATCACCACATCATTTATGTTACATGTTTCTTATGTGTCTGGGTGTTTAATACACGTATGTATTTGCATATATTTCAATATAATATTTGTAATTCCTCTGTAATCTGTCAACTATTACGAGCTGTTTTAAAAATTGCCAAAATGCTATATAGCATTAGCATATTGCCAACATGCTAATGCTATATATATATATATATATAAGTTGAACAATAAACGATAGTTCAGGTACCATTCCAGTACCAGTACTAACATTCGAGAGGATTATAGTTAAAATAGGATTTCAAAGAATATGCAAGAGGGATGTCGAAATCACTATCTGTAATCGGACAACTAAGTATAGTGCAATAGTGGATATATGGAGATATCCAGCTGATAACATGACCACTGGAGCCGATAGCTATCTTTAGAATTTTTCTTTATTAATCTATTTTATCTGCTTCAAGTTGTAATTTTCTTTCAAAATAATGAATGTGTGATTCTTTTCGAAGTGTAAAACAAAATAATCAGTTTGCAATGTCTACTACTTGTTATGAAGCATTCATTAACCAAAAAAAATGTGCTGTGGGAATTGGCCGGCTTCTGGATATCTGCATTGTATTACATAAGGCACTTAATTTGTGAGACGACAATCAAATATTTATACAAAGGGAAGAGCGTTACAGATTCTAAAACATTTACACGATATTTTTCAACCATCTTCACTAACTTAAGCCTGTTTTTATACGGATAGTCTTAGATATCTTTCTTTGTAGTCAAATATTTCTTTATATGTACTTCATAATCTATTGATTTATATATATATATATATATATATATGTTATATATTACAACAATATCTATTATGTGTACTGTATACAACCTCTTACGATTCAATCGCTCTTTTCCTTCCAAAGGTTACCTGGAAGAAACCGCTTTTTGCGATATGGCCTCTCATTTTACCTACTTCACAATTAATTCTCTTATTTACATGTACCTATAATGTATCTATTACTGTGTCTGGAATACAATAAAGCGCTTATTTTTAATATTATTAACTAAATGACTCAAAAACTCCACTATTGGTTCAAGTAAAATAAGGTGGTAAAATAAATAAAGGTAATAATAAATCAGATATAAGTTTCCCCTATCTCGGATTTAAACTATATAGCATTTCTAGATGAATACTGCAACAACTCCAAACTGAAGTTTTATGTAGGCCTTTCGAAATCGACCTCAATTTTATGCATTTGGGTTTATTATCTGCATATTTTTTCGGGAAGAACATGTTTCTGAACTGTGTTGTCTGTTGAAATTTCCAAAGGAATTTTACATTTCGTTCTAGGTTGCGAATAAACGGCGATGTTTCTAAAATTGTGGAAATTATTATTATTTGAGCGGATGCAATCTTCTTCTAGGAGTCCGTGCAGTAAGTACTGACTTGACACCCACTATCGCATATCTACTTTCCATTAAGTTCATGCCTGGTTTCACAACAAAGCTTCTTTACTTGCGAACGTGCATGTTTTCCGTTTCGTTTTTATTGTTTACTAGTAGCCCGCCCGCTGCTTCGCTCGCGTTAAATTCGGGGTAAATTCCACGGCTTATTTAAGGGAAGTAGGGGGGTTAGAAAGATATTTGACTATGTCACTCTCCATCCCCTCAACTGTCTCCAGTTAAAAAATCACGTCAGTTCGTTAAAATTCAATCTATTCGTCACACACTACTCTCCCATAGGCACATACGTTATCGTTTTGTAGCGGAGTTATTAAAAAAGAGTAAAATTTAAAAAAATCTAACATGAAATTATTTTTATGTATTTTTTTTGCGAAATTGTGAAATTTTGCAACGAACGAAAACTTTCGAATGTAATGTTCAAATTGAAAAAACAAAAATCTATTTAATGGAATTGAAGCAAACTGTGAAACTTTTAAATGTCAAAGTATTTATTTTGATAACAGTCAATTCCGAAGTATAAATAAAAGTGCTTTTGTAGCGGTGTCGATTAAATATATTTTTCAAAATAAAAAAAAAACTTTGTGACTTAATTATTATAGTTAGTTATATATGCTGTCGCGACGTTTTTTGTAGATAATTATATGTACTGGAAAGTTGTAGTACATTATTTTGTTCCATAATCAATAATTTTTGCAGCGTACGCAATATGAGATTTTTTCGGAAATTTTTTCACACCTTGGTTTTCATTATTGGAGTTTTAGTACGGATCTCTAACTTTAAAAAAAAATGTATACCTAGCCTTTGTTCACCGGAGATAGAGAATTATTTTATATTAGAGAATTTTTCAAATCGGTCAAGTAGTTTCGGAGCCTATTCCCGTCAAACAAACAATCAAATCTTTCCTCTTTATAACATTGTTATAGATACCAGACCAGGTACTTGAGTAAATAAGAGCAGATCGTGCGTAATGAGAAGCGATCACCGTGGCCTATAGATGCCGGCGATATAGCGTCACCAACATCTATATATTCGTTTAGATTATGTATACCTAAAATAATACATTTAAAATATTTCTTTTTATTTTTGTTTGATACGTATTTACTTAATAGAAAGCTACATCATGCCCGAGTAACATACGACTATTAGAATACAACAAAGTCACTTCGCGCTGTTTGTTTGTCCCTATACTTAGATCTTTAAAACAACGCATCAGATTTTGATGCGGTTCTTTTATATACATGCACATTATAGAAGAGAAACACTGATTATTTTAGAGTTGTATTGTGATGTTGTAAATAAAAGCCTTTTTTTGCGCTTGCATTGCATACGCTCGCTGAACTCGACAAGACACCTCATAATAATGTACTACAGTATTGAACACCTTAAAACGGTCTACAAAAATGTCCGCGATGGCATGTGTAATTAGGGATTATCTGTAAGGGATAACCTAGAATAACAATTTTTGATCCTAATTGCAACGGGCGTCGCTAGTTATTAAAATAAAGTAAATAAGATTTAGCCGTGAGGCACCGGCAGAGTACAATAGCTGCGCACTGCGATTGCCACCACGCTTGCCCAACGCGGCAATTTATAGGCAAAAAAACCTCCTTTTTTGGAGAAGCCTATGTGGACTATCCATGTTTGGTATGATGATGATGACGTAGCTAGATTTGTATTTTAGCACGTTTGTATCAAAAATTGTTTCATTCCACGCAAAAAGTACATTATCAAGTACCTAATATCATCTATATTTTTAGCGATGAAAATCGCTTGACTCTGCTAGTGACACATACAACCTTACATGATAAAATACGTTACCTAAACTATAACATGGTTTAAAACGTCATGCTTTAAAAATTCAGCATCGCGCCACATTGTAGCTTCATTCAGGTAGCTTACTGACATCGTTTATACCTGACTTGGTTTTATTCATGGCTGACTTGCGACAAGGAAATCCGTAAACCAGGTAATTTTATGTGCAATGATTTATTAAAGGTAGGTACTATAATTAGTTTTATAGTCAGCCATAGAAAGTCCACAGTTGGACATAGGTTTCCCCAGTATAGGGGGAATTTTGCCCATAATTTTAACTGGTCAAGTGTGGTGGCAGTCGCAGAGCGCCACTTTCGCGACGGGGATGCTGCTGCCCACGCTGTAGTATTTGAGTTGCGCTGCTTCGGATGACTATACCACAATCTGTCGGTCCCGATACGTCAGTCGCCTCCTACGACACCTGGTATAGAGAGAGGTACTATTCTACTCCGCCGGCACCTCGGCGCCTTATAGTGTTTTGGAGTAATTCACCCGAACACTCTTCGCGCAAGCCATATCATTGTTGTAACATTATTTGTAACATTGTTAATTTGTTTTCTCGTTATTTGATTGATTCACCGTGTAATTTATTTGAAAGCTTCCATCTTTAGTAATTTTAAGTATTGAATCCTCATTTTGTTTGACAGTTTGGATAAATCTTATGTTTAATTCTAATCCGACTAGGTGTTTTACTACGTAGTTTTGAAGATCCATGTAATTACACTAATTAGCTGAATTAAAAACACATCTACCTTAAAATAGTGTAGTACAGTAAAATCTGTTTAGAATTCAGCAAATAAAGTAACAATTATAATTGCAATAGCAAACCTCTTTGAAAATGATCGCTGGTATCGGAGTATCGGTAATCGCTGGTCAGGGTGGTTCTTTGTACATTTTATATCGCTCGTTGACATTACGATTTTAACTTTAGCGGAAGACAAAGGCATTATTACAAAAAAAAAGCTATTATAGCCACAATGTTAGTTCTGGACTGGTGGTGGACTCCGACTTCAAAAAGATTGCTAACAAGCACTTTTTTAATTTTACTATTAACTGAAACAGTTTCGAAGCGGAACGACTGCGTGCGGGAATATTTTCAGGCCTTGCGATTGGCATTACCTACTCTGGTATCACATATATACTTACTCTTAGAGCTACAGTGTGACTCGATATGTTTAAGATAGCAGACTATCTTAAACAGGTCGAGTGCCTCATCATGATCATATCAATCGTAAGACAATATGATATTGGTTCCTTCCAGAAGATTTGGAGGCGCATAGAGCCGGCACCATCATCAGACAGATCCTCTGTTCATGTGATAGGCTTGATGGCGATGAAATTAGCTATAATTTCGTCAGCGATAAAGTTTTTCCTTTACTGGAAGTATCTATTTATCTGTATCCAGTTATAAGGAAAGTGTCTATTTATTAGGCAAAAACTTAACATTGCTTATGGCCAGCCAAGTTAGCGGCGACAAGACGATAATGGCTGATGTATATATGAAATAGGTAGGTAGATAGGAAATTATTCAAGTCCTTTATGAGATTATAAAAATAATTTTTTTTTTCATTACCCACAGAAAAAATAAAAAATAGTAAAAGGTGCATGAAAAACTTGAAATATTGTACAAGGTGTTTGAAAATAGAACTGTATTCAAAAAGAAAGCGGCTAAAGAAATAAATAGTTAGTACAAAAATGGATCTCATCATACGTAATTATCTACCGACTAATCATAACACAATGGAACCGCCTTGAAAACCATAAATAAAATCTTTACGATCCACAAACAACCAGTTATTAACAAAAAACATGTGCCTACAAAAACTGCGACAGGAAAAAAGACAAAAAACGTGGCGTCGCATTTTAAATACCTAATACTCAGGATTACAATCACAGAGCCAAAGGAAAAGGTTCTAAACAATGAAACTGAAAAATACCCTTCTTTGATAAACACCTTTTATAAAGAGTGAACATGAAGCGTAAAGCACTTTAATATGACAGCGTTCAGAATAAATACAATTTAAGAAGCGCATAAAGCGATGCAGCGCGGCTGAAATCGAAATTGGAACCGAACACCCGGAGCGAAATAGTCGAGGGTGCCTCATTGATCCCTACATGTGCGTCGACAGCAAGTTAGAGTATACTTAAAGGTGCTAATATTAGGGTTGAGAATTGATTGTTTTTGTTTTCCTTTGTACTCTATCTATAGCTTACATAAAGGGGATGCAAGAACGGTCGAAATTGCGCGTCGCACGATGTACCGACAATAGGAGTTCTGGGAATGGGCCCGCTTTTTGCAGTGTGCGCAAATTTCAAAATTATGGGAATCACCATGTGGGTTTCGTGGTGCATTCACAATAAAAGAGATGGAGAAATAGCATGGAAAGTGGAATTCTTTGAATACAATATAATTATGTCAATGACTAATATGACATGAGATTTAATTGACTTTTATTTGGAATTTATTTTTTGTATTAAAGCTATGTCTACAAAACCTACAAAAATGTCAAAAAAATAAACCGCATTTTCATTAAGATTAGGTGGATATTTAAAAAAATATATAAGTTGGAGTACAATGAATGATTGAATATAGCACATTGCGCTATGATCGCAACGTAAAAAATAGTAACACACGCGGATAAAACCCGGGCTAGTATTCTGATTGTAAGTAGCTAGTATGGGAAACCATATATACCGTGTTCACGATAAAAAACGAGAAAAAGCGTTTTTTCACCGGGAAGATAACAAAAAATAGCTTGTCTATGCCCTGGACACGATCGCAGGATTTACTTGAATGTATCTGAGACATTATCGCTATCGAATGGTATAGTTCAGTTTGTAACGTGTCGATTTCGACGACACTTAATAGAAACAACACAAACCATAGCCCAAAATTTACTTTTTATTAAACGAGCATTTGGCTCTATGGCAGCAAACAAACTCATTGCCACGTTAAAAGAGAAAATAGTGTAAAATTAAGAAAAGGCCATATTCTCACATACGATCACATACGACTACCTTCAAAAGATAGCAATGCTCTATCAAAAGTTAAATAAACAAAAGCCTCCATTTTGTTGGATTTTTTATACGTAACAGGCATTCTTGTTTTACAGATAAGATAGTTTTTTCTACATTCTTAGCAAAGAAAAATCTATTAAATCATGGCGGTATTTTTTGTAGCCTGTATGATTCCCACTCTTCTCAAATGAGTAGAGAAAATACTACTTATAAAGTACTTTTCCAAAATTGAATCTGAAGTGAAACTTAATCTGAAGTTTGAAAATATCAGACTCGATTGTCTGTACGTAGTCTGTATTTCGAACTGCAGAGATCTGCCTATTACGCGCCCTGCCCGTTGCTTTAACTTCCTAATCCGCTGGGTTATATCTGCATTTTTGGTTCTGCTATGGATGTTTTCATTCTTGATTCGATCACAAAAAGAGATTAAGGCATCGCAATCTCCATTGCTTGTTCGGCTTTTTATAAATAACTACTAAAGGTAGTCATCACGAGCTCCATAGTCGTATGTCATCAAGTTGGAAGATTTGGTTGAAACTGCAGCATCGCGCTGGATGTCACATTCAATGGGGATTTGCAAAGAATTTGATATAGAGGTTAATTTCCTACAGTGGACGTTTTAAGACAGATTTGACGACAGTCAATATGTTGTTATGATAGTTTGTAATCAATTAGTTTAACATTTTGCTAACGTTCACTATTCATAATAATACTTCTCTTCCAACGGCTTCAAAAAAGGGTTTTATTAAATCCTTTTTTAACTGAACCGTTTTATAAATATTTTTCATTACTTTACTTGACAATTTTTTTTCTACACCGAAAATTATCTGCTTGTCACATTTGTCACAAATCACTGTTTTTTCTTGTTTCTGCTTGTTGTAAACGTACATTACAACAGAAATGGTAAATTTTTATGTAATTTTTAAATTATAAAAAATAATTAATATTTAACATTCGTTTGTGTCCTTAATTGAACTTTATCTGGGAGTTCATGCAAACTGTTAATGCGTTAATTAAGGTATTACGCAAATGAGACTAACAATTTACAAAAGACATCAGTAATGACGCTAAATGTTATGCACATGACTTTGTGAGTTGCGCACTAAGCGATGTTAGCTGCATTAACATTGTCTTGTTGTCCCATTATTGCGGTAAGTGGTTGGAAAAAAAATCATTGGAGTTTGTTAAATTTGTTTTAGCAACCATTTTTTGCCATTTACAATACAAATCATTGATTGCTGTAACCAATGTAGATTTAATTTCAACTTCTATTGTAGACCTAGTTTCTGACGCGATAATTATCTGAGAAGTCATGAAGTTGATTTTGTTTCTAAATTTAACGTCTTAACTAACGTTTTTTATCGTATAATCGGACTACAACTCTACCATTACGTGGACACTCAAAGTCATAGGCTTATTTATGAAATTACACGCTATAATGCAATACTTACATTGTTATAGAACAATCACTATCCTCTTTGGGTATATCTGCTTTATGTAACTATATTTAGTTTTCCTCCATCAAAATGTGTGTTCGTTTCATAAACTATATATTATAATGTATTTACATTATTCTGGTGCCATTGTGTCAGTTGATTCCTTTTTTCAACATTCATTTTCTTTGCGACCAGCGTTAGTTTAGGGGAGTAAATTTTGAAATGAGGTTGCTCTCCAATTTTTACAAACAGTAATTCATGGAACGTTTCTGATCTGGTGATTCCTGAGGGGGTTTTTCGCTTCAAATGGAAGTGGACATGCAAGGTTCGCTTATTAATGAGCAGCTTGGCTTTGCTCATCCGTGTAGTCCAGTAATAGGTTTGTTTGAAAAAAAATAACTATATGTGACCTTTGATGCATATTTGTTTTGTGGAGTTGTTTTTAAAAGCAGCTAGATCTATTCTTTTAGATAGTGTTTAAAGTATCAATAAATACACTTTAAATATATACAATTTATTTATGATGATACTGATTTACAACACGTTACCCAATTTGCTATAATTATCTGGTGCTAGATTTTGTTTGTGTTAATGACGGATTAAATAATACTTACAGAGATTAGATTTTTAATAAATTTATCTGTATTATTATTGCGCAGAACAAATTTAGGTGAATTTAATGCAGTTATTTGTCAGGAACATCAGACAACAGAGGGATCACAAATATAATACACAAATACATATTTTAACACCCAGACACAGAACGAATAAAAATTGTTGTTGTATAAATATTTTAAACATCTTCTCGTCCGACATACCTCAGTGTCTCAAGTCGAAAGTTTTCGACCAATATGTGTTACCAGTGATGACCTATGGCAGCAAAACGTAATATCTTACCATTGGCCTTCTAAGCCAACTCAAAATAGCTCAACGAGCTTTGGAGAGGGTAATGCTCGGAGTTTCTTTGCGCGATCGAATCAGGAATGAGGAGACTTGTAACCGAACCAAAGTTACCGACATTGCCCTGCGGTTTAGTAAGTTGAAGTGGTAGGGGGCAGGGCACTTGGTACGCAGAACCGATGACCGATGAAGTCGTAAGGTTCTGGAATGGAGACCACGTACCGGCTAACGCAGCATAGGTCGTTCACCCGCAAGATGGACAGACGATCTGACTAAAACCGCAGGATCACGCTGGGCACAGGCTGAATACAGCCGGTCCTATTGCAAATTATATGGGGAGGCCTATGTCCAGCAGTGGACGTCTTATGGCTGATATGATTATTAAGATGATGATAAATATGGGGACAATATCAGGCATCTGCATTTGATTAAATTAAGTGTTTTAAAGAAATAGTTTACACTCATACATTTAAATGTCAATAATTTGGAACCGGGGATTGTGCTGAAACCAATTATTCTAATCAAACATTTCGTAATATTTTTTAAAATGTTACTAAAACAACACACCCTCTGGCTTAAGCACCCCTGCGATTTAGGGGCCCTTTTCAAATGTCTGATTCGGCAGAACCTTCATCCCTGTCACTTCCACATACTTAATATTATTGTGTGATTCTTGTTTTACAATTGCTTTCAGTTTTCTTCACTTAATATAGCAGTATCTTTTATAATTTATGTAACTTCATACATTTATGAGGTCAGCAAGCTACTTATTTTCATATTGTAAGGAGCAATAATAAGTTTTATAAAAGATAACCAATATGAAAAACAAATTAACTCCATAACATACATACAGGCATAAAGCAATCCCACAAATTAAACGAACTCAATTTCAATTGCAACTCACAATTTTAAACCTATAGCACTTGATTCAAACATCGCGCGTCAAATACAGCATCAAACTTTTATTTCGTGATAGCAACCCTTCTGAACTCCCGGAATTCGATAGATAAATATTCAGCGCTTCGTCCGTTTTTAATAACATTACCGAAGCGAGGGGTTCGGGCAGGGGAAAAGGGACAGGGGAAAGGGCACAGGGGACGGAAATTGAAACCCAGCGGGCTTCGTAAATCCCCCCTTATCTGCTCGCGGAACACTCGTACGGGCTCAGTGAAGTGTGAGCGGTGATTCGCAGTCCGGGAGTTCTGGCACGCTGTCTCAACTAGATTAATTGGGATCCAGCTATCAATAAACTTTGAATGACTTCTTCCTTAATGAATACTTCCTTAAATAAGATAGAGGAAATATTTTCTAGAATATTCGATTAGACCTAAACACAGGTACTCTCGAATGGTAAAAAAGAACTAATCTTCTGATTTAAAATGCTAAAGTTCTATCAAATATTAAATCATCTCAAATATCAAATCTGTAATCATGCAGCAAGCTTGTATTAAAACTGAATTGACATTGATGGACAGGTTTTAAAGTAGTAGTAGGAATAGCAGACAGTAAACTTGCTGTAGGTTCATTAACATTAGAAAAGATCGTGCTGGAAAATAATATGGCGACAACATGTCCTGGATCACCTTGGACGGATTGAAGAACTACAATTTGTTCCTTCTTTGAATTTTTTCATTACCAATAGGATCGTTGGTGTGCTTGCGTCCAGAGCTACCGCAGATCGCAGCGGATGGATGTTGCCCACAGTTGCACACTGGGAAAGTATGGTGGCATCACAGGTCGTACTTTCACGACAGGGATGCTATTGCCCATCCCCATTCAGTTGCATTTGATCTAGTTGTTTTAGATGGTTATACCGTCTGTCGATTCTGGTACCGCAATCATTTGATCGCTCCTACCATACTTAGTACAGAGGTACTGTTTTGCTCTGCCGGTACTCCATATTTAGACTCTAACACTAGCAGATACTTAAATTACCGATCAAAATAGCCTATATATCAAAAATGTCTCAAACTCGAGATCTGAGCTAAAAACTTTATGCTGTCTTGTGATGCAAGCAGATGTAGGAGGCAGTGAGGTACCTTTGCAAGCGACTTTTGTAAGAGTTATGCTTACAGACGTTTGACAAATTCCCTAAGGCATAAATAAAGATTATATACATACTAACTAACGTCTACATAACTTCGTTTTACATAGCATCCTTTAGGTACACTTGACCCATATATATATACAGCCATTGTTGCTCCAGTATCTCAGTCGTCTTTTACATCCTACACAGAGGGAGGTACTATTCTACTCCGCCGGCTCCAGATTAATGCTAACACAACTTATATTTCTTTATGTTTGTCTAAGCTCATTAAATTATCGGCTTTCGATTAAATAAATCAATAATCTGTCACCGACAGGGTGATAACACATTGATGAAATGCGCGTGCGCACATAACAATGAAATAGAGGGGGCCACTTGACAAAGTAATTGTATTTTTTAGATCACTAGAAAGGTTAAATATTCAGGTAATCCAAGGCTGGATATGCTATTAAAATGGTAGAGTTTGTTTTTTAAATTCTGACGGCGTATTTTTAACATTTTTATGCTTCATAATAATGCAGATTGCCCGTATACGCTATAACATTAAAAGCCATAAAATAACCAGTAAGTGCCAAGCTGTTTATTATCCCGGCCTTAGTTAGCTATTATGTATGCAAATATAAAAACTTTGCCCATTCCAGAGCTGACACGTAAAAGTAACTATTACAGACCGCGAGCTTTGAGAAAAGTAGTCGGCATTTAGAACGGGCTTCGGTTAATGGCGGAGACCCCCGAAAGCTGTATAACTGTCTCGCTCTATCTCACTCTATAGATGCTAATAAAGCTTTTTTACAAGAACAAGTTTATATAGTTGTTATTTTATTGAAAATTAGTGATCTCTAAATGAAATTATAAAAGAATAAAGAGAAATTAGGTGAGCCTAATTTTATTTATAGCCAGATGCCGAGGAATAAATCATAGCACCGTTGTTTTAAATGAAGTACCCCTTAAACTAGAATTAGTATTGTCATAGGATTTGTTTGATAATTTTAAATGAGAAAAAAATGTGTTAATTCGTCCTTAAAAGAAGAAGCAAATAAACTAAGAAGATTAAGACGATAGCTAATCCATTGAAAGAGGACTGTTTAATAGCATGACCAGGACAGAAACAATAGAAATTACGTCATCGCTAAAAGCGTGTGCGTGAGGGAGATGGAATGATATCTCTTTCGTACCTGGTTCATCCCGCCTTATGCTTCAATCATTCGTTGTTAGCGACATTTTAGATAGAAAAAAAAGCAATTGCAAGCAAACAATATTAAGCTGTGTACGGGAGTCGTGGAGTTTAAAATTGATTGTAGTTTTTTTATAGATTTATATAAATTGATATATTACAAAGACGTAATTTATATGTTGCTATCTATATGACGTTTCTGAATGGTTCATACACTGACGATATTATTTATACCAATTTATTAGTTAATATAATTAATTAAATCAATTTTAATTTAGGTATCATATGAAATAAGAACTGCTGTTCAAATAATTACTATTTATTTAAAACACCTATCTTATTACTATTTATCGTACGTCACCCCTACAGGCTTCATCGTAATAACTGCATTACAGAGGCGCATGCCCCTGCAAGTTTTGCCGACCTTGTTGACCTATTTGAACCCTAATACTACTGTGTATTGTTATAACATATTTTAGGTCAATAAATGTTTCCTTATCTATATTAATATTTAAAAATTCGTGCAACTACTTAACTATATAATTGTCTTACAGCAAACTCATACTTACATAAATGACACTGATGAAAATCATAGCATTGACGACCTTTATTTTAATCCTAGAATATATGAGTCTACAGATTGTAATCAGTAGAAAATAATGTGTAGGTAAAGTTGTTCATTTTAAAATGTGATCATTTCCGAGACTATGGGCAGCCTTCGCATTTTTACATGCATAAATTTAATTCCCGTAAGAATATGAGATTAAAATATTATTCATGTTATTTGCTGATAATATTAGCTTCTATACATAAAAGAATTTTTGGAATCGGTGTAGCACTTTTTGCCTACATTTATTCTATATAAAAAATTAAAAAAATATATATAATTCATTGCTATGTTACTCAGTTAAGATAGATCGGATCCAAATGGATTATAAACATTATTTTAATACTTTTTAAGTTGAATCATCACATACAAACAGAAGATCAAGTCTTTATCTTAAAAATATTGGTTTATACGAGCAAGCGGTCAAAACTAAAACATGTAGAGGCTCGCAGCACCCACACGACATTCGTGTTACATAATCATTTCACTGCCTCTCTCCCTTCAAACTGGAACACGCCAGCGCGAGCCCTCTTGCTTAACGTCAGAAAACTTCTTAAGTACACACACAACTTCTCATACATTGACCTGATCAAAACCAGGTCAGGTTGCATCTTAGAAGACATGTACCAAGCAATTGTTACGAATATCAGACAATAGATTAATGACAAATATAATACTTGAATACTTAATAGAACACCCAGATATAAAAGAAACACAAATGCTGATCACTTAAATGTTTGTCGAACCCACGACCTTTGGCTCACAAGGTAAAAGCACTAATTTTGCAATTTTTTAATAGTCTTATTTATTATTACTCCGATTAGGTCTTTCAAATTGAATGGTCTGTCTTTAATATGCGAAGTTTAACAAGTCTTAAAAGGAAATATGATACGGTACAAAACAAACGTATATTTGTACTTGAGAAACCAAAATGTGTATATTTATTTATCATTAACATAATTATACGGTTTATCACAATTGAACAATTATGAAGTTGTAACAACAATTAAATTATTCTTTATTGAGCTTAATTATTATAAATGACTTGACGTTGTCGACAAATACGTCTAAGTCCGGGTGAGACATAAGGAGTGCGTTAAGTGTTATATTAAAGAAGTCTATAAATGTCTTTTACAATTTTCATCAACAGAAAACGAAACATTCTCTCGTCCAGCATACCTACCTCAGTCGAACGCAGTACAACGTGTTCTCTTACTATACGCCTTCTCAACTCAAAATATGCGCCCAAGCTAAGAATAAGGCGAGGCATTGGATCAGGAATGAGAGATCCGTAATAGTACCAAAGTTAAAGACATAGAATTAACAATTAGCAAGTGGCAGACCGGGCGCACGCACAACGTAAGGATTCGACAAGCGCAACGTTTGCCGTCCACCTACGCTGGATGCAGGCCGCATATGTCCACCAATGGACTTGCTACAGCTAATATGATGATAATTACAAAAACATCAGCCTCACACCGAAAATAAATAAAATAGATAATCTGGTAATTTTAAAGCCATTACCGTTACTGAAGTCTTCATCATTGGTTTGGCGAGTTTTAGTTTTATCTCTACAGGTGCTGCAATTAAAGACAGTAAAGTAAGCATCTAATATTTGGGACGATATATACAACTAGCTGTGCCCGCGACTTCGTCCACGTGCAGTAGTTTCTTCGGGCACTATACCTTTTTACTTTAACTTATATAAACTGTGAATGTTATATTTCTTATTGATTTCTATATATAATATACAAATCAATAGCCAAAATAATATGTTTTAATTTTCTAGCTCAAACAATAGCGATAATTCCATAGAAATTTTCATCCCCCCTTTCGACCCCTTACAACTTTTATGTCGAATTAAAAAGTAGTCTATGTCTTTTGGCTATAGATTATCTATGTACTAAATTTCACTTGAATCAGTTCGGTAGTTTAGGCGTGATTGCGTAACAGATAGACAGACAGCGTTACTTTCGGAGTTATAATATTAGTAAGGATTTAATTTAAGACATTACAGTGTATAAATTAAGCATCGACGCTGACGATTTAATGTATCTGATATTTACCTGGACCAGCACCGCGTTGTGGTTGAAAAGCAAAGTAATCATATCAAACTGCAGTCAGATTACAGTCTGGAAACTAACAATACGTTTCCTAGTGTATCCAAGCGTCCGGATAAAACCGGACACTGTCGCCATATTTGGTAGCGCGTACCGACAAATAAGGCTGTCCCACCGATGCCCACTTCACTTTGTATCAGTTCTTTTGTTATCAGACATACCACGCTATAACATGTCTACTGCTGGACGTAGGTCTTCCCAAAAGATTTGGAATATAACCTGTAATTGTTACACTGGACAACATAGCGAAGCTACCTGGATTATGCTGCATTTGAACTGTCTCGGTTGGGCATACCGCTATCTCGCTTCGGTTACGGTACTTCAATACATTTTTACGACACTTAGGGAAGCAATATTATACTCTGTGGGTGGCCAATTGTGTGTAAAAACTAAGGGTGTCAGACCTTTTAATATGTCCAACTAATTTGTCTAGTTTGTCCGAATATTCTGTTTTGATACCTGGCAACCCTACCTTTGCCAATACCTTTGTTTCATGGTACCGCGTTGTGCAACAATCGAGGCATGGCGACACGCGCATTGTTCACGCCGCTCCGGCAGCATTACTAGCTACATTCACTGGATGCTTTAGCTGCAAACAATTCCATTGTTTTTAATTTTAATGAGTACATTTTTACTGTATAATTTAAATGGTTGTTATATCTCTGATACAATCTGCGTCTATTGTCAACTTAGAAATAATGGTGCAAGCGTTTTTCGCGTGCCTATATGGTGAAAGTATGAGCTGAATGAAGTTTTTTTTAAATAGTGTTTACTAAATACAAGTGGTCGCTCGGTGGCTTCGACCAACTTCGACCAAATTTTATTAAATTTTGTCTCTTTTATCATATGTATCATCCGGCAGAGGAAAACAGTACCTCTCCCTGTACTTGGTGTCGTAAGAGGCGATTAAGTACAAGAATCAACAGAAGGCGGTATATCCATCCGAAACAATGCAGCTCAGATGGATATGGAGCAGATTAGCAGCAGCATCCCCGTCGCGAAAGCTACACTCTGCGATTGCTAACACGCTTGATCGGTGCGGCATTTATGGGCAAAAAACCTCCTTTCTTGGAGAAGCCTCTGTCCAGCAGTAAATTTCCAATGGCAAGTATAATGAGGAACTATGTCAATACTTTAATCAAACAGTATTGTATGTAAGAGTTATTTTGATAAATGCTATGTATTTCTATTGCGTTTTGGATAACAGAAATAGCTTTATGCAGCTCTTCATATTAACTGTAAACGAGTCAAATTTTGAATAAAACTTTCATCCGTGGTCATGGGATTTCCTTAGAAAGGGGTAGGTACTAAGCTGTCACTAAATGTATCACTAAGACTTGCATCAATAACTTCAATAGTATAGGTACAGGAACAGTCATGAAAGAAGTGTTATTTTGTATTCCTTATTATTTTTTTTATATTTTTGATAATTTAATTGGATTACAGTACATCTCACGATTTGACAAAGTAACATTGCTTAAAATACTTGTGTTACGGATATCAGACATAAGACACAAATATGAAACTAAAATAGGTATAATAAATACCCAGACACAGAAGAAACATAAACATTCATCATATCACATAAAGATTGGACCTGAGTTTGGATCGAAATTTGAGTACCAGTTGTAGTTGTCGACGCGCAGCCGTGGGCTGCGCGGAGGCGACTGCGGCGCCCCGCGCCTTTGTCGCAGTATTTACACGCCGCCGATTAATATCGGCGGGTCATCGGGTTGCGGAGGAAAACTCTTTTTCGTTTCCACCCGCATTTTTCTTTGTATTTTTTATTTCTTATTTCTTTCTTCATTTAGGTATCTTATGTTTTGTTTTTGGTTTCTTCGTTTCTTATATTACGAATGTAATACAATTTGGGTGGCTTCTTTACGTTGTCTGCATAGGCGATTTTGACGTGAGTTTGAACGCACTATGCAGGCTTTTGGTTATGGTTTCGTGGGAGCTTTTGGTTTTTACGGACCCACCGCTCTTGGCTAGGGTCATCCAGGTCTTGGTAGGGTGGTCTACATCAGGGAATAGATGTTTTTATCGATGCCCTTTAGGGGGTTGCGGTCTCTCATGTTCGACCTCACCGGCCGTGACTTCTCGCTGGTAGGCCTTGGTGTCCGGTGGTCTAGCGTGCAGCGGCGCTATGTTGCGCAGGTGCGGGTACGCCAAGGAGGCTTTGTCGGCGCGCGCGAACATCGCGCTCGACAGTCTGCGAATGAATTCGTCGATGTTTTATATTCTCAGGTCCCGGTGTATCGTCGAGTTTCGCACTATGCGTGGTGCCCCGACGATTGTGCGTAGAACGCGGGACTGCAGGAATTGAAGGCGGCCTTTGTTGGTCCGGCTGGTTAGTGCATACCATGCCGGGGCTGCATATGTAAGGTGAGGTTGAACGTATGTCTTGTAAACTCCCAGCTTCGTTCTGAGCGGGAGTTTGGAGGCGAATTCCGGGCGGAGTAGATGCGCGATCGACCTAATCTTTTTGATCACTTGTTCGGTGTGGTGATTCATGCTCAGGTGGCTGTCTATTGTGATCCCTAGGTACTTGACCGTATGGGACCACATGACTTCTTGCCCCATTAGCTTAAGTGGTTTCGGGAGAGGGGAGTGGCGGCCAATGACTGCAGCCTGTGTCTTGGTTACGCTCACCTGCAGTCTCCATCTGCTTAACCACTCGGGCAGTAGGTCGAGGGTGTTCTGTAATTTTTTAGCTGCGTGTTTTAGGTGAACCGAGGTTGCGTAGTAGGCGGCGTCGTCTGCGTATAGTGCTAGATGTGTGCCTTCTCCTACCGAAATATCTTCCGTGTACAAGCTGTACAGCACGGGCGAGATGCAGCTGCCCTGAGGTACACCGGCCTCAGCGGCTCGTTCAGTTGATAGAACGTTTTCCACTTTCACTCGAAAATATCTCTTATCGAGGAAGGAAGCTACTACTCGTGTGATTCGACGGGGTATTGGTGACATCGATAATATGTACAACAACTTCTTATACACCTTGGATACCGTAGGTAGCAGTGTGATAGGGCGGTAACTCTCGGGCTTGAGTATGTTCTTCCCGGGCTTGAGCAGCATGATTACTTCTCCCATTTTCCACTTTTGTAAGAAGTGGCCTGTGCGGTTGATGCCGTTAAAGAGGCAAGTCAGAGCTGTGATGCTTTTCGGTGGAAGGTGTCGCAGCATGTTGCCGGTGATGTTGTCAAGGCCAGGAGCTTTCTTGGGTTTCAACTGGTTTATAGTCCTGCTGACCTGCCCGGGCGTGAAGACGACGGAGTCTTCATCTGCCGTTATGGGAACGGAATGGCAGAACTGAACGCCTTCCAGTCTATGGTTTGGCGAGCTGCCGGTGGTGTCACAGTGGTCGGTCTTCTTTTAATAACCTTAGGTCTTCGAAGAGGGTCTCCTGCGTCAACACGTTGTCCAGGCTTTTGTGGATCGCAATGTCGATTACGTCGGGTCTATGCAAAGGGTGGTTCGAGTAGTCCGTGGGCACCTCCGGTCCACTCACGGTGAAGTCATGGTCCTCCGCAGCTTGGAGTAGCGTCCTGCCCTCTCTGCAGCAATGCGCAGAGTTTCATGCCGTGTGTTTGCTATTTAAGTCCCCCGCCACCAAGGTGGGCGTGGGGTCTGCCATCAATTGGATCATTTCGCTGATGATGAAGCGAGTCCCTGGCGGTTTGTATGTAGCAAACAAACGTATGGGTTTGAATACCACAAATCTTGGCAAATAATATGGGACTACAACCTTCAACCTTCGCAACTACAGGTCCGATTGCTGTTAATTGACAGAATTAACAGAAAAAATGATCAATAAATGATCATTAGCCAACGTTCATTCACTATTCTCTTTACAACACTAGACACACCTCTCACAAGTTTATAATGGGACGGCGGCAGGGCTACCAGTGAAGCGAAACGACGCCTGACAAAAATGATCTTTATTACTATAGAAAATAGAGTCTACCGCTGCAGTTGGGATGTTGCGCTCGTTTATTTTCATGCGACTATTACACAAGAACAATGGAGGAACTTAATAGGGTTATGTTGTAAGAAAGTTGAGTTGAGCGTTCAGCGTTTGTGGCATTTCTAGAATTATCGGTAAAAAACCGCTTAACGAGTTTCACAATCTAAGACATACGAAGAATAACGCCTATTAGATGGAAATTTCTTTTGTAGGGCAAACGGAATGATTCTTTTTGTACACTTCTGCTGGCACCGGTCGAATTAAAAACTTTGTTTTGAAATGGTTTGCATTCTTTTGCATATATATTCTGCGTAACCGTTGGTAGTGTCGAAAAAAACGCGTATATTGAAAAAGCTTCCTAAAACACTCATTTTGTATGAGGCTCAGCTCACACAAAGGTCGACTTTTTAATGCCAAATAACAGTAATCGCATTGCTGGGCAGTTGAATGACCTTTGTATTAGATGACTCTTATGACCCCTTGGAGCATTAGAGTCGTCTCTATTATAAATGTAAAGAAAACCATTACAATAGTGTCATAGTGTCATTTCGAACTTGCCGCCTTATCCACAGAACTTCATAGATAACGCCATCTTTAAACTGTCACTGTCAGTGAGTGTAAAAATTGAGATTAGGTATGTTTCTGAAGCTAGAGTAAGATCTAGACCTAAAGTAAAGGCTTTAAATGTTATTTTTTGTCATTACAGGTGAATGAGCCTTTTAGTTATTAACGACGTCGTTAAGATCATTGTACTTATGCAAATGTTTTATTAATAAAATTTTGTCTTCGCAGTATAACGCAATTTCGTCTTAATTTCACTCATCCGAGTGTACGAGAAATATTTAATTGCTTTTCTTATTTGTAAATTTGAATTTGTATCAAAATTTTTGAGAGAGGATCAGTCTGTGTGCTGGGGAATCGGAAACAAAAAAGAATGGGTGTAAATTCATACATACATTGACCTGACTCCGTGGTAAGTCGCTAACAGCACTTGTTTTACGGACAGATAACAGGGGAATTACAAATATAATACTTAAATATATATTTTTAGCACCCAGACATAGAACAAACACAAATATCATCATATAAATAATTGTCCTGGGTGGGAATCGAACCCTTGCCACATAAGATAGGATCACTATCAGCTGTGCCGTCGGGTCGATGTGGCTCGTTTTGTGTATAATACACGAATACATTGACACAAATGGCGACATTTTTATTAACGAATGATTCATGGTTCTTATAGCTAAAGAAAGACATGCAGTTTCCGGTGACGATGATATTTAAGCGGCTACAATACTAATCTAAACCCTGATTTTTATCAGCAGGTTTTTTAAA
This sequence comes from Heortia vitessoides, assembly GCA_020976665.1. Taxonomy (NCBI): domain Eukaryota; kingdom Metazoa; phylum Arthropoda; class Insecta; order Lepidoptera; family Crambidae; genus Heortia; species Heortia vitessoides. The sequence goes on along the minus strand of JACJUM010003085.1, from coordinate 6,505,567 downwards.
TTGGTCGGAAACTCAAAAACATATTCACGTTAAAACAATAAGAAACAGTTAGTTATTAATATTAATCTATATATATATATCAGAAGAAGCTGACTAACTGTTTGATGGAGCCTAGGCCCTGCATTGAAATGTCAGATCAATGCAGGGCCTAGACTATAAGGGTTAAAAACTTAATATTTTGTTCAGGAGTTCTTTTTTTTAACATCTGGTATCATTGATAAAGATTTTTGTAAATTCTGACTCTAAAGTGGTAAAATAGGGGTTTTTACAGTAATTTTAATGAAATCCAAACTTTTTCGATAATCAACCCGTAAGAGGGTAAAAGAGTGCAAATATAACTTAAAAGTTCTATTGAGGTTAAAACCGCGAGGCGCTGTATTCCTAATACGTGAAGCAATAAAATTTGTATCCCTTTTTAAGGAAATTGCGAGAACCAATAAACGTGAATTGGTTACACTTAAGAGTTAATGGCGGAGGGCGCATTAGCTATTTCTTTTGTACAAAATGCTTTAGGAATACAATAAAAAATTATTAACTTTTTTAGCATTAAAAAACTCTACACAGAACTTCGCAGTGACATGTCAATCTCTTAGAGATAATATAACCCACAATAACCATTTTTTATTTTCATACTCGTGCGAAACCGGGGCGGATCGCTAGTATTAAATAAATTAATGTCGAATTTGTAAACACTAGTATAAATATAAATGAATCGTCGAAATGTATGTACGCAAATAACTCAAACCGGATTGTTTGGGATCAACGGGTTTGGAAAGTGTGTATAGGATCACTCGACTACAGGCCGAAGTCTCATAATAACGGGATCAAAAGGATTTTACTATGTATCTCTCATATAACTCACACAACATCTCATACATTGACCTAGCTCCGCTTAAAGCACTTGTATTACGGACTTTCACGTGGAATTCCTCGATAAATGTGATATAATATCTTTAAGTCACAAAGTTGGGATATTACGAGCGTCTTATTTGGCGACCTCATCTAAAAACAAACATCGGATTACAGAGGAATCACAAATATACTTAAATGCATTACTAACACCCAGATACAGAGCAAACAAATAGTTTTAATGTCTGGCACACAAGATAGGATCGCTGCTGTCCGCGTCATCGAGTCCATCATTATAATTAATTTATTAAAGGTGTTTTAATGGAAGTTATTAGAGCTCGAAGCAGAATTAATCGACTGTCAATATGTGGTGACAAGTGTGACACTTGAAACCTTCGAGATCGTGCCGCTTCACTGGAGCGTGACGTCGTTCTTACTCTGCAAGAGCAAAATATAACTAAACAACTTTCTGCCCGCGACTTTGTACGCCAAGTCTTTATATTATATGTCAACGATAAAAATCTCGTGTTATAACGGGGAGTCAATGTCGCTTCTTGACAGCGTAACTGTGCAAAAAAGGTAATTCAGACTCGATGGGAAAGAGGACAAGTTTTATCTATACAAAGTTCTATATATATTACTACAGACTAGTTTGACTCGAGTCAGACTCGATTCCTGCTTTGTACTCGCCTACTCGAATACCAATTTATTTTGATTCGAGTACGCCGGACTCGATTCAGGTACTCGAATCAGAAAGAATCGATTCGTACTCGCAGACTCGATTCTATTCATGCGAGTCCAACTGACTAGAGTTTAGTATTCGAGTTTGATCAACTCGTTCGTACTCGTAAATGGTTTACTTAAGCAATGAAGTGGCGCGGCGAGCCTCTAGAGAGCGGAGGAGCTCTACGATTAAGTAGAAAGCCATCCCTCTCTAACCTGTGAAAATCCTGGCAATAAGACTTCGCTATAACCTCTCTGGACTATAATTTCCAGACTCAAATTACTAGACTCTAGTCCGCCCGAACTCGAGTCAATATTCGAATACTAAACGTAGAATTTGAGGGCTCGAATTAGGGAATCGAGTTATGATTCGATTACCATATAAACTGACTTGAGTCGACTCGATTCACCATAACAGCGACTCGGCACATCACTATTACAGACTATCAATAATTACTGTGCCAAATTTCATTCTGATCTGTTCAGCCGGTGACAAAGAGTTACAAACACACATCAACACTAAAAAACTTCTGCGTTTATAGTCTAGTAATATAATAAAATTCTCGTGTCACAGTGTTAGTCACCATACTCCTTTAAAACGGCTTGACCGATTCTTATGAAATTTTATATTCATATTCAGTATGTCTGAGACTCGGCTACTATCTATTATCATACCCCGAAATATTATATCAAACCTTTTTTTTATTATGTGGCATTAAAAATACATACAACCCTACTTGGTATTTGGGCGAATTCCCCCTGTTTTGGGGCCTATGTCCAACAGTGGACTTCTGTAATAATGATGGCGTACGAGACAGGACCACTTCCGTCTACGCTATCGGGCCCGTCATGTGTAACTAATATACTTTATTTATATATACAGCCAGTTTCAATGTCTGATTAGCAAAATAAATTATCCAATCAATCTGCCTAATTAATCGCGTATGTGTGTTACAAAAACCAAGGCACCAATTATAAGTGTACGACCGTCTACATATTAGGCACTCGTGCGCAATAGCAATAGCATTTACTAAATACATATGCAAAACACGCACTCGCTATTGCCATAAAGGTGTTGCGTTCATTACTATGGCAATTACAGAGCAAACTGACTCCATCAGCATTCGTTACAGGCAGCATTTAATTCAACTCGCCCGATTGGTTTGATTGCGTTTTTTGCTTACGAATTCAGTGCTGTGGCAGTATTAGAAGGCGAGTCGAATGGTTGGACATTATTAGTGTTATCCTAGTTAGGATGCCTAAAGCGATTTCGTGTCCTAATTAGGCGATGACGAAGGTTCTTCGTATTTTAATGTTATTACGTAAACGTATTCACAAATTACTGGATTGTTTTGGATCTACTTGGATCATGTCTTATGCGCCCTGTCTTGGGTTCGGTCTCCATCTTGGACAAATATTTACGTGACGAAAGTGTCACAGTGTTATTTATTTGCATTTATGTATTGTATTTGTAATTCCCCTTTTATCTGCAATTCGTAACACAAGTGCCATAAGCTTCTTATCTCGAACTCAGGTCAACGTATGAGTTGTAAGAATTTATACATCGAATTAGGTTCCAGAAACTATTTTAAAGTGGTAGAAAATAAAGGTAAAAAACTGTTTTAATCGGTAAATAACTCAAACGTATACCATTTTATTATCTTTTACATTTAAAAAGAAGTTTTAATACTGTATTGTTCCTTATCCAATTGAATACATTATACACGTTTTTCATTTGATGAAAATCAAATTGCTCGTAACAGCATTCCATTAAAATGTACATCTTAGATTCTCCGAAGATATCAGAGATTTAAAAAGATTTTTCATTGTTTTTTTTATTTAATTTTGTGTGTACAATAAAGAGTATTATTGTTATTATAATATGAAGTTCTTATCTAAGGTTTACGTTAACAAAATAGAAACACTATCGATTTTTTTAAATAACGGAGCTATTTATATCCAATGATCTTTTGAAATGCTGGTATAGACGTTTGGGAGTCGACTGGTTTGTTTACAGTACAGTTCTCATTCGTCACGGTTCACTGGAGCGACTCGGTCAACTGGCTGCGGAATGCCAATCAAATCGATCTCGACGCACTGTATTGGTAACCAGACTGTTGTAAACCCTTTTTGATTTTAGTTCATTTTGTTTACAATAGTTGTCTGTTACTTGTTATTGGAATTCGTGCCGGAGGAACTGTTTTAATATTTTAACACATACTGTCTTTGTTTACGTTTGGACATAGGAATGGAACGCCTATCGCCGCCCTGTTGCATTTGGGCTAAGCAGGTGCGTATACCGCCATCTGCTGGTACCTTTAGCCGTCTATTACAAAACAATAGAGGAGGTACTATTCTACTGTGTAATTCTGTTGTGCCGCATACAAACAAAGCAAGGCTAAAAATGCCGTGTGGTACCGGCAGAGTAGAATAGTACCTCCCCTGTACTAGGTGTCGTAAGAGGCGACTAAGGTACTGGAACCGACAGATGGCGGTATATCCATGCAACAAAAGGCAGCTCAAATATACAGGGCGGTGATAGGCAGCAGCTTGCCCGTCGCGAAAGTCGCGCTGTGCGTTTGCCAACACGCTTGCTCAGCGCGGCAATAATGGGCATCGTACTCCCTTTCTTGAGGAGGCCTATGTCCAACAGTGGACTTTTAATGGCTGGTATTATGAAGGCTAAATAACCCAACTATTTGATTACTAACTTGGTGAAGCCTATATCTCTTTCTCGTGGAAGTCGTATATATGATTTTATATACTTTTCAAAGGAGTACTGTTTTCTAAAACAATAACGAATTAAAAGGTTCTTTGTGATATTTCCGTGTAAATCGAATATTAGCTGGAATATTTAGTTACATTGACAAAAACTCTTATCACTTATTTATTAATTTTGTATGAATTAACGCTGTCATTTATTATTTAATGAGATCAGTGAAAAATGTTTCCCACGCCCGACCCATAGACTACATGTGTTTAAGCGCAATTTAACCATTTTGTGGTTTGTGACAGAACAATAGTAGACACGGCGCGCGGCTTTCTCGTCCATCACGGAACTCCATTCAGATGTCCTGACAGAATCTAAATAATAGGTTTTATGGCTTCCATTTCGAGGATGTGACCCGACTTTTATTTCTGATTACTTGCGCCCCGCTGTTTTGCCTGCTTAGTTTCCGTTCCTATAGGTATACGGAAATAAAGTAAAACTTATGTTATTTGCTGATCATGTAGCTATCTATCAACGAAAGAATGTTGAAAGCAGTCCAGCAGCTTTTTGAATTAATACATTACAAACGTACAAAAAGACAAATCTCACTTAAATTATTCCCTTTTAGATCTGGTTCTTTGTTTTTTTTAATATAATTGTATGTTACTCGAATATGTTGCATTCTAATGATGAAAGATTTTTTAAATCTGTTGAGAAACAAAAAAGAAATCATCTCTATAGCTATTAGCTGAGACTGCCGTACAAACATAGGCGATAGTCTTAAAGTTAGGGTGAATTGTAATAGTAAATAATCTAAATAAATTATTCTTTACTAGCTTTCCGCTTCCGGAATTGAATGGTCTCTCTAACTGCCTTTTAAGGATTTAAAGGCCTAGTGCCTATGATGAGCCTGTTTAAGTGAAGATATATTTGACTTTGATTCAACTAAACTTTTCAGTTTTATAATATTGGTATAAATTCATACAACATCTCATTTATTGACCTGACACCAAAATAAGACACTTCAAGCACTTATGTTACGGATATCAGACAAATATAATACTTAAATACATAATTTAACAACCAGACATAGAAAAAACGCAGATGGTAGTGATCCTGTCTTGTGCACCAGGGGTCGTGGGTTCGATTCTCATCCAGAGCAAATATTTATATGATGATATTTGTGTTTGCTCTGTGTATGGGTGTAAAATATATGTATTTAAGTAGTATATTTGTGATTCCTCTGTTGTCTGGCGTCCGTAACACAAGTGCTTTAAGCGACTTACCACGGAGTCAGGTCAATGTATGAGATGTTGTGGGAATTTATTATTATTATTATAATTATTTGTCTTAGATTTAATTCGCATTCAGGACCTTGGCGTTATGATAAGTTTGTATATCTGGTCAGCCAAATATATAAACTTATCAGAGAAGCCGTAAAGCATCCACTGCTGGATAGAGCCCTTCCCAAGAAAGGGGGAATTTGCCTATTATTATTGCCGTGCTGGGCGGCCGCTGTTGAAAATCGACTCCCGCCGGGGTCGGGGCTGATCTCAAATCGCTAAATCAACCTTTGCTCCGTGTAAATGTTTTAGTGATATGGTGAATGGGGCCGATTCTGGAATCATCGAGCTTAGTGATGACACTATTTTTTTTACGATTCTGTGTATTTTAAGCAGATGACGTGAAGATGACAGATGGCGGTAGATCCATCCAAAACAGTGTAGCTCAAATGCACAGGGGGAGGATGGGCAGCAGCAACACCGTTGCCTAGCGCGGCAATTGTGGGCAAAATCCCCCCTTTATTAGAGAGGCCTTCGTCCAGGAAGTCCATTTCCTATTGCCGATATGGTAAAATTAATTTCATTGTTTTAGAAATCAATATGTTTGTAATTTCAGTGTAGAAAATCCGAATACGAAGGTTGTTAAGCACATAACTTATCATGTATGAATAAAAAGCTATAATTTTAACATCAATTAAATTATTTGAGTTCGGATGACATGTCGGTTGGGGAACTGTGGGGATAGGGAAATTTTATTTGAGAAATGATTCTCTGATCCTTTTGCTATCGAAGAGAACAGGAATCGTATGAACAGGTACGAAATTCAATTATATTTTTTTATTATCGCAAATTTGTTACGTCTCTATAATAAAAAGTACGAGTAATTTAAGTGCTCATATGAAATCACCATTCTCGTGCACCAAAATGAACAGAACCAGTTCTATCTAAGGGATTTTCGTTTACAAGTTCGGATTGGTTTGGTTGAAGCTGCCGCAAGGGGTCGCGCCGGGCCACCCATCCATCATCAGGACCCATTGAGCTGTCAACCCCAGCGCACCGGCACTCGTATTAAAACGATACTCCGAGTGGATTACCAAATTATGGTTGCAGAAGATTATTGCGATGCAGTATGATGTTTAATATTGAATGTAAGTTATTATTGCATACTGAAGAATATCTCAATTAATATTTTACTTTGATAAATGCGACACATATATTAAATTTTAATTTATGTATTTGATAATAGATAAGTACCTATATATAACTAAAATGAAGTAATTGTGATGTATGTACTTACATGAAATTTATTGGTTTAAATATAAATTAAACATATAAAATATGAAATAAAGATTGAGTATGGATTTAATTAAAAAAGTAAACGTGTTCATTAATTTTATTATATTATTCATAAATTTTAAACCGTTTATAACAAAATTTATTAAGGAAATAGTATCTGTTTACGATTAAATTTAAAATTATCGATATTGTCGGATTTATAACAGCTTAATTTGTGGAGACCAGTCGGAAAAGCAAAGTCGCGTATTACACGCGATGTAGCCATCAGGAAATGATCTAAAAGAAATCGGATGGTGGTAATTGACCCATGGATTAGAAGCATACAGGTAAAAGTTTAACGATAGATTCACTTTTAAGTTGAAGATAAAACAGAAGCCTGATGATGAAGTTTTTTAATAATTTGATTTTTTTTAAATAGCCTGCGCTAAATTGCCAAAGATATAAGAGTATTATAACATCGAATACATTCCGTAGAAGCAAAACGTTCTAATGGCTTTTTATATGGCAATTGGTTAGATTAGGTGAATATGGTAGGATTAGATTGGTGAGATTAGGTTCGCGACGGGAATGCTGCCACCCATCTTCGCCCAGCACCATTGAGCTACGTTGTTTCGGATAGATATTCTGTCCGGTACTTCAGTTGTCAGCGCTGTCGTTGATTACCATGTAATGTAATTTCCATGCAGTTACCATATTATTCTCATAAAGTAAAAACGTCTTGTCCAATTCACCTTCGCGTCCGTAAAGGAATACAAGGGTCGCATTACGAATCTCGAACAAAGCCTTAAATGACAATGAGTTATTATATGTCCATTAGACGGTTTATCGCGACCGCAACCATCTGGTGACCATGTGTCGGCACGTGGTCGAATATTAGGCCACAATTGTAGAGTATTGTCTATGCATCGCTGATTTTCGAGCGGCGCGAGGTTAGAAAGTTTTTCTTTGTTGTCTCGTACGAGTTTGTCGACAAGTTCGTTGTTCGTTTAATCCGGAGCGGTTTAGAATCCCGATAATATTATAGTCGTTAAGGTATGCTATATATATTTTTATATTTTTAATTTAATGCTTAATCGT